>OZ023199.1:1742593-2342593 GCA_963995505.1 Hypericum androsaemum
TGAATCTAACTACCGAAATCTTCCATGTCGTGCCTTCTCCGGCCCCACAAAACGTCTTCGCCCTTTTAAGTGCGAAATGACTATATGGTTATATAATTCAATTTTTATACTACTACGTCGTGACCACCATAAAATTACTCCTGTAGGTGCACTCCGCGGATGCCTGGCAGTGAATTCATGCAACCCCGTTACGGACGACCTCGAGATATGGGTGATGAAAGAGTACGGTGTGGCAACTTCGTGGACCAAGGTTGTAACCATTTCCCTAGTCGAGCAGGAACTATTCGGACCTCCAAGACCGATATCGCTATCGTTGTACATTACTCGGAAGGGGGATAAGGTCCTTTTTGAGATAAATGGCAATTGCCTCTACTGGTTCAACACTATACTTAGGAGAGTTGAATACTTCCAAACCTTTGCCAATGTTCCCTGGCCCAATTTCCACGCCCGGCTGATGTCTAGGAGCCTTATCTCACTTCCTGGATTCCAGAATTAATGGGAAAGAGGAGCCGAACAGGTAGTAATCTAATTTTAAGTTAGATTTAAAAAATTAATGTTATATATTGATGGGGACCAGTTCGTTTTTGCCCAGACAATGCTGCAGGGAGTTGATAAGAAGGAATGGAGCAAGGAAATTTGAAGTTGGGAAACTAGGCTTCTTGTGCAATTAAATTCACACATTTTATAATGACAGTATTATTTAGTTATTTTCGTTGTAAACATTATTGTAAAAGCAGGGAAGACCTCTGTGATAATAAACAAACCACAAAATGTTATTTTCCATACCTTCTCTTCTCTTCATTTTTTTTAAAGTATATGACGTATAATGGTGTATATCCATACCTTCTCTTCTGCTAATTGTTGAGTTATATAACAAAGCCACTCCCACCATTCCACAACCCTAAAAAAGCCCGGTTTACATTACATTACGGTTGTTTTCGGTATTTACACTCCTGAGAATTTGATCAAAACGCAATAAGACCGTATATCCATATCCGTTTAAGTCCAAATATCCAAATATACCAGATCTCAATGTATATACAACCATCTAAATATTTTCAATCAGTATATATAATTAAGGCATGCTTATTTAAGTCCTCATCAGAGAAAAGTTCAGCAGCTACAAATAAAAATTATACAATTCCAACCATATGTAACATTAAAAATGATTAGAAAATTTACCTATTTTTTCGGAAGTCTCATTTTTCCGGAGCCTTACGACTGAACTGGGCCCATACAGAAGTAGGCTCTGGGCCTTGCGGTGGTCATATAGGGGTTTGTCATGCAGGAGGAAGAAGGGGAAGGTTGTCGTTACAAACTTATGATTCGATCATTAGTTAAATTATTGATATCATCAGATATCAGTTAAAGGAGATCCATCCTTTATCCATCCTTTAACTGATAATTAAAAAATGTTAAACAAAATGTTAAATTATTGATGCGATCTTAAAAAATGTTTTGCAATAGTTTTCCACGGTGCGTGCGTACATGGGTTAAATTAGGGATTTAGAGCCGACCTCAAGGTCTATGTGTTCAAGACTCGTTGTCAACTAATATTAAATTGATATGGAACTGAGTTATCAAAAGGGTAAGGGCATGTTGATCCCGAATTTTACAAATAATATAAAATTATAAATATATACTAATTTTTTAATACCGAAATCTCCATCTTACCCTATCCAATTTTAATCTTTTATTTGCTTGTTTCAATTTTTATATTGATTTTTTGAACGAACGAATTAATTGTATTCGTATTTTTTATGTCTTCTTCCTACTTGTGAAAAATCAAATTATAACTTAATTTTTTTTAATAATATTTAAATAACACAGATTCGTATTGCGTCCAATTTTAGCAACTCAAACCCTAAAAATCTGGAATTTTTTTTTTCAGAATTAAAGCCTGCTGCTTGTATTATCTAACCTTTGACCATATCAAAAACCTTATGGCAATTTGCAAATAAAACGCAATTAATCATCTCTTTACGGATCCAGGTTGGACATAATATAAAATTCCAACCTCGTAACTCCTAAGCTCTTAATTCCTTCCCCGCGCTAACTTAAACCTTCAAAATAAATAATTAAAGGACAAAAAAATCGTAATAGAGAGAGAAGAAGAGGAAGAGAGAGTATGGGAAGCCAACAACCGGCGCAAATTCCGACCAGCTTCGGCCAGGAGCTAAGGGCCTGTCTCCGTTGCCGCCTCGTCAAAACCTACGATCAGGTCAAATAATGAGAACAAATGAAGCATACATCACACTGTTGGATATATATGTATGTGTGCATTCGATTCCAAATCTCCATCCGAATCCAAATCTGGATACTAAAAATGATTTTGATGCGTTTAATAATCTGTTTCAAGGTTGAAATATCCAGATCCACTAAATCTGAATATACTCAAGGATCTAATCCATAATTGGATCTACATATATGAGGAGAAAATTTACTGGTGTCAATGTGGAGCAGATTGTATCCTACCAATTAATATCTATAATTTCAGCCCAAGACCTTTAACCCAATATTTCTATCATGAAACCCTAGCCAACAGCTTCTATCGATCAAATTAAATTATCGTTCAACGCCTCCTATCAACATTTGTACTTCACTAACTAACATTTTTTAAAAACATTCGTGGCTTTTGGTTTTGAACCAAAAGTCATGAGATAGTTACTAACAAAGAGAAAAGAGAGGGAAAAAAGACAATGGCATTGGTTTCCCTCCATGAGAAACGAAAATTGGCGAATGATTTTTTTTTTCAATTTAAATTGTTTTGTGAACATTCCAATTCTATAATGGAAGTGGCTTTTGGATGTTGTTTTAGTGACCCTTGGAACTCCATAAATAGAGCGGGACACTTGCACCTTGTCTACCTCCCCACTGTTCTTCCATAGTCAAGTTTAATCCCATATCTCAACATCAAAAGAATTCCTGACAATGGCATCTATACCAGATGAAATCCTCGCGACTATCTTCTCCGGCCTGCCAGTGAAGAGCCTCTTACGGTTTAGGTGCCTATCGAGACGGATGTGTTCCCTCGTCGACGACACGGAATTCGCCAAGTCCCATCTTCGTCAATCTGTCAGAAATGAATCTGACCTCTGTCTGGCCCTTGATGACTTGAAGCCGGCCGGTATTGTGCATTTCATGGACCTGGACTTGGACGATAACTACCTGCTCGAACTTCATAGGTACATAACTTCATAAAATTCTTGCTGTTCACAAGTTTTATGCAACAGAAAGTTTACGTATTAAATAAACACAGGGAGTTGGCAATTGACGACGAGATACGGGAGGTCAAATTTCTCGGCACATGCAATGGCCTGATTGCCTTGTCCGAAGGTTTCGTGAACGGAGACTTACAAGGCATGATCCTGCGGAATCCATCGACCAATAGGCAACAATCGGTTGGCAACTTCTGGGGAGACGGATTCCTTGATCCGTTTCACGAAGACGTGATCCTTAATGGGTTCGGTTACGATGCTGACAACGACGACTACAAGCTCGTCCGGGTCAGGCTATGTCAAATGGAAGAGACAGCCAAGGCCGTGGTGTACAGTTTCAGGGCCGGGGGATCGAGGACATTGCCCGACTGCGATTATGTCTACGCTCCAATCGCGGGAAATTCACCCGGGATATATGTGGCTGGCAACCTGCATTGGATTGTAAGCAGTGGCAACGTTGATCCTCCCAGCGACTCGGACTCTGATGAAGACCTCGAGGAGGAAGACGACATGGAGGAGATGATCATAGGGCTCAATCTAACCACCGAGACCTTCCATGTCGTGCCTTCTCCGGCCCCACAAAACTTCTTCGCCACTTTAGGTGCACTCCGGGGCTGCCTGGCGATGAGTTCAAGCAACCCCGAAACGCTCGACCTGGAGATATGGGTGATGAAAGAGTACAGCGTGGCAACGTCGTGGACTAGGCTTGTGTGCATACCCCTAGCCGAGCAGGAGGTATTCGGAATCCCTGGGCCGATATCGAGAGTGTTGCACCTTACTCCGAAGGGGGACAGGGTCCTTGTGGAGATAAATTGCACTTATCTCTACTGGTACAATATTGCAAATTCGAGAATCGAATACTTCGAAGCCTTTGCCAATGTTCCTTCACCCAACTTCTTCGCCCAGCTTATGTCTAGGAGCCTTATTTCACTTCCTGGGTTCCAAAATTAATGGGAAGGAGGAGGAGCAGAACTGGTAACAATTAATTTAAGTTAAATATATATTTTTTATGTCATATTGATGAACCAGTTCGTTTTTTTGCCCAGACAATGATGCTGCAGGGAGATGATTAGAAGGAATGGAGCAAGGGAATCTGAAGTTGGAAACTACCCTCTTGTGCAATTAAATTTACACATTTTATAATGACTGTATTAATTATGCTGTAAACATTGATATATGATAAACCATAAAATGTTTATTTAAAATCTCTACAATGATCTTTGGATTTATTGACAATGGGCAATTTCAAGCCCTGTGTTTACAATTTATTACGGTCATTTTCAGTAAACCACACCCATATCCAATCTACTACATCCCGATGTATATAATCTAAATTTTTTCAATCGGTATTCAATTAACGCATGCTTAGTTTGTCCTCATCAGACTCAGCCTCAGCCTCAGCCACAAATAAAGATTTGTTTAGTTTGTGTAGAAAAATTGTCTACTTATTTTTTTTAAGATTCGTTTTTCCGCTGCTTTAAGGCTGAATTGGGCCCATACTAGGCCCGGGCCTTGCGATGGTTATATAAAGAGGGGTCTGCTTTGCGATGCAGGAGGAAGAAGGACGGGGGACGGGGGGATGGATTTAAAGCTGTTGTTGCAAACTTACGAGTCGATTGTGTAGTTTGATTTTTTACTGATATTATCAGATAACAATGAAAGGGGGGATTAAAAAAAAAGAAGAAAGCAATTACTCAATCCAGATTGAGAGTTCAAAATTATTAATTTTGACATCTTCAAATATCAGTTAGCATTTTTTTTGGTCAATAAAATCAGTTAACATTTACCATTGATAAAAGAAGGAAAATCTCTCGAATATATGGAATAGAAGTAGGGATAATATTTAGAGCCTTATCTTCAAGATTTACAGGTTTTGTCAACTAATATTAAATTGATGAGGGTATAGATATGAATCTGTACAATCATGTACGACGGTTATTTATCAGAATGGTAAGGACATAGTTGATACCAAATATTATAAATAATATATTAATTATATAATACGGAATTCTCATCTTACCCTAACCAATTTTAAATTTTTATTTACTTTTTTGATTTCTTTATAATAATTTATTTAATAAACGAATTAATTGTAGTCACATTTTTAAATTTTTTTTTCATATTTGCTAAGAATTAAATGTCAAATTTTTTTTTAAAATTAAATCTGCGTGTCATTCTTATTCAATTTTTAAGAATTCGGATCCTAAAAATCTGTTTTTTTTAATTAATGCCTGCTGCTTGATTATAATACGAATCTTTTTTTTTGAGAGAGATTATAATACGAATCTTACCTTTGACCATATCAAAAACCTCATGGCAATTCGCAAAATCAAACGCAATTAATCATCTCTTAAGGGGTCCAGGTTGGACATAACCAGGCGATATAATAGTCCAACCTCATAAGATTATGAGCAGCAACGACCCAGCGACCCAGAAGCTTTTAATTCCTTCCACGCGATAAGTTAAATCTTCAAAATAAATAAAGGACAAAAAAATCGTAAGAGAGAGAAGAAGAACAAGAAGAGAGTAGGGGTGAGGAACTGTCGGTGGCCCGGTGTTTGACACATTATTGCCACCGAAATCGAAGGGAAAAAAATTCTGAAAGAGTGACCGACGGTGTCGCGGTATGGATGTTCGTTGACGGTGCGTCGGTCTGGCGGTGTGGAAAGCGGGTCATCGGGTCGGCGGTTTGGTCGAATTCTGAAAGATGACGTCGCGTTCACTCCGAGATCTGAGCCGCGGCGGTTATCGCGAGCTTGATGAAGACGAAAGGAAGACGATGCTACGGCGGTTATCGCGAGCTTGATGAAGAAGGAGCAAGCTAAATAGAAGCGGTTAAAAATGTGTGGACAAGATAGCAAGCCAAGTCCTAGCTAGACTAGAAACTAAAACTTAAGTTACTGGGCCTAAGTCATGTTACAACTAAGTTCTTCTTCTTCGTGAACAACAGGAGTAAAATGACCAAGTAGCTCCATTAGGGGAAGAGGAGAACCAGGTGGTGGCGATGGGTTGAAGCGGGTGCGGCGACGGTAGGTTGAAGCTGGTGGCGATGGGTTTTGTTCGGTGTATTGGTCTCACGGGTTCGTCAAGAAATGACACCGAACGAACACCGATGAAGTCGGTTTAATAGCAAAACCAACCCACGACACCGTTTTTACGGTCGGTTTGATTTTCGGCGGGTTGTCGGGTTTGCGGTTTTAGTCGAGTTTATCCTCACCCCTGGAAGAGAGTATGGGAAGCCAACAACCGGCGGAAATTCCGACCAGCTTCGGCCAGGAGCTAAGGGCCTGTCTCCGGTACCGCCTCGTCAAAACCTACGATCAGGTCAATTCCCGTTATGCCCCTCTATCTCTATCTCTCGGAGTATCTCTCGGAGTAGCGAGTTTTTCATGAATTAGGGATTAGGGTTTATGGGAGATGACCTAGATTGGGGGATTGCTTCGATTTTAATTGTTCGTGGAAGTTTAGGGAGTTGCGTCGCGAGAATTGCTCCTTGTTTTAGGCGGAGGGATTAGGGATTAGGGTTTGGTGGGGAATGACCTAGATTGAGAATTTGTTTCGATTTTGATTGTTTGTGGCAGTTTAGGGAATCTGGATGCGAGAACTGCCCCTTCTTTCAGATGGAGCTAGATCACGAACGCGCTGTTGAATGTACCACCCCCAATTTCACCGGGTATAGTTTTCGCCTTTGCTCTGTTTCTTTACGAGTACGAATGTTGTACCTAGTGTTTGCGAGTTTGGATTGCTGTTCAATGCATCAGGTGTTTTTTTTGGCGCAGGATCATATCTGTTATGGATCCAAGCAGAAGCTGAGCTGCTCGGTGGCTAAGAATTGGTACGTTTCTCTCTTTTTTTTTGTGTTTTTATCTCGAAAAGAATTTTCTGGTTTTTGTGTTCCTTGCTTAAACGGTGTGGAAGGCAGAAGTGATGTTCTGAATGATGAACTATCCTGTGAATTAGAATGTGGCTAAGCATAATCACAGCTTTGAATGTTCCTGTCGAGTTGAAGATCTCTATGCTCAGGCTGTTGTGTTGTATCTGTGCAGGAAAGTTTGTCCCTGGTTGTTACACTCTTGCAGTCTCGGAGACTCTTCCTGATGATCTGCTGGTTCAAACTCTTTTTCAACTTAAGCTTTTTAATATGTGATTGCAAATTGTTAGGCTGTTGTATTCTGCACAAGCAAGTTGTATGTCAGACCCTTAGATAGTGGGGATCCTTCTGTATCCTATTCTCTTCTAGGTCTGTATATTTTCCCTGGCACCCTTTCTTGGAAAGGATTAAGCAATCAGTAGCAGAGTTTTAGTGTTTAATGTGGCAGTACAAAATGATTTAGACTGAAACTGTGGCTCTCTGTTATGCTAGCTTCGGTAAGATTCTTGTTATTCGGCATAAAGAGGTTTTGATACAGATGCTGTCATGTTATGTACATTGTTTGAACTTTCCATCTGTTTTATCATAATGGATTGCTTTTCATGCCCTCAATGACTGGTTTCTGACAATTATTTCTTGCTGAACCCACTCCTCCAGACGATATGCGATGATGAGCGCGTCCAGTACATTCCACCGAAACGAGCATAAGAGTTTCCTGATGATGGAGATGTCTGTAAGACTCCGAATGTTGCTGACATGTTACTACTTGAGCTGCCTGTGGTGGTAAAAAACTTGCATGATTACCTTGCAAAGTGAACATTAATGTACTTAGATTACCTTGCAAAGTACTCACAATTTGGAGCCGAACTTCCCCTTTTTTTTCTATTTTTTCTGGCTCCTGGCTTTTCTATTTTTCCATGATTTGGTAAATGTTAACATTGCATCTAGGTATATGGCTCAGGTATGTGCCTTAAACAAAATCACATGTAGGTATAGGATATGGAATTAGACAAACAAACAAGGTTTCTAATAGGTAACGCTTCGTTCCCTACCGTAGATTTCTCACAAGTTATAAAGATGCGGTTGCAATCTCGTATTATTACGAGGGAATTTGACACCCGGGGGTTCGTTGTACAGATTACAGTTTGGTGGAATAAAAATTAATAAAAAAAAGAGGTTTCTAATAGGTGGAAAGCGTATGCTTTGAAAATTCTTCCACCCGCCACGTTTCCCATCTTATTCGTAGCGGAGAAAAGAAGTCTGTCCGGAAAAGAATCGAAACCGCATGAATCTACTTTTTCCCCTGAGAGGTGGACCCCACGTTTAGGTTTCTAGAAGGTGCTCGCAAAACGGTGGGCGAGCACGCGGAAAAACGACAGACAAAACCCCCTCAGAAGTGCCGTGGTAGAGCGTCTCTTGGTGTTTATGTAGGGTTTAAACGTGCCTTTGATGTCATCTACCACTAGCCGACCAGAAGCCTTTGACTAATATCATTCAAATTGTTTGTACCCAACTCGAGTGTTTCTTTCTGCTCATTGAAGATACATTATTATAAATTTAAATTTGAGTTAAATATATTTAAATTTGGATCGAATTATAAAAAAGCGTGATGGTATTTTTAGTTTTTTACACAGAAAATAGAAAATCTGAAATAAAGACATGAAATAAAAATTTGGAGCCCACCGTTCCGTTGCTTAAAAAAATCCAATTTAATGGTTTTGCGGAACTAGGTATATAACTAAAATGCATCTCCATGGTTTCTAGTATGATTGACTATTCACGTGGTGTGACTTGATTAGCAAAAATAATTGACTCTAAAGTATTTGATTAAATATAAAAATTACAATAAATGCGAACCCTTTCTCTGTGCAAGGAAAAGAATCGTTCTCCTCAATAGTTATTAGTCATTACGGGACCCACTAATCTTTACTCACATTATACGTTCCATGATTTAATTTATTGTCAATTTATGCCAAGTGAGATACGATCCGAGATGCACTGCCTTATTAAAAACCAAAGACAGAAAAAGAAAGCAACTAAAGTAGAGCCGCAAAGGGTAGATTTACTTACAAGGGTCGGAAACGGTGGATTTCTTTCGCAACAAGCAAAACCCAAACAAAAACCGACACCACTGATCAAACAAACAGCTCCACTGTGGTGGGTCTGGATTGAGCACGGAGTGAAGGAATCGATTCCGTACGGTTTGGAGTGAAGGGGGATCGCAGTGGCAAGCGTAGTTATGTGATAATGGCAAGTGCAGTTATGTGATAATGGCAAGCGCAGTTATGTGATAATGGCATGTGTATTTTGTGACAGTGGCAAGTCCCGTTGATGATAATGGCGCGCGTGGTTTTTTTCATTTTGGTCCCCCATATTTTAGCATTTTTGCAAAAAGGTCACACTGGCATGCGTAGTTATGTGATAGTGGCATGCGCAGTTATGTGATACTGGCATGCGCAGTCACGTGA
Organism: Hypericum androsaemum; assembly: GCA_963995505.1. Lineage (NCBI taxonomy): Eukaryota > Viridiplantae > Streptophyta > Magnoliopsida > Malpighiales > Hypericaceae > Hypericum > Hypericum androsaemum. Next base: position 1,752,151 of record OZ023199.1, read on the forward strand.
TAATGGCATTTGTATCCGGCCTGCGTTTGTGCGTGGCTTTTTTCATTTTGGTCCCGAAATTTTAGCGCGTTTGCAAAAAAGTCCCCGCGTGTCTTCATTCCGAACGGTTCGGAATCTTAGCATTCCGTGCCCAATCCAGACCCCACTGTGGTTAGGTTTTTCTTGGTTGATACTTGTAGTATTCGGACAATTAGCACATAAATAGTCTAATTTTGAGTCGAATATGACCTTCAAATGTCATATTTGACTCGAAATTAGATTACTTGATGTACTAATTGTCCGAACATGGTTATATTTTAAGAAAAAATTCATTTTAGTACCTTATGGTATCAACGATTATCAATTGGGTACCCTGTGATTTTAGACCCATCAAACCAATCCAATTTTTTTCAATTTTTTTTACTTAGAGGACCTGGGTCTGATTTTTTGCGCAAACGACATCGATTTGAAGACTACTTGAAGCGCCACGTGGTAGTGGGGATGGCAATGGGCAGGATCCGGGTAGGATCTATAGGACCCAGATCCTTACCCTCTTTTTAAATGGTGGAACCAAATCCTTACCCTTATCCTCTTTAAAAATAAGGATTCGGGCAGGATCTGGATCCTAAAAAATCGGGCAGGATCAGGGCGACCCGCGGGTCCGTATTTTTTTAAATATATTTAATTTTTAAAAATTAAATTATCTTTTTATAGTTTTCAAATAGCAATGTGACGTTTTCATTCATTAAACATATCAATACAAAGAAACCAAAAAAACAAATAAAAAAAAGTTGAAGTTGGGTAAGTTAAAATTGAGAATTTGGTTTGTAATTTTTGCTGCTATTACTTGGGGCATGTGGCTGCTTCGTAATGGTATTATCTTCAATGAGGCGAGGTACGATAATGAGTTTCTCTGTATTTTGTACTCTTTCATGTCCAATAGTGGATCCTTTGAACGGATGCCTTGATCATTCACAATCAATCGCTGATCACTTTCTTGATTGCCTACAAGAATTTATAGGTCCCTCTTTTTTACCTCTTGAGGTTGAGGGAACGTTTTGGTCGGGGTGGGGTTATAATTGATGTAATATCGGGCCCCTTTATCTTATCTTTCCTTTTGCGCTTCCTCTGTTTTGAACTTTTGTTTTAATAAAAAATATTTACCTACCAATAAAATTGAGAATTTGTATTATGTCTAATAATTAATATACATGTATATTATTTTAATATTAATTAAAAAAATTCGGGTAGGATCAGGGCAGGATCCTATAGATCCATACCCATGCCCTTATCCTTTTAAAATATCAGGATCCGGGCAGGATCAGGGTCTAGACCCGGTCAAAGTCAACGGGTCTTGGACCCTTCGGGTCTGGATCAGGGTAGACCCTCAGGATAAGGGTCTAATTGCCATCCCTACGTGGTAGTAAGATTAGTCATGCTGACGTGGTGGTGAGTAAATTACCAAATTAGTATCAAATTTATTAATAATTTCTTAAAATACCCTATATATATTTAAAAGGAAAAATTTATTGATTATTACTTGAGTATCTTGTGATTTTAAATCTATCGAATCAATCCAACTTATTTTAATTTTAGGTCAGGTTAGCGAACTAGTGAGAGAACTATCTTCCTCTCCCCTCCTCCCTCCTGTAAGATATTTAGTTTACACAGCCACCAACCCCCTACCACGTGCTCCATTCCCTTGAGCCCTCAAAGAAGAAGAAGAAGAAGAAGAAGAAGAGAGAGGAGAAGAAAAATGGCGAACATAAACATAGAGGGGATACTAAAGGGGGACGGTATAGAAGGGAAGGTGCCGAGGACGAAGATAGTGTGCACTCTGGGGCCCGCGTCGAGGTCGGTGGAGATGATCGAGAAGCTCCTCCGCGCCGGGATGAACGTGGCCCGCTTCAACTTCTCCCATGGGACCCACGACTACCACCAGGAGACCCTCGATAACCTCCGCGCCGCCATGCTCTCCACCGGCATCCTCTGCGCCGTCATGCTCGATACCAAGGTTTGGATCTCCCCGTTTTTTTCAATGGCTGAAGTTTGCACGGACTTGACACAATGGGCCATGGATCTCGTTAGAACGATTGGCTCTGATAGGCTATGATTAGTTAAATTTTTCAGGCTTATAAATTAGGGCACCATAGTTGCCACTTCTGATTCTGATGCGGGATTCTCGTTTCTCGGTGGTTGGTTAGGGGTGCCGTGTACTCTGTAGTATGTCGTAATCGAGCTGAAGTTTGCAAGAACTCGACACAACTTCAAAGGGGTCGGGTCGTACAAGCACAAGCCCATAGATCTCGTTAGAATAAAATTTTCCACACTTATATACATTATTAGCCCACCACAATTTTGTTATTTTTAATGCGGGATTCTCTCCGATAGTTTCTCGTATGGATGCCGTGCACTCGTATTAGCTGTCGGATTATTCTGGCTCTGTAGTATGTCATTTGTTATCGGCTATTCGCTGCCCGATTTTCGAATTTTGCTGAAATAAATGAGCATGAACGCTTGCAATCAAGCAGATTTTGCTGACTCTGTCGACACAAATATGTCCTCGATGCTTTGTTTTCCTTGCATTACGCAGATGGTTAATTTGATTTTGCCAATTACCTGCTTCTTCACTTGTAGGGTCCTGAGATCCGGACAGGTTTTCTCAAGGATGGAAAACCTATTCAACTGAAGGAAGGTCAGGAAATAACTGTGACGACCGATTACGAAATCAAGGGTAACCCTGAGATGATCTCCATGAGCTACAAGAAGCTGCCTGTTGATGTGAAACCTGGGAATACCATCTTGTGTGCTGATGGGACAATCACCTTGACTGTCCTCTCCTGTGACCTACAGGGTGGAACTGTCCGGTGTCGCTGCGAGAACTCGGCCATGCTAGGTGAGAGGAAAAATGTCAATCTTCCCGGTGTTGTGGTGGATCTTCCTACGCTCACGGAGAAGGATAAGGAAGACATCTTGAGTTGGGGTGTCCCCAACAGTATAGACATGATTGCTCTTTCATTTGTACGGAAGGGATCGGATCTTGTAACTGTGCGCAAGGCCCTTGGCCCCCATGCCAAGCGTATTCTACTAATGTCCAAGGTGCCGGTTAATCCCATACAAAGTTTTTATCTCTGTCATTTGATCATGTGCATTGACTGTTTGCAATTAGTTGGGGACTGAACTTTGTTGTTTGGTTCTAGGTTGAGAATCAGGAAGGAGTCATAAACTTCGATGAGATCTTGCGGGAGACAGACGCCTTTATGGTTGCACGTGGTGATCTTGGTATGGAGATCCCAGTTGAGAAGATTTTCCTTGCTCAGAAGATGATGATATACAAGTGCAACCTTGCTGGCAAGCCTGTCGTCACTGCCACTCAAATGCTCGAGTCCATGATAAAGTCCCCCCGGCCTACCCGCGCCGAAGCCACAGATGTTGCAAATGCTGTCCTTGATGGTACTGATTGTGTTATGCTTAGTGGTGAGAGTGCAGCCGGAGCTTATCCCGAGGTTGCTGTCAAAACCATGCGCCAGATATGTATCGAAGCAGAGTCATCACTCGACTATGGAGCCATCTTCAAGGAAATGATCAGGGCAACTCCACTTCCTATGAGCCCATTGGAGAGTCTTGCATCATCAGCCGTGCGATGCGCCAACAAGGCGAAAGCAAAGCTTATCGTGGTATTGACTCGTGGTGGAACAACTGCTAAGCTGGTCGCAAAGTACAGACCACAGGTCCCAATCTTGTCCGTGGTAGTTCCGGTCCTGACAACCGACACATTCGACTGGTCGTGCAGCGACGAGTCACCGGCAAGGCATAGTCTGATCTACAGGGGCCTGATTCCCCTCCTTGCAGAAGGATCTGCCAAGGCTACCGACACGGAATCAACCGAGGTGATTCTAGATGCAGCTCTGAAGTCGGCAACCGGTAAGGGTCTCTGCAAGCCAGGCGACGCCGTCGTTGCGCTCCACCGCATCGGAACTTCCTCTGTCATCAAGATATGCTTAGTGAAGTGATCTCAACACGAAGAAACATCACGCACGTCGACTCGTTTCTAAGCCCATAATAGTAACACTCGTTGTATGGAAGATTTTAGTTAGTTGCTTAGTCGTTGCTTCCCTATGTTTGGTCAAGTGATTCCTTGCGATCGGTATTTGCAGAATTAAGTTTTGGAGTTGATTTTGGCATAATGACATAATTAAGTTTTGCAGAATTAAGTTTTTGGAGTTGATTTGCAGAATCAAGTTTTGCGTTCGGTATTTGCAGAATTAAGTTTTGGAGTTATTTTGATGTATGCTGTTTTACTTTAGGAATTACAGTTAGACATAGGTCTCAAAGGTTTACTCGAATCTAGGTCTCATGGATTCAAGACCCGTTAACATATTTTAGTCGAGCAATTAGAATGTGTGCTTTAAATTTATAGAGTTAATTAATTTTATACTTACAAAGGGATAATGCTATTGCGTATTTTTGTTACGAGTGCATTATTTCTTGGTAAGTGTAATTTTGATTAATTCCATACAATTGCTTGATTGGTTGAGGAAAGCAACCAAAACATATTGACAATGGCACATATATGCTGATTATTAACCTGGAATATTCTGCTCCAAATTAGCCGTAGTAAAATTTTCCTTGCGCATTTTGTTTGGAAAAGAAGTTAGAGATTAAAGGAAATGAGCAAAAAATTAGAAGGGAAGAAACTAATCGGTGAGTCAAAGAGCTTGTAGTTCAAGGACACAAAGTGTTATAAATATCTACGAGGTTCAAGATTCAAATATTTGCATGGATTGAAAATTTTACTTAAAAAAAAACTAATCGGTGTTTGGAAATGAAATAACATAAGAGGAAATTATAATAGGTAAAAAGTTAATTTTCGTTCAAAATGATAAGACAACAAAAATCCGAGATCCATAGTTATAGTAAAGAATGATATTATAATTTCTCAAGTTAATTTTGAAATTTCTCTTTTCTCCCACTTCTTCCCTAAATTAGAGAGAATGATTTTGTAAATTTTAGAGGAAAAAATTACACTAAAATTTTCATTGTTGTACCAAATAGAAGCTTTAAATATGATAACAGATATAAAAAGGATCATTTGGAACCCGAAGCTTGGGAGGATCATTAAGAATCACAGGTTTTAATTCGATTATCTCTTGCAATTAACACTACAAATGTTTGCATGGAATAGATACTATTTTAAAATTTAGATTCAAATTAAGATTATAGTCATAGAAAAATCACCGTAAAAAATTACAAAAGGACACTTGAGCTGCACTGTCATTTTATCCCTTGAAGATTTCTTATCATGCATTTCTTTCTTTTGACGTTGCGTACGTATGTCTGATGTAGCACCACACGCTTGAACGACACTTTGTCCGGAACGTGACGGCCACCGTCGTGTACCATCCTTGCAAGAAGAGACGCCATTAGGAATTCTTCTGTCGTTGTTAAGATTTTTAGTTGCTCAGTTTAGTCACCTCATGGACCTCTGGTGGTGTGTGGCAATGATTGTTCTTCATCGACATTTAGCAGAAAGCTGCTAAGAGATCCAAACACACACACAAAATTGAACCCAGAAAGTGAAATCAATAAAAGAAAAACGCTCTAGTATGTAATTAGCTATTGCAAGTAGGCACTCGATTATCCCTCAAAAAACAAAAGTAGGCATTCGATTCTTCTCTCTATTTTTGCACATTTGCTTATGGCTTACGTTACAGGCAATTATTTCCACCGATGGCTCCATCCACAGTGATGGTGTTAAAAAAATCAATTTTACTTTTTATTTGTTATATATTTTTGGTATTCGAAAAAATACTGATCGACTAATTTAGGTTCAAGCAAGTTAAAATATTTAAAAATTGGAAAACTATCTTAATAAGTATTTATCACCGTTTTGTTCTGAAGAACTCGAAATATCTTGATTAAATCAGAACAATTCACTCACCAGTTGATTTAAATATTTCTCTCTAAATTTACGTTTATTAATGGAATGTCAAGTTTTTTTTTTTGCGAAAAAGAACTTTATTACTCAAAGAAACGAAAAAGTTACAAGAAGGGGAAAAGGAAACAGAAGAGAAGCCAAACACCCAGGCCGAATAGGAAACCGCAAAACAGCAAGCCTATCGCCATAAAGAAGAACTCGACCCTACAAACTTGAGGGAAAGCGAGGCCGATGAAGGAACTCCAGGATGATAAATCAGCCGCGGCGCATCAAAAGTCCACCTCATAATGACTCCAGCCAACGTAGATCTTTACTGGCATAAGGATTCCCAGTCTTCTTCCTCGCTTGAAAGCGAGTGTTCTTGGCAAGTGGTAGATGGGAGTCCTCCAGGTCCGAATGTGAATCCGCCTCGTCCGCCCAATTGTTCTTCATCTTCTTCGTAATCGAACCCATGAACTTCAATGAGTCCGGAAGATCATCGTTGTCAGAAAAAATAACAACCGTATTGCCCTCTTGACCTGGGATAGGCATGGGATGTATAGTAGGTAAAGCAGAGGCGCTGCCCAAAATAGATGGGGACGGTCCCTGTATTATTGGGGTTCCCTTGCCAAGGAAACCCGGCTTCAAACCCTTATGCTTGGAGCCCTTTGAACCGAATGAGCGAGTAGGTAAAATTCTGCCCGCTTCAACATATGCTGCCCTCCTAGCCTCAGCCATTGCCAAATCCTCAGGAGACAGTGATGCCAATAACTCAGCCGAGGAAGGACCATTCTTGGGCCCCTTTTTCTTGCCCGATGCTGACCTAGGCTTAGAACCCGATGAGTCAGTCACATGTGAAGCTGGCGTCAACGGCTCTATTATAATCGGGCCTGAAAATACCTGACCTGTATCTTGGGAGGGCGAAACCTCCTCAATCATTACACCACAATCCCCCTCTATGCTATTTGTACTTGGCATTGGAGACTGCTTAGGAACTTCATCAAGCACCATCAACTGGACCAAATTATTTGAAACCACAATCGGACCTGGACCTAATGGAGAACATTTATCACCAGGTAGAATTTCACCCTCTTCCCTCGCTTCAGGGACCTGAAGTACCACCGAATCACCATCCTCTTAATCCTCCTCTTCGCGTACTACCTGTTGCACAAAGTTTTCCAATACAGTAATAAGGGCAAGAGATGAGCACTCCTCAACTTCAATGGTGGTTGGTGAACTAGGGGAGCACTCATTCTTTTGTTGCCACACCTGCTTCCCCACGGGCCTCTTGGGACCCTGATCCTCCATCGCCTGCTTTTCCCTAGCAATTTCCTGTCTATTACTTTCAGCTTCAACACGTGGATGCAGTTTTCGGCAAGAGTCTAAATCATGACCAATGATTTTGCAATGCTCGCAGAAAAGAGGCAAATTCTCGTACACCACATCAACTAAGACCGTGCCCTCCTCAAGCTTCAATACAACTTCTTTCTGACGAGGCTTGGACATGTCTAGTTCCACCAAAACCCCAAAGCACCATTAAACCTATTTAATGCAGTCAAGTCTGAACGAATGGGGTTACTAATGGCCGCAGCTAGTCCAAGTATGATATTATTAGCGACATGCTCCATGCTCAACCCCCTTAATGTAATCCATACCTTCGTAAAAGAAGAGGAAACCTTCGTGGGCTTAAAATAGGGTACCCATGGCTGCAAGTAGAGACATCCATGAGGAAGTCTCCATTGTGAAGAGCTCCAAACTACGTCCTTATAGTGCTCATTCTCAAACTGAAAACCAAAGTACCCCAAGCCAAGAGGAAACAACTTCCACGATTGCACAGACCAAACTTTAGAGATAGCAGCTTTCAAGTCAAATGTTGAGCCAGGTTTGGCACCTCTGGGCATCACTAACCTTCCAATCAAAGCGCGCTTCCCAAAGTTTGTACAAACTGATGATCTATCTGCATCCAATTCAACGACCATATGCTCGCCATCGAAGACTGGCTTAATATACGTACCTTCTTGGACCCGGTCAGATCGCGGGTGGAGCGCGGCTGCGTAGGACATCTTTTTCATGGCGTTCTCCGCTGGAGCCATAGGAGTCAGTGTCACAGTAGTCTCAGCAACCCCATCTTTGCTCGCTTGTATATCTCCTGAAGGTGTAGGCCTCGCACCCTCCGCAACCTGCCCCACACCCTTTGTCAACCCATGAGCCAGCGCCTGTGAAGGGTTACCGACTAATGAGGCAAGAGCGGTGTAGAACTGGTGAAGGAGAGGAAGGATGCTGGATTGAACCGCCATGAGAACTTTCGGATCCATCCCTAGCGAAGGGCAGGGATTAAGCGACGGCGGCTGAAAACCTCCATCTGAGGGTCTCAACGAGGCCGTTGGAGACATCGGAACAGCAGCGACGGTGGTGGAACTCGAAACCCTAGCCGAGGGAGGCATTAATTAAGACATAGCGAAACCGGAGGGGTGGTCGTCCAGACCAACCCCTCTGGCAGCCCCGTGTCTTTATCCACGTGAAAAAGACAGTGTACCTAAATCACTAATGCACATAGGTCTGAACGAGGGGACTGATTGGGTGCTTCCAGTATAGACAAGAAATTAAGATCGTGAGTTCTTTAAATGGTGATAGTTAAAATACCGTGAGTTCTTTAAATGGTGATAGTTAAAATACGGGTATCGTTAATTTCCCCAAATAATAAAGACTCCGATACTGTTGAAGAAAGGTGACGTCTCTTACTCTCTCTTTGACATTTCCAGCGCGAAAAAAAGACGATGTAATCCAATGCTTAAACTTGTTCGTCGGGTTATTAAATTTTGGTCGAGAATTAAATTTGTATATGTTGGAAAAATTCATTCCATCAAATATATAACATTACTAAATTTTCAACATTTAAATTCGAAATTATAAAAAATTTCAAAAATTAGTTGATCTAAATAATAATGTGGTAGTAGCTTCTATTAATTAGGCACACTAGAATTTTCTTTCCACTTGAGATATTGTTGCGTTTTCTACAAGTTGTATCATTGGCCTACGGCATTTGAACGCTTTCGATTTTCTTTTTTCGTTAGCAACAAAACGCGTTTGATATGATCTCGCCAAGTCAAAGTCTTTGCATTTGTCGGAAGGATACCGTCGGTTGAATATCACTGTAGTTCGGGTCCCTCTGTTTTGAAAGGTGACTTGGACCGATTGTCATCGGTTATACACTTACGTTTATATATATGCGTGTGTACCCTGACACCTAATTCCATGTATTAGCTTCAGATCATTAGTAGCAGCAGCTATGGCCGCCAATTTGATGTTGCTCATACTTCTGATAGCCACGATTTCATGTGTAAGAGGCGATCGAGTCTCGAGCAGGAGGAGCCTTGCAGATAATGGCCTTGGCTCAACTCCTCAAATGGGGTGAGTTCCTTTCCAATCGTCTTCCCTTATCGCATCGGCTTTCTTATTATCCGAAACGATCCGTTCTTCGTGTATCAGATGGAACAGCTGGAACCATTTCAGTTGCAACATTAACGAGACCATCATTCGAGAAACAGGTGAATATTACTGTCCCGCCTTTGTAGTCCTACCCGACTCGTATCTTTTCGGTTGAAGCTAATGTATACACTTTTAAATTGTTATGGTTGCAGCTGATGCAATGGTGTCTACTGGACTAGGGGCAGTAGGATACACTTATGTTAACATTGGTAAAATGCTCTTTCATCAATTTCTGCAAGCCTTTGTTTTCTTGGCTCCAAAGCAATCCGGCTTCTGATTATATATGATGCCTCCTGCAATATTGCAGATGATTGCTGGGGTGAACTAGATAGAGATGCAGAGGTAAAACTCTTCTTCACATTGACCCTCCTCTCAATTGTTCTTCTTTCATTTGATCATTTTGAATATTTGCATTATACCTCCACCCCATACAATTTGGCTCTGGCATCTGTTTGGGCCAATCAGTACCATTTTACGAATTTCAAAGGGCTAAACTATACGCGGGTGGGACTGATTTGCACATGAGTGCAAACTTCAAGGGCTGGGTAGTATTTTTGAAGCCTCATAGTTGGAGTTGAACTAATGACAGGGAAATATGGTGGCTAATGAAGTAAATTTTCCATCAGGGATTAAGGCCCTGGCTGATTATGTTCATAGCAAGGGTCTCAACTTGGGGATTTACTCTGATGCAGGGTATTTACTACCTCAGATTCTTCTTTTCTTATTTGTAACTTTAGATGTTCTTGGTTTATTAATATCTGATGCTAAACGCAATTTTGATTTCTAGAAATGTGGATGCGTTAAAATTCGGTAGAGAGATTTTTTGTCTTTGTCGTATCAAGCTTATACATGGATTAATCAATCTCGTATGTGTTTGAATAAGATGTGGATTTGGTTAAAAAGCTCGGATTGACAAGAGAGAAGACCATATTTCTTGACTATGAAAGTTTTTAGTACAGGGAAATCTTTCTCAACCAAAACAAAGAATAGAGAGAAAATTAACAAAAATAATGTTTTTTAGAGGTAAATTATATCTGCAAGAATAGAGCCATTGATTTTGTCAATTCTATGTTATTATTTCCATATGACCAAATATTATAGTCATAAAACAAATGATGTCTCAGGAGTCAAACCTGCAGCGGGAAGATGCCAGGTTCTCTAGGACATGAAGACCAAGATGCTAAAACCTTTGCTTCATGGGTATATTTCCTTATTTTGTTTTTGACACATCCAATTGTAGTTTTGGAGTTTAAACTCTCGTTTCGAAATGTAACAACAAATTATCACATTATTTTTTACGACTTGAGTCAGATCTCGACATCCGTTATTTGTATGTGTGTTTCAGGGAGTTGATTATCTGAAATACGACAATTGCAATGCTCCCAGCACGAGTCCGGAAGAAAGGTATGTACGTAATGTCCTTATACGCTTCAAGTGGTGTATAAGTAAACTATGGTGAAATTGCATAGAATACATATGATCTACTCACCTTATACCCTACTCTTTAAATTTTAGCTATTTTAAAAATATTAATTGCAAATTAAATTATTTCCCACAATTAGTCGAGCTTGTAATATATAATATTTTGTATCCTTGACTTTTTGTCTTATAAGTAGGCAGCGTCTATGTCCCAAATAGAGTTAGACAACTGATTATTAGTTATTTAGAATCTTCAGGATTTTTCTTGAAAGAGCTCTTCTTCTTTCTTTCTTTTTGGTTGTGGTAGTTGTATTTTTCCATTATTCTTTTCTCCACCGAGTAGTAATACAATCAGACTCGTTTTTTGTGATAACCAAAAACCATAAATTGATATGTGTAGCATCATACTCTTCTCTTCTCGGTCTAAAAATTTATCATCGGGCAGTCTCCCGCTATTATCTATCATATCTTTTTTGTTTCGCTATGCTATGTCAGTTTTTCATCACAATTGAGCAGCCTTTCATCTTCAAACAATATGTACCATATAAATTGTTTGTATCCCATAAATATTTTCTAAGCTTTACAAACTAATGCCTTCTATTGAACTCAGATATCCTGTAATGGGCCAGGCGTTACAGAATTCAGGCAGGGCAATCTTCTTCTCCATGTGTGAATGGTAATTAACTAGACATGATCCCCTTGAAATTTAGTGATCCTTTTTTTTAAAACCGGAGAAATTACGACCGTCGCTAATATTATGCTGTCCACCGGAAGGTGTTGACTGATAATTTGTTCGATGTTCAGGGGAGTTGATAATCCGGCAACATGGGCCTCGGATATCGGAAATAGTTGGAGGACAACCGTAGACATTCAAGACAACTGGGATAGGTTATAAAATCATCTTGTTATGTTTACAACAAATTTTAAGTGACAACATAGTTGGTATGTTGTGACGATTAAGAATTCGACAAAACATACCTATATAAAAATAATTCGATAAAATATAAGAGATATAAATTGAATGCAGTAAGATTTGTCATAAATTTAAAAAACTCAAAATGTTGAATATATTATCTCATATATGTGTTGTGATCATAGTAATTTTTTAAGGTGTTTTATACTATTGTTCATTTGTTCTTACATCTTGTCTAGTTACTAGATCTCAAAAATTTTGATCGCTTTATAAGTACGATTTAGTATATTTGATGGTTAAAATTTGAATATTTTCTAGATTTACGAAGAGTCCTACATAGGGTAACAACGGTTTGAATTGTCATGATTTTAAAATTTTATTGTCTAGCTCTATGTTCTCTATTTTTTACATGCCCATGATTTTGCATTTTCAGATTTTTAACATAATGTCCTGGTTGTTGTTGTTTCCGGTTGGTGGAACAACATGGATACTTACATTTTTGTGATATTTGAATCAGCATGACATCGAATGCGGATCAGAATGATAAATGGGCATCATATGCTCAACCTGGTGGCTGGAATGGTATATTTCATTGACTTCTATTGCACTTAAATTATTAAGATTCTCTTGAAATTCGTACAAATTATTACGTTTAAAATATTTTTTCGAGATTATTACGTCGGTAGTTGCAAACATAGTAATAATCTTTTATAAGTATTGAAAATTCGTCAAACTATTGTCTTAAGATTTGGGATTGAAATTAGAAAACCTAACATAGTTACAAAACGAGTTGATTTCGTGGCTCGTTGTTATTCATATGCTCTGTTGACATTTTTTGAGTTGCATATCATAATTCCAATACACCCTTTTAACATTGGTCTATTATACATGGTCTTGTTGTTTTTTTTTATGATTTCCTTGTATCAGATCCTGATATGCTTGAAGTAGGAAACGGCGGAATGACATTCGAGGAGTATAGATCACATTTTAGCATATGGGCGTTGGTCAAAGTACAATTTATATTATCTCTCCATTCTGAATTACTCCACATAAAACAAAAATATATTACATGTGATCTTTGTTTCTAGGACTCGTATAATCTAATATTGGTTTATATCGTCACAATAGGCACCACTCTTAATTGGATGTGATGTGCGATCTATAGACAAGGGGACTCTTGCATTGCTCAGCAACCCGGAGGTTGTTGCTGTCAACCAGGGTAAGATATAACACATGTTTAATTGTTCGAGCATTGTCGGGTCTATTTCACAAGTTAGATTCTCTTAATGATATTTTTACATCAGAAAATCTTGAACCCAAGACTCCTTTAACTAAACGAAATTTTCTTACTATCTGGATCAATATTTTTTTCGAGAGAATTAGCTCAATACAAATGTGGTTTATTTGGTTTCCAAACAGATGCACTCGGAGTTCAGGGGAAGAAAGTAAAGAAAGATGGTGATCAAGAGGTAATTTGTTATTTGGGCCACTACCAGCCCATTGGGCTGATCATAAAGCCCAACTCATCCCAATTTTGCTGTTGTAGGTATGGGCTGGGCCGCTCTCTGATGATAGAGTGGCAATGGTGTTGTGGAACAGAGGATCCTCACAGGCAAATATCACCGCTAGTTGGACGGACATAGGCCTCAGCCCATCAACTATTGTTGATGCTCGGGATTTGTGGGCGGTAATGATTTGAACCTTTAATGAATTTTTTAAAAATTACGGTCGTACAGTTCGACAAGTTTGGTCGCCAATCGAACAATATACTGCTTCATTTTTTGTATCAAACTTGGAGACCGGTTTAACCAATGGTCCATATTGTTGACTAGTGGTTCAACCAGTTGGACTGGACAGTTTGCTTGGTTGGGCATATCATTTCAGCCCAAATTTCCCAAAAAATATTTTCTTGAACTTTTTTTTAGTTTATAAGATGAAAAATTAAGTATATACTGTAAATGATACTTATTTAAAAATATAATTAGATGATATTTAAAATTATTTAATATTTTAATACCAAATAATAAAATATGTTTAAAAATATATGGCAGATCATTGGTCGGACCAATCCAACCGAAAACATCAAATTTTCCGGATCTATTCTAAAAATATTGCCTTTAATAACCATTGAGGATCAACCTCGAGTAATTTTATGGTAATTTTAGCATAAACCGAAATCGATATGTGAACCAATAAACATCAAGCAAAAAGACCGGTTATTAATACAAAAAAAAATGCTAAATCTTGACTCTTGAATATACCAACTCGTTGATTATGTTTCCTAATCTCATTATAATTGATGTTGTTTGTAACAGAATTCAACCCAAGAATCAATTCAACATCTTATTACAGCGGTGGTGGATTCTCACGATTGCAAAATGTACGTGCTCACGCCAGTTTCAGAGGATACTTCAGAATTTTGGGGTGCAAGTGCTCCTATAGCCTGAGATGTACTTGTACTTTCGTAATATGACGTGACTAATTATGGAAATTAATCACAATTTACAATTTCAGCATGCATTTATTTGTGATTAACTTACTATCCATTTTACTTAAATCAATTAAAATAGTTATTATAGTTTAATAAATGTCTAGAGTTCGAGTTATTGGGAATGTAAAATTATTAAATAATTATTGTGAAAACATCATACCCAAATCTGGAAGTAACTCTATGGATACTATACGGTTTAAAAAACGTATTATCTATGTCACAAAATTCGGAAATCAGATTGAAAATGAATTACCAAATTATTTTGTACCGTGCTAAAATGTTACACAAGTCGGTATCCGATATTTCAGTCCTGTCGTTGGGATTTTACAAAATTTTGGTATTAAATACTTCAAAAACAAAATCGGTTTGGTACGAAAATAAAAATGTATGTAATTGGAAATTAAAATGAATATTTTCCATATACTAAAATGAAAATTGTCATAGAAACCTTATGGGTCTCTCCCATTTTCAGTACTCTGTATCGAATTTATATCATCAATGTCAGAAATATTTCTGTACTTGAGCACTATTTTTGAGGAAATTCGAAGGTACTTTAAATATTTTTATTTTTTATTTTTTTTGAGAAACAATACTTTTACATTTATTTTTGAGTAAAAATACTTTTAATTTTTCTAATGACCAGTTTTAGCTAATTGGCTTGCTTAGACGAGCAATAAATTGATTTGCATCAGCTTTAACTTTTATAATCTTGAACAGGTTTTGATTTCTGTAGTGATTCGCTAAACCAACTGATGAAAAATAATCCAGCCAAAATAATAGAGAAAAGAGATACGATTGAAATATGAAGGTTTTTTTTAACAAAAGGTTACTCGGAGAGAAATACTTTAGCTCTGTGATTTCACAAAATTCTTCGTTTTGATTTATTGGACATAACTTCATAAGAATTTCGGTTTTAGACTATGTTTGATGTAATTAAGGCCAACACAAAATTTAAAATTATACAGATCTTACTTCCAAAATTTTATCCCACTAATTATGTGGTTTGAATATTTTTGTCCTATAACAAAATCTTAAGATGCGGACCAATTTGTTCGGATGCATTATATTAAAATTTCAAATTTAACCTAAAATTTTAAAATGATAGGTAGATAAATTATGTCAACATTGACAAAGGAATGTTCAAAGTTTTTTTTAAGGTAAATTATATACCATGATCATGCCAGAGTTTGAACTCTGACCTCTTAAATATTTACAACGCTTTATGCCGTTGAGATATAAGCTTTTGACAGGAATGTTCAAAGTTGAAACTCGAAAATACAAAGATGTGAAATTTTGATAAGAAGAATTCCGACTTTAAAATATTCTTCAGCAAATATCAAATACATTTTTCAATCATGAAATAGCCGGAGTCCGGCGAATCTTTCGGGTGGCGGGCAGTTGAATCTGAATTTAAAAGCAAAGAGAAAACGGTTTGATGAGGTCCGTCGAGGTTCATAGCAAATTGCCGCTAGTTGACCATCTAACTGACTTCGTCTTTTTCAACCTTCAAATAACGCAAGGTTTTATGGCCACGCAGGCTGATTAGAGTGATCATCGGAAAAGTGTACACGAAAATCCGACATTCAAGAGATTTAATTAAATTGTAAATACAAAAAAGATCAATGTTTGTCGGGAATTGACGGGGCAACAGGGAGAACGGATTGAGTGGGAATTAAAGAAAAGTTGTCCATAGGTGGGGACTTAAATATAGGCCGTCAGATTTGATTTTAAAATAGTATCTACAAATCCAAGGGCCATTAATCTATCAAGGATACTTTTGACCTTTTATCCATCCCATACCACCTAGGGTTTCACCCCATCCATTTAAACCTTTTTATCTCCTAATTTTTTCATAAAAAAGTAGTGGCCGCCATCTCTCTTCTTCTTCCCATAAAAGAGAAATCTCTCTCTCTCTCTCAACGAGTAGTAAAGTCGAAGAAGAAGAAGAAGAAGCCCCAATCGGCGAAACAGTAGGAGAGAGAGGAGATGGCAGTGGTAGAAGTTGAAGCGGCGAGAAAGGTGGAGGACACGTGGACGATGAACAGTAACAGTAGCGGGAAGCAGCAGCAAGGGGATGGGCTGAGGCAGTACTATCTCCAGCAAATGCACGAGCTCGAGCTCCAGGTCCGCCAGAAGACACGATCTCAACCGCTGCCTCGATGCCCAGCTCAACGGAGGTGTTGAATTTAGGGTTTTAGTATGTATTGATATTAGTTTGAGTATGTATTGATATTTATTTTAGTCTGTACTAATATTAGTTTGAGTAAGTAATGCTATTGATTTGAGTATATACTGATATTGGTTTGAGTATGTAATGATATTGGTTTGAGTATGTAATGATATTGATTTTAGTCTGTATTGATATTAGTTTTTGTCTATAATAAAATTAGTTTGAGTATGTATTGATATCAGTTTGAGTAAGTAATGATATTGGTTTTAGTCGGTAATAGTATTAGTTTGAGTCTGTATTGATATTGGTTTGAGTCTGTATTGATATTGGTTTGAGTCTGTATTGATATTGGTTTTAATCTTTATTGATATTGGTTTTAGTACGTATTGATATTGGTTTGAATATATATTGATATTGGTTTTAATCTGTACTGATATTGGTTTGAGTAAGTAATGATATTGATTTGAGTATATACTGATATTGGTTTGAGTATGTGATGATATTGGTTTGAATATGTATTGATATTGGTTAGAGTATGTATTGATATTAGTTTTAGTCTGTATTGATAGTGGCTTGAGTATGTATTGATATTGGCTTGAGTATGTATTGATATTGGTTTTAGTCAGTAATACTATTGGTTTGAGTATGTATTGATATTGATTTTAGTCTGTAATGATGTTGGTTTGAGTATGTATTGATATTGGTTTAAGTTTATAATGATATTAGTTTGAGTAAGTAATGCTATTGGTTTTAGTCTGTAATGATATTGGTTTTCGAAGTAGTGATATTGATTTTCGAATATGGTGATACATTAGTTTTTGAATGTATTGATATTGGTTTTCAAATGTGGTGATATTGGTTTACGAACGTCGTGATATTGGTTTTCGAATTCAGTGATTTTGATTTCCGAACGTAGTGATATTAATTTTCCGAACATAGTGATATTAGTTTTCGAGCGTAGTGATATTGGTTTCTGAAAGTAGTGATATTGGTTTTCGATGCAGTGATATTGATTTTCGAACGTAGTGATATTGGTTTTCGAACGTAGTGATATTGGTTTTCGAACTTAGTGATATTCGTTTTCTATTGAATTTTTATTTTTTAGTTTTTTGAGTTTATTTATAAAAAAATATCTGATATGACTTTTGAAGTTGACAATAATTTAGAGAGAGAGAGAAAGAGTCCTTGTGAAGCGTTCCTTCCTCTTTTCACGTGGGGTTAGTTTATATTTGTTTTGATCTTTGTAGTCTTTCCATAAAAAAAGTGTGTCAGCTAATTTTTCATATCTCCTTTTGTTTCTATTTATTTTCCAATTTTACCCTTTGTTATTTTATTAATACCTAAATTGTCACAATCCTTCCTTTCCCGTTGAATCTCCCCCGGCAATAGGACCCCTAAATTTTTTTTTTAGTGGAACCCTTGAACTTTATGTATTCATACATGAAAAGAGTACATCCTGAAATAACTACTTCTTTCAAGTCATTAACACAAACGTTAACGCAAAAGGGTGGATGTGCATCAAAGTAAAAATATTTTAGGGAAATTGATAACGCCAATTTGAATAGGACATCGGCTACCATTTTTTTCGTGGCCAAATATGTTGACGTTGATCCGTTTGTTAGCCCATAAATACTCGGTTGTATTGTTTGGAAAATTTTAGGTGGCAAATTTTGGTCCTTGTGCGCTAAAGTATATATTTGGGGAATGATTTTGGCATAACAATAATGAGAGTTATTTTGTTATATAAAGTATATATTTGGTATGGACCCCATGGCAACAAATTTGCCACCATTAGATTTAGACAAGCACAAAAAATAAATAACTAGATAGCCAAAATCATTAGTCCGATCTTTGGTAGGAGCTACCCGTAATAACGAACTTGCAAAATGAATCTCTTTATCCTAAATAGATTCGTTGTTCCTCACCTTGCTTCACCTTAATTGTTATTTGAACAAGTCAAAGTTATGTCTTGGTCCGAGTGGGAATAGCATTTCTCTTCTGCATGTCCATGGAGTTTTGAAAAATCCAAGCATTATCAACACTTGAAAGGTTTATAGAATGGGCTAATTTTAGATCAAGACTGAGCCGCTATATTGGATGATAAAAGAAGCAGAGGTGGACCGAGTTGCTAAAAAGAATTAAGGAAATACTAAATAGAACAATGTGCCGATATATATATATATATAACTCACCAAGTGCGATTAGGGTTTTGCCATGACTGAAGAAGAAGGGTCATCAGCGGCGGCTCTGATTAATTACCAGAGTTTGAACGAGGATGAGGATGAGTATCTACCCCCTGACGTTCTAATTTATGTGTATGAGCATGGGTTTCTACCCCCTGGCTTTCGAAAAGAAGAAGAAGATGATGAGTATGAACCCCCATCAACAAGGACGACGACGAGGCTAAGGATGAGGATGTGCTGTCTTCCAAGGATGAGCCCATCAAGGATGAGGATGAGGATGATGTGGTGCTGCGACTGCTGTCGTCCAAGGATGAGCCGGGGCCCATCAAGGATGCGGATGTGCCGCGACTGCTGCCTTCGGTGGACCCACTGCCGGATGGCGCGTGGGAACGGTGGGGGAGTCAAGCCGTTTATTTCGCGGCCCAAGACTATGGGGCCTATAGAAGTACGTACGGTAGCGTTATCTACGTAGGCATGAGCATTTACCCCACAGACCTGTCCGTTTACCACGTCTTCGACTTCTCCTTCCCCGACTACTATGTCAGGTCCGTCAGGGAGTTGGCGTTCGCCATTGTGGGTTCATCGGCCTATGTTGCAGGCAACAGACGTCTCTGGATGCGCCAAATCGGGGACCAGGGCTGCTGGGTGGACGGGCCCCCGTTCTCCATCTACGGCTGCACACCACGTCTCTTCGGTAGGCTCTATGCACTACGCTACTTCTGTGAACATGATCTGTGTTTAGGTCAAAACCCGGAGATTGCGGGGTGGTCCTGTGTAGGTGACCACACGATGATTGTCCATGTTAAGTGTTGGGAAACGAAACGACAACGTTTCTAATGCTTCTGACACACTGAATGTTTTGACGGGAGGTGGACAGAGCTCGACGTCACTCCATCTCCATCTCCATCTTTGTCTGACCATGTTGCCTACTGTGCCCAACTCGGTAGCAACGATCCCCTGTTCCTCCCTGAGCTTTCGCGTGCCACCATGTTCCCCGTTGTTTTCGGTTTGAGTGGTGACCGCTTGCACTTGGAGGAGGTCGGCCAAGAGGTCGAGTTGCCGTGGGAGGAGCCCTACCATATGAAGCATCTTCTATACTGGAACCTCATCAGCATGGGCGGTAATAGGTACTGTGCCTTTGCTTTCCCTACCGAGGGTAAACTTGATATCACCATTTTCACTTTTGATCTTCACCTGGATGATCATCATCCGTTGTTAAGAAGGTGCATTTCCGGCGCCATCCAAGAATTTCGTAAGTTCATGTGCGGGAAAGCCTACTTCAATTCTACCTCCTGCTAGTGTATCTAACAAGCAAGTGCTTGTACTTCTTTCAGCAATTTCTACTACGCTGCTCATCTTAAAGAAATGTGGCCAACCTTGTTGCAGCCAAATTGTTTATTTTATTATTTTGTGTGTGTCTTTACCATAATTTCTGGATGATTTGATACTCAAAAAGTCATTGGTACTCAAGCTCTGTTTACATTGGTAGATACTTATTCGGCAATGATCTTATTCGAAGGGTGTCTAGCGGAAGAAAGAATATCTTTGTAATATGCAACTCGAGCTGTGTATTTTCTGAGTAATAAGCTCCGCCATCCGAAAACCAACCAAGTGTGATAGTTTATCAGTATGGAGAACGTTAGATATCTACCAAAAACCAAGCACCTCAATTTTCTGGTAAATTGCAAATACTATCAGAAACGAACATGCGGAGAAAAGACATTGTTAGGAATTTGGTATCCGAATCTTTGGTACAGTCTATCGAAAAATCCTGATACAAATAAAATACATTATTTTAAATATTACTTTTTAATGTGACTCGACTATGAATCACAAGAATAATGTAAGAGATATGAATACTGCTCGTATTAAAAAAAGACACCGCACTTTATCAACCATTGGAAACTTTTTTGCTTGGTACCAATATTCATACTTGGAGGGAGGACAATTGGACTTAACGCTCTCTATAAACACGCTTTGACGACTGATTTTGATCATGTTGTATTTTAAATATTTCTTTTTGTGCCTAGATGTGCACTTAGATAATATTAAGGAGGCCAGTCTATCCCAGTATACTCATACGTCTTGTGATATTGGGAATATAGCGGTATCTCGTAGTGCTGTAACTAGCCGTATGGTGTAAAATCAAGTTTACTGATAATAATGTCAAGGTAGAATTTATCCTACCAAGGTATTTTTTTCCCTTTCACGGATTTTTTTCACTAAATTTTCTCTGTCATATAATTTTACCGAAGCCGACATTGATTGTTAATTAGGATATAATCTCTTATCTTTTATATATATAAGAATTCCGCCCCTCCATCTTCAAAAAAAAATACCAATATTGAGGATTCTCTTTTTCTTTGGTGAAAGTGAAACTCCATCATAAATCATGATCTCGTCGAATCAGGCTCTTTGTTTATGATGGAGTGAGTAGTGTTTTACTCTTAACTTTTCCTTAATTGGTTGGCTTTTGCAGCTTCCATTCCTCTTGATTCCTTTATATGGTTTCAATTATATGGATGTCCAACTGACAGAGATGTCGATCTTCTTGGCAATGTTAGAAAGATCCCTTAACTTGCTTCTTTCAGTTGTGGATGGAGTACTATCTTAACTTTTTTTTTTGCCAAGATGAATCTAATTTCTTGTTTTCATATTGCTTTATTTACAATGTCCTTAACATATATGGTCACTTGGTAGGTTTTCCATCCAATCGTGGTATCTTTGGGTCGCTTGGGTGCCTTCGATTATGCAAATATTGATAAATTTTAAAGGAGGAGAAAGAGTATTTTACAAGCTGAATGAATGTACTTTCTGAGTTAAATTAATTGATGATTACATGTACATATTTATAACGAAACATAATAACTAACTAGCTAAGCTAATAGATCCCACATTGAACCACTTCCATCTTTGTAGTGCAAGTTGTTACGTGGCTGTGAAGTGCTCCTGGATCGAAGGAGCCAAAATGCAGCTGGCCAAGTGGAGTATACAGGTGGTTGCGTGCGTGAGAATCGTGGAGAATCGGTGATGTGGTGGCAGGCTGTTGTAGAGCTAGCCGTTGGGAATGAGCCGATACTTGAGGAGGTATATTTGTTACGCCCCCGCAAGTGGCGAGGTGTGTGGACATCGAGCATTCCCAACTTGGTGAACAAGAAATTGAGACGCTTGAAGTAATGTCATTAGATTGGAACTCTGCTCCGAGGATAATCGAAGCTGAGAGAGATGATTGGACGCTTGAAATAACGCCATTAGATTGGAACACTGCTTCGAGGACAATCGAAGCTGAGATAGATGATTGGACGCTTGAAATAACGCCATTAGATTGGAACACTGCTCCGAGGACAATCGAAGCTAAGAGAGATGATTGGAGAGCAATGCATCAGTAGGATTCGTGACGACCATGGCTGCTATTGATCAACCTAGCTTGTAGTCATGAGAAGAAAGAACCTTTAGGCATTGATGTGCCTAGATGGTTCTGATTTTAGAGCAATGACCATCGATTGAGACCACGAATGGTAGTTATCGCCATTCATGACCGGAGAGACAAGAACCAACGCCGGGTTCTTGTTGGAATAAAGATGATACGAGCTGGACAGTTGACTAGAGAGACCTTCGTCGACGAGATTAGTGATGGCCATGGTTATTTTCGAATCAACTAGGTTGAGTGTCACCGGAGAATCAAATATTAGGTGTTGATATGCCTAATAAGCTTGCTGAAGCAAGGTCATAAGGTTGGAACATTGCTCTGAGGATAATCGAAGTTGAGATAACTCGATTCGTCTTCCTTGATCAGGCTGGCCAGAAACGTGATTGACATGCAGACCATTTATGACAGCCATGGTTGCTCTAATCAACTTGGCTTCAAGTCATAAAGGAAGGAGGGAGCTTTAGGTGTTGATATGATATACCTAAATAGCTCTGATACCATTATAGAATTTAGAAAAATGGAGTTAAAGTGATGCAAGTAAAATGAACGTACTATCTGAGATAAAGTAAAGGAAGATAGTATTTGGAGAGGAAAAAAGTCAAAGCCCGTGCCGCACTTTGGTGAAGTCAAAGCCAGTGCAATCTTCGACCCGAGATGGGTCTCGTTTGAGGGGACATGTTGAGAATCTCACATCGGTTAAAACACGAGTGGAGGGCAAGTTTATAAGTGTAAAAAATTTACCAACTCGTTGTCTTAAGGTTTTGGGTTGGATATGAAGATTCTAACAAATATGCAGGTTTGTTGTGGTTGAGATAACAGTCAATATAATAGTCTTGCCTTTCACAGGATGCCCATTCACAGTTCGTTGATTTCAGTCGGATGTGGATATGTAAGTTTTCATGTTGTATGTAACAGATCCGGACATGCTCGAAGTTGGAAATGGAAGAATGACTAACGAAGAGTACATTGTACATTTCAGTATTTGCGCCATTTCCAAGGGACCATACAAGTTAATATGCATCAGCTTTGTGCCTTTCTTCTCCAGAAGCATATGATTGCGCATTTCATACCAAATCGTTGCTGCTTTCTAGGCTCCGCTGCTTCTCGGTGTGATGTTAGGAAGATTACATCGGAAATAATGAAGATCATCGCGAATAAGGAGGTCATTGCTGTTAACCAAGGTGAGGGATCATCCGCGGTTCGACATTCTCTCGTGTCTGCGGTACAAGTTAATGAAATAGTGATCTGATCTAGATATACCATTGCAGATCCACTTAGTGTTCAAGCGAAGAAGGTTCGACCAGAAGGCGACCGAGAGGTAATTCTCTGTCCTATCAAGCTCATCATCCGCCTCAGGATCCGCACATGTGCCGCCATTTCGAGATTGCAGACTTGAACATTCATCTGTTTCTCTCAACAGATTTGGACAGGGTCCCCTGCCAGGCTACAGAGTTGCACTCTGCTAGTGAACCAATGCCAGAGCCGCGATTCAATTACCGCCAACTGGGACGACATTGGGCTTCTGGATGACACTGAAATTGAAGCAAGAGATCTCTGGGAGGTACACTTTGAGACCCCGACATTTACACTTGAGCTGCATTGTCATTTTATCCCTTGACGCTCTTCTTGTCATCCATTTTTTCTCTTCTGACCCTGCGGTACGTATGTCTGATGCAGCCCCACACGCTCGAATCACACTTCGTCGAAAGGGTACCATTCTTGCAAGATGTACATCCTGAAGCCGGTCCGGAACGATCATTAGATTGTTACATTAGTGCAGAAGAGACGCCATTGCGAATTCTTCTGTCGTTGTTAGGATTTTTAGTTGCTTATTTTAGTATGGTTGTTCTTCATTGGCATTTAGCAGAAAGATGCTAAAAGATCCAAACACAATAAAAAAGAATTGAACCCAGAAAGTGAAATCAATAAAACAACAAGACTCATTTTATCTCTCTCCTTTTGCGCATTTGCTTATGCCATACGTTAGCAGGCAATTATTTCCATTCAAGGCTCCATCCAGAGTGATGGTGATAAAGTACGGGTTCGAGCAGAGTAGAATCTTTGAAACGTTGGCAATACTTTTCTGTTAGTATTTAACGCTGGTACATTTTCAAAGAATCGAATTCAACATATTTTGGTTAAAATAGAATAACCTACTCACAAGTTAATCAGTTAATCTAAATACTTGTCGGTAAATTTATGTTTACTTACAACTTACAAACTATTTTTTCGCATAGATATCTCTTCCGGAGATTAAAACACGGTCGTACAGTGATTAATTTAATCATGTAATGGAATGTCATATTCCAAAAATTCGCATTTACCAAACAGGTCAACAGGGAAGTTTAGATCACGTTGCCAATCAAGAAAGTAATGCCCAAACCTTATCCACGTGAAAAAGACAGAGTACCTAAATCGCTAATGCACATAGGTCTGAACGAGGACTGATTGTGTGCTTCCAGTACAGACAAGAAATTAAGATGGTTGCGATCTCCTTGTCTCCGTCTCCTCCGATACTAACTACAACAAGAGCTCCTCAATGACAAATACAAGAAGTTACTTTTATTACCACCATTTTCCATGCGGAACACCAAGGGCCTTGGACGTCAAAATTAACTTGTATAATACACTTCTATTATTGCGTCGAAGGTACCTCTGTTTCCTTGAAAAATATTTTTCTGGTTCTAACAAACACCAAAAAATATAATAAGTAACCTAATTACTAATTATTTAGATTAAACAAATTTCCATTTAAAAAAATTGGAAATTCATTTTTACACTCCAGACAATATGTGCTTGCCATTGCAGGTCCAACATATATGGTAATATTTTTATGGTCCAAACATATATGGTAATTATTTAATGGTCCAACCAAAGTGACCCTTTTTAAGAAACCTTCTGTGCATCTTTAATTTGGCGTGCCTTGGAAGCACATATAGACTTACATTTCTTTTTAACCTTTGGTGATCGAATCGATCACCGTCAGTCCTATTTCAAAGGGTGATTTGGACCGAATGCTATCGGTTATACACTTACATTTATATATATGCGTGTGTACCCTGTCATCTAATTCCATGTATTAGCTTCAGATCAGGAAAAGAGATTAGTAGCAGCAGCGATGGCCGCCTATTTGATGTTGCTCATACTTCTGATAGCCACGATTTCATGTGTAAGAGGCGATCGAGTCTCGAGCAGGAGGAGCCTTGCAGATAACGGCCTTGGCTCAACTCCTCAAATGGGGTGAGTTCCTTTCGAATCGTCTTCCCTTATCGCGCATCGGCTTTCTTACTATCCGAATCGATCCGTTCTTCGTGTATCAGATGGAACAGCTGGAACCATTTCAATTGCAACATTAACGAGACGATCATCCGAGAAACAGGTGAATACTACTGCCGTCTTTATAGTCCTACCCAACTCGTATCTTTCTGGTTGAAGCTAATGTATACACTTTTTGCATCTTTTTGGTTGCAGCTGATGCAATTGTGTCTACTGGACTAGGGGAAGTAGGATACAATTATGTTAACATAGGTAAAGGCTCTTTCATCAATACCGGCGAGCCTTTGTTTACTTAGTTCGAAAGCAATCCGGGTTCTGATTATATATATGCTGCACCTGCAATATTGCAGATGATTGCTGGGGTGAACTAAATAGAGATGCAGAGGTAAAATTCTTCTTCACATTGATCCAATCAGTACCATTTTACGAATTTCGAAGGGCTGAACTATACGCTGGTGGGGCTGATTGCTCATTAGTGCAAACTTCAAGGGCCGGATAGTATTTTTGAAGCCTCATAGTTGGAGTTGAACTAATGACAGGGAAATATGGTTGCTAATGAAGCAAGTTTTCCATCAGGGATTAAGGCCCTGGCCGATTATGTTCATAGCAGGGGTCTCAAGTTGGGGATTTACTCTGATGCAGGGTATTTACTTCCTTAGATTCTTCTTTTCTTATTGCTTGTAACTTTAGATGTTCATGGTTTATTCATATCTTTGATGTTAAAAGCAATTTTGACTACCACAAAGTGGGCAGCTGAGTTGGTAAAAAGTCGTTCTAGTGTAATTCGGTAGAGAGAGATTTGTTATCTTTGCATGGATTAATCTAATACGAGTCTGAATAAGAGTGGGTTTGATTTTAAAAATCGGATTGACAAGAGAGAAGACCATATTTCTTGACTAAGGAAGAGTATTTAGTACAGAGAAATCTTTCTCAACCAAAACAATGAATACAGAGAAAATTAACAAAACATCTAGTAGGAATTGAACTATAGACTTTCGTCAATTTATCTACATCGTGTTGTTTTGTTATTTCCATATGACAAAATATTATAGTCTTGAACCAAATGATGTTGCAGGAGTCAAACCTGCAGCAAGCAGATGCCAGGTTCTCTAGGCCATGAAGACCAAGATGCTAAAACCTTTGCTTCATGGGTAAATTTTCGTCCTTTATTTATAAATGAATTTCTTCTACTCCAATTGTAGTTTCTGAGTTTAAACTCTCGTTGAACTATAACCACAAATTATCACATCACTTTTTACAACTTGAGTTAGATATCGACATCCATAATCTTTATATGTGTTCCAGGGAATTGATTATCTGAAATACGACAATTGCAATACTCCTGGCACGAGTCCGGAAGAAAGGTATTTACATCATATACTCGTACGCTTACTAATATTTTCTATTAAATATTTTTATATAAGTTGTTTGCCACCTTAGTTGAGCAGTTTTTTAATTCGAAAAAATATATTTCATATAATTTTGATTCAATCTGATAAATATTTTCCGACAGAATAAACACTTACGAACTAATGACTTCTATTGAACTCAGATTTCCTATAATGGGCAAGGCGTTACAGAATTCAGGGAGGGTTATCTTTTTCTCCATGTGTGAATGGTAATTAACTAGACATGATCCCCTTGAATTGGATTTGGTTATTTTTATTCAACCTGAGAAATTACGTCTGTTGTTTTTTCGGACAGGTAGAGAATATATTATAAATATAAGTGAATATATTTAATCAATCAATTATAATTGATTAGACATGTTCATCTCGACCTTCGGACGACAGTGCTAATATTATGTCGTTCATCAGAATGTGTTGACCGAAGATTTGTTCAATGTTCAGGGGAATTGATAATCCGGCAACATGGGCATCGGATGTCGGAAATAGTTGGAGAACAACCGGAGATATTCAGGATAACTGGGACAGGTTATAAAATAATCTTGTCTCGATTACAACAAATTAAGTTACAACATATTTGGTATGTTGTGACGAATCCACATTCGCTAAAATATACCTATTTAAAATATATTCAATAAAATATAAAAGATAAATTGAACATTTGTCTAAATTTAGAAAATCATAACCGTTGAATATATGAATACACTAATTTTTTCTAAAAGTTATGTATCATTATTCTTACCTCCTGATATATTTGACGGTTAAGATTTTGGATATTTCGGGTGTTGCATGATTTTGGTGGAACAACATCACCACTTAACATTTTTGTGACATGTGGATCAGCATGACATCGAATGCTGATCGGAATGATCAATGGGCATCATATGCCGGACCTGGTGGCTGGAATGGTATAAATCACATACTTCTTTCGAAATTATTTTTGGTTAGATTTATATCATCTAGAATCTAAATATGTTGTATCCTACTAGGAAAAATTCAAATTCTCTTGCAACTAGAAGATATGATTCAAAATATTTTCTTGTGATGCATTAGAATGTACTAAAAGCATATAATAAAACATTAATTTTGAAACTAAGGTTCCTTGACAAAAACACGAGTTTTGATAATTTTTACCATGTTGAATTAAGAACAGGTTGATTCCTTAGTTTGTTGTTGTTTACATGGTCCTCTATTATGACACCTTAACAAAGTCAAAATATTTTGAATTGGATATGAAAATTATAATACACCCTTTTAATTTTAGTAAAATATTTCTTTTGCTGATGACTTCTTTGTATCAGATCCTGATATGCTCGAAGTAGGAAATGGCGGAATGACATTCGAAGAGTACAGATCACATTTTAGCATCTGGGTGTTGGCCAAAGTATATCTTATATTATCTCAATTTTTAAAATTATTCCACATGAAACAACATATATTACATGTGATCTTTAGATACTCGTATAATCTAACATTATTTTATCTTGTCACAATAGGCACCGCTCTTAATTGGATGTGATGTGAGATGTATAGACAATGCGACTCTTGCATTGCTCACCAACCCGGAGGTTGTTGGTGTCAACCAAGGTAAGATAACTGTCCATGTCGGGAGATTTTTCTAATGATTTTAATTCGTAAATTTTGAATTTAAAATTTATTTTAGTGAATTCAAATTTTTTATTACCTTGACCAACTCTCGGTTGATATTTTTCGGGAGGATTTGCTCAATAAAAATGTGGTTTATTTGATTTCCCAACAGATGCACTCGGAGTTCAGGGGAAGAAAGTTAAGAAAGATGGTGATCAAGAGGTAATTTGCTATTTGGGTCCTATACCAGCCTATTGGGCTCATCATAAGGCCCAACTCATCCTATTTTTGGTGTTGCAGGTGTGGGCTGGGCCGCTCTCAGGTAATAGAGTGGCAGTGGTGTTGTGGAACAGAGGATCCTCGCAGGCAAATATCACAGCTAGTTGGACGGACATAGGCCTTAGGCCACCAACTGTCGTTGATGCTCGGGACTTGTGGGCGGTAATAATTTGTACCTTCTACGATCGGATTGATGGTTTGACAGGTCCAATTGTCAACAGATAAATATGGCGAAACGTTTACGTGTCAAAATCGTAGAACGGTCTAGTTTGTGATCCGCTGACTAATGGTTAAACCGATCGAACTAGTTATTTTATTGGATTCGACGTGCCAGTTTAGCCAAAATTTCAAAATTTTATTTCGTTTTTGAAAAAAATCGAGTTTTCAAATTATAATATTATGCTTATAAAAAATAAAATTTTCAATATATCATTAGAGGGTGTTTAGAATTATCTAACATTTTAATATTAAATGTAGTTATTTAATTAATCGTTTGTCAGATTAATCGAACTAAAAAAAGAGAATTTTCCGGAGTTTTGTAATACCCGTTGTTAATCTAAAAAATGCTGAAATATCCAACTCGGTAATTATATTTACTGATCACATTCTAGTTGTTGTTGTTTGTAACAGAATTCGACACAGCAATCAATTCAAGATCATATAACAGCGGTGGTGGATTCTCACGATTGCAAAATGTACGTGCTCACGCCGGTTTCAAAGGATGCTTCTGAATTTAGGGGTGCAAGTGCTCCTCTAGCCTGATGTGTACTTGTACTTCCCCCATATGCTGTGACTAAGTTATGGAAATTAATGATAATTTACAATTTCATCATGCAATTTTTGTGAATAATTTTTTATCCATGTTACCAACAAGTACTTAGATTAAGAGAGTTATTCTGACATAATAAAATATTTCGAATTTAAGTCCTTGAAAATGTAAGATTATTAAATACTTGTTGTCAAAGATACGTACCCAAATGGAATATGAAATAACCAGAAGTAATTATACATATACCAGTAGGTTTAAAAAAAACTTATTATCCAAGTCAGAAAATTCAGAAATCAGACTGAAAGTGAATTACCACCTTATTTTGTACCGTTCTAAAATGTAACACAATTTGGTATCCGGTATCAGTATTTCGGTCCTGTCATTAGGATTTTAGAAATTTTGGTATTAAGTACTTCAAAAAAAAAATCGGGTTGGTATGAAAATAAAACTGTATGTATATGAATAATAAACTGAATATTTTTCAAATAGTAAAATGAAATTTGTCGTAGAAACATTATGGGCCTCTCCAATTTTCAGTATTCTGTATCTAAATTATGAAATCAATGCCGGAAATATTTCTGCAGTTAGTGGGCTGCATATTTTGTCCTATAACACATTGATTCTCCTACTTTCTTATCCTATTAGCATTACCTAATTAATCCTTTTATGTTCTTTTGCATGATATTTTTCTTTCTTTTTTATTTATCACTTGTTCCATTTTATTATTTCCATAATAAATTCTACATTTTTCTATAAACAAATTTAATATTTTTTAATTAATTTTCGGAATATATACCAAACGCGTAGTGCAGAAAGTTTCTGAAGCCGTAACGACCGGTCCTTGCGGTGGCGGTTTAACAAAAGAAAGAACGACATAAAAAAAGTGCAATTAGGGTTTGGCGATGCATGAGGACGAAGGGTCATCACCGTCTCCTCCTCCAAATAAGTACCAGAGGTTGAACGAGGACGAAGATGAGTATTGTTTTTTTGGTCAGGAGGATGAAGATAAGTATGGGTCTCGAATGTATGATTATTTGTCGAGCGACGAGGACGAGGGCAAGGGCGAGGGCGAGGGCGAGGACGAGGATAAGCCCCCCATGATCAAGGATGAGGATGAGGATGATGAGGATGTGCTGCGACTGCTGTCGTCAACGGATGAGCCTGGGCCCATGAAGGATGCGGATGTGCCGCGACTGCTGCCTTCGGTGGACCCACTGCCGGATGGTGCGTGGGAACTGTGGGGGAGTCGAGCCGTTTATTTCGCGGCCAAAGACATTGGGGCCTGTAGACACACTTACCCAGGTAACATTATCTACACAGGCCTGAGCATTTACGTAATCAACCCCACCGACCAGCGGTTACCCGTTTACCACGTCTTCGACTTCTCCTTCCCCATGCTCAGGTCCGTCTGGGGCTTGACATTTGCCATCGTGGGTTCATATGCCTACGTTGCAGGCAATGAACGTCTCTGGGTGCGCGAAATCGGGGACAAGGACCAGGGCTGCTGGGTGGACGGGCCCCGTTACGACATGTACAACTGCACGCCATTGCTCTTCTCTCTCGGCGGAAGACTCTACGCACTCTGCTGCTTCGGTCTACCTGATCCGTGCAGAGATCCAACCCCCAAGGACTACACGGATGCATTCCAGGTTCTTGTAGATGGGAGCTGGCGATCCCTCAAGGCTCCGCCCCCCTGTTTTGGGTGCAGCGGCTTGATGATAGGGTGGTCCTGCGTTGGTGACCACACAATAATTGTCCATGTTGAGCGCTGGAAAACGGTCCAGCAGCAACGCTTCTACTGCTTCCGACTACACACTGATGGTTTTGCCGGGAAGTGGACAGAGCTCGACGTCACTCCGTCTCCTCCTCCATCCCTGTGTGACCGTGTTGTCTACTGTGCCCATCTCGGTAGCAACGATCCCCTGTTCGTGTTCCTCCCTGTGCTTTCCCGTACTACCATGTCCACTGTTGTTTTCGGTTTGAGTGGTGACTGCTTGCACTTGGGGGAGGTCGGCCGAGAGGTCGAGTTGCCGTGGGAGGAGCCCTACCATATGAATCATTTTCTATACTGGAACCTCATCAGCATGGGCGGTAACAGGTACTGTGCCTTTGCTTTCCCTACCGAGGGTAAACTTGATATCAACATTTTCACTTTTGATCTTCACCTGGAGCCCCCTCCGTTAAGATTGTGCACTCCCGAAGCCATGCACTTGGTAGACAAGAATTTTGTAAACTCATGTGCGGGAAAGCGTTCTTCAGTTCTAACTAACTCCTGTTAGTATTACTCACTGTGGAGCGGCTGGCCTACTATTTGTACCGCTAGTGTGTAATTTCGTTGGCTAAGGATTTAAATTCTGGTTTTGCAAACTTTTTCGACTGTGAACAATTTCAAAATTTTTTAGTGTACGACATTGAACACTTGAAGCAACATGACAAAGAGAGACCCACTACCTTGTTAACAATGCTCGTAAAAAATGTTCCATATCCAAATCTTCATGAAGGGAATGGAATGCTCATAGGTAGGTCTTAAACAAATCCATCAGCTTTTATATTCCCTTCTCCGAAAAAGTCAGTTGGGAGAGACAATAAGAGATGTATTCCCACTGTCTCACATCTGCATAGAGTAGTTAGGAACGATACGGTTGTATTTGAAATAAGACTCTAAATTAATTGCATCCAACAATTTGACCAACTTTTAGTGAGGCACTGAAAAGGTAGCATCGTACTCGAATATACAAGTTAAATTTGCAGGACGTTCAATGTCGCTGGCACCGAATCGAGCTCTTTAGTTGCAATTACAATTCACAGCACATCGAGAAAGATCAAGAGGAAAAGAAAACCCATTTATTCACATTTATGTAATATTAGTCCCTTTTACTCTTATCAGTTTTTGTTTTAACCTAAAACCTGCATCTGCTAATGGGCAATGGTCAACAATGAGTAAATCAGGTTCTCATTTGACTTTTTAATTCAAACAGAAAAGGTCTTGACAAGCCATATCTGTGAAAGTCAAATGCAAAAAAAGAATACAATAACAAGATCCAACCACTTAGAACACAGGAATTTGAGAGTGACATTTTGACTTTTCACCTTAACGTTCACTTAATCTGTTGCATAGCTTTTCAACAAGAGCCTCCATTTGTTGTTTGTCCTGGCAGAAGATATGTAACTTAGCCAGTTCAAGACTCAAATAATGTTGTGCAGCTTAACAAACGTTTATTTACATTATCTACCCTTTTTTATTGAACCAAGTACAAATTGCACGATATTGCAGAAAGTCTCCCTCTTGAGATTCTGGTTGGACAACTTGCCAAGTATGCCAGGAAGTAAATTATGTAACCTAATTACTAATTAGTTAGATAAACAATTTTTCATTAAATACGGAAAAGTTAAATATGCACTCAAGTTAAATGTGCTTGCTTGCCATTTCAGGTCCAACATATATGGTAGTTTTTGTATGGTCCAACCAAATTGACCCTTTTTGAGAATCTTCTGTACATTTTTAGATAAGGCGTGCCTTGGAAGAACATTAACAGTTACGTTTCCTTTTAACTTTTGGTATTCAGAACGAGCATATCGGTCCTATTTTAAAGGTGGCTTGGACCGATACTTGTTGGTTATATATATATATATATATATATATATATATATATATATATATATATATATATATATATGTGTGTGTGTGTACCCTGTCATCTAATTCCATATATTAGCTTCAGATCAGGAAAAGAGAGTAGCAGCAGCTATGGCCGCCAATTTGATGTTGATCATACTTGTGATAGCCACGATTTCATGTGATCGAGTCTGGAGCGGGAGGAGACCTGCACATAATGGCCTTGGCTCAACTCCTCAGATGGGGTGAGTTTCTTTCGAATTGTCTTCCCTTTTCACATCGACCTTCTTATTATCCGAATCGATCCGTTCTTCGTGTATCAGATGGAACAGTTGGAACCATTTCAATTGCAACATTAACGAGACTATCATTCGAGAAACAGGTGAATATTTCTGTCGCCTTTGTAGTCCTGCCTGATTCGTATCTTTTCGGTTGAAGCTAATGGATACACTTTTTGCATCTTTTTGGTTGCAGCTGATGCAATTGTGTCTACTGGACTAGGAGCAGTAGGATACAAATATGTTAACATAGGTAAAGGCCCTTTCATCAATACCTTCAAGTAAGGGTGAGCAAAATATCCGATATCCGAATCCGATATTCGATTTTTTTTTCGGATTCGGATTCGAATTTTTTATATTCGGATATTTTTATATTCGGATTCGGATATCCTGCAAGCCTTTGTTTACTTGTCTCGAACTGTAATCTGGGTTCTGATTATATATGCACCTCCATTATTGCAGATGATTGCTGGGGTGAACTAAATAGAGATGCAGAGGTAAGATTCTTCTTCACGTTGATCCTCCTCTCAGTTGTTCTTCTTTCGTTTGATCGAATTCTACTAATTAACCCCTCTGTTGGGGCCAATCAGTGCCATTTTACGAATTTCAAAGGGCTAAACTATACGCGGGTTGGACTGATTGGGCATTAATGAAAACTTCAAGGGCCGGATTGTATTTTTGAAGCCTTATGGTTGGAGTTGAACTAATGACAGGGAAATATGGTGGCTAATAAAGCAAGTTTTCCATCAGGGATCAAGGCCCTGGCTGATTATGTTCATAGCAAGGGTCTCAAGTTGGGGATTTACTCTGATGCAGGGTAATTATTTCTTCAGATTCTTCTTTTCTTATTTGTGACTTTAGATGTTCTTGGTTTATTAATGTCTTTGATATTAAAAGCAACTTTGATTACCACAAAGTAGCTGAATTGGTAATAAGTCGTTCTAGTTAATTAGATCTCTCGAGTTCGATATTTAGAAATGTGGATGCGTTAAAATTTGGTAGAGACAGATTTGTTATCTTTATGGTCCTATTAGATCTATTAGGATTTTCGTCAATTCATCTACGTAATTTCTGTTAGTTATATTTCCATATAACCAAATATTGTAATCTTGAACCAAATGATGTCTCAGGACTCAAACCTGCAGCCGGCAGATGCCAGGTTCTCTAGGCCATGAAGATCAAGATGCTAAAACCTTTGCTTCATGGGTATATTTCCTTATTTTGTTTTTACACATCCATTTGATTTTACCATCGTGGTGAAATTCTCAAAATCTTCTTCCTTTATTTATAAGTGAATTTTTTCTATTCCAATTGTAATTTTGGAGTTTAAACTCTCGTTTCGAACTATAATACAACAAATTATCACATATTTTTTTACGACTTGAATGAGATCTCGACATCCATAATATTTATGTGTAATACAACAAATTATCACATAATTTTTTACGACTTGAATGAGATCTCGACATCCATAATATTTATGTGTGTTTTAGGGAGTTGATTATCTGAAATACGACAATTGCAATGCTCCTAGCACTAGTCCGAAAGAAAGGTATGTATGTATATGCACATAATCTCTTGCTTATGTCATATATAGAGTTTTTTTTAAAAAGGTAAATTATTACACCATGACATTGCCAAAATTTGAACCTTAGACTTTCTAGTTATTTACAACGTCTTGTGCCATTGGACTACAAGCCCTTTGGCATGTCATATATAGAGTTGGGCAACTGATTATTCGTTATTCAGAAACTCGATAATTTTTCTTTAAAAAAATATTTTTTTTGTTGTGATCGATTCGTGTTTTCTCAGTATTCTTTTTTTCATCGAGCAGTGATATATTCAAATTCACCATAAATTGATATGTCTTGCATAGTATCCATCTCGATCTAGACAGATTATCCTCAAAAATAATTCCCACTAATAACTATTATATTCTTTTCTTTACTTTGCTATGTCATTTTTCCATCTCAATTGAGCACTTTTTCATTTGGAAAAAGAAATTCAGATAATTTGTTTGAATTTAATAAATATTTTCCGGCGAAACAAATACAATCTTAAGAACTAATTTCTTCTATTGAACTCAGGTATTCTACAATGAGCAAGGCGTTACGGAATTCGCGGAGGGCCATCTTTTTCTCCATGTGTGAATGGTAATTAACTACACATGATCCCCTTGAAATTGGTTGTTTTTTTATTTAATAGGAGATATTACGACTGTCACTTTTTTGAAAAAGTAGAGATTATATTATAAATATAAATAAACATATTTAACTAATCAATTTTAATTGGATAGACATGTTCATCTCGATCTTAGAGGTCGACCGTCGCTAATATTATACCGTCCACCGGAAGGTGTTGACTGAAATTTGTTCAATGTTCAGGGGAATCGATAATCCGGCAACATGGGCGTCGGATGTCGGAAATAGTTGGAGGACAACCGGAGATATTCAAGACAACTGGGACAGGTTATAAAATAATATTGTTATGATTGCAACAACATTGTGAAGAATAAAAATTCAATAAAATATACCTATAAAAAGTTTATTCGATATATAAGAGTGATAAATTGAACGCGGTAAGACTTTTCATAAGTCTAGATAATCGTTGAATATACCAATTCATATATATGTCATGGCCATAGTAAATTTTTCTACATGTTATGTACCATCGTTCTTACATCTTGCCTAGATACGATATCTCTTAAAATTTTAGTCACTTCATTTTTTTAACGATATTTTAGTTATTTCGTAACTATGACTTGATGATTTAGTTTGAGTATTTTCTAATTTTACGACGGGTTCTAGATGATTTTGGTGGAACAACATACCCACTTAACATTGTTATGATATTTGGATCAGCATGACATCGAATGCGGATGAGAATGATCGATGGGCATTGTATGCTGGACCTGGTGGCTGGAATGGTATAACTCACTGACTTCTCTCGCAATTATTTTTGGTTTGATTCATACCACCCATTATCACGACTTTATTTTCAAAAAAAGACACGATTCCTATATCATAGTTCTTTGATAAAGTCTAAACGTTATGGATTAGATATAAAAATTATAACTCACTCTTTTAATTTTGGTCCAATATACATGGTCTTGTCCTTTTGCTGATGATTTTTATGCATCAGATCCTGATATGCTTGAAGTAGGAAATGGCGGAATGACATTCGAGGAGTACAGATCACATTTTAGCATCTGGACGTTAGTCAAAGTATATATATTTTCTCCATTCTGAATTACTCCATATGAAACAAAATATATTACATGGGATCTTTGTCTCTAAGACTCGTATAATCTAATATTGGTTTATCTTGTCACGATAGGCGCCACTCTTAATTGGATGTGATGTGCGATCTATTGACAAGCCGACTCTTGCATTGCTCACCAACCCGGAGGTTGTTGGCGTCAACCAAGGTAAGTTATTGCACGAGCATTGTCGGTTCATGTTTTTATATTAGTAAGTTTTGAATCCAATATTTTTTTATGTGCGTAAAACTTTCTTATCACTTGTATCAACTCTTTGATATTTTTTTGAGAGAATTAGATCAATACAAATGAGGTTTATTTGGTTGCCAAACAGATAAACTCGGAGTTCAGGGGAAGAAAGTAAAGAAACACGGTGATCAAGAGGTAATTTCTTTTCTGGGCCATATATCGGCCCATCACAAGGCCCAACTCATCCTAATTTTGGTGTCGTAGGTATGGGCTGGGCCGCTCTCCGGTAATAGAGTGGCAATGGTGTTGTGGAACAGAGGATCCTCGCATGCGAATATCACCGCTAGTTGGAAGGACATAGGCCTCCGCCCATCAACTATCGTCGATGCTCGGGACTTGTGGGCGGTAATAATTTGTACATTTGATGAATGTTTTAAAAAATATAATCAGGTCGACGGTTTGACATGTCCGACAATCAACAGATGGTATATTGGGTCGTTTTTCGTGTCAAACTTGGAGAATAGTCTAACCGATAGTCAACGTCTTGAATTACTGGTTCAACTGGTCGGTTCGGGCGTTTCACTTGATTGGACTTATCAGTCCAGCCCAAATTTCCCATAAAATTAAATTTCCAAATTTTTTTTAAAACATATCAGCTCGGTAAAATCCTGAATGTTGAATATATCAGCTCGGTAATTATGTTTCCTAATCACATTCTAATTGTTGTTGTTTGTAACAGAATTCGACACAACAATCAATTCGAGATCATATTACAGCGGTGGTGCATTCTCACGCTTGCAAAATGTACGTGCTCACGCCGGTTTCAAAGGATGCTTCAGAATTTCGGGGTGCAAGTGGTACTATAGCCTGATGTGTACTTGTACTTCCCCCATATACTGTGACAAAACTATGGAAATTAATGACAATTTACAATTTCATCATGAAATTTTTTTTGATTAACTTATTATTCATGTTACTAATTACTTAGATCAACTAATAAGAGAGTGGTTCTAATTTAACCAAATATTTCGAGTTCGATTCATTATGAATGCAAGATTGTTAAAAACTTGTTGTCAAAGATACTATCCAAATCGAACCAGAATTAATCAGAAGTGAGTATACAGATATCTGAGAGATTACAAAAAATTTATGATCCATGTAAAAAAAAATTTGGAAATCAGATTGAAAGTAAATTGCCAACTTATTTTGTACCGTACTAAAATGTTACGCAATTCAGTATCCGGTATAAAGTATTTCATTCCTGGCATTGGGATTTTACAGATTTTGGTATTAAGTACTTCAAGAACAAATCGGGTTGGTATGAAAATAAAATCATATATGGATGTTAAACTGAATATTTTCCGTATACTAAAATGAAATTTGTCAAAGACACCTTATGGCCTCTCCCCTTTTTCAGTATTCGGTATCAAAATTCTGTAATCAATGTGGAAGATATTTCTATACTAAGGTACTTAAAGTACTTTTAATTTTTCTAGTCACCAGTTTTAGCTAATTGGCTTGCTTAGACTAGCAATAAATTTAGTTGGGTCGGTTTTAATGATTAGAATCTTTAGATCATTTTGAATAAGTTTTGATTTCGATAACGGGTGTGAATATTAATATCTCATGTATGTATCTATGCTTCTAGTAGTTCCATTTTTAATCTGCAGAAGAGATCGCTTTTACATGCCTCTCAGAGCATAGACGACTGCGTACATCTACCTTTTACATTGAAAAAAAATGTAAGTTTGTTTTTGTCTGTAATTTAGTTGCATCAACTTTACATGTTAGAAATCCTTAAAAAAAAGTCATGTACAAAGAGTACAAATTTAGAATCTTCAAATTATGAACGCGTACTTCAGTCACCGGTTACGAACATATGGAGGCTTAACACTTCGACTAGAACATACATTGAGGCAGGAATAGTTCGTGACCTGCGGTATCGAGGAGAACGGACCTGTTTCTTGTGCATGAACACGGAGGCTAGTTTTCGGCTATTCTTGCACCAGCAAAGTATATCAAACAAAACACTGAAACGAAATGCAAGAACTTTGAAGATCGGTTTGCGGTGTAGTTGGAGTCATCTTATCACAGGCATTGAATGTTTACATTTAGTTGGAGTCTCAACTTTGTTGTTTGGTTCTAGGGTTGAGAATCAGGAGGAAGTAGCCATAAACTTTGATGAGACGCCTTTATGGTTGCTCGTGGTGGTGATCTTGGTATGGAGATCCCACTGTTGAAGAGTTAAGATCAAATCGTGGCCTCTGTAATTCTGCAAGTCTTCTACTGTTTCATCTGCTGCAGAATTGTAACTGACTTCTGTATAGCTTGGAACCATCATCTCAAGCATCTTAAGGTCTTCTGGGACTTGCCGATCATTCTTCCATAATGATTAGTAATGTGTTTTGACTGCCTCAACGTCTCTTTCCTTGGAACCATCATATATTCTATGATTTGTGCCTTGAAAATCTCTCCAACGGCTTACTGCATTTATTACGATTAGCTTATATAATTATCTAATTATGTAGCCGTTGGATCTTGATGTATATAAACTCATGTAATTACCTTTGATTATATATGATGAATCATTCTTTTCACATGGTATCAGAGCAAGGTTCTCTATAACTTCTCTGTGCAATCTTGATTTCATGGCTCATGAAGCCTCTTCAAATAACCCTGAGGTTGTCTCATCAACTCAAAAAATTGATCTCCTAAAAAGGATATCAGTATTAGATGGCAACTCCAGCCTCAAATTTACCACTGTTTCTTTCAATGAAAAAAACACTACGAAACTAACTTTTTCATGTAATTACTGTGGAAGGGTAGGACACACTAAAGAGAAGTGTTGGCTGTTACATCCTCATCTGAAATCTCAAAAGCATAGGGTTAATCATGAGAAGAGCAATGCTAATGCCTATGAAGCTTCTACATCAACACATTCTTTCTCAATTGATGATATTGCTCAGAAGGTTTGGATGCACAAAAAAAAACTCCAGTGAACCTGAAGCCCTAAAAATTCAGATTAAAGGTAAAGAGAGTAAGCATCTTCAAAATTTCTCTGCTGTTTATGAACATGCTCTATGTGCATCAAATCTAAATCATTCTTGGATTATAGACTCAGGGGCAAATGAACGCATGATCAGAGATAAAAATTCGTTGAATAATTACAAGAATCTCAAAAGTCAGTATATTCTCATTGTTGATGGGAAAGAAATTCCCATTCTAGGAAAAGGAAAGACTAAAATATTTTCACAGCAAGAGAATCTTGATGCTTTATTTATCCCTAATCTGTCAAATAATATGCTATCCATTAGCAACATCACAAAACAATTGAATTCCATTGCTATCTTCTCTGCTGATCATGTAAAGTTTCACGATTGCAAAACAATGAAGATAATTGGTGAAGGGACTCAATTTAATGGTCTATACTACCTAAATCACAGTCCTAGTTCTTCTCATGCTGTACTAAATAGATCTTCACTACATCAACTATGGCACAATAGACTAGGACACCCTAATTCTACTGCTTTACATAAGCTATTTTCTGACCTTGCTGATGTGAAACTTGACTGAAAGTTGTATTTATGCTAAACAAACTCGAATCCCATTTAGCAATTCTGAAACTACTTATAATGATTCATTTACTCTTGTGCACTCTGATGTTTGGACAGCTCCGTTAACTTCTTACGATAGGTACAACTATTTCATCTCATTTATTGATCATCATAGCAAAGGTGTATGGATTTACTTGCAAAAACACAAAAGTGAAGCTTTCAAAGCCTTTAAGGACTTTCATAACTTGATCACAAATCAATTCAATGCTAAGTTAAAAATTTTTAGGACAGACAATGGTAGCGAGTACAAGAAAAACTTTAAGGAATACTTGTTAAATCTAGGAATTATGCATCAAACATCATGCATATATACACCACAACAAAATGGTATAGTCGAGAGAAAAAATAGGCACATTTTAGATACGACTAGAGCACTAATGTTCAAAATAAATGTAAGAAATTTTTTTTGGAGTGATGCAGTGTTGACAGCCTGTCACTTAATCAATAATTCGAGCTGATGTATATAAACTCATATAATTACCTTTGATTATATATGATGAATCATTCTTTTCACACCCACCCAGTTGACAAGATTTTCCTTATTTAGAAGATGACGATGTAGAAGTGAAGTGATCCATCCCAACATGAAGAAACAGACAACGGCACTTAATGTTCCGTTCCAATAAATAGTAAATACTCGGCTTGTTGTATTGTATGGAAGATTTTAGCTAATTTTTGGTCAAGTCATTCCCTTAATGTTCTTTGATCTTCGAAATTTGTAGAATTAGTAAGTTATAGGGATGATGATGATGAGAGTTATTTTGATATATATATATATATATATATATATATATTTATTTATGTATATGTTTGGTATCAACCCCCAATAGCAACACACCATTAGATTTAGAAGAGAAGCACAAAAAAACAAATAACTAGCTAATATATATTATATTATCCAAACACTTTCATTGAAAGGTTTATATGAATCTGGTAATTTTATAAGAGAAGCACAGATGGGCCGGGCCGGGCCGAAGAGAGAGATGTGTATATATATATATATATACTGCAAAAAAGAGAGAAGAAGAGGAAAGGAAAAGGTGCGATTAGGGTTTGCGATGGGATCTCCACCACCGACAAAGTACCAGAGGTTGAACGAGGAGGAGGATGAGTTCCGTTGGTTGAGCCAGCATGAGGTTCCGGAAGAGATTCTACCCCCTGACATTCAAATGTACGCGGCTATCTTTCAGTGGCAACTCCCAAAAGATGATGATGCCGTTAACGAGGAGGCGGCTAAGGATGAGCCGTGGACGACGACCAAGGACGACGACGAGGAGCCCATTGTGTATCCTGATGAGCTGCGACGAAAGTATTATGATGATGAACTGTTTATGTCGACGAATCGTTGGCTCTTAATGGTACAGTCAGGTCGATTATAATCTGATGTTGCTTCGAGCTTAATGGAGTCAGGTCCGGCCCTTGACTTCTAATCCAGGTAGGAATTGCAGTCAGTGGCCCTCGAATTAAATGCAAGACAGAAATTCAATCATGACGATAAATCGTGTTATAACTTAATCAAGCTTCGAGGTTCCAAATACAGGTTCCAAATGCATAAACAACTAAAAGAAAATAAAAAAGCTTCCAGGTTCTATTATTTTTGGAAGAAAATAGAAAATCACTCGTGTCGATAAACGTAAACAAAAATTCCGAGCTAATAGCGCCTCAGCTAGAACTCCAAGCAAAAAGGAGGCGGATCACAACTTAATAAAGTTTTGAGGTCTCATTCTTCAAGATGTCTTCAAGCTGGTTCTGTCAAAACAATATAATAAATATGTGAAGATTAATCATGAAATATCTAGTATATTAGTAAAAAAAATTAGAATTATATGTACCTCGACTTTCGGAGTCAATATCATCAATAATTGAAGCATATTCCAGAATATTTGAGAACTCTATTATAAGTAAAAATAATATTAGCAATACTTATTCACTTGAACTTAAACATAATAAGATATAGCATTAGAAAATTACCGTCACTCCTAGCTTCACATTAATTTTTCTTGCCGAGCTTTTATAGGTTAGGTCTTTGAGTCATTTTCCTTTTTGTTTCCAGTATATTATTATTATTATTATTATTATTATTATTATTATTATTATTAATAAGGGTCTATTTAGGGTATAAATAGGGTAGGGTCTAAAATAGGGTGAAATGGTAAGGGTAGGGTAGAAATTCATAGGATTCATATCCTACCCTAGACCCCACCTCTAAAAGTGAACCCATGCCCATACCCTACCCTAGACCCAGTCAAAGTCAACAGACCCTCGACCCACAGGGTAAGGGTAGGGTCCGACCCACGGGGTATGGATATTTTTGCCATCCCTAATTCTGATGAGCTGCGACTGGCGTATTCCAGGTTTACGGTGCCGCCCTCGCAGGTGCGGCCGCGGTCGTCGTACAAGAAGGCTGTGAACAAGGACAACAAGGAGGCTAAGGATGAGGATTAAGAGCCCATCAAGGATGATGATGTGGTGCTGTCGTCCAAAGATGAGCCGGCGAGGTCCATGAAGGATGCTCAAGTGCCGCGACGGATGGAGCCACTGTCGGATGGCGCGTGGGAATAGTGACAGAGTTAGGCGCGGATGAGATCGTGCTACAAAAGAAAAACTGCATTTAAGAATGGATGGCAACATTGTTTTTTGTGCTTTCTGTTGGATATGAATCATGTTTAGCATTATGTTTTTAGAATGTCTGTATTTACCTGCCAATTGAAATCCCACGGCGCAGATTCATCAAGTAGTGGATAGTGGAGCATCTGGCTAATTTTTGGGCATAGCTAGTTGAAATGCTGGTAACTGGCTGTACTCCTCATGCAACCTGGATAGAAGAGGATAATGTGTCTGCATAAGAAAGAACTTGGTCAGCGACAACATTGAAAGATGAGATCGGATAGAAGTGGAATATTTTTTAGAGCAGACGCATCAAAAATTTCTTAGGCAGGCTGGCGAAGTTTTGTAAATACGAATTCCTGTATGCTAATTTTGCAATTCTTGAGCTTCCTCTTTACTTATTTTTGTTGTTGATACTAGTTATACTGATTCGAGATTAACTCACAATATCCTCATGCTCACATGATGAACACAAAAAGATACCCTTGTAAGACCCACCAACTGGGTTTGGAGAAAAAAACAACAAAATTCGTGCTAACTTTTAATTGATATGGCTTTTGCATACCAGTCCGCTATGGAAATGTATAAAAAGAAAAAGATAAAGTTGTACCAGATCCATGTTGAATCTCCTAAAAGCAGCTTGAGCTTGCGGCGCTATAAACAGATCTCCCTGCAAAAGTAACGTATCATCCAAGTAAGCACTCACATAAAGTACTCTCCGATGTAATGGAGAAGCTCAGATTTTTATAGCTACCTTAAAATTAATAGATATATCAGTAATCGGCAAAATCTCTGGCAATCAGAGAACTAATAGCCTACAACGTTTTTAAAACCGGACCGGAGAGTGACCCAGATTTTTCAAAATTTCCGGCCCAACCGGTCTGGCCGATTGATCCACCGACTGGACGAGTACTTTTAAACCATACTATTTTTATATAAATATATATTATATATAAATATTATATTCCAGAAACTTCTCACAAACTCCCACTCCCCACCCACACACTTACTTTGTATTTTTCTCTCTCCTCATCC
This sequence comes from Hypericum androsaemum, assembly GCA_963995505.1. NCBI lineage: Eukaryota > Viridiplantae > Streptophyta > Magnoliopsida > Malpighiales > Hypericaceae > Hypericum > Hypericum androsaemum. The sequence continues at coordinate 1,796,057 of OZ023199.1, forward strand.
CTTTGAAAAAAAATCTCTCCTTACTTTCTATAGTAATTCTCACGTGGCCCGCCCACCCACCCTTATCTCCTTCTATCTCCTTGTCTTCCCTTGTAAAGTAGTACTTTTCTCTCTCTCATCTTCAATCCGCAACCTTCAATCAACAACCGTTAAAACGTTGTCTCTTAAACCTTCTCTACCTGAACTCTCGCACATCATTTATTAAAATTTCGTTCGATAGATCCACAGCATCAGACCGTGGCATTCTTCTTGACTGTGCATGTTAGGAACAGATCTATCTTGAAGAGGAGTTTTGGTTGAAGTAAACAAAACAAAAATCTGGTGTCATTTTCTTTACTTCTCTGGTTTTGAAACGAACAAGAAGTCAGAACCTGATTTTTTTTCATTTTCCTTGGTTTGGTCGAAGAAATTTCTTCTTTTTTTGTCATTTTCTGGCTGAACCGGTTCAAGCCGAGTGAACCAAGTTGGCAAACTGGGTGGTTGGGCCAGATTTTGAATGGTTCAACCGCTCTCCCAATTTTAAGCGACAAACAACCCGGGATTGCCTCCGGGTGGTGGTCGGACCAATCGAGCCGCCGGTCCGACCGCAGGTTTTAAAATATTGATAGCCTTGATTTACGAAAATGTGGTAAGTCATTACACTGGACCTCGGTCAATAAATTTAATCAATAGTGTTGGAAAAATGGAGTAAACTATTGTGAGTAAAATGATAATTCAAGAGAAATTTTAATGGCCATAAATAATTTAAGTAATTAATGTGAAATATTACAAAGTTGTAATAATTCACATTAAAAATCTAAAATAAAATAGACATTTATTTGAGAAAATGCATCCATTATTTTTAGGTTTTGTAACATTCAACATTAATTTCAAAATTTATGGCATTCCAAATTTATTGCAATAATGAATTCAGAATTTTAACATTAAATCATATCTTAGACAATTATTAAATTGTGTAAATACCCATATTTATTTTATCCTTTGAATATTTACTATATAAGAAGGTTATCCTTCTATTGTCGAGGGATCTAACCATTTTTGGTGAGAGCTATTGCTTCATTTTTCGATTCAGAGTAGCTATACCTTGTTCTTGTTAGATTATTGGTTGCCCGTGTTCACTCGAACTCTGAAGGGTCTGATTAATCTGAAGAATTACACCTACCAGTGAAATAGTTCTGAAGAATAGCTTATCGTACGTGACTCAGATCAATTTCTTGTTCTCTTCCGCCAAAAATTTTCAAACAATCTTAAGAACTATGTCGTTGAAATTTAGTTTACCCCACAACAATTTAGTAGTGATGGTGAGATCGAGAAGAATGGATCGACAAGGATAAATGTCAACAACGATGGTGATCGTCCACATCCTTTCGACAACAAATGGTCGTGTATCGCCTGGATAGAGTACGGTGTCAATTTACATTAATTACCAATTTTTATTCTCTTGTGGGATCAAGGTGTGTCACTTGTTTTTTAATATAATTGTTGGCTCATTTTCCATTCTTATATATGGATTGAAAGGAAAATAAAAAAATTGCTGTCCCTTTAAAATGTAGTTTGCAAGTAAACAAATAAATTGTGTGCCTTAATGAGGTTCTAGTACAGGATGAATTGTGCATGTAAAGAATAAGGCCAAACGATTGACATGTAAAAGCGTTGTTTTGTCCATTGTGGCTTGAACGGTACAGGCTAGGTCATATGTTGCTCATAAAATTTTGATCTCTATTTAATTAAATCTATTATTGGGATAGATTAATATTTTCTTGTGTTTGAGAATTTTGGACGACGAATTTTTATCAAAGTAGTCGTCATCCAGGTACACAATATCTTTACATAGTATGATAATATATTTGATGTGGAGATAGATTGAGAATTGGACTTGTAAAGTCATCCTACATCTAAGCCGAAATGGAAGTGTCAAGTCTTATTCGACCTTTTTTTTAAGAAAAAAAACGTATTACTTCATTTAAATTGCGAAGATGGATCAAACAATGTCGTGATTACAATCCAAAACTAAAGCAGCAGAAATTTCCAACGGTGGGGAAAGAAACCAAACAATAGCTTCCTCGGATGACAACGTCAATTTGGAAAGGAGATGAGCCGGACCGTTAGCTTCCCGCCTCGTGTATGCAAATTGGAGATCCTGAAAATGAGGGGCAAAGTCTAAACAATCCATGACTATAAGGGCGAGGTCGCTCCGGTCCCGAATAGCATGGTTCAGGGCAAGCACCACCGGAAGGCAATCCGATTCCACCACAACTTTCTGATATCCCTGAGCTCTGGCAACTTGAAGACCCAATAAGACAGCATAAGCTTCCAATATGGTTGGATGAATGATATGTGGTAGAGATCGTACTGCTGCCTGGAGGAAATGACCACAATGATCACGAGCCAGAGCACTTACTTGTCCCACAAGCTTCATCGAAAGGTTTATTATATGAATTGCCTCTATTATAAGAGAAAAGAAGAGAAAAGAAATGTGCCGATATATTTTTATATATATATATCGCTTTTATTATCATCCACTCATTCTGCAAAAAGAGAAAAGAAGAGGAGGAAAGGGAAAGGGAAAGGAAAGGAAACGGGGAAAGGAAAAGGTGCGATTAGGGTTTGCGATGGGATCTCCACGACCGACAAAGTACCAGAGGTTGAACGAGGAGGAGGATGAGTTCCGTTGGTTGAGCGAGCATGAGGTTCCGGAAGAGATTCTACCCCCTGACATTCAAATGTACGCGGATATGTTTCAGTGGATAAAAAAAGATGATGATGCCGTTAACGAGGAGAAGGCTAAGGATGAGCCGTGGACGACGACCAAGGACGACGACGAGGAGACCATTGTGTATCCTGATGAGCTGCGACGAAAGTATTATGATGATGAAGTGTTTATGTCGGCGTCCATGATTGATCCGGCGCCCACCAAGTATGTGTATTATGATGATCTGCGACGGGTGTATTCCAGGAGTAAGGCGGGGCCCTTGAATGTGCCGCGACTGTCGCCGTACAAGAAGGCTGTCAACAACAAGGACAAGGAGCCCATCAAGGATGATGATGAGGATGTGCTGTCGTCCAAGGATGAGCCGGCGGGGCCCATGAAGGATGCTGAAGTGCCGCCACTGCCGGATGGCGCGTGGGAATAGCGGGGAGTCGAGCCGTTTAAGAATGTGCTGTCCCAGCGCCATGCATTGGGTGGGTAGACAATAATTTCATGTCCGGGAAAGCCTACTTCAGTTCTAACTAACCCCTGTGAGAGAATGGTCTTAAATTGGTTGATTTTTTTTCTTTTTCCTACTAGCAGTAGCAGTATATTAGTTTGATTTAGTTTTTGGAGCCTTGAATCTTTCTACGCTGGTTTCAAGTTGCATCTTTGTTCATTTTCAATTGAAGAATACGTAATAGCTTATTTATTTTAATGAGAGAGGAGACTTGAAAGGAGATGACGCATATGAAGTAAAGGTGCAATTATATTTTAAATGTCCGGAGGTCTTTCTCTGTTGAGACTTGTTTTACTACACACAAAAACAAGGACAAGGCGGACTCATTCTGCCCGAGAGAAACGGGCGTCGAATGAGCAACTTGACGCTGCCCAACGCTTCACCTCGCCCACTAGACCAGATACCAAGTAGATAAATACAGGAAGATGAAGAACCATACTCCAAACTTGATCGAACATCTCCGACAACATTTACGCTACGGTTTATTGCTGATCCATGTAGTAGACACACAATGTGGTCTGCAGTATACAAGCGGGTATCAGCACCACCTCTGTGGAAACTTCAATTTTAATTAAGGGGTGAAAAGAAAATTGTGACTGCATATAAGAAAATTTGCATTTAAGAATGGATGGTAACTCCCAATATCCTCAATACTCACATGATCAACACAAAAAGATACCCTTCTAAGACCAACCAACTGGATTTGGAGGAAAAAAAACAAATAATTAGATTAGGGTTTGCGATGAACGAGGAGGCTAAGGATGAGGATGTGCCGTGGACGAGGACCAAGGAACCGGAGGAGCCCATGAAGAAGAATGTGTATTATTATGATGATGAACTGTTTATGTCGGCGTCCATGATTGATCCGGCGCCCACGAAGTATGTGTATCACGATGAGCTGCGACTTGTGTATTCCAGGTTTACGGCGGCGCCCTTGCAGGTGCCGCCACTGTCGTCGTACAAGAAGGCTGTGAACAACAAGGACAAGGAGCCCATCAAGGATGATGAGGATGATGTCGTCCAAGGATGAGCCGGGGGGGCCATGAAGGATGATGCTCAAGTGCCGCGACGGGTGGAGCCACTGCCGGATGGGAACAGTGGGTGGGGGGGGGGGGGGGGGGGGGGGGGGGGGGGGGGGAGTCGAGCCGTTTAAGAATGTGCAGTCACGGAACCATGCATTGGGTGGGTAGACAAGAATTTCCTTCCTAGATTCATGTCCGGGAAAGCAGCCTACTTCAGCCTGTTGTTAGTATTAGGACTGACTAGTTGCTATCTGTCTCTGGTTTGTAAGCATTTTAAGAAACATTTCAAGGCATATACTGGATAGTATTCGGGTAATCTTGATTCCATAAACCAGAGCCTGATTCGACGAGATCATGATTTATGATGGAGTGAATGGTGTTTTTACTCTTTAATTTTTCGTATATTGGTTGGCTTTTGCAGCTTCAATCCTCTTGATTCCTTCATTTGGTTTCAATTATATGGATCTCCAACTGACAGAGATGTCGATCTTCTTGGCAATGTAAAAAAGATCCCTTTTAACTTCCTTCTTTCAATTGTGGATGGAGTATTATTCTTATTGCTTGATTTACAATGTCCTTCACATATATGGTCGCTTTTATGGAAAAAATATGATGTTTATCCGATCGTGGCATCTTATGGGTCGCTTGGGTGCCTTCAATTCTGCAAATATGCAGGTTTGTCATCATTGTGATAACAGTCAATAAAATAGTTTTGCCCTTCACAGTATGCCCATTTATTTGGGAATTTGTGATGTAAATTTTCCAGCTCAAGATAGAGTGGAAAAATCTTTTGTTTACGTTAACGGCTAGGAGATTTCTTTTATCACTGAACAGTGTATTTTAATGAACCAATTCCTTGCAAGCGAAATAAGTTGGGATAGTCCACCCTGAAATTTCTTAATTTTTTTTCATTATCTTCTTACACTCTTATAACTAGGGTTGCATTATTTTGTAATGGTATTATATGGTTAATTTTGAAACTTCATGTTCTAAAATTTTTGAGCTTATATCTATCTCGCTGACAGGGTAGACCTTGATACATCCGAATTTTTTGCCATTGATGTACTTCTCAACTGCTTAACAGTGTTGAGTTCAGAGTAAGTAGAACATATGATCCCCTTCATAAACTCATCTATTTCTTCTGGTGCAACTCTTGATTATCTGGTCTCGTGTTGCTTCCCTCTAGATACTTGGGCATTCAACAAGTAGTTTTTGGAGGCCAAAAACTTGGTGACTGGGAGGAGGATACGAGAAACCCTGAATATGGATACAAGTACTTCCAAATCTAAATCCAGGTTTGTATTCTGTATATGCACTACACATCTGGATCACCTTAAGCATTATTTAAGTCTTGTTGCTCTTAACTAATACTAAGCAGCAAACAGAGGACGGATAGTTCATTCCTCGATAGCGAGATCTGTTCAGTTCAAGATATATAATTCTTAGCAAAGGTATTGTATGGGCTTTAAAAGGCCACATGCCCTGGAAGTAGTTTGTACAGAAAAAAGATTCACTTCTTGGTTTTCATGAAACTGAAAGAATTTTTTGATAAATGAGCCGATTTGAATCAAGACTTGTGCAGAGTACCTAAAAGTTGAAGCGATTTGTAAGTTGAGAAAGTTCTTACATGCCTATATTTGATTCAAGAGAAAATGAAAACAAGGTCAAAAGGGGAATTGGCTTTTAGAGATCATGTCGTTTGTTCATCAAATGCTACCAGCATAATATCTGTTACTTACCCGTTACATTTATTGAAGGAAAGCTCTTCCACTCAAAGAGTGCCGGTTCCATGGGAATTGAAAAATGTAAAATCATGGTGATGGAAGTTTAGACGCCTCAACCAACTATGAGCAGCAGCATTGTAAGCGTTCAACCTCTCGTGGTCTTGCGTCCTAGGATTCAACCATAGTGTATCCTTTGACATCCTATAAGTAGCCATTGCGAATAGAGTCAGTGACATCTCACCACCTTCACCATTGCTGCATAAGCTATTCGTCCTTTGAGCTGTATTGAAGTTGCTGCGTGAGCCATTCGTCCTCTGAGCTGTACTAGAGCTTCCATCTATTTCATTTACCTCTCTTGTGACACCTAAATACAAAGATATTTGTTACCGTGAGAACGTAGGAATGTTTCATATTCCATCAATTTCATCTGCATAAGCCATCCTACATGTTTTACGAGTTGTAACAATTTCAAATATATATATGCATGTGTAGCCACTTTTACAGTTTTATGACATGTCTGAACGAATTTGATGCAACAATTGTCTTGGAGTGATACAAAAGTTTGTTTCTAGCTTATAAGGTGCTTCCATGCTCTTTCTTGTAGTACCAATGAACAATCCACAATGCAACAAATGGAATACATAGGATACTTCTGACTTCATTTGAACCCTTTTAATTGACATCCCTTCAATGATCTAATGAATGTTCAACCATTAGTAGTTGTGTTTTCTTGATTATCACAATACAAAACTTTTTTTTCGTATTATACCACCATAAGTAACTATTTTTCGTACTCCACCACAGTACAAAAGAAAATTTCGTATTGTGATTTGAATTGTGTTTGAACACTTGAACCGAATGCTTGAAAATCGGACCCGAGCTTCCTTCGTTACGAATAGGAAACGATAATGGCTACCGGAGAAAGCAACATGGGGAGTGCTATTAGTATTTTGCCTCAAGATCTGATGATTGAGATTCTTTCATGGCTTCCTGTAAAGATCTTGATGCGGTTGAGGTGTGTTTGCAAGTACTGGAATTCGGTTATAGGTTCTCGGGATCTTGTCTTTGTCTCTAAGCATCTCCGGAACTATTACCACATCACCAAAAACACCGGCCGTCTCTTCTTGCAGTGTGCCCATCCCGAGTACAACACCGGTGGTGTTAATGCCTTGTTTTCTGATCCGACATTGGCAGATCTTAGCTACCAGTACGTCGACGGTGTTCCTGGTATTTATACTTGCGTCTTGGGTCCTTGTAATGGAATTTTCTTATTGTGGAATCGAAATTCTCTGGCCAAAGCGTTGTGGAATCCAGCAACGAAAGAATGCAAATTCTTACCCCAACTCCAGATTCCGGTAGTTCCACAACCCTTTGGGAGCTATGACGATAAATATGGATTCGGGTGGGATCCATTGGCCGAATGTTTCAAGGTGGTCATAATTCAACAAGAATTACATAACTGTTGTGGGCCCAGCGGGAAAGATTCTCGAGTTCTTGTCTACAGTAATAGTTCAAGATCTTGGTCTTATTTTACTTTGAGTCCACGCTACTTCTCTGTGAAGGATGCTCCCTGCTATAATTTTCTGAATGGAGCTTATTATTGGAGCGTTCACGATCCAGATGATGGCGACTACATTATTTCCTTTGATATGGGCACGGACTTGTTCGCGCGGGTTATCTCGATTCCGAAGGAGTGTCGCATGAGGGATGACACTGTCGATTGCCTTATGGTTTACAGTGGTTCAATTGCCTGGTCTCAGTTTGACTGGTCGATTAACTATTTTGATTTGTGGGTAATGAGTCGAGATGATGACTGCAATTGCTGGAACAGACTATTTAGTGTTGGACCTTTCATAGATTATTATTTTCCACTTGGATATTGGAAAGATGGCCAGATCATAATATATTCCTTAAAAGCAGTTTTCTTGTTTGATCCTAAGAGGGGAGTCCAAGGAATTCGTGATCTGGGAATCACATTAACTTCAATGTGTGGCATGATGCTCATTTACAAAGAAAGCTTTATTCCCTTGAAAGGTGAGAATTATTTTCCACAAGTGCCTCCAAGTTGGAAACATCGTTTGGAGTTGCGGCTCTCGCCGCCCTGTGTATGCTTGATCAACTCGGGCATTGACTTTGGATTTATGGTGATGTATTGTTGATGTTCGAATATCAGAATAAGTGTTCTGACATACATATACTGAAGTAGGGTCTTTGTTTCAACGTTCATATGTTACTATACAATATCTTACCACTATAAAATTTTGGAATAAAAATTGTATAAAAGTAAATATCTGCGAAATTCTCGATGTCTAAACGTTAAAAAAGCCAATAGTTTTGACTTTATTTTCGCAAAACAGTTTTTTTACTTTGATGATGACACATCAAGCTTTCAAGGAAAAGTTTGTTGTTATTTAATAAAAAGAACTAATATAAAATTTTGGAATAATAATTAATGTTGACCTTTTTTCTTGTAGTGTCATCTTCAAAATAGTGATTTGATTGGTAGCAATAAGTTAATATTTACACTAAATTACATATAGTTGGATTAACCTTAGACCTCCGTGAATTCTTTTCTACGTTTGGTATGATTAAGCAATGTCCTTTTGGCACCATAAGTGCTCTTGCACAACTATGGAATTTGCACGCTTCTTAAGCATCCAAGAGTCTATTGAAGTTAACTTGGCTTAGTTCATCCACCATTACTTGCCAGCATGTGAAAACTATAGTTTTACAAAATTGGTCTCATCGATGGTTCGATTTGTCAGACCGTGACTTGGGATAAACCTTGTGTAACTTTTACCCTAATCCTAAACTCTGGTTCAATTAGTGGTCAACCATTTTGATCTCTGGTTCAACCTATCAGACCGGCCAATTTACCCACCGACGGCTCAACCAATTTTTTGAAAAAACTTATATTTTTAAATAAAAGTAATTAAATTATGATTTTCATAACTATATATTATAATTTTCCAATAATATTAGATAATATTGATAAGTATTTGCTATTTATACAAAATAAAATTTAATATATGTTCTAAATATTAAAAAAAATCGGTCCGACCACTAGTTGATGGTTGACCCAACAGATATGAGATATCCTGTGTCGACCTTCGGGTCTTTTTTTTAAATTATGGTGAATGCACACATAAGAACTTCTTTAAGAGGGAATGCCAATTAGACTGTTGCTAATTTCAGTATTTGAGAAGCTGAAGGAAGATCAATGTCACGATCCAAATTTGGGGTCGGTGACCGGTGATGAGTGTGGAAACACTCTATCATTTGTGTATGTTTTAGTATTGATTTTCTATTATTTCTAGTATGTTTGTTCGTTATTTGACATCTTTGTCTCGTATTATGTGTTATGTTCGTTTAGTATAGTCTTGTGATTTTAATTGTGATTCTTTCTTGATAGGAGTCTTGTTACGGTAATGGTGGACGTTCGTGTGCCGAGGGATGCGTCATAGGCGATCGGATCAGCCGGGACGATTGGCTTTTTATGAGACCCAAGAGAGCGTAGAGCAAAACTGACCCCTTGCGACTCAAATGCCGATATCTTTCTCATCCGAAGTCTAATGGAGGAAAGCAAGGTGGCGTTGGAAAGAAAACATCCGGAGCTACAACTTTTTCTTCATGGACTTCTTCAAAATCAGAGTCCAAGTAGGGGAAAAATCGTGTATAAAGTTGACCTTCGAATCTGCCAACAAATCTGACGAGTGGGCCAAATCTTAGGATTTGTTTTGGGCCCATTTTTGGGCATGAATAGTGAATTTCGTGGCTGGCACTCCTCAAGCCAAAAACTAGTATAAGTGCCTTCCTTTGATTCCCTTAGTTGAAGACTTTAGACATTAGTGCTCCACTTTCATATTTTGAGTTAATTTGTCTCCCACTACTTCCTCTCTACCAAGAACTCCACCAACACTTACTAAGCTTTATCTCTCCCTCTTGGACCAAAAACGTGGCTGCCAACCCATATTGAAGAGGAGAAGGGAGGAAAAACGTGGCTAGGAGTAGAGAGAAGAAGAGGAAGCCATTGTTGAAGCTTGTGTAGGGAACTTGAAGGAAGAATATTGGATGCTTGAAGACCATCTTGAGCTTTCTCTTACTCTTTCCTTTAATGTTCTTGCTTTACTTGCTTTGTTCAATGGATGTATTGATATGTATGATGAACATGTGTGAGTAGTTGATTTGTGAGTTTGGTGCCTTGATGGCACCTACTTAGCCAATGGTTTTGTAGGGTTAATATGTTAAGGTTTATGTACTAGTTAATGAGTTTAATGCCTAATCTAGATTGATCACCTTGATTATGAATAAAGTTAATGTTAATCACCGAGAGGGGTTAGGATTAACGGACCATTTAACTAGTTGAGTAGGAGCCTATTGTTGAGAGATCACCTTAGGTGACTAGTTGTCCAAAGGATGGTAATTATAGTTGGTGATTAGTTAGATTAGATGGCTAATTTGTCGCGAGAGCGTGGTTAGTTCATCTAAGTCTAGTTAAGAATCGATTTAGACTAGTTTATCGCGAGAGCGTTGATTAGTTGTCTTCGAAACATCCGGACCATAACACGAACTCAATAAACCCCATATGCCATTTGGTTATTTAGGTTGTCATTGGTACCAAGCTCACTCTTATTTTAATTGTTTAAACCATCATCTTGTTTAGTTGCAATTTCATTTTAAGTAGAATATAGTGTTTGGAATTGACACCTCCATTTCTCATTGTCCCAAACTAGTGGTGAAGTCGAATTTGCAGGCTAGCTTAGTCCTTGTGGGACGACAATCCCGTACTTACTCATTATTGCAAGAGGGGTAAAAATCCTTCCTTTCAACCGGCGCTAGACCCTAACCCGTTTACAACATAAAACGGGTCTAGCCAGCCTCAAATATAACTTAATCTCATAAAATCATACATGTCAAAATCTCTAGGAATTATTCTTTATATTTACCCAGGATTAAAATAGACTCGGTGACTACGGAGCTGCTAAACAAAGAACCTGCAAAACTGGAGAGAGGGGGTGAGTGTTTTGAAACACTCTGTAAACACATAGAACATAACATATCAATTATGTCAGATACATGTGGGAGAGACAGAACTTAACTATGTCCCACATCAAACCCAACCAATACAAACACAAAGCTAAGACAACTAAAGACTATCTCTCAAATAAGGTCATCAAAGTAATTACATATCAAACATAACCAAAATTTCAGATAAACTTTCACAAACATATAACACATATCAGATGAACTTCATATAGGCCTAGATAGTGTCACTCCCACGCCGACACGAGGATAACATATCTTAAAGGCGCCATCCGAAACCAACCTCCTCGGCCAAATAGTTCTGCCCGCCGTAGGCAACCATATCATATCAGACCAAACTCATCGGCCAAATAGTTCTGCCCGCTGTAGGCAACCATATCATATCAGACCAAACTCATCGGCCAAATAGTTCTGCCCGCCATAGGCGACCATATCATATCAGACCAAACTCATCGGCCAACTAGTTCTGCCCACTGTAGGCGACCATATCATATCAGACCAAACTCATTGGCCAAATAGTTCTGCTTGCCGTAGGCAACCATATCATATCAGACCAAACTCATCGGCCAAGTAGTTCTGCCTGCCGTAGGCAACCATATCATATCAGACCAAACTCATCGGCCAAATAGTTCTGCCCGCCGTAGGCAACCATATTATATAGACTTTCATATCAATCAAATTCATAGGTTTCAACGAATCAAACTTACACAGTGCCCCATTATGACCCAATTAACCAAACATATCAAAATTCACATAGACCAAAATATATTGGACACATATCCAAATACATATCAACACAGCCCCAAGCTAGGAAGCACATATGCCACACAATTTATAAATCAATCCAAGTATGATCAAACATAACACATAAGCACATGACCACTTCATAATTAATACTCATATGCATTAGACACACACATTTAAGATCAGAAACATGCACATGTACTAAACAAACCAAAGCTGTCATGATCTATATGCGTACCCAATTGTAGACCGCTCGACGAATGCTCATTCCCGATTCGATTCTCCTTTCACTTTGGACCTTCGTCCAACTGTTCTTTCCAAGACCGTTTCCTTCACCAACCACCATAAGGAAGCCTCACATTCTCAATTCATTGTTCATGCACAACCTCATTTCAGAAACTCAACAGTCGGTCCATTTTGAAACCATAATTCCGGGCTAATTATGATCAAATCTTTTTCAACCACCTCCATTCCGAACCCAGCCAGTTAATCCAACATTCAACAGAGCTTTTATGATGATTCCTTCATCCAAATAGAACATATGATATACCGTTGGAAAGCTAGTTGAGTCCTCTACAACTTTTATGAAGAAATAAAAATCCAAATCAAAACAGAAAATAGCTTACTAAGTTGTTCTTTCTTCTTCTACTTTTTTCTCTTTCCTTTTGCACTCTCTCTCTCTCTCCTTTTTCTTCTCTTTCTTTTTATGGATGAGTTTCAAGAGATTTCTACCTTTTTCTTGACAATTCTGGGTCTTAAAAAACGTGGGGTGAGTAAGTATCTACTATTACTCACCTTTTTGACCAATTTAATGAACTTGCAAGTGGTGGAAGGTGATTTCTACCCTTTTCTCAATTTTGCGTTGCTTTTTATCAAAAATTATCAACATATAAATCGTAGCCTTGTGTGTCTAGTTTACAAATCATATTTATTTGTACCATTTGGAGCAAAATTGAGAAAGTTGTGCCCAAATTACCAAGTAGTACTATTGCTGTCTGAGTTTACCAACTATCTTCATAACATTTGTGAATTAATTGAGTAGGCTTTGTTGAGCTTGATCTAGAATTCTTATAAGACCAAATTATATCTATACACACTTCATAAAGATGTATAAACATGAATTCTTGTTGAATTAAAGACCTAAAAGTCTAACCTAAGCACTTTAAAATTGACAACACAAGTGTGTTGTTCAACCACTTGCTAGGCTTGGTCCAAATTGCTAGCATGATAAATTCATGTATTTTCAAAGCTTATAAATCTATTTCTTACATTTCCACACAATTTTGGAGTCATTTTATTTGGATCCCGGATAAATAACTTGTGATCACTTCTCACACATATTCGGAACTCCCGAGGTAGTCTAATATACCAAGATGCATTCCTTCCATCTATCTTTGGCACTCTATTTACATAGCAATGTAATTCCAAATACTAATCCAATAGCTCAATACGACTAAGTATACTTTACTTAAGTCGAATAAATATGATTAACGAAATAGGGTATTACAATCAACTAGAGGATGTGGCCATGTCTTATTAGTTTTTAGGCAAGAGGAAATAGCTTATCAAGACGATGACCAGTGAGTGGTTTAAGAGGATAATTAATCTTATTGGGATTGAGGTACGGTATGAACTACTCAATAACCAACAACTATTTGGCCAACGACATGTTTGTTGTGGTCTATCATTGAGTATGTTCTTCTCCTTTCCTAGTTAAATCCAAAGCTCTAATTCTTCCATAGTCGTGTTTGGGTAAAAGACACTCATGGTCACTCATCTTCTATAATTTTTTTGCCCATGGTCACTCATCTATTTTTTGTCCATTTATGGTGGTGGGTGGTAGGTGGCATGACAGCGAGAACACAATATTAATGGGGTCTGCGACTTCTTTCTGAAGAGATAAAGAAAGGGAGAGGGGAGAGAAGAGATGAATAAAAGAGAGCGAGAAAAAAGTAAAGGATTTGGGATGTTTTAGAAACTTTTAAAGTTACCTAAAATGACCATAAAAGGATGAGTTAATATAGATTAGTGACCAAAGAAGGATGACTTAATATAGATAAGTGACCATACACGAGTGACTTAATATAGATTAGTGATCATAAAGGGACAAAAAATATATTAGTGATCATAGGCTAAAATTTATGAAAGGTAAGTAACCATGGGTGTTTTGTACCCGTCGTGTTTAGCTTGGTTTGTGGGTAAACAGGAATTATGAACTTCCTATTTGAGATCAATGCTAAGAAATATGTTCAAAGTTTTACGAGATATTAGTTTACCAACTTGAAGTCGGATAAGTAGAATTCCAAATGCAAGTAGTCCATTTTGGAGTAGCAATGATTCTTGAGACAACAAGGATTAATGGTTTATTTTCTTTAGGAATAATATTTCAAATTCCTTGTATGTCTCTTGTGTAAAGTAGCTTCAACTAAAACTTTGATGTTTGATCAATGCCATATATGTGCATGAGGGTCGTCTTTCATAATGAGACACAGAAAATGAGATTTATAAATTTGGAGCTCAACTTATATACAAAGTTAATTAAAATTATTTCGAGTGAAAATTACATGTATTCTAAGGAATAAAAGGAGGATCAACTTGAGGGCATACACGTCTTGTTAACTTTTGGATGGGGTAATATATTTATTGTTGTCTACCATTGAAGTTGTCTTATTTCTTTTGAGATAGATTCCAAGCTCCAATCCTCTAGTCGGCGTGTTTAAACTTGGCATATGGCTATAAGAAAATTATGAACTTCCTCTTTAGGGCGATGCCAAGAAATAAATTCAAAATTTTACGAGTTCTTAGTTTACCCTCTCGAAGACGGAGAAACTTAATCTCTAAATACGACTTATAATTCATTTTGGAGTATCAACAATTCTTGAGGCAATAAAGATCAATGGTTGATTTTCTTTGAGGATAACGTTTCAAATTCTCGTACTCTTATATGAAGCAGAAGAACTAAAACCTTGATGTTTAATCATTCCCATAAATTCTCTCATTGTCGCATATAAACTTGCCATGCAGATAAAAGACACTTATTAACCTCCTCTTTAGGGTTAATGCCAAGAAATATGTTCAAACATAACGAGATCTTAGTTTATCAACTTGAAGACAGAGAAGTAAAATCTCCAAATATGATTTATAATACATGTTTGACTAAAAAACCTAAACGCTTAGAATGTAACAAGAGAGTAGAAGTAGTAACAATGATTTTTTAGGCAATAAGGATCGTTAGGTTATTTCATTCTGGAATGACATTTCATACTCCTCGTATGTCTCTTGTACGAAGCAGAATCAACTCAAAACTTGATGGTTGATTGACACTCATAGAAGTATTTGAAGGCCACCTCTGACAATGCGACATTGGAGAACAACGTTTCTAAATTTGGAACTCAATAGATATATGAAGTAAGTTTAAATTGTTTTTACAATTCTTATAGCAAAATGGAAGTCTTCTGAGAGTCTAACATCATTTATCCTTCCATGTAAAAAAAAGAATGAGATATTCAACATCTCAAGTTGGATGTATAAAAAAATACATCTGAGATTGGATATATAGCATAGTATTCAACTATAGTTTTGTTTCAACTAAGAAGATACTCTCTTATCTATGATTTTATGATATAATAGTTTTCGCTAATAATAAATTATTTTGTGCCAGGTGTTCATAATGAATCGGTTAACTATACATTTGCGTGGATTAGAGAATTGAACATCATTGTCCTTTTTCTTGTCGTTAATTATTATAGGGAGGTCTAAGAAATAAGTATAAATAGTATAATTATTGTTTCAAAAATATTATTTATCGATTAGTATTATATTATTTAACATCATAAGTGTGTTTTTAGAAAAAGTTTGCAAGCTTATTGCATAAAAAAATTACAATAATAGAGAGAGAGAGAGAGAGAGAGAGTAACCTGGAAATGATGTCGATAGATAATAATACGTAACAAAACATGCCGCTAACTCTTGGATATGTCTTTCTGGGATGTGATATATGGGATACCTAATGATAAAATATTTATAAAATAAATTATAAAATAAATACAAAATAGGATTGATTAATTTAACTTTCAAGTGAAAGTGACACTGACAACAAGTTACGGGATCAATCCACTTTCATATTATGTTATAATTTTCATGTCTACGCTAAAATTTTAACTCAATAGGTAAGTAAATTTTTCACACTTATAAACAAAACAACGACGCTCACAATAAGCGATGTGGTAATATCAACAAAGCTTAATCAACAATTAAATAAGGATAAATTACCCTCGGATCTCTGGTATTTTACAAAATATCTAGTTTAATCTTTACTATTTTCAATAACCTACATTCGTCTTCCTAATTTGAAAAAATGCACCTCTCAGGGCCTTGGAAGACCCACCGGTAACATCAGCGGTCAATATAATTTTTAAAATAATATTTTTATCCATCCAAAAAAATAAGAAAAAACCACAAATAATCCCTCTCTCCTTATCTTCTTCCACGATCACACTGTGTCTGTCGACGTCCAAGCTATACCCCGATGTCGGTGCCAAATTCAACACTAAACCGCATATGACGACGACACTCTAAACCAGTAAACCAGTAATCTTCTTCCCCATTTTCTTGGGCGATGCTCTCTGATTTTAGCCATAAACCAATAACCTCTTTGGACTATTCTTGGGGGCCTGCAGATATCGGCCACGATGACGGCATCATTTTGAGCTTCCACGAAGTAGTACCAGGTCTTGAGGTGGGTCACGAGCTCGACGACGGTGGGCTGGGGTTAGCGGATCTGTAGGTCTCGAGGAGGATCATGAGCTCGACGATAATGATACCCAAAAAATGATATGTTCTATCTGAAAGTCTTAAGTAATTTGATTGGTACTATCCATACTAACAATGTGCACTTTCTTTTCTGGCACACATCTTGAGAGAACTCTAAGGTTAAACGCGTTTGGCCAGGAGTAGAATCAGGATGGGTGACCTCCTGGGAAACTTCCCAGGGTGCGTACGAGTGAGGACAAAGTACGCTAGAAAAAACTCATGTTAGTCTGTGAAGACAATCAGTTAGATCGCAGGCCATTACAACAATAGTGGGTAGATTTGCAGTTCTCAATAAGGGTCACGAGCTCAATGACGCCTAGATGATGACAGACGGATTTGCAGGTCTCGAGGAGGGTCACGAGCTCGATACCTCCACCAGTACACCGCAATCGATCTGGAAGGTCACCACCCTTTAGGAACAGAGGAGCGGCGGGGAATCCACCGGTGACATGCAATTGATGAATTGAATGCCAAAATCAGCAATGACCTATTTCCTTTAGCCATCGTTGGTTGGGTTTCATTTTGGGGAATCCACCGGTGACTTGCAATTGACGAATGGAGGAGCAACGTGTGTTCTTGTTTTGGGGATTTTGTGACAGACGAAGAAGACATCCTCATGAGGTTGGGTTTGATCGCCGTCGCCTGTGATGAATCAGTTGGATCTTCTGGCCGGAGAAGCAACCCAGGCGAGGAGGGTGGTGGTGGTCGGAAAAGTTTGGTTCGTCAGAGTACATGAATTTTTTTAAGGGTAAAATGGTCATTAAAAAATTATGTTGACCGATCAAATCAGGAGTAGCTCCGCCAAGAACTTGGGAGTTACATTTTTTTCTAATAAGAGAGCAAATGTTGGTTATTAAAAATAGTAAAAATTAAACCAGATATTTTGTTAAATACCAGAAACCTGAGGGCAATTTACCTGTTAAATAATGACCAACTTGTCACATGGCTACATATCTCATTCTGGGAATTGACTGTTTATTTACTTTCTAATGGTAAGAAAGTCAGATTCAGTGGGGACAAGGATTAAGTAATTATATTTATAGACATGATTTTTAATTTTTGTCAAATCAGTAGACATGATTTTTAATAAAATCTGATAGTTTAAACAAAATTTTCTACATGGGAATGACTTTTATGTTGTCCCAACTCAATCCAAAATCGTAAGAAAGTATCTTTTCTGGCATTTGATATGTGAAATTTTGACTTTTTAAAATTTAATGACATTTAGAAGTCCTATTAACTGAGTTGTGTTTGTAACTCTAGATAGTAATTGATTGTCGGAGATATTACAACGGGTTTGTGGTTTTTTGTCTTTATCTCTAACCTAATTATTGTGACCATATGTTTACTCATTTATGAGGGTGTTTGGAAATGCATTGATATTAAATATTTATTAGAAGAATTTTGTCACAGTTTAAAAATTATACTCGGCTTGAATTAGTATAACAAAAAAAATCATTAATTTTTACAATTTATGATGTTATTACAATTGTGGTTATCTACTAACAATTAGACCATGAAAAACTATTTTACCCGAATTAATCAAATTTATATGATTGTCCGCGGTCACAATTTAAATAAAGATGAAAGAATGACTGAGACTCCGTTGGTTAAATACAAAATATTGATGTATCATACATTGACTCAAGTTATATTTATGTTTGTTTGTACCATTTATGTCTGACTGTGCATTTATAATTGGTTTCTACAATAAGTTTGAGTTCTACTTTTTTGGTAATATTTCCAATATCATACGAATTACTATATAATAAAAATCCATACATTAAACAATACAAAAATAAGGTAAGATGTTTTTTTCTAGACTATGTAAGTCTTGAAGATAAAAGTATGGATCTTCTCGTGAAAATAGGTAGGTCTAAAGTAAGGTACGAAGGCAACATCCAAAATATCGGTTCATATTCATTCCCTATTGATTGCTATTCCTAGAATCAGAATATATCAAGCCTCTTCAAAACAAAGAGTTGTTATAAATAGTGTGCAAATGCATTACAAATACATACATACTTAGTTACATAAATATGTAGAAAAAGACGAAAAAAAGAAATTACCAGGCTATAGCTATCCAACTGTATGGTGAGAGATCCGAAGAAGTAAAACTCTTGAGACTCGAATATCTCAGTGCTAACTGATTGATCTGCACAAGTGACAATGTAGTTGTGAGAACAATAAAACTAAAATCATTTAGATTGCCAACCATATAGATATGAAGAACTTATGCTCCGCCACGAACAATATCCATATTTTTTAATACATTTTTTAAAAATCAAATCAAACTCTTACTGTCGACTTGCATGATTTATACATACCTTATCAGCTAGAGGAAGTCGATCGTATGGACTACATGTTTCGTTGTACTGCAAGTACAAATGACCAAATTGGTTCTCGCCATTAGAAACATTTGTCCTCCCAGTTTTCGACCTTAAAAACATTTATTGTCGATTCAGTGCAAGAAAGAAAGATCGTTATTTCATAACATCTACTATTGTGACCCAAAACAAATCGGAAAATCACTCCTACACGAGACCCTTTAAGTAATATTGAGTCCTAATTATTATGTAACCTCTTATAAATATCTTAGATAAACATGTTGTTCTGGGAATTATTAGTGAAATATATCGAATGAATGTTTTGTTGATGTAACTCTAACATGTGGAAATAATATTACACATGGAGTAAATGTCTTTTTCGAGATTTGGTCCCATCTTAAAATACAAACTAGAATCTCTCTCACCATTTCCCAGTCGTTCTTATATAGAGGTTTGACAAAAAAATAAATAAATACGGACAGAGAATTTGTTATGAGTTTAAGCAAGTACACATAAAGGAGAAATATTTTCCCACATAAAATGGAACGTCAGGTTGTTGTGTTTACCTAACGTCCTCATGGGAATGGTTCTTGGTGAACAATTGGATTGCCGAAAGGGAGGGTCTGTAATATTGAACGACCGTCTCGTTCGTGTCTAAAACAACAGGAACGCCCACTCCATATGAGCTCGGCGTCTCGTAGCATTTCCAAAGGTCCCCAATAGAGAATTCTACCTCATCTACTCCCTCCTCATTCTCGCCACCATTTGGGTCCTAAAATAATGTTAAGTACACAATTAACAATTAGATCCCGACCAAAATAAAATGCACAATTAGAAATCAATTTCTAATTGTCGAGCATTGTCAGACTCTCTTATATTTATAAGGTTTAAAATAATACGTGTACTTTGATTTAAGCAGAAAGGATTTCCCATGCTTTTATACAGGGTAACATACATAATTAAGAGAGTTAGTAAATTAATAACAAGGAGAGAGATATAATCTGAATCGGCCTATTAAATTTTTACACATAATTTTTTTTTGAAAAATACTACCGTTTCATCTTGTTTCGTAACAATTAACAACCAATTTGAATATAATTATTTTTCATTATAAATAATATAGATAAATAAAATTTGGCACAATAGGGGTAATGGATCGAAAACAAATAGAGAACTCTGTAGTTTCCTGTGGTAGTGATTCTTCAAAGATCGAAGTTACACAACGTTTTTAGAGACTGATTAGGCTAAATTTTCAAGAGTGGGTTTAGCCTGGTCGAAAGATTCATGATCCACAAATATGACTTGGTATATTTAGGAGTTAAGATTTTATTGAGTAATAATTTTATAGCAGGCCTTTTATTGAAAAATAAATAATCTATAAAATTGCCATGGAAGATCATACAAAAATTAGTTAGGCTCCATAGTAATATTTTTTGGCTCCATAATATTACTTACATATAAAGAAAGGAAGTCGCCATATATGTTTAGAGATGAATTGACTAAACTTTAGAGTTGGACCCTTCCCTCCTAATTATAAACATTAAATAGCAACACCCACCAACCCACAAATTGGAAAATTTGTCCCTTTTTAAGAGAGATACAGTATAACGACCTCAACATTATAAAAAAATATTCACTTTAATATTATATCGACCTGATTTTTCCCGTTCATAACATAATTTATTTAGATCATGAGTGTTACTTAGATTTATGAATCTGGTTTTTTTTCAATCAGAGGAAGCGATTACTTTAGCCTTAGGTCGGAGAGGAACAACCGGAGTCATACATTGCAGAAAGCTTTGAAGGTTGGAATGGCTAGGGCTGGAGAAAATATTCATGTCCCAATGGCAAATTGACATGTTTCCTCCCTGGATTTTTAGAAAGAAAATGAGAGTGTTGCAAGGAAAAAGCTATGAGAACGTCGAAACGATATCGATATTTTTTCACTTCAGCAGAGAGCCTAAGGGATTCTAAGAGAAAATTGGACAAATGGACAAGAAAGTGACAGTGGTGAAGGTATAAATGGTTGAAAAAATCGCTCTTTTTTAGGAGTCCACGGGATATGAAAAGGGGGCCACCAAACAGAGCATAAAATGGATATTTTTTATTTGTTTTTATGGTAGTGAAATCCTGGAAAGTGTATTTGGATGCAGAGCATCAATTTCACATTTATTTGGATTGGCCCCTTCCGAAGGATTAATAATCCCTTGCATTAAATAACCTTCCTTTTTTAGCATTTTTACTTTCCTTATTTAGACAACCTCTAGCCCTCTAGTATTTAGAGTGGACCCTATTTAAAATATGGTTCTCACAATAGTATGCTATATTCATAAAATTTGAACACTAGATTTCTTTGAGTAAATTTACCTCTTGAACCAATTGCATTAAATAACCTTCCTTTTTCAGCATTGTTACTTTCCTTATTTAGTCAACCTCTTAGTCTTCTAGTATTTAGAGTTGACCCTATTTTAAATGTGACTCTCACAATAATATATTATATTCATAAAGTTTGAACCAAAATTTTTTTGAGTACATCTACCTCGAACCAACTACAATATTTTTTATTAAATTAGCTTTGAACAAGTGGACGTGTTTTGTACTTGGGAATCAAATATTGATGGCGATTTGGAAAAGAACCCAATGATAAACGTGGAATTAATTGTACATCAGAAGAATCAAAATATATGTTTGTGCCAATTGGCTATTTGCTGGCCCAATTCTAGTCGTAACCGTAATTTAGTGTTCGAGAGGATGAAATTTAGACTATATTTGCACGTGATAACTAATTCTTATTATTCGTCAATCCAATCCAACGAGTATCTGTGACTTGTGAGTTTGGATTGAGTAGGGACTACTAAAAAGTTGTTCCTACGGAGGGGACTCATTCAGAGCCCTTGGATCTATTTTTTTAATTAAAAAAACTGATCTGATGGTCAATATCACACGAGGGTATTTTTGACCTTTTCATTAAAATTCATTCTCCTAATTTCTATTTCCCCTCCCTTCCCTGTCTCGAGCCCCTCAAACCTTTCTTTCTCTCTCTCTCTCTCTCTCTCTCTCTCTCTCTCTCTCTCTCTCTCTTCTCTCTCTCTCTCTCTCTCTCTCTAAGCGGGGATGCCCCTACGGTCCCTCATCTTCACGGCCTGTACACAGACTTGAACCCACCGTGGCTGAGCTTGTTGGATGTGGAGAAGGAGGAGGTAGCTCGCTGGAAGAGGGAGTGGCCGCGCGCTGCTCTCATCCTGTGGCCCGCCGGAGCCGGTGGCTCGGCTCGACTCCACCCCGCTGATCCGGCTACTCTCCACCTCTTCCCCGTCGTTGTCCCAGCCGACTGGGGAGATCCTGAACAAGGAGGAAGCCAGATGAGGAGGAAGCCGGAGGAGGAGACGATCCAGGAGAGGAAGGAGAAGAGGCTGGGGGCGATGAGGGAGAGGAGAACGACGGTGGGGCCTTCATCAACGAGCAGACCGATGAGGTCGGTGGACCAAGCGAGCCCAAGCCCACCCGATTCGGCAACTAGGAGCGTAACGGCCGCTGTTTCAATTTTTTAGTTAATTTCTGGGTTTTTATTTTTTGTCTTTTTTAGTGGATCTATTGATTTCTGAGTTTGGTTTCATATTGTTCGATCTCGGTTGTTTTTCGTATGTTGCGATATTGGTTTTTGTATGTAGTGATATTGGTTTTCATATGTTGGGATATTGGTTTTCGGATGTATTGATATTGGTTTTCGTATGTAGTGATATTGGTTTGCATGTGTAGCGATTGTAGTTTTCATATGTAACGATACTGGTTTGCATGTGTAATGATATTGATTTTTGTATGTTGGAATATTAGTTTTCGTATGTTGAAATATTGGTTTTCATATGTTGGGATATTGGTTTTCAGATGTTGGGATATTGGTTTTCGGATGTATTGGTATTGGTTTTCATATGTTGGGATATTAGTTTTCGGATGTATTGATATTAGTTTTCGGATGTATTGATATTTGTTTTCGTATGTAGTGATATTGGTTTGCATGTGTAGCGATTGTAGTTTTCATATGTAACGATACTGGTTTGCATGTGTAATAATATTAGTTTTTGTATGTTGGAATATTGGTTTTCGTATGTTGGAATATTGGTTTTCGCATGTTGGGATATTAGTTTTCAGATATTGGGATATTGGTTTGCATGTGTGGTGATATTGGTTTTCTAATGTTGTGATATTGGTTTTCGAATGTAGTGATATAGATTTGCAAGTGTATTGATATTGATTTTTAAATGTTGGGATATTATTTTTCGAATGTAGTGATATTGTTTTGCATGTGTAGCGATATTGGTTTTCATATGTAGTGATATTGGTCTGCATATATACTGATATTGGTTTCTGAATGTAGTGATGTGATATTGGTTTTCGAATGTAGTGATATTAGTTTTCGATGTGAATAACTTTATACATATGTAACTCGGATTTTAGTTATAAAAAATCAGATTTAAAATTTATCGAAGATTTTAAATATGGAACTCGTATTTTAGTGAGAAAAAAATACCGAAAAATTAACTTAAGGATTTTTGAAGTGATGTTAAAATGTGAAGAGTCTCATTTAATTTTGTTGGCTGGTTTAGTCTTGAAAATGGAACAAGGAATATGAAGAGTCTCTCTCAAAATTGGCTGGTTGAATTTTTTATGATTCCCACGTTTTTTTGAATAAAAAATATATATTAAGAGTGAAATAATTTATTACTAAACTACCTATATTGCCCTTCTATTAACTTTGCTTCTTTTAGTCCATATGGATGGGGACTAACTCTTGTCCCCACCCAATCCATGCCCGAGTATCTGTGTCGTCTGATATAGATATTTCTAGGTTAAATAAAATTCAGAATTTAAACTCTAACTATTCATTATTATTAAATCTTGTTAGAAAAATTTTGTATTCTCTTGTAATCTTGTCTATTTGAATTTAGATTAACCATTCTAATAAATGTGCAAATAAAATGTAAGTTTGACCATTAACTAGTCGGGATGCCAATTAGATCATTATCCTGAGGGTCTATCCGGATTCAGACCCGAAGGATCCAACATCTGGACTTTGACTAGGCATGGATCCGGATCCTACCTGGATCCTTATCTTTTAAAAGAATAAGGACATGGATATGGATCTATAGGATCATGTCCTCATCCTACCCAATTTTTTTTTAAATAATACATATGTATATTAATTACTAAATATAATAACAAATTCTCAATCTCAACTTACCCAACTCAAATTTTTTTGGATTTACTTCTTTGGTTTTTTATATTTATTTGTTTTAAAGAACTAATCAATTATTTTTATATTTTTGAGTGCCCGCTTGCTATTTGATAACAATCAAATGATAGTATAATTTTTTTTAATAATATGGACCCGTGAATCTCCCTAATCCTGTCCGGTTTTTTAGAACTTGGATTCTGCCTAGATCTTTATTTTTAAAGAGAATAAAGATAAGGATCTGGCTACACTATTTAAAAAAGTGTAAGAATATGGGTCTTACAGATCTTATTCAGATCGTGTCCATTGTCATTCTTATTAACTAGATACTAAATAAAATTTTAGGAAGCCCTTTTACCTCCTCGTTCAATACAAGGAAAACATATATATCTAGTCCCCAGCATTTAAGGCCTAATTAATATTTTCCCTTTTGACCAATGATTCTAAGGGATGCCATATGGTAATTTGAAATCCAGTGGGTAATCCACGTCTGGGTAAGTTCAGATTTCATAGTATGGTAGTTCTACCTGTAATATATACTACCAACAATCACTATATTATCATATATTATTCTAAACTAATAAAGATGTCTCGAGTTCGAACCATTGAAAATTTAACAATATTAAATATTTATTAAAAACAACTATCATCTTTCAAAACTGAGTGAGTATCCAAATACTAGATTAATATAACCTGTAATATTTGCTCGATTTATGAATATTGGTCTTTAAACTTTAATATATAGAACACTGATCTCTTGCCACTTAGATCAAGAATAAAACCGAAACTAGGAGGCTGGTCCCGATTTGTACGGCAACCATGTATGAGAAGTAGATCGGAAACAAACCAAACCGAACCAAATTTCGGCCAATAAACCGCTGTAACTCTGTAGCTAACTACATGCTACCGCCACAAGCAAAGAACACAAACTTGAAAATGTTCATGCATTGGCCTCAACTTTTACAAGTTAGGTAGCGCTAGAGGTGGCAGGAGAAGGTTCCGACCATCGCAGCAGGGTTAGCAATTCGGGCATTTCGATTAGCGTCAATGTACCGGTAGAGAATCTATCTTGGAACCTTGGAGTTTATCACATGGTATCCCGATATTCACAGGTCTAGAACAAACATCATGTGGTTTCTTTGAAGGCTAGCTCGTCGATCAGCTCATAGTGCAAGCATCAAAGAGTCCAGGTTCGATGGGAAGTGAAGAAAGTAAAATCATGGTGATGGAAGTTTAGACTCCTCAACCAACCATGAGCAGCAACTTTGTAAGCGTTCAACCTCTCGTGGTCTTGCGTCCTAGGATTCAACCATAGTATACCCTTTGACATTCTATAAGTGGCCATTCCGAAAAGGGTCACTGACATCTCACCACTTTCACCATTGTTGCACAAGCTATTCTCACTCTGAGGTGTACTATAGCTTCCTTCTGCTTCATCTTCCTCTCTTGTGATACCTAATAACAGAGATATTTACGGTGAGTATGTAGGAAAATTTCATCTTCCGTCCATTTCATCTGCATAAGCCATCCTCTATATATATATATATATATATATATATATATATATATATATATATATATAATTTGATTTAATTGTCTTGGAGTTGATAAAAGTTTGTTTCAAGCAAATAAGGTGCTTACATGCTCCTTCTTGTAGTACCAATGAAGAATCCACAATGCAACAAATAATATGTTAATCACCACATATATCTGAACCCTTTTAATTGGCATCCCTTCAGTGATCTAATGATGAATTTCCAGGGAATTAATGACAAATAATAGGTTAATCACATATACTTCTATAATAAGTGTTTTATGTTATTGGTTTATCAACCTTTAAAGTTGAAATTTTATCTCTGACTGACGTTCAAACATTAGTATGTTATGTTTTCTTGATGTTCAAATGTTGTGATTAAAATAAATTTTGACGTTTGTACATCGAGGTGAAAGGACAATTTAAAGGTAACATGTATGTATTTGTTGATGTTCAAATGCCTGGATAAGTGTTATGGCTTTCATATATTGAAGTGTGCTCTTTGACAATTTAAAAGTAACATGTATGCTATCGCAAATTGTGATCGGGAACTTTTCTTGCATTCTATTATGACTCGAATAAAAGAATGGTTGATTTGGTCAAATTCTATTTTAAGAATCTGCGGTCATGACCTCGGATTATTCATGGATTCAATTTCGCAGTAGAAGAGGTTGGAGTCCGTAGTGGATGTGCTTGTAATTACTTTGGTGAACACAGGGTGGATTTTATCTTTGAGATTTCCCACGCCTTCTAGGTTGTAAATTAATTATTAATAATAACCATTACTTATAAAAAAAGTATGCTTTTCTAAATAGTGTTGTAATTTATAGCTACCATAAGTGCTCTTGCACAATTAAGTAATCATTTTGTTGCAAATTTTTTTTACTAAAAGTGAGCATTCGGATAATCAATCCAAAATTTTTACTATTGCATTATCCTAATTTTTTTGGAATCTAAATCAGAATCCAAACTATAAAGAGTAAATTACTCTTAGATACCTGAAGTTTGGTAAAATTGATATTGGGACTCCTGTATTTCCTAAATAGATAAAGTTGTCCACGTAGTTTGGCTTTATTATACTCTCGAGTCCCTCGCTGACGTTTAGTCATTTTTTGCATGAAAATTGCTTAAGTACCCTTAAAAATAAATAAAAATTTTAATTTATCTATCCTATTCATCTCTCCTCCTCTCGTTCCCTCTCCAAATCCAACATCGACGCATGAGATAGTAGTCAGGACACAGGTCGCCTTCCCGGATAGTCGACCGAACCTACACGGCCTTCCAGGCGGTGGTCCGGATGGAGAATTCATCAATCCCCGTGAGCTCGATGGTCTGGCATACTCGGTCAAACGTCCCCCTCCTCAACCCCCTCGATTTGGAAGCTGGTATGGTTCTCGGTGAGCAATAACTAGGAAAAAGATCAAACTATGGGTCCCAATCAAAAATCATACTATCCAAATTTAAAAGGAAGTAACTTGATCGATGATGCATGTAGGGCTCAGACCCGGTGGCAGGGATAAGCTTGAGCGACGATGGTGTTGACGACCATGATGTCATCGCAGGCAGGGAGGAAAACACACCTAGGTCACCATCGCGCTTGGCAGAGCTGCTGTCGAAGACCCTAGATGTAACATCGTTGAACTATGTCTCGCCATGGTCGCCGTCGAATTTTGGATCTTGGATTTTTCCCACGTCGTTGGATTTTCATCCTCTTGTCCCAATGGTTGGGTCATCAGCCTTCACCAGCGAGATCATGCCATCACAACTGATTTGGTGGCCTCCGTCAAGACTGATTTTGTGGTCGCCGTCAAGACTGATTTAGTGTTCGCTGTCGTCGGGACTGATTTGGGGACTTAGGTCAAGTGTTTCTAATTTTTTAGTTAGAACTCGCCCAAATAATGGCCGAAAAAGATGACCAGAGGTTTGGGTCTCTTGGACCAAGGATAATAGTCATTTTAGGACCAAAAATATATTAAAATGATTGATGACATCACCGAGGGACACGAAAGTTACGGGGACAACTTAATCTATTTCAGAAATACAGGGGTCTCTGACAATTTTATCAAACCTCAAGGACCTAGGGGTAATTTACCCAACTATAATTATTTGATGTCCGAAATTTTTTCGGATACAGATACGAATAATCCAAAGTATTCAATTTAATTCATTTTCACTCTATTTCCCTTTAAAAGAAAACTAATGCACAATCTAATGTATATCCATTGAAACACAACTAAAATCAAAAGAAAACACAATCTCTTCTCTTCTTTTAACTAAAACAAAAGGCAAAGTGGTGAAGAGGAGTTTTTCCTAAAAAGATGAAGGAGAGGAGTTATACAAGGCTAATATATGACAGAGGAGAGAAGTTGTACAAGGTGTAGATGTACCATGGGCTCATCAACAAGATCTTCAACCATGTCTCTTCTCTTCTTTATCAAATGTGCGATTTGAGAATTTAAAATTTGGAATAAGGGATTTTGGTGTGTGTCGGTGTTTGTTTGTGAGACTCCAGGAAAGGGGAGGGAGGGATTAAGGTGGGTGGGCCTTTTGGGTGGGTTGGACTTGGGTAGCGGATTTTGGATACCGGATATGGGTGTTGGATAACAAATTTTTTGCTCACCCTTATCCAGGACACTATTGAAGTTAACTTCACTTAAATTTTCCACCATGAATATGTGAGTACACATAAAACTTCTCTTTAGAGCGGTCAACAATTAGATTGTTGCTTATTTCTATATTTTGAGGAGCTACATGAGGATTGTCTCATGTCTTATGAGCTTTAGGCTAGGTAATAGCTTATCAAGATGATGATTAGTGAGTAGTTTGACAGGATGATCAATCTTATTGGGGTTGAGGTATGACATAGATTACTCAACGAGCAACAATCATTCGGCAACATGTGTTTATTGTTATCCATCATCGAGTAGGTTCATTTCTTTTTCTAGATAAATTTCAAGATCTAATTCTTCCATTGTCTTGTTTAAACTTGGCATGTGGATCAAAGAGAATTATGGAACTTCCTCTTTGAAGGCAATGCCAAGAAATATGTTCAAAGTTTATGAGATCTTAGTTTATTTTTTCCATTTTGGAGCAGCACTACTCTTGATATAATAAGGATCAATGGTTTATTTTTTTTTGGGATAAAAATGTCAATTCATCATTTGTCTCTTATATGAAGTAGAAACAACTTAAAACTTGATGTTTGATCAATGCCCATAGATGTGCTTGAAAGCCGCCTTCCTCAATGTGACTCAAGGAACAACATTTCTAAATTTGAAGCTCGCCACATATACAAAATAAATTAAAATTATTTCGAGCGAAAAAACTCCATGTATTCTGAGGAACAAAAGAAGGAAGATATGTAGGACATGCACGTCTTCTTAGCTTCTGGATGGGGAATCAAGACGACAACTAGTAATTCTCTTGAAAAGATGATCAACCTCGTTGAAACTTGATTAGTAACTTGCTTGGAAGGATGATCAACTTCGTTGGAATTGAGATACGGCTTAGACTACTGCACAAGCAATAGCAACTTGACTGGTAATATGTTTATTGTTGTCTACAATTGATTTGGTTTATTTCCTTTTCGAGATAGATTTCAAGCCTCAATTCTCTTATCGACGTCTTTGAATTTGGCATGTGGTTAAAAGAAAGTTATGAACTTCCTCTTCAATCACAGTGCCCATACAAGTGTATGAAGTCTCCTTTTCAAAATTTGAATCATAAAACATATAGAAAGCTAGTGAAAATTATTTTGAGTGAAAACTTCATGTATTCCGAGGAACAAGGAGGGTCATATCAAGGATAGGATCATGTCTTCTCAACTTTTAGGTAGGATAATAACTTACCAAGACCATGATCAATAAATAGTATCATAGGATGATCATCCACATTGGAATTGAGATACGACCTGGACTTCTCCATAAACAACGTCTTGGCCAACTATATTTATACTATAGTCTGTCGTTGAGTGGTTTGTTTCTTTCTTGAGATAGGTTCTAAGCTCTAATTCTTCCACTGCCACATTCAACTTGCCATGCAAGTAAAAGACAAAAAAACTCATTGGGACTGAGATACATGAACTAATCCACAAACAAAAAATATTGGACAATAATATGTTTATTGTAGTTTGTCCTTGAGTGGTTTATTTCCTTTTCGAAATAGATTCTATGCTCAAATTCTTCCTCAGCTTCATTCAAACTAGTCATGTAGGTAAAATGCATCAACCTCATTAGGACTGGGTACGACCAAGACTACTTCACAACTAATAACCTCTTGCCCAACAATATGTTTATTGTTGTCTACTGCTCAGTTAGTTTGCTTCCTTTTTGAGATAGATTTCAAGTCTCAATTCTCCCATGGTCTTATTTCAACTTGGCGTGTGGTTAAAAAAAAGTTATGAATTTCCTCTTTGGGCACAATGCTAAGATATATATTGAAAGTTTTACGAGATCTTAGGTTACTAACTCAAAGACAGGAAAACAGAATCTCCAAATACGATGTGTAATCCATTTTGGAGTAACTACGATTCTTAAGGTAGTAAAGATCAATGGTTGATTTTCTTTGAGGATATTGTTTCAAGTCCTCAGACATATCTTATATGAAGCAGAAACAACTGAAACCTTAATGTTTGATCAATGCTCATATAAGTGTATGAAGTTCCCTTTTCACAATGTGATAGGGGAGAACAACATTTCTAATTTAAATCATAATACGTATAGAAAGCTAGTTAAAATTATTTCGAGTAAAAACTTCATGTATTCTGAGGAATAAAAGGAGGGTCAAGTCGAGCATAGGATCACGACTTACCAACTTTTAGGCTGGGTAATAACTTACCAAGACGATGAGCAATAACTAGTATAATAGGATGATCATCCTCATTGGGATTGAGATACGACCTGAACTACTCTGCAAACATCAATGTCTTAGCCAACAATTTGTCTATTGTAGTCAGCCGTTGAGTGGTAGTCAGTCGTTGAGTGATTTATTTTCTTTTCGAGATAGATTCTAAGATCCAATTCTTCCACCGTCGCATTTAAACTTGCAATGTAGGTAAAAGGCATCAACATCATTTGGAGTGAGATACGGCATGTATTACTCCACAAATAACAACCTTTTGGCCAACAATATGTTTAGGGTCTGGATTGAGCACGGAGTGAAGGAATCGATTCCGTACGGTTTGGAGTGAAGGGGGACCCCAGTGGCAAGCGTAGTTATGTGATAATGGCAAGTGCAGTTATGTGATAATGGCAAGCGCAGTTATGTGATAATGGCATGTGTATTTTGTGACAGTGGCAAGTCTAGTTGATGATAATGGCGCGCGTGGTTTTTTTCATTTTGGTCCCCCATATTTTAGCATTTTTGCAAAAAGGTCACACTGGCATGCGTAGTTATGTGATAGTGGCATGCGCAATTATGTGATACTGGCATGCGCAGTCACGTGATAATGGCATTTGTATCCGGCCTGCGTTTGTGCGTGACTTTTTTCATTTTGGTCCCGAAGTTTTAGCGCGTTTGCAAAAAAGTCCCCGCGTGTCTTCATTCCGAACGGTTCGGAATCTGAGCATTCCGTGCCCAATCCAGACCCATATGTTTATTGTAGTTTGTCGTTGAGTGCTTTTTTTCCTATTCGAAATAGATTCTAAGCTCGAATTCTTCTAGTGCTACATTCAAACTTGCCATATAGGTGAACTTCATTGGGACTGTGATATGATCAAGACTACTCCACAAACAATAACCTCTTGCCCAACAATATATTTTTTTGTCTACCGTTGAGTTGGTTTGTTTCCTTTTCAAAATAGATTAAAATCTCAAATTCTTCTGCCGCCTCATTTAAACTTGGCATGTTGGTAAAAGGCAGTTATGAATTCCTCTTTAGGGATAATTCCAAGAAATATGTTCAAATTTAATGAGATCTTAGATTTACCAACTTGAAGACAGAAATAAAATTTACAAATATGATTTGTAATACATGTTGAGCTATAAACCTAAGCGATCTAAATGTAATGAGAAAGTAGAAGTAGTAACAACGATTCTTGAGGCGATAAGCATCGTTGGTTTATTTCTTTCAGGGATAACATTTTCAATCCATTTTCTGTCTCTTGTGCGAAGCAGAAGCAACTAAAAACTTGATGGTTGATCAACGTTCATATAAGGGCCTGAAAGCCGTCTCTGAAAATATGACAGCGGAGAACGATGTTTCTAAATTTGGAGCTAAATAGATATGTGAATAGTTTAAAGTGTTTTGACAACTCGTATAGCAAAATGAAAGTTTTCAGAAAGCCTAAGACCATTTATCCTTCGATATAAAATAAATGAGTAGGAGGAGCCAGCTTTGGCGACGACCAGTCGTCCACTCCCCACAGATCACTTGCAGACGCCCGACCATCCGCCCGCTACCAAGCTTCGGCAGCTGGCGACGACCGCTCATCCGCCCTCTCCCTCTCGGCAGTTGGCGACGACCGACCATCCACCCCCCCAGCGACCGCCCGAGCGCCCGCTCTCCCCCTTTGGCTCGCCCTCTTCAGAAGCGACCGAACGTCCCAGCACAGCGTTCTACACCTCTCCTGCTCCGATGACCCCTCGGCAATCGAAGAGGCACGCGAAGAAAAAAAAGAACAGGTCGTAGAACCAGCGGTTTTTCTTCGGACTTACACCCCTCGACTTCTGTAATGTCGTTTATTTCAGTATGGCAATAGGTTAACTGGTATCAGTTCCCTATTCGGCCTTCGCTTGCTCTTTTGTGCCGTTTTGGCTTGCTTTGTAATTTTCTTTTCCTTAATATATCTCGGGTACTTTTTCGCCAAAAAAAAAAAAATAGGCTAAGATGATAGTTGGATTATCCAACTATAGTTTTGGTGCAGCTAAGAAGATATTCTCTTATCTATGATCTTAAGAATGTATTATTTTTTCCTAATAATGAAATAGATTTTAGTTGGGTGTTAATAATGAATTGGTTAAGTGTGTTGGAACCATCATTGTCCTTCTCTTGTCGTTTATTATTATAGGGATGCCTATGGAATAAGTATAAATACTATAATTACTAATCCAATAATATTATTTATTTATTATTACTATACTACTTGCCGTATAGTTCCCATAAAAAAGTTTGCAAGCTTATTACATCAAAACAATTATAATAATAGGAAGAGAGAGAAAATAACCTGGAAATGATGTCGATAGGTGATGATAAGTAACGAAGCATGTCTCTAACTCCTGGATATGCCTTTCTGGGATCTGGCATATGGGATACCTGATGGAAAAATAATTGAAATTGAAATTTTACATCAATCATTCAGGAAATGAAAAATAGGATTGGTTAATTGAAATTTTTTTGTGAAGCAACAACAGGATAAAGCAATAGTTTTGGCAGATTTTTTTCCCATAGAAAATAATTAATAATATTCATAACTAGCAATACGTTAATCTTAATGAAGATTAATTGACAACGAAGTAATGACCAACGAAGCAGCTTTTCTGCCATTGGATTTGCGAAATTTTGACTTTCAGTGAATTTAATAACATTTGCGGTCCATTTTCAACTGTACATAGTAAATGATTGTCAAAATTTTATTGTTGGTATGTTGTTGCACTGTATTTTCGCTAAACAAGTTAACTATGACATCAACATATTCAAAACATGTGCTTTCACTTTATTTTTTATATATATAATTGTATACAATATTGGGACAACTATCTTGATAAATACTAGATCAATGCCCCGGAATGGTTCTACTATTTTATATGCAAAATTTGCAACTGGTTTGTTACAATAGGATAATTTCCATTTTACAAAGGTAAGTCTTCTAATTTGGTGACAGTTTTATGGTGATTCAAGCCTATTTTATTATACAGATCAACAACTAATAATTGTTAAGTACTATTGACACATTTATGCGCAGATGTACCTAGAGATATATTTATCTAATAAAAATTAGGCCATGGACGACTTTTTATCCCAAATTAATCGATCATATATGATTTCCTCCAGTTGCAATTCAAAAAAGATAATACAAAGGTCACACTTCATTGGTCAAATCCGAAATGTTTATATATCTTGAATCGATTGAAGTTAGATTTATGCTTGCTTTGTACCATTTATGTTTGGTTTGTGTACTTGTAATTGGGTTGTATATAAAATTTGAATTCTAAATATTTTGGTATTATATTTAATTATAACAATGTACGTAAAAGGTTTGGTACTTAAATAGTCTCATGATATGTAGACCACCACACAGAACATGAAGATAAAAATAAGGATAAATTTTTGTCAAGTCCCTCGTATTTAATAAAATATTATGTTTAGTCTTTACTATTTTCAATAATCTTTATAGGTCCTCCTAATTTGAAAAAATGCACCTCTCATGTCCCTGATGGACCCACTGCTATGCTAATGTCATCAATCAACATAATTTTTTTTATGAGACTTATACCCTTCCAATAAAAAATTAAAAAAAGGGTCATCCCCTACCTCCCTCCATCGACATTATTGCTGAAAATAAAATCCAAATTGAAAATCAAGCGACCTCAACCCGGCGGTAGGTCTGGACCTCATCCTCTAATTTGTTGGTGTTCTTGGATCTTTCTTAGGTTATGGGGGGTTCTTGGATCTTATTGGGTTTCATGGCTATTTCTGCTTGTTGGGATCATCTCCCCGGCTGTCGTCGGCAATGATATCCCAGATCGACGCCCAGGTCGCCCAAACTTACAGAGGAGCTTCTCGAGGATCTTCATCTGCATTTAAGATCAAGTAAGGGGAGCTTCTCGAGGATCTTCGACCTTGCTGAGGAGTTCATCACCAACTAAATCATCACCGACCTAGGTCCAACTCAGTCTGACCGTTCGAGGTGGGACCGACACTGCTCCAGTATGGGACTCCGCATTGAACTATGC
This sequence comes from Hypericum androsaemum, assembly GCA_963995505.1. Taxonomy (NCBI): domain Eukaryota; kingdom Viridiplantae; phylum Streptophyta; class Magnoliopsida; order Malpighiales; family Hypericaceae; genus Hypericum; species Hypericum androsaemum. The sequence continues at coordinate 1,830,594 of OZ023199.1, forward strand.
AAACTACCCTCCGCCCTATCTCTTGGTTATAGAATGAATTTAGGTTGGCACGCCGCTGCTCCGGGATGAGAATGTTGTTGCTCCAGGATGGGACCCCCGACGGGCTTGGATTGCAAGGATGCTGGCGATGGGCTGGATTGCAAGGACGCCGACGACGGGATCGGGGAGGGGGTGGAGACGGAGACGATATGATTTTTTGTTAATTTTTGGGAAGGGTAAAATGGTCATTAAAAAAATGTGTTGATTGATTACATTAGTGATGGGTCTGTCAGGGCCGCCTGAGAGGTACATTTTTTCAAACTAGGAGGGCTCATAAAAGTTACTGAAAAAATAAAGACTAAACTGGGTATTTCGTTAAATATCAGATATCTGAGAGCAATTTACTCTAAAAGTAAAGATATTCTGGTGAGAAATTTGTAGGGTCTAAAATACGTATGAGTGCAAATCTGAAACATCAACTCATACTCATATTTTACCAATTGATATTCCTAAATACCGAATATATCAAGCCTCTTCAAATCAAATAGATGCCATAAATGGCGTGCAAAAATACGTACATTCTTAATTACGTACGTATGTAGAGAGAGATGGTGGAAAGAAATTACCAGGCTATAGCCACCCAACTGTATGGCGAGAGATCCGAAGAAGAGAAATTCTTGAGACCCGGATACCTCAGTGCTAATTGATTGATCTGCATAAGCGATAACGTTGTTGTGAGAACCGTACAAACTAAAATCATTCAGATTGCCAACCATATAGGTTTGAAGTCCTTATAACATAAGGTATCCAAATAATAAGAATAAATATTGGAGCATATGGACTCATACTAAATTTGAAACTACCCTTGTAAGATATTAAGTAAAAATAGAAAAAATATATATTAAAAAAATTAACATCACTTATAATCAAATTTTCTAGTTCCACCACAAAATTCCTATTTTTTAATAATTTTCTGAATAAACTCAAATCTCATTGTCACAACTTGCATGGTCTATACATACCTTATCAACTAACGGAAGTCGATCGTAGGGACTAAATGTTTCGTTGTACTGTAAGTACATATGACCAAATGGGTTCTCGCCATTGGAAACATTAGTCGTTCGAGTGTTTGTCACATTCGACCTTAAACCATTTGTTGTCGATCCACTGCAAGAAAGAGAAACTCGTTATTTCATCACAACAACTACTGTAACCCAAAATAATCAGAAGACTAGGGCCAAAAACTGTGCAACCGGCCCAATCTGTTCCAAACGGAACTAGTAGATCACCCTTACACGAGACCTCTTAAGTAATCTTGAGTCCTGATTATCATGTAATCCCATATAAATCTCTTCTATTAGCATGTTGTATGGCAAGTTATTAATGAAATATATCAAACAGATATTTTGTTGGGCAACTCTTAACATATGGAGCTAATATTACACATGGAGTAAATGTCTTTTTCGAGATTTGAATTGTCGTCTTAAAATACAAACTCGAATCTCTCCCTCACTCTTTCCAAATCGTCCTTATATAGAGGTTCGGCAAAAAGATTCAAAAACGGATAGGAGATTCGTTTTGAATTTTACGTGACTACACATAAAGAAGAAATATTTTCCCACAGAGAATGGAACATCAGGTTGTTGTGTTACCTAACACCCTCCTGTGATTGGTTTTTGGTGAACAATTGGATGGCTGAGAGAGTGGGACTGTAATATTGAACCACAGTCTCGTTCATGTCTAACACAATAGGAACTCCCACTCCATAGGAACTCGGCTTCTCGTAGTATTTCCAAAGGTCCCCGAGTGAGAATTCCAGCTCATCTACTCCCTGCTCACCCTCGCCACCATTTGTATCCTGAAATAATATTAAAAACACAATAAGAATTAAGAATCGAGTATTTCGGGTCATATTTAGGATGACTCTCTAATAATGTATCTTATGTTTGTAGGGTTCGGTACAATCGGTGTACCTTAATTTAAACACAAAAAGGATTTCCAAGCTTTAATAGAGGGTATTGTACATCATTAATAAGAGAGAGAGTCAATAAATAACAGGGAGAGAGATATAATCCGGATCGGCCTATTAGATTTCTACACATAAAAAAAAATTTAAAATAATAATGTTTTACCTCGTTTCGTAACGATTGACGACCAAATTGTATATAATTATTTTCCGTTGCAAAATAATATAAATAAATAAATTTTGGCGCAATAGCGATAAAGGATCGAAAACAAATAGAGACCCCTGTAGTTTCCGGTGGTAATGATTCTTCAAAGATCGAAGTTACATAACGCTTTAAGAGACTAAGTAGGCTAAATTTTGAAAACTGGGTCCATTCCAGGATGAAAAGATTTATGATGGTTGATCTACAAGTATGATTTGGTATAATGAATAGTTACAATTTTACTAATTAATAATTTTATGATAGATCTTACGTGATTCAATATGTTTCTCTTAGGTTTTGTTGAAAAATAAATGATTTATAATAATTGCCACTTGAAATTGTAAATCATAATATAATTCAGGCTCAATAATAATATTTTTTTAGTCTCCATAATAATAATGTTTACATATAAATGAATGGAAGTCACCAAATATTTTCAAATATATTTAGAGTTGAATTGACTAAAGTAAGAGTAGGACCCTTCCCTCTTAAAAAGAAACACCCACCGACCCGCAAATTAGAAAATTTGTCATTTTTTTAAAAGACATATGATATAACAACTAGAACATTATAAAAAATAATATTCATTATAATATTATATCGATCCAATTTTTTTTCGTTAATAACATAATTTATTTAGATCTGATGAGTGTTGCATAGATTCATGTATCTAGTTTTTCTCGGACAGCGGAAGCGATTACCTTTGGCCGGACAGGAACAACCGGAGTCATACTTTGCAGAAAGCTTTGAAGGTTGGAATAGCTAGGGCTAGAGAAAATATTCATGTCCCAATGGCAAATTGACATGTTTTCTCCTTGAATTTCTAGATAGAAAATGAGAGTGTTGTGGGAAAAAGGTACAAGAATCAAAAGCCTAAGAGATTCTAAGAGAAAATTGGACAAATGGACAAGAGAGTGATAGTGGTGAAGGTATAAATGGTGAAAAAAGCACTCTTTTTTAGGAGTCTATGGGGTGTGGAAAAGGGGCCACCAAACAGAGCATAAAATGGATATTTTGGATTTGTTTTTAGATTGGCCCCTTATTAGGGATTAATAAATCACATGTCATTAATAACCTTCTTTTTTTAGCATTTTACTTTCCTTATTTAGTCAACCTCTAGTATTCTAGTATTTAAATAGTGTCTCTTACAATGTAATATCTATTACATTTATAAAGTTTGAACGCAAGACTTCTTTACATAGATCTCTTTTACCACTTATAGCAACTGTCATTAATTTTTATTAAATTAGCTTTGAACAAGTGAACGTGTTTTGTGCTTGGGAATCAAATATTGATGGCAATTTGGATAAGAACCCAATAGTAAACTTAGAATTAATTGTTCGTCTAGAAGAATGGGGTATGGATTGGGTACGGAATGCTCAGATTCCGAACCGTTCGGAATGAAGACACGCGGGGACTTTTTTGCAAATGCGCTAAAATATAGGGACCAAAATGAAAAAAAATACGCACAAACACAGGCCGAATACAAATGCTATTATCACATTACTGCGCATGCCAGTATCACATAACCGTGCATGCCAGTATCACATAACTACACATGCCAATATGACATTTTTACAAAAATGCTAAAATACGAGGGACCAAAATGAAAAAATTACGCGTGCCATTATCATCAACAGGGACTTGCCGTTTTCACAAAAACAAATGCCATTATTACATAACTGCACTTGTCATTATCACATAACTACGCTTGACATTATCACATACTTGCGCTTGCCGCTGCGGTCCCCCTTCACTCCAAACCGTTCGGAATCAATTTTTTCACTCCGTACCCAATCAAAAGCCTAGAAGAATGTATTTGGGTCAATGGCCTATATCTTTGCTGGTCTAATTCTAGTCGTAACCGTTACCTATTGTCCTATAGGGTGAAATTTTGACTACATTTGCTCGTGAAAACTATTTCTTAATATTGGACAATCCAGCGAGTGGATATTCCTATTGTCTCGTTGTATTTATTGATTGTTCAAAAGGGTTTTTTTTTCTAATTGTTGAAAATAATTTAGTAAATATTTTCAAATACTTAGATCAATTGATATAGATTATTTTAAATTAAATAAACTTTTGATTTGAATCCTGAAAATGCGTCATTATTAAAATTTGTTAGGAAAAAATTACCGACCTTTATAAGCTTGTCTATTTGAATTTGCCCTTTTGCCTCCTCGTTCAATACAATGAAAAATTATCTATCCAGTCGACAACATTTAAGGCCAAATTGATATTTTCCCCTTTGGTCAATGATTCCAAGGGATGCAGTATGGTAATACGAAATCCAGTGGGTAATCCACGTCTGAGCAAGTTCAGATTCGATATTATGGTGGTTCTACCTGTAATATCTACTACCAATAAATTATTAGAATTATTCTAGATTAATTAAGAAATTTTGAATTTAAATTATACGGGAACACAACAATATGAAATATTTATCAGAACAATTTTTTTACCTTTCAAAATTGATTGCATATCCAAATACCAAGAGATAATAACATGTAATATACGCTCTATTTATGGATATTGGTCTTTAAACTTTAATATATAGAACACGGATATCTTACCATTTGGATCAAAGAACAAAACCAAAACCAGGAGATTGGTTCCAATTCGAACCAAAACCGGATATGATAAGTAGACCGGAAAACAAACCAAACCGGATCATATATTGCTAAACTCCGTAGCCAAATACATGCTACTGCCACAAGCAAAGAACACAAACTTGAACATCTTCATGCATGGTACAAATATCTCTTGACACTAGGAGGTTGGTTCCGGTTTGAACCGGAACCGGGTATGAGTAGCAGACCAAAAACAAACCAAACCGGACCAAAATTTCGGCCAATAAATTGCTAAACTGTGTAGCCAAATACATGCTACTGCCACAGGCAAGGAACACGAACTTGAACATCTTCATGCATTGCCTCAACTTTTACAAGTTATGTAGCTCTACTGTTAAGGTTACCATAACAAAGGTGATCAAGAATAGGTGCATCCAAAAGCTACAAGTACATCAGCAAGCCGTTTGGGTAGACACTAACTTAATTTGGGTCAGTCGACGGGAACGCTTGGCACCGAGCAGGTTCGCGTCCTTAAACTCGCGAGTCTGCAGCAGCCAGAGGTGGCAGGAGAGGGTTCCAGCTATTGCAGCAGGGTTAGCAATTAGCTTTCAGTCGGGCATTTCGATTAGCGTCAATGTACACAGAAGGTGCCGGTTGTTGCACCCTATTGAAGAAATCTCCATGTTGTTGCGGTTGTTTGGTTTCTAAAAATAAGTGCAGACCCGCTTCGCCCTCCGTCTAGAGAATCTATCTTGGAACCTTGCAGTTTATCATGAGAATTCTTGAAGAGCTAGACTCAGCTCCTGGGCAGACTTGGCGACTGAGCCGCCTCTTCTGTGTATACGCAAGCGTAGAAACAACCAGGGTCAAGCATCACCCAGAGAGATATAACAGGAATGCGCGAGGTAGAACGGAGAACCGAAACCACATACCTGATCAAGGCAGGCAGGCAGCTTTTGACTTTCTCAAGCTCTACAAAGCAGAGATTGTACCGTTCCAATCTGAAAAGCCAAAGTAAGATACAGCGTTATCTCCTCTCATTGGCTCCTCAAGGCTGAGCATAAACATTGAGTAGAGAAAAGGATGGGTACCTTTGCTCGGCCTCGATATCTACACCAACAGGTGTTGATGCAGAGACCGCTGAATAAATCATACACCCAAATGTTCTGACCAGCTTAAGCAGCATGTCGAGGGAGACTCCCAGATGCCTGGTTATTTCAGGAGACGAGAAATACCACGTTAACAAAAAGAATTGAGCATGACACTTGAACCAAAATTTCATTAGGTAACAGCAACTAAGCCCGAAAGACATAAGGCGAGAGGAAGCTTCCACCTCTTTTTTGTAAGTGTATTCTAGCTTTTCATTCCTACAGGTGGCAATATTCAAAGTTCTCCGATTACCTGTCCAAGTTACTGTCCATAAGGCAAGACAGAAGAGGCAAAATAGACGTGCAGATATCCAACGTAACGATGTCCATTCTTTCTGTTAAAATACCGATAACATCAGCAACAATCTGCAAATTGCAACAACCGATACATTAGCATATAGCTTCTGGTAACCAACTGTTGTCTCACACAAAGAGAATGAAACTTCTTTTATTGATAAACATACAGCATGATCAGCCATCCTCTCCATCGTACTAATAACCCCCTTAAGGTCGTGTCTCTCCCAATACCTAAAGACAGCCTGCAACCATTCAAAAACACTTAGAGAACCAGAGAAGCTGCAAAAATGTAAATAGGCATTCAAAAGAGAACTCTTAATGCAACTGCCAATCTATTTCATGCATAATCAAACCCGATTAAAAAATAAACATTTTTAGTAAAAAATCACCTGTAACTTGGCTAAGCGCGAGTACATTGTGCTGACAAATTGTTCATGAGGTTCCATAACATCTGCAATAGCATCCTCGTCATTAGCGGAGACCGTCTCCTTTTCGAAAGATTTTGTGTATCTCTAATCCAAGAAACAAAACGGGGCAATGAGATGCAACACAAACAAGAATGAACCAAGGTCACATTAAAACATTCAATTTTAACTCGGAGTAATGTTACTAGGAAGCAACTCAAGAATCGGGTACTTGGTTTGGTCTTTACAATTCTGTTAGGTAGAATTCTATACCAAAAGACAAAAAGTCTTGTGCTTCCTTCAAAAAATCTATCTCATGAAAACACGTTGTCGTGAGAGAAAAGCTTTCTCGCCTGATTTAAGGGAAGCATGTTATTCATAGATGGTGTCCCAGGGGAAACCCCAGCAGCAGGCCCATCAAAGTTCGATCTTCCCCTTTTATCCAAAGTTATAACAAGTTGTCGCGTTCTACCTGCATATTTTAATTTACGTTAGTAACCAGATTTAGTACAAACATTTTTTTTTCAGAAACGATTTAGTACAAACATTTGACCCGCAAACAAATACACCCTCACCTCCTCTTAAGACTTCTGCTGAACTTCCGTCCCGGTTTCCTCTGGGAGCACGAGGCTCATCTGACCACGAAGAAGATGGTAACAACATCAATGCTCTATTGTACTCGACTTCCTAGTGCTAGCAGGAGTCTGGAGGAATTATTTCTTTTTTCTACATGTCAACAAGATCATGACAATTCTCCTATTCGACCAAATGCCTTATTTATCTTTCTTCCTTATTCTCTACTCTTCGGTGTTTAGACATGCAAAAAGAATCAAACATGATGACAATCTCAAAAGTTTCACGAGAGAGGCATCAAAGAACACAACAACAGACTTTAAAATGGCAATACTCACAAATTTCTTCCTGATAGCTACCAGGTGCCTCCCTCGGGGAAGAGTCATATCTAGAGACACCAATCGGTCTATCATCCTTGAGATTTCTTTCAGCATAGAGATAGCCTTTGCCTGCATGAACATTACTCCTGTCTGCGGCATCATTTGACTCAGCAACCCGGAAACCAGCAGTGTCAAACTGCATTGAAACGGATGGTTGTTCCATGTCATCTCTTGCAGCGGGGATCTTTCGCATTTCTGATGCCTTCGCCTGCAACGAAAATGGCATGGTTCTTGCAGCAATGCTAATTTCTTTTCTCGATTCAGCCACTTGCTCTGTCCTATGAGTCCTGGGGACAATTACTGGTATAACGTCAGTCTTGTTGAAGCTTGGAGCATTAGCTGTTGATTGGACCTTCATATTATTCTTCTTGGGGGCGACTACACTAGAAACTGTGATAGCACCAGTTGTAGCAGGTTTCGAACTGGTGTTCATACTGACCCTTTGGGGTGTACTCGGTACAGTTCCTGTGGCTTCAACAAAGCAAAGAGAACGGAAAAGAAAGGTAGAGTCAGACTTGAGAAACAACTTCAGATAGAATACAAGCACCAAAAGTTAATGAAAGCATAACCGAGAAGGTAGGGGTCAGTAGCATACATTGTAAAGTTTTCAACTCCTTCGCTGAGTCTTTCCCAGGATCTAAATTCTGAGACAAAGATATCCTTCCAAGAGACTTTATTTCTTTTACCAATGAATCTGAATTGCGAGAAACAGACAGCCTCCCTGAACTAGTCTTTGCAGTATTCTCACTCAGAATTGATTGGTTCCCACTGGCACCAGATTTGGATTCCAGCTGACCATTACGACGGTTATTACTACCAATCCCAAATGGTTCAATCTTCTGAAGAAAGAGATCAAACAAATGCATAATTAGCAAGCTTTGAGAGAGCTCCAAGCATAACTAGAAAGTGAAAACAAGTATAATCAATGTGAAGTTTCAATAACAAGTGCAATTACCGAGATGTCTGCAACCCACACTCCTACACAGCTTTGGTTATATGAGCAACCGAGAAGCTTGCCTTCTTGAACACTAAGATCTGACAGTCTGGACCACCCCACATCCACAGTATCATGGCATCTTATTGGTTCCCAAGAGAAGACCTGACAGGTGTTGTAGTGTCAAAAGCCAAGGCAAAGAGAGGAAGACCATATATCTATGAATCAAAATGACCAAGAGAACGAAGAGTTACTTTAAGATTTTCATGTAACCCACAAAGTAAAGTGCGCCCATCAGGATTGAAGGCCAAACATCGTACACCAGTTGTCTGAAACAGATGTAAAAAGATATATCTGAATAATTTCTTCAAAAGAGGAGAGCTATAGCTTCTATCTTGCAACCAACTACAACAAGCATAGCAGTTTGATGCTACTGCAAAACATTAGTACCTCCGGCCCAGCTGAACCAATCAACTCGAACGTTTCCAGATCCCAAAATTTAACAGTTTTATCAGCAGAACCTACAGAACAACAAAGCAAGTCATTGCTTACAAAACCATGCTGAAAACTAAGCATTGGTAAAAGTCACGTCTCTTTGTTCTGTCACGCAAATACAACTTGCAAGGAAAAGTATCCAACTACAAACGACTTCTGATCAAGAAACTAATTCCATCGTCATAATTATTTTACATAAATCCAATAAGAGCATAGGGCAGCACGAAGAACATAAAAAGCCTGTTCCGATTTATGAAAGACTAATATCCAAAACAGGGACAGATAAGAATCTGAAAAGGCAGAGATATCAGTTGGGACCCTTTTGGTCAGAGAAAACTATGATTTTCACTATCCATTCATAAAATGGAAAGAAGAGGTGGAGATCGTTCATTCTCACAATTAGAGCATCAGTTATTAGACCACCATGAGAAAGATTACCACATGGATGGAGAATTTCAATCAATGTGGAACAGAAAAGCATGGGTGGACATTACGGATGAGGCAGCCATAGAAAGTATAGTTAATACTAACCAGTCGCAAGCAAAAATTCATGTGGATGGAAATCTATGCACTGAACCTGGCCCTCGTGATACTTGAAGTCATGCAACAACTTGCCAGCAGTCAAATCCCAGAGCTGCCAGTTAGTGCAAACAAACAGCGGATCAAAAACAAGACAAGAAAGAGACGGGCATATATGTGTACTAGATATAATTAAATTATGCAGCTAATTGCAGCAATCTGGAGCTCAACAAACAATACAGTGTCTGCTAGAAGCTTAGTATGTACTTATCAACAACCCTGAAATGGCATCAAAATGCCAACTGTGGCAACAAGATAGGGAACTAATTATAACCTTGACGGTGTTGTCTTCACCACCCGAAACAATCCAACGGCCATCTGGAGTAAATCTGATTGCATTAACTCCTCGTGTGTGACCCTTATATGTGTGTATACAGCCCTTCTTCCTGATATCCCAAATCTTAAGATTTGTATCCGAAGAACCAGATGCAAAAAATTCCCCGAAAGGGTGGAAGTCCACAGATATGCAGTTGGACCGGTGTCCAGTCAGTGTGCGGACGACTGCAAACATGAACAAGCTAGTTTCAGTAAACTCGAGAAGTGACAGGAACAAGTGCAAATGCAGTCAGCAAGTTTAATATCACGAAAGCATACTTTTTGCTTCCTCCAAATCCCAAAGCTTGATAGTACCACTTGCAGCTCCCGCAGCTACGATAACTTCAGACGCATCAAAGCCCACTGAATCAATCCCGCTAGTATGACCGGACAAACTCTGCATGAGAAGCACAGAGCAATAAACATTGGCATTCCATCGCTCAACAAACGAAAGGAATGCACATCATCAATCGGTTGGAGAACTGACCACTATGGCATTGGGCTTACCAATAGCCCAGAGATTAACCTTGTGATCTTCTCCTCCTGTCACTAGAAGCCGCGACGATTTTCTCCCTATCTTTAGACAATTCACACTGGAAGAATGCGCCACAAATTCCTCTATGTTTTTTCATTGGTTAACCAAGTCAAGGCTTAACAACAGCAGCCATTTCTAGCAGCCAGCAAAAAAGAAAAAAAACAAACTAGTGGCATTGAGAAAGCAGCAAAAACCACAATAACCATCCATTCCAAGAGATCTAAGAGAATGCCAGATTTAGAAAACATAAAAAGAAACTTTCACAAAAATAACCAAAACCCTACAAAAAAATCAAAATTTCCCCCTAAACACCACAACTACAACAGCAAGCAAAGGGTAGAAAAAAAAGGATACGCAGCTTGTATGCTCGTTTGGTGGTCATTGCGAGGATTTCGAACTTGGACAAACCAAACCCAACTTGTAACAACAAGAAACCAAGCAGCTCCTCTTTTTCCTCATCCAAAGTGAAGTAAAAATTGAGTCTTGAAGCTAAATTCGACCCATTTAAGCACCAACAACCACAACCCAAGAAAGAACCAACCCAGATCTCAGGAACCCAAATCCCATTTGGTGAAAAGATTGGAACTTGCTTGGATCAGAGACATAAAACCCACAAAGGGCATTGCATTAGCTAGGAGTTGGTTGGTGGGCCGCTTTCTCTTCTCTCTCTTTTTTTCCTATTTCTCCTTTTTATTTAACTTGAACCCCACCGACTGGCTTCCTTCTTGGGTTCTTTCTTGCTTCTTCTCCTTGTCGTTGGAGGGTTTTTGTCTTTTTGAGTTGAGGATTCGTCCCGCTTCTTCACCTTGTGAATGAATTTAAGAAAGGGACGAATTTTTAAATGGGGGAAATATCAAATATCTGAGGAAGTTTTTAACTTTTAATGATGAGTCTGTGTATATGTATTTGTATACTTTGGTCCAGTAGAGTATTTTGTATTTTTGATGTCCTCAAATGAAAGTAACACAAGACAAGTTGAATGGTTTGTGTGTTTTGTAAGAAGTGGGGAAATAGGCAGAGATTTTTTTTTAACATATGGTATTTTAATATTTATAAGGTGAATTAATCTAGATTTAAACTAGGTAGAATTTTAGAATTTGAAACATTTTTATTTTAGATTAGACAACTCTTTTATAAATTGATATGGTGCTCTCATTTGTGAAAAAAAAAATTATTAGAGAAGGGACAAATTGGCTCTGTTTAGTGTATCTATTAGATGTTAATGTATCAAGGAGGAGAGAGAGAAGAGAATAAAATAGGTGTTTTCAGGTTGTTTTTTTTTGTGTGTGTGAATAAATAGGTGTTTTCAGTTCATGGGGTGAGCTGTGATTTTTCTGTCTCTTTCTCAATGATTATGTTCATCTTTTCTTTAATGGTTGGATTTTTGTTTTTGTTAATGGGTATGTATGGTTGGATTTTGGTACTGACTTGATTTTTTTAATCTCGTATATCTATTTGATTAACTAAGTTATCATATTACTTTGATTTTTTAACTGAATGGTGGGAAGCAAATGTTATTGAATTACATAATGGTGGTGGCTAGCTTATTTGAAAAGTTTGGGTTGCTTGTGAAAATGACCCTAGATTCTCTGTTTTTTCTCAAATAAAATCTTTGTAGCTCATGCATTTAAAAAAAAGGATTGCTTATGTATTTCCGAAATCGTAGCATTCCCAAAATAGAGTATTTTTTAATATACTAGCTCTCGAATACGTGCAATTTCTCAACAAAAAAAATACGTGCAATTTTTCAATCGTATTGTAAGTTAATTGGTATTGATTGAAATCGTTATAGAGAACCATAGTAATTTTAAATAATAAAGCATGGTCAGAATATGTAGTATTTTCAATTTTTCATCTTTTACCATTTCTAGGAAAAAAGTTCTCAAAGTTCGTCACTCTCACTAGTATTTTGGCGTACTAACACTTGTCCAAAAATCTGAAAGTATTTTTACTTTTATGGGCCAATAAATTTTTTACTAACTCTTCCACTTTTTGATATTCATAAATGCTAAGAAATTTACCAATCTTAAATTGTAAATTTCTATAAATCCAGCCCCCAAGTGGATTAACAAGTTATTTGTAAAGCTCATAAAAAATAAAATGAGTCGTAATTAAAAGTTTAGGAGGGTTGTCGTAAAATTTTCAGAACTAGAAAGAATATGGAACAGAAAACAATGATATCCAAGATAGAAATATTAAAGGAGGGACAATTACCAAACCCACCTAAAAAAGATTTTTCAGAATTATAAAATAAAAGGAAAATTACCAACCCTACCTAATAGGATTGTTTAAATAAGTTTTGATCATATTTACTATCCCACCTCACTCAAACCTAAAATATATTATCCAAATATTTAATATAAATTTATATTAATTATATATTCGAATACAATGTGATTTTCAAAAAATAAGCCTGCAATGCGTCCCTCAAAGGGTTCCACCAAAATCAAATCCAATTAGCTGAAATTAATTTATCATGCATGGCCCCACCAATGCCATCCCACCCTTCATTAATTCACCTCTTAGCCTTTTTTTCTCCATTATTATCTCTTAATGCTTTATCATCTCCATCTCTTAATTGAGATCATTTGAATCAAAATTTGATTTGTTGGGTTAATTTGAAAGTAATTGTGTTTATTATTCCTTATTTTATCAAAACCGTGGGAACCACACTGTGCAAAAGGTAATGATATTCCCACCTCAATTCTACTTTCATTTGAACTGATCAATGCTCGTTCCAATTTCTATTGCATAGGTGGGTACGGAATAGCCGTAACAAAGTCTATGTACCCTTTAAACAGATAAGTAAGCATAACCCATTAATCTACTACACCGACATAAAATAGGTTCGAATTGGATATAATACTTGAACAGTATTTAAAAAAATCAACAAATATTTACATTCTTAAAAATTTGAACTCGTACGAATTCTTACGTATGAATTCTTGGTTGCAACTTTTTGGATAGCGCCACCGTGAGTAGTGGCACGAGCACGTGGACTGGGGTGCATCCATGAGAGTTACAATTATAGGGAATTTACTAATTCAAATGGGTCCAGAAGTGCTGGAATGGACTTAGATCACATCTGATCAATGTGATAAGTTAAAAGAGAGTCCTTTATTATAAATGTGGACACCCTGTACCAATCATGGGACTTTAGTTAGGTCGTTGCAAGTTAATTTTTTTTAAAGATAAAGTTTTACACTACTAATTACATGAGTTCTACAAAAAAAATTACACTTGGTTTAAATCCTGAACATTTATCAAATTCTTCTAATTTTATGTCATTAGACCAAATGGTCTTTGGTTTGTTGCAATACTACGTCCATCTAATGGTGTATGTAGCTAGAAAAAAATTGTTCATAGGGCAAATAAATCTGTTAATTGTTTTTGAGTAATTTTCTTGCTGTTCCGGAGTAATAAAATTAGTTGTTAAACTTATGAACAATGGTAAAATTCTTGCAACAACCATTTAATATTGTTGCGTTCTCAATTGTTAAACTCGAAACTTTTTCGTTGAATAGAATAACTCTATCGTCAGTTGATTTACATTAATTCCGTTATATTTGGTATACATGACCGGAAAAATGACGAGGCCAACATATTTAGTTCTTACACGGTAGCTCATATCGGTAAAGTTGGTAAACATCGACATTGTGCTAAAATTTCCGGAACCTTCACATTTATCTGATCTTACGAGAGACGTGTTTTGATGGGCTAATTCCGTTTCCCATGTCATTTCCATTGGTTCATGTTTCCCCCATGAGGAACAAAATGCCCTACTGGGGATTGGCGTTGGATTTGTTTGGACCTCTCTCTCCTACATCACACGATAGCTTCCGGGGACAAAGGTGTTAGTAATCGGGACACATAGAAGCTGTTACAACGGAAGATGCGAACAAAAATTGGTACAAATACTAAGAAAAAATAATTTTTTAAAAAAATATTTTGAGTTCGAACTTTAGCAATTATAGGTGGCTTAAAGTGAAACAACTAAGGTAATACCAACTCAATCAAATGATGATAATTGCTTTTTCCTATCGGTTATTTGTTGAGTGGAGTATCTCACCAAATTCCCAAACCTGCTATTAGTCTATTAGAGAGAAAACCTGCCCTATTTTTTTTTTGTTTTTATGATTGCAGTACCTCATCATTACATAAGTTGGTAAAATATTTAAATTTGAATCAGTTATCCGTTAATGTAACAACGATTTAGTCATTTATCGAAAAATAAAGTTCCATGGAACTAATCTATTCGCAAGCTCACAAAATCCACAACTCGACTCGACCCACCAAAGGCCAGTGATAAGTCGATAAGATTTGGGTTTAAACTTTAACCGCATTCGAATGAGTAATTTTATGATAATAATTTCATACTAATTAACAATATTTAGATCAGTGATCATTCTCTAAAAATCTTAAGAGAGAAAATAAATATTATATGACCCACCATAAAATTGATAGTCATAAAATCTTTACTATTGACATTAAAATAACCGTTATAAATTTTCCCATCCGAATGAAAGTATCAGAAGTAGTTGGCCTTCATGATTAAGGCAGTGCTTAAAGGAAATTATTAATGAAGGAGAACATGTCCACGAAACTCTCGTGGGTTATGATGAGGAAAAGGCTCGCTACAATTGTGACGAGAAGTCAACTTTTCTTTTCTCCTTTTTTGAATTCTAGAGTTAGAAACTTCAAATCAAGTTTGTCAATATCGCAATTATAATTGTAAGATCATCCGATTTTACGAGTCGACATTACTCCATCGTGCTGGATCACATGCAAGATCTTAATATTGAACAGATCGGTGGGATCCCCGAGTATAATCGTAAGATCGTATGATCTTTTTCAACTAATTTCCTCCCTGTTCCTGCGAGAGATGTAGTAAATATTTTTTGTGTTTCTTTTTTTAAATCATATTTGGTGTTTCCTATAAGTTTTCTGATTCTTTTAAAGATATGCGGTATTTTTTTAATAGTTTAAATCAGTATAACTCTAACCTTAATAGTGTGCACTATAAATATAAGGGTTTTAAAGATATGGGTTTGATGAGAAAATTATGGAAAATTATATTTTTAGATGATGTTTGAGACGATGAGTAATTATAATTTGTGATTAAATTAATAAAAATTTATGTTAAGTTTATTTTTCTTAGTTATTTCTATAATTTTGTCTATTTGGTGGAATCTTGCGATCCGTATTACGATCCTCCGATCTACAATTTTTTTATACCCAAACGATCCTCAGTGGGATCCCGATTTTGACAACCTTGCTTCAAATAATATCCTTCCCTGGGCTGTGAAGCATGGACAATTTATATGGGCTCTAGTCTCGATAAATCCAACTCTTCAAACCTGACTCTAGCTTTGTCATCATTCAAATATTGTACCCGACTCTAATTCGGATAAATCAGTCAAGTGAGTGCCAGAGTACGAAATGATTTCAACCCAAAATCGGATTTGGAGTCTCAGATGCTCACTGCTTACTTCTAAAAACATCAGATACTCACAGTTCCGAGCAAGACAAGTTTATATTACATAGTTCATTCAACAATCACAAACTTTCCAATTGGTTTTCCCACTGCAAAATGTCTCCAATTTCTGCAGGGAAACGACGAGATGCCGTCTGAGAAAAAATGGTTTTCAAGAAGCATAACATTACTTACAATGCAAAGCTGGCAGAAGAAAGATCTTCAAGTGATAATTAACACTTCAATCCTCAGAAAGTGAGCCACAGCTCCTCAAGCTACAAGGCTATAACAAATCAAAACAGTGTTTTCATGGCAAGAATTAAATCTATTAAAAAATCTAAGATCATAAAGAACACGAGAGAAGCATTCAATAAGTAACACAGCGGTAACAAAAGACCTCGTGGCAAGGCAAAAGATCATGTTGACTACAAATTCTGATCATCCGGGTTACTCGGGGTGCATCAATACTCGAGCTCGAGTCGTCAATAGCGGCTAAACAAATACTTGCAAGGAACGACTGACTAAGCAACCACACCCAAGAGCACAGAGCAGATGATTTAACAAACAGCGAGTGGAACACATGAAACGACCTGGTAAAGTTGTTCAAGTCAAAAAATAGACCATAATTAACTGACACCAGAAAAGATCGTATATCATCCATTGAATCCCCTACATTCAGCTAGACATGGAACATGATTGCTCAAATGTATCCAAGCAGGTGGTGCAGGAGGAAGGAGAATTAGTATGTTCTCATACATGCTATCAATGTTGAAAAATTATCCGGGACGGAAGTACAAATTCCACCATTTCTTCCTACACGGCTACACCCAAACAGAAAAACTCCAACTTCTAGCATCACCAAGTCAAGCATGCCGTGCTCGAAAAGAAAGAATCAAGCATGCTTAACATGGGAGGAGGAAAGCAATTTGATCAATCACCTTTACCTCCTACAAGTATTTTTTTATCATAGCAATGTCTTTATGGAGAAATATCAAATTTCCACCTCAAAATTCACAAAACTATGCATAGTTCAACACCGAACCAACCAGATGATCTTTCAAAAGTCAGAGAGACTAATCTAAGTATCCGAACGGCAAAACATAACCCCTCGTGCTGCCACTAACAACTCGATACTTCACCAGTAAAAGGCGGCTCAAGATTATCATTGAATATCAAATCGAAATGGCTACAAGAATCGCCATCACGAACACACATTCACCACCGCCGCTTACAATAAGCTACTACCTTACATTACATACAACATGACTTACAAGTATCAACACCAAAGAAGATGGATCGGATCTCCTTACCCTAACCCCGAGCCCGAACATTCCCGTCCGTCGATCAACCAATCGATCAATCGATGATCTCGAACTCGTCCTCGCGGAGGTGCACGAAGAACTTGACGTTCCCACGGACGGGGAGGTCGGCCTTGAACTCCACCTTGAATGGGAGGTTAGCGGAGATGCGCTTCCCCTTCCAGATCCCTACGTACTGCTTCACCACCCCTTCCATCCCCGTTATGTCCACCTCCTCAACCTTCGGCACGTGGTACACCTTCAACGGCGCCGTAACCCGAACCCTAGCCCCCTCTTTCCCCCTCGCCGCCACCTCCTCCTCGCTCAGCACCACCTCCTCCTCCATCGACGACGAAGACGCCGCAGACGCCTCCTCGCTGGCCACCGCCGAGCAGGAGACGGACGCCACCCGGGCTAAGGAGTACACGTGGCAGGCGGAGATAGAGGAAGCCGTCCGGTGCGGCCTGCTCCTCGCTCTCAACGGCGCCGTGTGCAGGGGAACGTCCACTGCGCGAGGGGGGAGGATCGCGCCGGCCACCCAAGGTAATCCCGTCGCTGACGTCATCCTATCTCCTTCGTGTTACAATTTATACGTATCCTTCAAGGCAAATTTTCGTTATCTGGTTGCGTGTTCCAGCGGGAGAGAGAGAGAGGAGAGAGTGGCGCTATTATCCAAGGATATTGGATGAGGTGGAGGCCAAGAGAGGCAAGACATTTATATTTTTGGATTTCCTATAACCAATTTTTATTGGAAGATCAGTAGATATTATATTATTGAATTTATTTCTGACTATTTCAATTGAATCTTTTCTATTTGAAAATTTTTGAATTCGATATTTAGATGATGGGATATTCCACGGGTTGTATTGGGTCTGAAATGAACTCATTTCGAACTGTTTGAACTGAACAATATGCAGAGATTTTTTTGCAAAAAAGTTAAAATACATATCAATATTATAACCAGAATATACCATTGTCAGAATAAAAAAATATCATTATCGATCTTTCAGTCCAAACAATTCAGAATGATTCTCTCGTCTCGACCCAATCTACTGCTGGGTTTTCCATGCCATCGGATAGGAAAACGCCATCGGATAGGAGAAGGCAGACGACAACGGACTTTCTTAGTTTCTGTCAACTAATCACCACCACACACTGTCATCCACAAATTAAACGAGTGGATAAATAGACTGATCATCATCTTACGACTATATATCCCTAAAAAAAATCATCTTAAGAATACATAGACAGGTGTCGTTTTTTTGCGAAAATGAACAAATTGATCATTTAGTTGCCAAAGTATCCCGGTATTTCCTAATTACATTCTGGTCAAATGGCGAATATCAATCTAATTTAACAAATTAGATGACTGGTTTTTTATATTTCTTGAAATTTTCAAATACATTTATACAAACTATATGTCAAAATCGAGTCTAGAATTTGCAATATCAGTTTGAATCAGAGGAGAAGAGGGGCAAAAAATAATAATAATAAACCTTCGCAAATGTTGAAAATGAATTTTCATCCTTAATAAACCTTTTTATTTAAGTGAATTTTTATCTCTTTTGTTTTTTTAAAGGTGAGGGATAATATCTGGTAGGGAAGAGAAGTAAAACTAAAACCAAGTGTCAAATTTAAAGTCGCAGGCAAAATTGGACGACAATGAATGAGAAACGTGAGATGGGATAACTAGACGTGTAGCTGTCATCTTCACTCCTCGCGATTCCCGCACCTAACACTTACTGGATCAACTAATCTATATTTAAACTGGGTAGAATTTTTGAATAGTCTCCCGACAATAGCTCGCACTCGAGATCTTAAATTTGACATCTACGAAGACAGAGACGAGAAAAGGCTTGGAGCAGAACAGAATAAGTGATTTAAGTGCCAGTCACAATGTAGTAATAATCACAATGAAAAAGCCTTGAAGACAGTACATTGAGTTGCTCATTGGCAGAAGAAACATACATATATATATATATATATATATGGAGAGGGGAGAGAGAGATACGTACATAGGGGCATCAGTGAAAGGGCAAAGACGAAGCCACATACAAGCAGCTGATGACCGATACATGTAATCGCACAAAAGGATTTACAGGGAGCCTCGGATATGGAACAAGAGAGGGAGGAATGTAGTGGCAACCAAATAATAACAAAGCCGAAAATGTCTGAGTATCCTCATTATCCTCGTTGGTGAGAACTGTAGTATTTCCACACTTACCACATATGTAACTGAGGGAGGCGAGACAAATGGGTGGCCGAGGGGAAAAGCCCCCGCGCTTGCACTCGTTATACATGGTGGTCGGGAGAGCGGCCAATCAGCCTACATTGTTCTGGCAGTAGAAAAGAGACTACTTGTCCGTTGAGCATAAATAGCTCTCCATCAATGCCGCAACCATTATGGGTGTGCTTCCCGGGCTTAATTTTGAAAGACTTTACCTGTGGAAGTTGGAGTGAGATCCTTGAATGAAATTGTGGTAACCAATCCACAAGCTATGGAACACAAACATATCCACAGATAATGACACGACACGAGGAATCCACTACTATAGATACGAAAAGGTATGTTATAATTAAAAAGCTAAATCACTAATGTTCTAGTATATTGATTAATAGCAACCATCTATTTCCAATGACAACTTGCCGCTCAAGGACTCCGCATGCAATTCAATTTACAAAGGGATAAATGCATTGGGAAAATAGAAACGCATACCTTGATGTATTCTACATAGGGCAATGAGACATGTCGACCCATCTGCAACAGCAGGAAAAATCTCAAGAGCCTCAGTCTCCCACTGCCATGAACTAAGATCAAATCCATGTTGTAATCATCGTGCTCAGCTCTTGGTGCTACCACCTGAGAACTTTGAACTGTTCTGCAAGCGTGATTGCATACAAGGATGCCAAGAAATTGACCCTTCCTAAATTCCCATTTTTCTTCGAATCTGGGGATAACTTCCCTTTTAACTCCTAATTCCAGATCATCCGATGGCCCAGGTAATTCAATGTGATTATCTGCATCCCAATTGAGCTCAGGATCCCATTTCGGTTCAGCATCCCAAATTGGACCTGGATCAGATAATGTTGAAGATATGTCTTCTCTATCATTCAGTGCAGCATTTCCCCAAGAGCTCCTTGAAGAGTCTTGTGTAGCAGTCAATCCAGCCCATCCCTTATCTGTTTTAGACTTTGACCTCGTCCTTGGCCAGTTTGGAGTACTTGACAGTGGTAACTGAGGATGAATCACTTCCGGTTCTGCTGTTACATTACTCCTGCTGGACGAGAGGCGTTTTGTTTTTGGGTCCAGCCCACGAACATACTCAGATGGTTCAGACCCCGCATGAGTATTAGTACCACCAATATCAAACTCTCCTTCAGACACCCGACTAGGGCTCATTATCGAGTCAATGCTTGATAAACTTGAGGCTCTAGGAATTCCATCCGTGTTTGATTTTCTCATACAATCGTTGTAAATATCTGTCATGTCAACTACTTCCCTGTCAGCTGACAGTTTGCCTTCCAGGTCTTCTTTTGCCGCTGGGAGGTATTCCACTTCATAGGTATACTTTGGCAGGCACAAGAATTTCAGAAACCCGGCGACAAAATAGCGAAGAGGGCCATATCGTTTCTGATACTTCTCGGACAGTTCCAACACTGCAGCATAAAGCCATTTTTATCAAATAAAAAAAAGAAATGCATCCGTAGATGCTCAGAGTGCGAGTCACTTGGTGCTTCTAGTGACTTGCTCATTAAAGAATCGGATGATTAGGAAGCTTAAAATGCAAATGATAAAAGAAACAAGCAAAATTGTCCTGAAATATACTGTGGTTGAATTTTGTAGATCATTCAATTTCATTCTGGTTTCATGGTCTTTGCATAAATGGTAAATCATAAAACTTATTAATCTAAAAGAGAGTCCATTAGATACTTCTTGATAAGATGAATCAGTCGGTGAACCTCGGAGACAGTCAACAGCATCAAGTACCTTCTAGAAATTCATCACACCTTATAGACTTACCATCACTAACGAAACCATAATATGATACTGTCATCCCAAAATGGCGAACACCAGTCTGGATCCACTCAACTGCAAAGACATCTGTGGCGGTAAGGCCCCCCTAAAACAGCAAGAACAGATTGGCAATGATGATGGGAGCACAGATAGATAAACAAACAACAAATGTTGCAACAGCAAGACGAATGACAATGCAAAAAAAAAAGGAACGGAGAAAAAAGAAAGAGAAAATAAGAGCACAGAGCAGTTTGGGCTTGCATGCATATATTGACAAAACAGACAACAAACATTGAGTTCCAGAAGGGGACGTTTTAATTCACTCTTCCAATTAATCTAGAACCATAAACTGAGTGGTTTGAATACGAAAATCTTGAAGATGGTTAACAAGTAAATGGAGATAACAAATCCAAACTCCATTCAATATAACAAAAAAAGCCAATATTTCTCATCTAATTTACTCATTTGGAACTGCAACGAATCTCTAGAGAACCAATACAATCCATCCAGAACATAGTTGTTGAAAGTTATTTAAAAGCAACTTCATAAACATGAAAGCATCAAGGAACTGAAATCATCATTTCCCACGGCCAATCACAATCTATCTTGGAACCACAATGAAACTACACCTACTGATTTGGACCCAACACATGAATTAAAAAGGCATCTCGAGACAAAAAGGATCTACCTTCACGATAGCAATAGCAGCAGATACAGGATCTCTAACTCCCAGAACAGTCCAAACTAGTGAATTATCTGAACCAGCTGGTATGATTCCGATGGGTATAGAAATTCCTTCTTTCTGGTTACCCCTACAAAGTAGGCCATTCAGAACCTGCACAATTGCATAGGTGGAACAATTTGATCAGCAATCTACACAAGTTGAAAATTCTGCTTTCATTAATTCAGATGTAGCCTAGAAAGGGGAACATCTCAAGTTCCCTACTTTCTTTGACACCCTGATGGCCGCTACAGGCCGCTAATATGAGGAAGAGTGAGACTAAATCATGTTAACACTAACCTCATTGATAATCCCATCACCGCCAACACATATGATCCCTAATAAGATTACAACACATATAAGTGAGAATAAACCAAAGATATTCACAAAGCATGACAGAATCAACACAGCGAGACATGCAGCAACAAGTGTCCTAGCAATATTACCATCGGGGCAACTGCTAATGTCAACAGTTGATGCAAGCTTTTTCGCATGACCAGCAAATGTTGTTTCAACTACCTCCAATTTGAAACCTGCAAGCTGTCACATTTTACACTTTGAATATAAAGCTTTACTAGCATTTCTCAAATAACGTCTGACATACCAATTTATGTACCAGGAAAACAAATAGAATAAAGCACCAAAAGTGAACAACTCCAATGACCAGCTCTTCCATCTGATCTATTACCTAATGATTTGTATGTCCTGCATCATAAATATCATAATGATGAACCACTTGGGCACAAGCACAACAGCTACATCAAAATAAAAGCTACCATGGTTTTAGAATTTTATGCAAAGTTACGTCAGGCATCTAGAACAAAAAATCTTATAGCATCATGACGAGTTGCTACATACAATGGGATATTCTATAAAGGTAAAATAGAGACATTTTTTTTATTTACAAAACGATTCACAAGCACACAAACAAATGGTAAATAGAAGTTCAGCATCATGCTATTTGAAGTGAATAAACCTTTAATATTGGTTCAGCAATCCCATGGAAAACTTTCATAGAGCGGCCGTGGCCTGATCGTGGATTCAATATTACAAGCATCTTTGGCGGACTTTTGCACCTAAAGATCAACTCAGGAGGAGGGTCAGTCGATACTAGTTCTTGAGATGCTTGCTTCTTCGAGGAAACCAGAGGATGGGGCAAGCAATTCACATAACAATGTAGATCAGCAAACCCACCAACCCATTGTATTGCCTCTTCCACAGTAGAAGCCAGGAAACAATAGTCCCGCCTCAATCTCTTTGGTTTTACAAAGCACGATAGAAAACATGAAACCTTCTTAACGGGGTAAGCATGCAGAGTAAAGTACCGGAGGCCAACAATATAGGACACCTGCCAAACCAACATCAAGCAGCAACTCACATTCGCAGCTCAACTCAAGTTCCCGACCACTTGTAGAACCTCATGAGAAAAAGGAGGATACTTACCGAGACAACATCATCAAGCTGCAACTCATGGGAACCCCAAATCAATGCCTTGCTAGTAAGCTTGGCATCAACAGCTCCCTGGCTTGTAATCTCCGTCGAACCACTATTACCGTTCACATTCTTCCGCTTATCCCACACAAGCCTCCCGGAGACAACAATGCCTCCCAACAAATCAGACTTCTCGTCCCCTCCTCCTCCTCCAATGCCCCCAATATCAATCCTCAGCTCATCTCCCTTCCCTTTATCCAACTGATCACCGGGCCCCACACCCTCCCCCTTCCTCGACCCGACCTTCACCTTCTTGCTCCGCTTCTCCGGGAACACAACCGGGGACGTCTGCTGGCCAATGCCACCCGTCGCAATCTGCGCGCAGAAACCTAGCCTCCGCCCCGACGGCGAGTTCAGCTGAGTCGCAACACTCCCACCCCCACCACCAACAGCGATACTCCCAACACTACCGCTACTACTACTAGTCCTCGAGAAGCTCCCGCTCTTTAACATATCGAATCCGCGCGCATCTGATACGCGGAAACCAAAACCCTAAACCGCTCCTAAAAATAACAAAAAAAGGGCTAATTAACTACCAGAGGGAGAGAATCTCGCACCGGGAGAGGAATTCAACGGCGCCGTCGTGGACGAGAGCTATCCGATTCCGAAGCGCGGATCGGGGAGAAGACCGATCGGATCGCGGGGACGCAGGGGTTTCAGTTTCCGATTAAATTTTGGTTCCCCATTTTAGGTAGGGATTTATCCGGAAACGGCGCCGTGTTGGTGGTTTGGGGATCCGTTGACGTTGACGATAGGGATTAGAGATGTGATTAGTCGGAATTTTGGCTTGGAGCTCCCTGATTAGCCAGAGATAGATTGATTATAAAATTTGGTACATTAGTGTTGCTATGATCATAATAGGAGGGAGGCTAAAGGTAAGAAACGGGAAGAGGCGAGGGAAAGCAACACGAGTCTTGCTTTTTTGGTGGAGGAAAGCAGTACTGGAATGGAAACCATTATTGTTCCGGCCCCATTTCCAACATTTTTTTCCGTCGTCGTATAATATAATAGGCTTAAGACCATGTTTAGTGATGACTCAGGATGGTATAATCAGGATTACAGAATAAATAATTAATATTTCTATTATTCACATATAACTCAACTTAAATAAATATTTTCTTAGTTATAATGGTGATCTAATCCAACCCGGATCATCAAATAAATAATTTATTTATCTCTTATTCATATATTATCTACTCTCAATTTTTGTTTCTATATAAACTATAATAAATATATGAAAATGATGTGTATGTAATTATAATAAGAAAAAAATGTAGCTAAAAATATGTCAATATTATATTCTATTTACAGAGATTTGAAAATTATGATTTTTCATATTATTTATTTCTAATTTTGTTAAAATAACTTCAATTTTTATAATCACACAAATAATATCAGAAAAAATATATTCCTACGAATAGTATTGTGACAAGTGTCACTAGATTAGATTAAAAAAATTATATTTAAAATCTGGACGGCTGAAAATACACGTCTGAGCCATTTGTTTTGTTAACATTTTAATTCCCGTTTTGCCCCTCTATGTACATTGCCTCTCTAGTTACATGCACTGTCTTCTACCTCCGGCTCCCACTTCTAGTTTTCTTAAGCATACGACCGATATACACAAAGTCACAAAAACCTCTGAAATAGCAAAAGTATAAAATACAAAAGTATACTTTAACACGAGCAGAATTCCATAGATTTTTAAGTGATTTGTTGTTGAAGGTTCAAAGCTTTTAAGAATTCTCAAACTTTGGTAGTGACTTCTAAGTAACTTCAGAATTAAGAATAAAGAAATTTGGTAGTGAATTCCAGTACTTTGGTAGTGAATTCCAGAACCTTGAAGGTCTAGAGCTCGTTTAAGATATTTAAGAATCACATAAACCTCTAAGTGATCTAAGAATTCCAAAACCTTGGTAGTGACTTCTCGTTGTCCTTGGTGACGACTACTCGTTTAATGGATTTGATGATGAAGGTTCGGAGCTCCATCGTCGTTGCTCATTAGGCCTTGGTTCATTTTGTTGTTCTCAAATCATTTATTTCATGTTTGTCTCTTTAGAGAAGTTAATTGATGTACCCTTGAGATTTTTACCCGATGTGGGCCTTATTTTTGTCTTTGAAAATTCATATGCCCTTGTATTTTTTTTCTTTAAAATTGATACGTCCTTGTGTTTTTGCCTTTGAAACTAATGTGTGTCCATGTATTTTTGTCTTTGAAAATGTTATGTTTTTGTGACGTTCACCAGAGAGACCTTCTAATTCTAAGCGCATTGGAAGTGAGAGGGTGGCCTGGGAAGGCTCCACCAAGAGTGGAGGTCAGATGTCAATTGCCTTTGCCAAGATAGATAAAATGCAATACGGTTCGCAGTGTGAAAGGATCCCCAAGAATATCTATAGCTACAAAAAAATTTAAGACTACGAGAGGGTTTGTTCAGGGATTCTGTCACGCCCTGAATTCCCAGAGCATGTCAACCGCCACAGAGTAATCATCTCTGTAAGGCTCATTTTTTTTAAACATAAACTTAATCGTTGCCATCTCTTATATAATAAAGAAACAAAATAAATGTCAAAGAATACATGTTCTTGCCTCTAGTGCTCGTTCCCGTATCATTCTTGATATATCTGAAACAGCAGCGTATTTTGATGAGATTACGCAACTCAGTAAGCCGATTATTCCCTCTATCAAATTTCATGCATAAAATTCAAAATAACCGAAAATGCAAGATCACATACAAAAATTATGGCATTATTTTCTGAAACTTATTTCACACAATTATCACAGCAAATAGAACTCATTGCATAAATTACACATACTGAACATAAGACACATGCATAGTCACGTCAGATAGATACCACAGTTACACACTTGTCAATATTGGAATATACACTCACAAAAATTCAGAAATAGTAATATAGGTTGCAGCAAATCTAAAGGTTTACGAACACAGTTTGCACTGTCGAACTTTTCAGAATCAGCATCAAATGTCACTTAGCCATCTAATAGAATGGGACTCATTATACACATGAACATAAGTACACTAGATGACTTCGCGAATCAAACGAAGATCATCCCTTAACCGTCTACCTAGCCAACTAACAAATAGGACTCCGGAGCCTAACATATCCATGACGGGATTCTCGTGGGGCCCAATAGTACCTATTCCGTATCCCGCGTTACGGGCCCAAAAGACGTGAATAGATATCCTCACGAGCCCAGATAACTTCCACATTCCCTATTGATTACATGCACCTAGGGTTACCCAGTTGCCCCATAAACAGTGCACATAAACTCTAGGGCCCAAAAAGATGTGGAAGTAATCCCGCATGCTCATATCATATTTACATCACAAATCACAAATTCGTATATTCGTATCCGCATCCTCATATCACATATTCATATATTCATAGCCTAACATATCCATGACGGGATTTTCGTGGGGCCCAATAGTACCTATTCCGTATCCCGCGTTACGGGCCCAAAAGACGTGAATAGATATCCCCACGAGCCCAGATAACTTCCACATTCCCTATTGATTACATGCAC
Source organism: Hypericum androsaemum (assembly GCA_963995505.1). Taxonomy (NCBI): domain Eukaryota; kingdom Viridiplantae; phylum Streptophyta; class Magnoliopsida; order Malpighiales; family Hypericaceae; genus Hypericum; species Hypericum androsaemum. The sequence goes on from OZ023199.1 coordinate 1,857,513, forward strand.
CTAGGGTTACCCAGTTGCCCCATAAACAGTGCACATAAACTCTAGGGCCCAAAAAGATGTGGAAGTAATCCCGCATGCCCATATCATATTCACATCACAAATCACAAATTCGTATCCACATCCTCATATCACATATTCATATATTCATATCCACATCCTCATATCACATATTCATAAATTCATATCATTAGCAATATAAACCAAAATCCAAATAAAATCGAATTCACCCATCATCTTAAAATCAAATACGAATCCTTAAATCACCAAGGCAACCGATTCAAAATTGGCTTCAATTTTCGAATCAAATCCCAATCCAGAAACACTTCAAAATAGGCAGACGCGAATACGGATTTTCACCTTCGCAGTATATAACAGAATACATACCGGCAGAGCATAACAAATAGACTGCATATGGCAGATATAAGACGTACTGTTACACATACGGATACTAACCAACATATGATTATGGACATGCATACATATACAGATAAATACACACATGAATATAGTCAAGTCAATGAATACGGGCATAATTACACATATGGACAAATATATATACGAATATACTATGCAATTATATTTATGGCTGGTACACGTACAAACAAGCAAAAACCCCACAAGAGATATAGACATACACGAGCCACTAATCACTCGAATATAGATACAGTAAGCAAAGATTCTATTTTTACTCAACACATAGACTCATTTAAACCAAAACTTATTAAACTGAATCCTCAAGCATCAGAACTGTAATCTTTCAAATATGTAAATCAGAAATACCTTACTTAATTTTGATAAGTAAAGGTATTCATGATAAACCCAATACATCTATAAATCATATCTTTAAGCAAATCAAACCATCTCATAATAAGTTCTTATATTTTATTCAAAATCTATCTGGAATAGTTAGAAATCCATCTCCTAAGACAAGTCAATAAGCTCAAAGATAACTCCTATTATCAAATCTGTGTCTTCTTTTCCTCCTTACCAGGTTACTTTAGATAGGCCTAAGGAACATGACTTTTAACTTTCATATTGACTATTCTCGAATTTCTGGACACACCTTGCTAAATGACTCATAACATTTGCTACAGAACTCTAAATTCCTAGCCGTTTGATTCATTGAAAACTAGACATCTATATCTTTCTGATGATATCTCATTTGGCTATTTTTAATGAAGTAATGATCCCCAAATACCTCAGTAGATTAACTCTTTAGAATCTGTCTTCCAGAATCTGTCACCTTCTAATAAAACAACCATAACTTCTTCCTTGAACTTCCAAATAGCTTTCCGTTTAAAGTATCAAAAACTAGACTCATAGAGCTTTCTATCCGTATAATCTCCTTTCCTGAATCTTTACCAATTATGAGATATGCTAGTTCAAATTTGACATTTCTGTTGGACCATTCTATATCATCCATCCATGTTCATACACAATAGATCCACACATAACCGTTAGCTATGTAAACATTGATCTAGTTATAACATGAAACCAAGTAGGTACCAACTAGTATAACAAAAATAAAGCACATACAACAATAACTAAACCATAACAAATAAGCAAGTAAGTCGGGCGGCTTACATGATCCTCTTTTATTCAGATTTATGGCATCTAACTTTGCGCCAATCGACCACCTTAGGAAACTCCAAACATGATCTCCACCGTACAGAAACTTCATCAAGATGTTAGGAACATCCTCTCCAAGTTTCATTCTGATCGGACATGATTTCACCATTGGATTTCATGAATTATGACTACTGCTCTTAGAATTCGATGACATCTAACTTTGCATCAATCGACCACCTTAGGAAACTCCAAACATGATCTTCACCGTACAGAAACTTCATCAAGATGTTAGGAACATCCTCTCCAAGTTTCACTCTGATCGGACATGATTTCACCGTTGGATTTCATCAATCACTACTGCTGCTCCTAGGATCCGAACTTCCTCTCACTCTCTAACCTTTTCTAGGAAAATACTGACCTTCCCTGGGACTCCTTTAGGTAGCAATTAATTCCAATAATTGACCTTCTTTGGCTTTCCATGGTGGAAGACAACTTGATGGAACACTAATGGAAAGCAACATGGTGGAGCACTAAAACAACATAGTGGAACAATTATTTTCTCCCCTTAGCTTTGCTCAATAACTATTAAGTCACTATATTTCCTATTTAAAACTAAATTACTGTTTGGGTTCTCACAGATTCTATGTAAAAAAGTTGGGACTGAGGTTTCCTATTGAGGCAGAGTTTTATGCGACATTAATGGCGGTGGAGATAATGGATGCCAGGAGGTTCTGTGGCGATTTCACAATCGTTGGTTGATGTTGGAGCTGATGGAATTTAGAGTTTCTCATATTTACAAGAAAGAAATATGGCTGTAAATGCACTTTCCAAGTTACAATTCAGTGGATGGTGTTATAATGCGTGTGAATTTTTAATGAGACATGTGGGGCGTGTCTTGTCTTTATCATCTTATTTTCATTTTTCATAAGTTGTTCAGCATTAACGTAATTTGCACTCTTTGTTTATATGGTTGATTTTTTTCACTAGGTTTTACGGCAACTGAATTTTTTTTACATAGACTACGGTTGCAACCTCGCGAGGTCTGGATACTTACTATAGCTGATAAATCTGTAATTGTAATATTCATTATCGATAGATTTTAGGTTGTTCTTGAATATGAGTATCCGATTTGAGGTTTGTTCATTACTATTCTTCCTTTACGTTTTGTTTCTTTTGATTAATTAATAAAGCTCTCCTGAAAAAAATATTAATATGTCGCGAAGATATATTTTTGAAAGTTATAAGATTTAATAAATCAATTCATGGTTGCAATAATTCAACTGGAAGTATAAAATATAATGAAAACAACATTGTTAACGAGATCATCACCTAATAGATGCCATCTTTATTTATTGTTAGGAACTGTGTTCGGTACTCTAAATATGGAAAAAAAAAATAAAACTTAAAACATGATAAAAAAAACTAAAATATTTCACGCTCAATCAACTTGGGACCTATAGTACATTCGTTGGTGCCCCAGTGGAGGCAATTTTGCGGAGGAGTTGGATGCCGACCAAGTGCACAAAGTCCAGTAGTTGTCGCGTTCCAATAACATGTTTCACCTTGACAAACTCTCTCTCTTTCGGAATCATAAACTGTGCAAATGTAGTTTACCGTATGATTGACTTGTGGGACATCTTTCCACACTCATCTAAATCTACAATGAAATAATTTTATCTTGAAAAATGATTCATGAAACTAAATTAATAAATTGAATCAGGCCTATTAGGTGGGAGATTATGAGTACTCAAATCACCTTTCTTAGATATGCAGTGAATAGTGAGCCATCGACCATAGTCAAGAGCATTATTGATAACGACAGTAGTGTCTCGTAAAATACTAGCCTTATCATTTCTATTAATTAGCATCGTGCTATTAACACTCATGAACAAGATTGAAGTCACTTGAAAAAGAAAAAGATAAAAGCTAGTAGTCATTTCAATTTCACTCTCAAAAAATTTATTTTTTAATCTGTATGTATGTGTATATTAGAATGATAGTCCTATTTATTTCTAAACTCGCATCTCATATATAGTAAGAACTTTGTGGAAAAGAATTTGTTTCATATATATTTGGGCATGGATTGGGTACGGAATGCCCACATTCCGAACCGTTCGGAATAAAGATACGCGGAGACTTTTTTGCAAAAATGTAAAAATACGGGGACCAAAATAGAAAAAATCATGCCCAAACACAGGCCTGAAACAAATGTCATTATGACATAACTGCACATGCCAGTATCACATAACAGTACATGCCAGTATCACATAACTACGCATGCCAGTACGACTTTTTTGCAAAAATGCTAAAATATAGGGACCAAAATGAAAAAAATTACGCGTGCCATTATCATAAATGAGACTTGTCGCTGTCACAAATATACATGTCATTATCACATAACTGTGCATGCCATTATGACATAACTGTGACATAATTACGCTTGCCAGTGCGAGCCCCCCCTTCACTCCAAACCGTTCGGAATAATTTCTTCACTCCGTACCCAATTCACTCCCTATATATTTATATATATAGAAGTCAATTGGGCCATATATATAGAGAGACGACCCTCATTTCCATTTCTAATATGGAGCATAATGAAGGGTAATTTACTTCTTTAGATAAAAAATTCCCAAATTGTATGTGTATATTACTATATTTGAGTGACGATCCTCTTTATTTCAAAGAATTTGCTTCATTTATATTTATATATATGGAAGTCAATTGGGATATATATAGAGAGACGAGCCTCGTGTCTAATATGCTGCACGAGCATTATGAGGAATAATAATTTGCTTCTTTAAATAAAATTTTACAAATTGTATGTGTATATTTGAGTGACGATTCGATTTAATTCCAAACCCCATCTCATAAATATAAAGTACTTTCTGAAAAACAACAACATGTAGTACAGAGATTAAGGAAGACGAAAGGCTAATTAATTAGCATGTACTTCATTAATCACGTGGATGCAGAAGAATAAAGTTAGACAAAAACGCCTGCAATGAAAACCAGAGTTGGACCGCGACATACCTGAAAGTTCAGCAAGAACCACAATGACCCTGGTCCAATACGGGGGGCTAACTGTGTCTTCTGCCCTCCAATCTTTCTTTGAGCATGAAAATTATGTAACATCTTATCCCTAGTGTAGTTGTTTTACACGTTGATAACGACATATATGAAGGATGGTGGAGAGAAATAGAGAGAGCAGAGAAAGGGCTTTTGACAATTGGGTGCTTTTTTGTAGGGAAGAGAGAGTGGGAGCGGGAGATGTAAGAAAGAGGGGCAAGATAGGAAATATGCGTGAATAACGAATAGGGTTACACACGTGTAATTTCAACGGTTTAAATTTTAAAAAAAATATCAGTTTAGATCTGAGCGGTATGACAATATCAAGCTAATAAAGACAACGCTACCCAAGTATGAGATGGTAAAAAATGAGGGCAATTCTTAAAAGAACAGGGGCAAACATGATATCAACAAGCCAGTTATTTTTGCACCATATGGGATATAGGAACCCTTTAATCATGCCATTATTGTGCTTCTTTTAGTTATTTTAGTTTTTACCATTTGATATTGGATAAATTACTCTCAGGTCCCTGTGTTATAATTTTATCATTCGCAGGTCTCTGTGTTATGAAAATAGTGTGAGGCCCAACTTTTTAGAGAAATATTGGTCTCGGGTCCCTGGCTGACGTCAGTACTTATTTTTTCATTTTTTAATCATAAAAATGACTAAAATATCTTTTTTTTAAAATGCATCATCCTCAACCTCTGAACACCAAGAATCAAAAACACTAAACCAGAAATCAACCAAAAGTAAAATAAAAAACAAAACCTAACCCAGAACACATCTCCCCCGATTAATCCTACTTTCATTCTTCCATTTCTTAAGAAACAAATACCAAAACTAAAGACTTTAAACCCAAAACCAACCATCGGGTTAACATCAATTGCTCTCATCAACCCAGTAGCTTAAATCGCAAGTTAAGAACTACCAAAACTAGAAAGAAGCAGAAAGCCTTGAGTGCCCAAAATCCAGTAAGCTTTGAACGGACGTCGTGAATCGTAGGTAGTCGTCGAGGGATCGAGCCCATCGAACTCGTTGAGAGATCAGGGACGAGTTTCCAATTTTCAGAGTTAGGGTTCATCCAATCTGGGGATTCCCGTATATGCAGCGACGAAGAAGGCAGGCGAGGAGATGTCGTCGAATGACCTAGATCTGCGACCCGGTGGGAGAGAGAGAGAGGAGTGACAGTGTAGCCATGGCCTTCATCGTTGTCGTCGGGACCTTCATCTGTTGGAAGAGAGGAAATGGCGAGTCGCTCTGTGAGTTCAGCCATGGCCTTCATCATTGTTATCGGTGAGATGAAGAAGTTGTGGTTCCTCCCTCCTCATCGGCGATGGTCTCCCTCCTTCGGCGATGAACGAATTGAAGCCAGCATGATTTTTGTTGTTGCTTTTAGGTGTTCTTGGAAGGGATGAATCGTCCACGTTGAGGTTGAATTTGTTAAAGGTTGGGTAGATCTGGGTTGGTTGATTATTGGGTTGGAGTTTTCTGGGTTGTTTTTTTTATCTTCTTGAAGGTTGAAGATGGTGTTCAAAGGTTGAAGATGATGTATTTTTTTATTTTTTTCAAGGGTATTTTGGTCATTTTCATGATAAAAATGAAAAAAGGAGTGCTGACGTCAGCCAGGGACCCGAGACCAACATTTCTCTAAAAAGCAAGGACCTCACACACTATTTCCATAACACAAGGACCTACGAATGATAAAATCATAATACAGGGACCTGAGGGTAATTTTCCCTTTGATATTTGAACCTACTGACCAGACTAATATGCATACTTGCTGCTGCGTTGCATCGTTTCATTGTGGGCCACTATCTGGGCTTCTATTCGGGCCCATTATAATGCTCGTAATGGTGAATGGTCCAAACACAACATGATCTTTTTTTGTTATTGAATTTTTTTCGAGGAACTATCTGATAAAAGATAACGTTGGTGTCATTGTCGTGTATATAATATGTGAACTCCGTGACTCACGCTTATATGGAAGTCATTTGGTTGAGAAAAGCCAAAATGGTTAGAGATTATTTTCTTGATCGATAAATTTTAATGTGAAATAATTATACTGACAGAGTTTGAATCTTGTATTTGTCGATTTCAGCTAAATGTCCTTGAGATGAGGTACACATAGTTTTCTTTTCTCTACGATTTTTACAGGGCGTACAAGGGGTTTTATTTACCTTGGATGGAGTTATTACTTTTCTGGCCATTACGGAGTCATTAATTGGAGGAGTATTTCGGTAATCTAAGATGACAAATCAACTGTGAAATTATCAGTGACTAATAACTTACTAAGTTTGGTTTCTGTAAAATTATAGACTAATTATTAAATAATAAATACTAACCTCTGAGTAAAAGCTTAAAATCTTAAGAGCATTTTCCCTTTTTTTATTCTTATCAACCGTATTAAACTTCAGTTGAGTTTGTACATGTTACAAGCTTCGGAAGGTTTGGTCTCCCTAAGTCAAACTTTGTGAAATCAGAGTGGTGAAAAAAACCTACATCAAGTAAGCTAAGCATCCTCTGGCTAAACAAACTGATGAAAATTAATCATCTAAAATACGTAAAAGTGCATAGAGAAAAGAGGAACTATTAAAATATCAAGTTTTGTTCTCAAAAGCAAGATAAATACTTGATGCAGGTAATTCTAAGTGGTGAGATTATTATATAGCTATTCTTTTAAAAGGTAAATTTTTTAGAAAATTACTCTCAAGTTCCTCAGGTTTGTTTAAATATACTCAAAAGTCTCTCTTGTTTGTAAAATGATCTTGTTGTCCCTGTAATTTGCTTTTATTATACTTTCAGGTCCCTAAATGAGTTTTTTTTCTTTTTTTGTCATTGAAATGACAAAAATACCCTTAAAAAAAGGCTGACATCATCTCTTCTTCTCCGATGACACCACCCCAAAAAATAAAATTACTTAATCTGTCCTTTTTAATATGCTGCCAAAATTACTTAATCTCCTTCTTCTTCTTGCTTTTTTTTTCTCTCTCTCTTCGGCGATGGAGCAGACGACCACGAGGATGAGTGTGAGTTCGTAGACGCGCTTCTGGCCCATATTGTCGCCAAGTCATCTGAAGAAGAGCTGTCCGACGAGGGTTCCACAGAAGGCGACGCCATTGACCGCAGAAGAGCTTCAGCTTCTCAACTTGAGAGTCTCGGTCAGCTTTGGAGGTGCGGCGGTGGTGGAGCTCTTGACACTAAGGAGTAGAGGATGTGCGGGAGCTTGGAGCTTCGGCTTCCTGACTTGAGAGTCTGATCGACGACGTCGCTCCTTGCACCTCCTGACCTTGTCCTCGTTGGCGACAGTGGCGGGGGCGAATCTTTGGAAGTCGGAAGGGCCTTGATCTTACCGTCGGAAGGGCCAGCGCTGGGCGACGCGGGGGAGGAAGGCGAGGGAGTGGAGGTTGGTGAATCGAACTCCCTTGTTGATGGGGATTTTTTTGGACAACGATGTGGATTTTGTTTAATTTTGATTTAGTGTTGAATTGGTTACGAGATGATGTCATTGGCCAGGAGGAGGAAAAAGAGATGACATCATCAGTTTTTTGATTCTAAGGGTATTTTCATCATTTCATTGACAAAAATGAAAAAAGCTGCTAACGTACGCCATTGACCTAAAAGTATAATAAAATCAAACAAGAAGGATAATAAGATCATTTTTCAAACAGGGAGGACTCTTGAGTATATTTAAGCAAACTCGAGGGACTTGAAAGTAATTTTTCCTAAATTTTTTATACAAAGAATTGTACTTTGATAGGATTTAAACCCTAAATTTCTGTCAAATCATTCTACGTCTTATATCGCTAGGCCAAATGCTATTTCTTTGTATGTTATAATCTTATAAACTTATAATCTTTTCATTTTAAGTTGAATATAAAGATTACAATAAATTATTGTTGATTGTATGATCTGTTGTTGTTCAAATGATCACACATCATGGCACGTAGGTTAATTCAAAATCTGTGCAAACTTTGAACCGAAACTAACTTATAATTATTTTTGTGAATTTTTCTTTTTGGAAAAATTACTCTCAAGTTTCTCAGGTTTGTTTAAATATACTCAAAAGTCTCCCTTTCTTGTAAAATACACGCCAAAGTCCCTCGTGCTTGATTTTATTATACTTTCGGATCTCTGGCGCACGTTAGCAGCTCTTTTTTCATTTTTGTCAATGAAATGACCAAAATACTCTTTTAGAACAAAAACAAAAAAGATGACATAAGGAAATCCACAATCTAACACATCTAGGTTATTTCTTTAATTGAAGTCAAGAATAATTAACAAAAAAATAAAAAGAGCCATTTTTTATTGTGAATAAAAGAAGAAGAAGCAAATACCAGGACCGCGTCGTCTTCCTTTTTTTTTTACCTGAGGAGGGCAGCGGGGACCTTCTTATTTAGCTCTTTTAGTACCTCAGAAAGTTGCCTGCTTATTCTGGAAGTAAGGACAACTTTGTCTTCCATTCCATTGTTGTGGCTCCCATCGACTGAGTAGCGGCAGAGTTGGGAGGAAAAGGGCAGTCGTCTCAGAGTTCAAAGCAGACCCAGGCGAGGTTTCTGAGTTCGTGATGGTTCCTGGGAATGTTCTTGGAGATTCATGTTCCAGTGAGGGAGTTCCTTGTCCGGATATGATTTCTGTATCGTTGATTTGGGTTTTGGCCATTGGAGAGGCGGCGAGGTGGATTTGGGTTTGTTAATTAGGGTTTTGGCCATCGGAGAAGCGGCGAAGTAGATTTGGGTTTATTAGATGAAAATATGAAGCTTGTTGACGATGATATTGAATAGTATTTTCTATTTTTTGAAGGAATAAGACGAGATGATGTCAGCTATTTTTTTGTTCAACGGGTATTTTCGTCATTTCAATGACAAAAAAAGAAAAAATTCATTGAGAGATCCGAAAGTATAATAAAAGCAAATAAGAGGGACAATAGGATCATTTTTCAAATACGGAGGACTTTTGAGTATATTTAAGCAAACCCGAGAGACTTGAGAATAATTTTTCCTTTTTTTATTTTCAAGTTGACTAGCTTTGAATATCAGTGTGTTTGCCAAGGCTAGGTTTGTCCCTATAGCTATGTGATTTACTAGACGACTTGCATCGATGCGTTTATTCTGGTACGTTGAATTATTAAATTATTTCAGAACAATCTTTATTATTTTAAAAGGTCGTCAATATTGAGTATTAGTTTAGTAAAGTTTTATTATAGTTATTGATGCCAATCTTTTTATTCTGAATGGAAATTTTTGTAGGAAATGAGCTTTAAACAATTGGAAATTTATTTTCTAAAAAACAAAAAAATATATATATATAATCGCCGGTTCGATTGACTTTTTTTTAATATCAAGGCTTATGATCTTCATAAGCCTTGATATTAAAAAAAAAAGTCAATCGAACCGGCGATTGCACATACTCCTCGTCGGCATCACCTCCCCTCTTTTCTCTCGGTGTAAGCCTCCTCTGTTTTTCTTTATTTATTTTCCGTATAATTTTGTTGTTTTTCCGGCCTATTTCCCCCTTATGGTATTAGAGAGGGAATAGATTTCCGAGGTCAAAAAAATAAGATAGGCTCAGTAAAAGTAGTCGTGCTGACATAAAGCCTGTTGATACTGAGTCAAAGTAGACGAGGAGTATGTGCAATCGCCGGTTCGATTGACTTTTTTTTTTAATATCAAGGCTTATGAAGATCTATAGGGAGTGACTATTCTAGAGTGATCTGGGAGAGAGAGATTAGTTGCTCATCGTATTGAGAGAAAATTCGGGGTATATATTCAATAACTCGTGTCTTACAAGAAATATATATATATATATATATATGTGGAAAAAGTTTTACGGTTTTGAGTCAAATATTTTTTCAATTAGTTTCACTAAAAGACCCGGGACTTTCATAAGTTGTCTATATTCCATTTAAAAAAAGGTTGTTTACATTTTTTAAGCAATAAAAATGAATTATTTATTGATGAATATGATAATAATATACTATTAAGTATATAATGGCAAGTGCAAATTAATAAAAAAATATTGTTTATTGTTCATCAAATCAAGAATCTTTGAAGGATTGGCTCTTGGCCAACATAAATAAATTTTCAATTTTCTATTAAGATTGAATAAATCGAGTTTAACTTCAATTTTAGAGTTTAGGGTTCCGTAGCTATTTATATTAATATTTAATGATGATATATTTTTGTAAATTATAAAATTTAATAAACCAATTCATGGTTGACAATAATTCAACTTAAAATATAAATAAATATAATTAAAATAACATTGTTAAAGAGATCATCATCTCATACATGCCATCTTTATTTATTATTCGAAACGTTAAAAGAAAATGAAGTTGAAGACATGATAAGAGAAACTATTACATTTCACGCTCAATCAACTTGTGACCGATAGTACATTCTTCGGTGCCCCAATGAAGGCAATTTAGATAAAGCGGATGCCGACCAATTGCGCAAAGTCCAGTAGTTGTCGCGTTCCAGTTACATGTAAAACCCTCACAAGCTTTGTCTCTTATCGAATCGTAAACTGTGCAACTATAGTTTTCTGTATGGTTGATTTGTTGGACATCTTTCCACACCCAACTAAATCCACAATGGAATAATTTTATCTTGAAAAATGATTCATGGAAACTAAATGAATAAGTCGAATCAGATCCATAAGGTGTAAGATAATGAGTACCCAAGTCATCTTCTTTCGATATGCAGTGAATAGTGAACCATCGACTATAGCCAAGATCGTTGTTGATAACGACGGTAGTTTCAGGTAAAATATTGGCCTTATCACTTTTATTGATTAGCACAGTGCCATTAACACTCATGAACAATACTAAAGCCACTTGAAAAAGAAAAAAATACGAATAATTAGCCATTTCAACTCCACTCTCCATAATTTGTTTTTAAAATTGTATGTGCATATTTGAGTGACGATACTATTTATATCTAAAATCTCATCTCATAAATAGAAAGAAATTTGTGATTTTTTTATTGCTTTTATGTATATCGAAGTAAATTGGGTCATATAAAGAGAGATGGCCCTCGTTTCCATTTCTAGCATGATGCATGAGCATCATGATGGGTAATTTGCTTCTTCAGATAAAAAAAATTAAATTAAATTGTATGTGTATATTTAAGTGACAATCTTCTTTATTTCAGACCCGTCATCTCATAAAATAAGCAGAAAGTATTGTGAATTTTCTTAATATATGTTTATACATATGGAAGTTAATTGGACCATATATACAGAGACGCCTCATTTCCATTCTAAAATGATGCATGAGCATTATGAGGAATAAGAATTTGCTTCATTAAATAAAAAATTCCAAATTATATGTGCACATTTGAGTGACGACATTCTACCCAAAAAAATTTGAGTGACGACACTATTTATTTACAAACTCTCATCTCATAAATAGCAAGAACCTTGTAAAAAATATTTGCTTCAATAACATATATATGAAAATCAATTGCGGTACATACAAGGACGACCCTCATTTCCATTTATGAGGGATAAGAGATATAGTCTAAATAATATTCATATTTATTATTTAGAGACTTGTTTGGTAGTTTTTTAAATAATTTTGGTTGTCAATTAACTTATTGTTCAGTTTGAGAGTTCTAGTCCTATTTCGTTATATTATTTTATTGATTGTATTAGCATTTAAACAGGATTGTCTTCTTTAAATTTAATTGGTATGAGTTAATATTAACATGGACATATTTCTAAGCAAAGACAAAACTTCGAGGGAGATGATATCCGCCTTATTGTTAGTAACTTCAATAAAAAAGAGAAAAAGTATACTTAAGTATTCTGTAGTTTTATACTTTCTAAATTAAGGCCACGTGATTTAAAATTATTATTTTTAGTTCCTGTAGTTTTTTTTCTCGGACATGCCTCAGTTACGGGCAGTCCGGGTAGCTGTCCGTCCACTTATCTATCCACACACCACATCCTCTTAAACGATATCATTTTTGTCCTACATGGACAGTCCATTTGTGCAAGTCAAGATGACGCGGCAATATGATAAATTATCAAATTAGTCCCAATTTTGAAATTAAATATTTCTTTTAAAATCCCACGATTATACACGAGACTGAATCTACGCCAGTGAATAAATTCTTCCCAGGTCGGAAGCAAATGCACCATTCACCTCCGTATCAACAAGTGAGGGGAATTGTTAGTAGCTAGGATTTGTAGGAAGAATAAGTAAAGAGAGGTAGAGAGAGATGGCGTGTGTGAAGTCGGTGAACCGATCAGCTTCGGCGGTTGTGGCGTCAGACGCAGTTTACATGGCCGCAGGGACGATAGCCAGGGTGATGGACATGTCGTCCAGCTTCTTCGCGGTCCTCGAGATCTTCAACCTCGATGTCCAGTCCGATGATCGCGATCTCTCTGTTGTCGGAGAGTACCAGAGCTCTGAGCATTTCAACCGCCTCGCCAGGGGCCGCAATGGATTTGGCTCCGAATCTTACGAGCTCGGACTCGTTGTCGGCGGGCTCGTAGACGGTAGCGTTGATGTCTGGAATCCACTCTCCCTGATCTGGTGAACTCTCGGGCCTAATTATTTTTTTGATTCCTTTGATTCATTTTTTATGAGTGAGCTGCTATTCACTAGCAAAGATTCCACCGTAACCGATAGCGGCGGATCCAACGTTATCCTCTAGGAAATGGTGCACAAGCTCGGACAGGCACCAGGACGAGGATAAGTCCTCGTCGGAGTCTCCGTCAGTGGCAGAGTGCTCGCTTTCGATGCAAGCATAGCTTATTATCCCACCGCTGATGAGCCGATCCCGGGCCCTCTCGTCGAACAGGTTCGCCCTCGTAAAAATTGTCATTTTAATTTTAACTCTTTTTAAGCGTGGCAGAGACTGTGTGGTTTCAACTCCTCCCGTCGACTTGCACAAATGGACTTTTTACGACGTCGTTTAGGAGGATGTGGCATGTGGATAGACAAGTGGACGGGCACCCATGGGACTAAAAAAATATAATTTTAAACCACATGGCCTTATAGGATACTTAAGTGTACTTTTCTTAAAAAATACCTCTCATGATATTAGTGTTATATTAATTATTTTTTGGCAAATTATTCACAAGTTCTTTGCCATAATTATTTTGCCATAATTATTAGTAAGGTTCTTGCTGTTTAAAAAATTATTTTTATATTCTCATTTATTTGTTCAAATATTGATTTCGGGTCATAGCTCACATCTGCAGTCATTTTTTTGTCATTTTTTTGTCATGTAAAATGACTTTGATCCCGTAGAATGAAAAAAATAAGAAATTATTTCCCTCTCTACTTTATCCTTTCATCTCGTCTATCTCCTCCCCTCTCTCCTTTACAAGCTCCTCCGATATACTCTAAAAACACTTAAGTTAAAACCACAGGGACGCCGTTTTTATCCAACTTTAACGAAGGGAGTCCATTCCTCCGAGCTAGAGGACCACAAATGGACACTTAAAACAATATGATTTTTTTTGAATTCTAGGTACACCACTTCTTCCAGTTCTACAATGTGAAACTAATCGAACTCAAAGGGAACATGCAACTCTCGCTTTTTATTTCCACTAATCGAACGAGCGTGGAAGGGAGATTCGTTCATTTTGATAGGGATTTCTATGGTAAAAAATGTTTGTTATTTCCACTAAACGAAATCTTAAAGACACCCAGGTAGCCAACTCAGGTTAATTTTTTCTCTCTTGCTCGACCGCCTAATTTTTATTATTTGTATGCAATTAATGGTACTTGTGGTGTTCAGATCTGGAAGAAGATGATCAGGGAGATGGTTTTGTGGTGCGACCATGAACTCGTTAAATTATTTATTTTTACAAGAGGTGCACCCATGGTCTTGCGGTGGTCAGATCTGGAAGAAGATGGTCAGGGAAGATGTTATTTGGTGTTTAATTGGGTGTTCCTAGGGTAATTGGGCCACGTTGACACAAGTGAATAGTGATATACATATCCAAATAAGAGACTATTTTTACTAACAAGTACTTAAATCAGGGTGAAAACGTTGTCTTAATTTTTTTAAAGGTAAAAGTTAGCAACTTCATTAATCATTGGAATCGTACAAGAGTAGTTTCTCAAGAACATGAGGAGGATTAGCCAAGACATTCTCTAAAGGAAGACCCAAACGAGCGGACTTAGCCAACCAATCCGCGACCCGATTAGCAAGCCGTGGAATATATACAAGTTTACACAATGGTAAACTCAAAAACAACGTTTGCACCTCCATCGCTTGAATCTCAATATGCCACCATGACAGAGCATAAAGGATGCTTCTCCTTGATAAGTTTTGCTGCGGCTTTGATGACAAGTAATTCAGCTTCAATGGATGTTGAGGTCTTAGTAGCACCTGTTAGTACATCAACTAGGCTGCCCGAATGACTTCGAACAACAATTGTAGTACCATCATCTTCGAAATGATGGAGCCAAGACACATCCACATTCACCTTAAGGTAGCCAATTTCTGGTGGGCGCCAGCATTCCTCAATGTTAATTACGGGAAGCACTCATCTATTTCTCAAAATTTGGAATTCCAAAGCTTTGTGTTTGGAAATTCTCCAAGTGGACTTTGGACCGTGGCTTCTTTCTTTCGAAGAGGAATTCATTTCTGGCTAACCAAATTTGCCAACAAATAAATCTCACAAACTGCATCTCCTCGCGCTGGTTATGTAAATCCGGATCTTGCAGAATAACTACCAACAAAGATGTGAAGTAGGGAAATTCTGAAATATTTGGAATGTAAGCTAAGGAAGAGATATACTAGGTGAGACGCGCGTGAGGGCAAAGAATTAAAGCATGCACCGAATCTTCATTGTCTCTGCCACATAGACCACAAAAGGGGTCAGTTGCTATGTTCCTTCTAACTAGGTTTGAGTCTGGACAGTGCAAGGGTTTTTTAGAATGGACTCTAAAATTGTCCAAATTCTTAAGCTAAGCATCGTCCCAGACCCAAACATTTGTACCATCTATAATCTTCCAGATCAATTGAGGTTTTAGGATATTTTTAAAAGGCTAAGCCAAGTCTAGGAGGGCCTGGACCCCATAGCAGCCTGAAAAAAATGAAGAATCAGGAAAATATATGCTCTTTAAGAGCTTAAAGTAAATTGATTCAGGGTTTCCAAGAATCCTCCATGCTTGCTTGGTCAGCAACGCCAAGTTAAAGTTTTCCATACATCTAAAGCCCAGGCTACCATCTTTTTTCCGAGCGGAAAGTTTCCCCCAACTAACCCAGTGAATCTTACACGTTTCCACATCACCAGACCAGAAGAATTTATCCATCAAACCATCAAGTTTTTTGCAAATGAATTTAGGGAAGCTAACACACATCATTGCACAGGTTCCAATAGAGGCTAACACAGATTTGATCATTAGCTCTCTACCAGCATTAGTAAGCATTTTGTTCTTCCATGTTTGAGACTTGTTCCACATAGCATTATAAATATATGAACCATCATTACTCTTTGACCTTCCCCAGAAAGAAGGAAGCCCCAAGTACTTATCAGTTTCAGACATACTCTTCAGTAAATATTGAGTTTGAATATCTGAAAATGTAATAATTTTAGTTATTTATTGCAAGAGACTTGTCACCTTTAAAAATTCTAACAATTCAAAGTTAGAACGTTGTCTTAGTTTAACCAAGAGATATTGAGTTTGAATCTTTGAAATTGCAATAATGTTGGATACTTATTGAAATAGTTTTGTTACCTTGAGTTTAAATCAAGGTGAGAACATTGTCTTAGTTTAACCAAGATATATTTGAGTTTGAATCTTCAGAAATGCAATAATGTTGGATACTTATTGATAAAGCCTTATCAGTTTTCAAACCTAGATTAATCATTTCATTACTTATCTCCGTATAAATAATAATAATAGACTACTTTTTCTCTGAGAGGTTACAAAATTTGTTCGTGTTGAGTTTGGCAAGGAAATAAGTGAAAGAGAAATTATTTTTCTATTTTATTTCGGACTCCTAATTCGACCTAAATAGATTACTTGATGTACAAGGGTTTACCTCTATATAAAGGCATGTTACCCAAGGGTTTTTGTATGGCTTTGTGGCTCGAAAACTCATCAATAAAAATTCTCCTTTCTCTCAGTGGATGTAGGCATTAGGCCAAACCACGTTATCTCTTGCGTCCGTGTTCTTTGTGCATTTTATTCTCTAAGTTGCTGAATTTCTAACAAGTAGTATCAGAGCTAAGGTTGGAGGATGTCGGATCACGGCGCGAAGTTTGCTCTTGTGAAGTTTGATGGCTCATCGAATTTTGGGTTATGGCAAAGGCGTGTCAATGATCTCCTCGGGCAACAAGGGATGGTCATCGCGCTCTCGGAGAATAAGTCCGAGAAGATGGAGGAGTAAGAGTGGAAGGAGATGGGGGCCAAGGCGGTGGCGACAATTCGCTTGTGCTTGGCGGACGATGTGATGTATCACGTCATGGATGATGAGTCACCAGCTGAGGTATAGAAGAAATTAGAGGCAAGGTATATGTCTAAGTCTTTGTCGAACAAGCTTTATCTTAAGCAAAGATTGTATGGGCTCAAGATGAAGGAGGGCTTGGATTTGAGCCAACACATTAATGGTTTCAGTCAACTTATGAGGTGCTTGAGAAAGGTTGATGTGAAGTTCGGGGAAGAAGACAAGGCATTGTTGCTGCTGAATTCTTTACCTGGCTCCTACAAAAATTTGGTTACAACTCTAACTTGAGAGAATGAGTCCCTAGTGTTGGAAGATATCACAAGTGCTCTGCTAGAATTTCATCAAAGAAGAAAAATTGGCGATGAACAAGCGGAAGGGCTGGTTGTGAGGGATAGCCATGGTGGTCGTAGTGGAGCAAAAGACGGGAAGGGATCCAAGTCGTGGTCAAATAGATTCAAGGAAAATTGCTTCGAGTGCGGAGAAAAAGGGACGTGAAGAAAAATTGTCCAAAAAGAACTCGGGATCGCGAGGAAAAAGGATCAGGTTCCGTGAATGTGGCCTCACATTCGGACGGGTCGGATGGTGATCTTCTTTCTGTTTTATCAAGTCCAAAACATTCTGATTCTTGAATTTTGGATAACGCTTGCTCTTTCCACATGACGCCCAAGAGAGGATGGTTCGACACCTACAAGTTTGTTGATTCAGGTATGGTGACTATGGGTGATGGTTCTACTTGTAGAATTGATGGCATATGTGATATCTGAATCAAGATGTGGGATGGTGTTGAGAGAAAATTATGTGGGGTTAGGCATGTTCCAAAGTTGGAGAGGAATTTGATCTCGTTAGGATCCTTGAATTATAGTGGGTACAACTATAATGTTGTAGGCGGGCTAATGGAGGTGGAGAAGGATGCTGTGGTGGTGATGAAGGGTGAAAGTAATGCTAGGAGCACCTACATGTTAGTAGAGAATACGGTTGTAGGTGGAGTCACCTCGTTGGATTCTGATAGAGGGGAGAAAAACTCTTATGTGATAGAGCAAAAGCTTGACATGAATGGTTTGAGTGGAGTTGTGATTCGCGGAGATAAAGTTAGCAAGTTCCTGCTGTAGTTGTCTAAAAGGACGTGCACGTCAAAAGTATTGGGTAGGTTTTGCATGGGGAATGCGAAGCCGTTGGTGACACCATGGGCGAATCAAGTATTTCACTCAATGCTGAACGGTGGAGTTTGAGGCATGTCGAGGGTTCTACTTGGTGGAGCAAAAGGTTACCCTTTGTATGCAATGGTTCGTAGCATTAGTTTAAGGCAAGAAAGTCCAGCGAAAAAGTAGTCCGAGGTTGCGGAACATGGGGTTGACCGAAAAATAGAGGACACATTTATTGGTCGCAATGTGGACTTGCTAGTTGGGATTCAATGGAGGTTGGAGGGAAGATGCCAAGCAAGTTCAGAAGCTCGAGCTTGGAGGCTGGCTCCAAGTGAGTGAACAAAGGTGGTGAGAAAGTTGAGATGGTCTTATTGATGGCGGAATATCTATGGTCCGAGGTAGAAATCTGTGGAGTCGGATTAGTCTTGCAAGATCTCATCTCTTCATGGAGCGATGTTTCATCAAGGTGGAGTTTTGTTGAAGTTCGGATGGAGCTTCATGGTTTGTCCACGGGATGATTTCTCGCCAAGGTGGAGATTGTTGAGTTTGGCAAGGAAATAAGTGAAAGAGGAATTATTTTCCTATTTTGTTTCAGACTCCTAATTCGACCTAAATAGATTACTTGATGTACAAGAGTTTGTCTCTATATAAATGCATGTTACCCAAGAGTTTTTGTATGGCTTTGTGGCTCGAAAACTCATCAATAAAAGTTCTCATTTCTCTCCGTGGACGTAGGCATTAGGCCGAATCACGTTATCTCTTACGTCCGTGTTCTTTGTACGTTTTGTTCTCTAAGTTGCTAAATTCCTAACGGTTCATAATAGGAGCAGTATGTTTCACTTGTTCTCCTCATGTATACTCTCGCTACCATTGATAATGGCAATACTTTCCAGCGCGAAAACTTAGCCACTACATTGTCGGCCACCTCCTGCATATATATTCCCTACCGGTGAACTACAAAATAAGGGCACCCCTAAATAAATGAAAGGGAGAGCCCCTAAATACATTCTTGATTTTGCAGATTAAAATACTGTCGTGACACATCACATTATCTGTCTATGTGCTCAGAATAACTTCGCAATTATCATCTGTATCCTTACAAAAATACATAAACTACCAATATGCTCAAAATAACTATGCCAAATATACTCAAAATATCGATGCCAAATATACCCAAAATAACTCTGCCAAATATCATTGAATATGATTCTTATGTTAGAAAAACATATAACCTAGAATCTAAGTTACTATAAATACAGATGATTTAGGTTGTATCCTACCAAGATGGTCATTCAATAATTATTTTAAAGAGTAATTAATATGTGTATATTTTTTTGGCATACTAAAATTAATTGGACCACTCCGATAGAAAAATAAGTCTAATAACTTTAAAGTTATAGATCGAGAGCATATTTTTCAATTTGAAAAGTTCAACTCTAAAATATTTATGAAAATAATTAAATTCTCTTACAATTTGAACCAGCATAAGTAGGTAATTTTCGTGATAATTTGGTTATCTAATTGAACCTATCGATGGGCATCAGTCCGAAATTGAAAATTCCCAACACATTAAGCACCAATCAGCACTTTCACCAAACCACCGGAAGCGAATAAATCCAACGACGCTTGTTATCCTTTCCCGCTCCTCTCTCTCCACTCCCAAGCCAGCTCGGGCTCTTAAACCTCTGGCGCGTTGACCTTCGCTAGGGTTTTACCTTTCGCGAACTTCGTCTCTTTCTTCCAATCCAAGAAAACCAGCCAATAGGAAGAAGAAGAGCTGAGTTTAGGGAAAAGGAACAATGTCTAGGGCAACCCTAGGCGGGGTGGAAGTCCCAATCCTCGGCACCGACGCCGTCAAATGGATTGACCTAACCGTCGCCGCCGGTACCACTCCCTCCACCCCTGTTTTCGCCGAATACCCCGCCCGGGACCTCGGATCCTGCTTCACTACCGGCAACCCTCCTCGCTACTTCGTCTGGTACTCTCTTGCTTTTCTACCTGCCTCTAATGATGATCCGTTATTTTCGTTAATTTCGTATTTTGGTAAAATTAGGAGGTACCACAAGAACACGCCTAGGGTTTTGGAGTTACAGGAGTTCTCGGCGAGCGAAGAATCCCTGGGGTTCGGGTTGCGCATGACTTTCCCCGAGCCGCTGTTCCCTTCTGTTCATCTGTGCGACAATGAGGTTCGTCTTGCCCCTTTGGAGTTTCGCGCTAGTCTGTGATGACTGATTAGAGTTTTAATCTTGGTGTTTGCTCTTTACGTTGCTGGAATGCAGATTGATTCGGACCCTGCTCGTCCCCGCTTGCTTTATGTGATGACTCTATCTGGTGTTGCCTACCTTTTCAAACTGAGGAGTCTTGCTGCTTACTTGTCCCATGCGGTGTTTCCTCACGACGAGGTTATAGAATGCAATATAAGTGGCTATTTTGCAAATATATTGATAACCTCTGTTATGGCCAAGGCGGGGTGCCTTTTAGTTGGGAGAAGTGATGGGTTGGTATCTGTATTCCGGCTTGGCTTCCTTGACCCTAATGCTCCTGGTACATTGCTGTTTCTCATATGTTCATCCCATGCTCTTTGTTTTCTTTCTGCTCTACTGTGGCCGCTCTTTTTTTTTTTTTGGGGAAAAGTATTCGCTGGAAGTCTAGTCTTTTGTGCTGCCACGGTATTGTCACTATTGTGGCATCAAAATGTTCTGATTTTATTTTCTGTCTGCATCTTGCCGCATTCTTTTCTCTTATAGGTTTTATGCACGAGCTTCGGGATGACGCAGGACTCGGTCGTCTATGGGGCTTGATGTCCAGGTGCTTATGATGACTGCCAGTTGACTGTGCGCTTGTTATTTCATTTCAGATGTCATGCTAATGCTAGGATAATGAATGGAAGGTCTAAATTGACAATGACAATCGATATTTTGAAATACCCTTGAAAACTTATTATTTCTTAATAATACAGAAAGGGTCATTTGAAACGAGGGTTCAAGATATTATAACGGGTGGCTCCCTTTTTTGACCTCCTTCTATTTTATTGTTTGTCGTTACTCTGCAGGGGCAGGACTTTAGGATCTGTGCACTTGTTATTTCATTTCAGATGTCATGCTAATGCTAGGATAATGAATGGAAGGTCTAAATTGACAATGACAATCGATATTTTGAAATACCCTTGAAAACTTATTATTTCTTAATAATACAGAAAGGGTCATTTGAAACGAGGGTTCAAGATATTATAACGGGTGGCTCCCTTTTTTGACCTCCTTCTATTTTATTGTTTGTCGTTACTCTGCAGGGGCAGGACTTTAGGATCTGTGCAAGATATGAAAATGTTAGAAATTCATGGAGCGAAAGTCCTCTTTGAGCTTCATTCAGATGGAACTCTACGGGCATGGAATTTCTTAAGTTGTAGCAAAATATTAAATCACATGATGACTGTCTCGAACCTAGAAGGCAAGTATTTTCAGATTTTCATTTAGGTTTAGTTTTATAAACCTGGATTATAAGGAAATTGGCTTACTTCTATCTTGAACCTGTGTTTCAAGACATTTTCTTGTCTCTGCTATGTGTGGCAGAGTTATGCTTTCTTGGAGTAATTTCTTGCGGGCATTGTTGTTTTCAAAATTCATTTGGTCTTTGCATTACATGCTTTTGACTTTTGGATGGAAGACGAGTCATATTTTTGTCCGTTCAGGCTTCAGATTGTATCTCAGAAATATGGCCTGGACAGAAAGAAATTTGTCCAATCTGTTGGCTGGCTGAATGTAAACGTTCAATTCTGTTTCTCAAAAATCTCAGGCCTCATGTTCTCACTTTTGGAAATATGAGACGCTCTAGATCAGGTCACAACGTTCATTGATCTACCTATTTGTTCGGTGTCTCTTTTCCGTTGGACCATGCTTCTTTCTTGCTTTGCATCACTTTATTGGCCCAGGGTTTAGTTTTATTTTTTTGGCCAGGTTTTTGTTAAGAGGCATTTCAGTTAAGGCAGGGGTGACAGCCCAGCTTGATTTGCCACATGGTTCCAGTTACTGGAGGAAGCTGTACCTTAGTGACCAATGATGGGATAGCTTGCCGTGGCTCTTAAAACAACATGTTATTCCTTTGGGTCCTAGCTACAATATTTTTCTGTCATTGTTGACGCTTTATCACTTTCACTGAACATGTTAAGTGCTAGTTGATACCTTTTTGTCAGTTTGCTTAGTGAGATTGCTCATTCTAACATTTTACATACTAGAGGGCGGTTATTTTGTTAGCTTGTCAGTGTTCTTGATTATTCTATCTTAATATTGTTGTTTTTAGGTGCCTCACCTGTAAGGTTGTGGACGGGTCAGCCTACCAGTAACTCTGCCGTGGTGCCAGTTGCCATCTTGTATGAACATGCTTTGGTATAATCAAGACCCATTCTTGATTCTTTTACTGAACTATGGTTAACATGTTGGCTGTGATTCTTTAACAAAATATCTTCTTTGACTTGATAACAATGAAAGCATTTGGTAGTTATTTCACAATTTTTTTGTCAGGTGATCTTAATATGTAAACTGAGATACTAAATGTGTTATGAAATCCGTGGCATAGTTTGCATTGCCTAATATTTTAAGAAATGTGAAAATCCATGATTTTACGTGGACTGATGTAGATATTTTTATTCTGTATGGAATTTTAGATCTAAGGGACTCATTAATTATTGGTTCTTTTGTAAAAGCATTAGAATAGATTTTGTGATGTCTGTCAAGACTTTCGTATGCTTACATGGGTTTACAGATGAGTTGTGGTTGGAACTGACTCTTTAGATAAGGGAATTCTTTTTGGTCGGTTCACTTATGACATTTTGTTTTCCTTGTTGTCACCTTTCTTTGGTGGCGTTACTCAATTCCTGACTGTTTTTTTTTATCTATGAAGGAGATCAGGAAGGAGACTCTCTGTGTCTTTTATCTCCGTCTTTCTGCTGCAGATAAGATTATGTTGTCAGTAGATTCCGCAATGCAAGCTTTTCCTTTGGATGATGTAATCCTGTTGCTGATCGTGCTTTCTAATTCATATTTTACAGTGTAACCTTGAATGAGTGAGCTAATGCGTTTGCCTCTTTCACTTTGTTAGGGAGAATGCATTGAGGTCAAACTCAATTCGAATGCAATGTGGATATTGAAGGACAATGGATTGGTTTCTCATAATATATCCCCCAATAATTATCTATCGTAAGTTTCTAATTTCCATTTCCGGAAATCTTGCCAAGCTAGCTTACTTGCAAGAAGCCGAAAGCTCAACTTGCAAAATACGTACTTCAACCAGAGATCTGATTGCAAGGACATTGCTGTTTCATTGGCTTCTCATTCCTAGTCATTCTTAAGCTGGTGGTAATTGAATATCAAACTTACATCGCATATCAAACTTGCATCGCATATCAAACTTTCTCACTATGTTGGAATAAGATTAATATTTGTTTTGATCAAAACCCACAAAGAAGGGCTGAACACTATTTTTCTATTGTCTGATAGGAAAGTAAAGTCGATATAGCTATGCTCTGAAAGATTCCACATCGTTATATACTTCTAAGAGGAAGAGAAGATTCCCTTTTCCTTTCTTTTGACAAGCGACATAGGGTTCTATATCGTATGAATTCCTTTTCATTGCACGTTTAGCCTTAATGATGTGATGATAGCTTTGGAGAGGCAGCTATATTGTGCTACGTTGGTAGTGGCTTCTTTCTTATGGATTTTTAGAAGTCATCGCTACTTGATTGCAGTGGGGTGATAAGATGTCCTACAATAGCAAATTTGATTATATTGACAGTTTGACGCACTTCATCTCCTCGTTCTTTTACACTTGCATTTATTTTTTTATTTAATTCAAACTCAATAGCATTGCACATTTTCAATTCGGTTGACTGGCTGCTGTCATCACTCTTAAAGTTGTGCTATGCTAGATAAATCGTCCCTTTTTGATCTATGACTGTGATCACATGCATTGTAGAGTACACCAACTTGGCAGACATATCAGATCTCCATAGGCCTCCTTTTTTTTTTGTTTATTGCTGCCCAAGGGTGAGCCATTTTCTTCCGTTTGTTTGATCCCTATTGTTGGATGGTAGGGAAGGAGGTCACTCTTATGCTTTGCATGAAGAGTTTGTAGCTGAGCAGCTGTTTCAAAATGCTGAACTTTCTGATGCTGCGCTTCCTTGTATTGTCCGTTCGGCATCTTCAGTCGCGAAGGTGCCACCTTATGCAGTTTGTGATTCACATTTTTATCACTTGGTTTGGTTTTTCCATTGCACTGGTTTCTTTTGGACCATGTATGCAACTTGTGTTGTTGTTGTGTCAGTTTCTGGTTGTATTATTTGCAAATTGCTCATGTTATAGGTTGCTCTAACAGTTTTCATGGTCTCTAATTTTGCAGGACCACAATACGTCATTTGTTTCATCCATCTTTGTACGCAGGCTGCTTCACCCTGGAGTTTATCAAGATCTCGTCATGCGGTCAACTTTTTTGGATTACAACAGACACTTGGGTGACGCTGAATTCCAAGCTTTATCTTTTGATGGGTTGAAAAAGGAAATTTGCTCGCTGATTGAACACGAGGCATGTGTTCTTCAACTTGCTCCTTCAATGCTTAGTAATCTGTCTTTTCTATTGTTTCTATGATTTCTAACACGTTTGTATATCTTATGTTACTTCCTTCATATTGTAATTTCATTACATGTTTTACCTACTTCCAGGGTACCAGTGCAAGTCCCCAACTGTTATGTTATAACTGGAAGAACTTTTGCCATCACTATTTTCATCATTGGTGTAAGAACAATTCACCTTGCGGTTTGATGCATCATCATTCATCAAATGGTGCTGTTGGTTTAGTACGAAAAAATTCAGTATCCGTGTTTCGTGAGTTGGAAACTATCGAGCAGCTTATTGATGGTGGGTTTTGATCTCTTTTGTTTCTGAGCTTTTAAGTTATGAATTTTCTAAGTATGGTTAGACTAATTCTTGGTTTTCTACTGCTGCTTTTTTCTTCTAGGAGTTTCTGATGAACATGTTGATACTGCCAACATTGAATCAGATTTGTCTGATGATGATTCTGAGCGTGAGATTCTTTTGGAAGTTATTAGATGTGTCATAAATATGAGCCACCAACTGGGGAAAACAACTGCTGCCATATTTTATGAATCAGTTATTAGTATGCCGGTTACTTTATCTGAGGACATTGTCTCATGCTTACTGAGGATTCTTGATGCTGGATTTGTTGCATCTGCTTCATCTCTTCATCGATCATACAGTAGTGGTGACTTTATTTGGGAGAAAGAGATCTCAAATCACAAAAATCTGAGGAAATTCTCCGTTGGCATGCTTTTATCTTTGAATGGTTTGTTCAGTAAAGCTGCCTCGTGGTCCAAAGTTTTGACTGCCATTGAGGGCTATCTACAATTTCTTGTGCCTCGGAAGATCATTCAGAAGTTTACAGCTCAAATTCCATATAACACGAATTCATACATTTTGGTCCAGGCCACTTCTCAAATTGCTAAGTTGATGTTTGAATCAACTGTAGATATTCTTCTGTTTGTAAGTTATCTTTGCAGTGCTGGGCGACAGGTGAGTGTTCTCCCATTTACATGTGTTTTAGCTCTGTATATATTTTGGTGTATAACAAGCTTTGCTCTTTTATCCAAATGTTCTTGTACTACTCCAAGTTTGATTCCCCTTTCATGGGATGATATTCCAAAATATGTCCTCAATTTATCCACTGCACTCCAGAAACTGTGTTTGATGTACTGGTAATTTACTTTCTTAGAAACCACGCCCTCATAATTTCATGTCCTTGCAGATTCATATGCTGGATGATGATATATCACGAATCCAGTTGGAATTGATCCCAATGATTCAGGAGACTGTGTTTGATTGGTTGGTAATATACTTCCTTTGCACCACGCCCTCGCAGTCTCTCGCTCGTGAAGATTTCAGTTCTCAACTTTCTTCGTTACAAATTGGTAATATGAAAACTTTGATTGCATAATTTCTTTAGCTACTCTGTTCACTAGGTATGGGGGGGGATGGGCATTAGTCCTTTTTTTGTATTATTTCCAGTCTTGCCTTGCTGGTAAACAGATGCTATGCTATGAGATAAATGACGTTGTCAAGTTTTGGTCCTCTGGAAGTTAGTGAGATACAATCTTGCTTCTTAGTTATTTTGCTTGAATCAATGACTTTATGGACACTACTTGATCAATGATTGCTCATTCCATAGATTGGACTCCCATTTTATTTTCTTAAAGCTCTATTTGGACTTGGTGGTAGCCAGCTGCTTATTTTCTCCTTTCCTATGCTAATTAATCAGAAAATACTCCTGGTAGACAATCCTGGAAAGAGCAGCTGGGCAGATGCAATTTTACATTGGCTTTTATACTTTTGCTGACAACTGAGACGTCAACTGAACATCGAAGTCACATTTGTTCCAATTATCTCTTAAACGGAAATGCCATTGTTAGTTCGGTTCAAGATCTTACAAGCTGGATCCTTTGGGGTAAAAATGGGGCTGAGGCTAGTTCCTTTGTAAGGCGCTCGATTGACCTTGCATTGGTCCTCCTTAGACATGGCCAGTATAGTGCTGTTGAGGTGATGCTGTGTTTCCTATTTCTTATGTTGAAGTTTTATGTGAGTAAGCTTAGAATTGATGGAACTCAAATTGCTTTGTTCAGTACCTCCTGATAACTGTGGAGGCCAACTCTCAGAGGGAGAAGACATCTAAAAGCTTTCAAGATGCTGGTGGCGATTGGTGCGTGCTTCAACATCTTCTGGGTTGCTGTTTTCTTGCTCAGGCATGGCATGAGTTCCATGGATTGCTTAAAGAGAAGAAAGTTGGTGAAGCAATTCGGCGCTTCTTCAGGTATTCCAGCTCTTGCTGAGCATTTAAGATGTCTGTTTCATTAAAATTTACAGATATTGTCCTTTCTGTTTGATTTCTCTATTATCATTATATCTGTATAGGACAGGCCATCCTGATGTTGCATACATAAAGTTGAAAAAAAGCTAAGATTAAAAAGAAAACATGATAGTAATCAACTCTCTTGATTTTGCCTCAAATCGTGTACCTTTTATTTTGTTATGCTGTTTTACAGTTTAATAAAGATGCCTTGTTGTCAAATGGTTTTTTTCCAGAGCTTCATCAGGTCCAAGTGCTGCTGAGGCTTTGCAGTCTTTATCCTGCGATGCCGGACTGCCCCATCTTGGTCTTGGTAAGCTGTTCGTTTCATTATATAGAAACAAGAAGTTGCAGATTACCGAATAAGTTGGAGATAATGCTGATTCTTCTCACACATCTTTCTTAGATAAAAATGTACCAGCTACTGCATGGAAGCTTCACTACTATCAATGGGCAATGCAGATTTTTGAGCAGTATGACCTCAGTGGAGGTGCATGCCAATTTGCTCTTGCGGCACTTGAGCAAGTTGATGAAGCTTTCTCTGAGAATGGTGATTTAAATCAGGAAGATGCTCAAAGTGATTCAGTCATGGCTGTAAAGGGCCGTCTCTGGGCGAATGTTTTCAAATTTATGCTAGATCAGAACCATTTACAGGATGCATATTGTGCAATACTTTCAAATCCAGATGATGAGAGCAAATATATATGCTTAAGAAGATTCATAATTGTCCTTTATGAACGTGGAGCTATGAAGGTGCGTGTATACTTGGTTCATGTGCTATTTACTGTTTTCTTTCACGTAATTAGTTTTTGCATTCTTTGCAATAGTTTGTATAATCATCATAGAGTTTTGTCGGCATGCAGCTTGAACATTGTTTTGAGCTTTACACATCTAAAATTTCATCCAAGGAAATCTCCCAAGACATGTTACTTTTCAATTAATTTTGTTGCCATGGTTTATTATGCTTGTTGGTTTAAATCTTACTTTCATGTGGCTCCTTGTTTTTTGGCTAGTCTATACCTGTAGCTTAGCCAGCCCCATCTGACGGGATAAGCTCTTTTATTCTTCTTCTTCTTGTTGTTGTTATAGTGTGTGCCTGTAAAACCACTAGTTTATACTCTTGAAAAATTGCACCTCCCACATGATGGGGGCTTGAACTGTTTGAAATTGTTGGTTTGGAGACATTGACTACCCATTCATGCTCAATTCTGTTTGGAATAAACTGTGTAGTGATGATTTATGCATCTTCTTGGCTAGTAGGTCCTTTTTTGGGTATTGATTTTTCGAAGAATTAAGCATGGGTTCAGTAATCAAATTCTGCACCCAAAGGATTAGACAGCAAACTTGTTTGACTCTGATGAGGTGTATTCTTGTACCATTGGAAGATGTAAGCTATGAAAGATTTTGACAATACATATTGGTTTTGTTTTCTGCCAATTATCAGAAATGTCTTTTTTGGCTTCCATAAATACAGTGTATTGCCTTACTGGTGGATGGGGTCAAATCTTACTATCTTTTTCTCCAAGGGCTAACTTCAACAGTGGATATACCAGGAATTAGTGGTGTTTTACTTTTGATGAATTTAGGATTATGGAGAAGAGAAATTTGGCTTGGTATTGTGTATTGCTGTCTTTGAAAGTGAAACAATAGCAATACCTTGGCGTATACTTGTGGAGAGAATGAAATTGTCAAAGAGTCTCTTTTGTTCTAGGAAATGTTATTTGCCTTGTGTTCATAAATGTGATTGTGATGGTGATTATAGTTGGTGTGCATTTTAACAATGTATTAGCAAGTCATGTCCCTTTGGCAAGGACCTTTTCTTGTTCTATTCTTCCTTGTTTATTAAAAAAAATTAAATGGAAGAAAAGTACTATATGATCACTCTGTTAATTTGTTGATGAATTTTTCCCAGGCGCTCCTGAGGCTCTAAACTTGTGTGCATGTCTATAGGTCTATCTTGCTATCTTGTTTTGGACCCTTTTCTGAGTACCTCTCCTGGCAGGTTCTTTGCAATGGTCAGTTACCATTCACTGGTTTGGCAGAGAAGATCGAACAAGAGCTTGCATGGAAGGTAGTTGCGTTAGAATGTCTTCCCTAGTTGTTATTATGCTGTAATATATTCTCTCCGATTAAATTTTTTAGCAGCATAAAGAATCTATATTTGTAGGCGGGACGGTCAGATATCTTGGCTAAGCCAAGCCCTTACAAGTTTCTCTATGCATTTGAGATGCGACGACAGAACTGGAGGAAGGCTGCAAGTTACATGTACCAATATTCAACTCGTTTGAGGATGGAAGTTGGTTTAAAAGATCAACAACATAAATCTGTTGTTCTCCAAGAGAGGCTTAATGGTCTTTGCGCAGCCATTAATGCACTTAATCTTGTTCATTCCCAACATGCTTGGATTGATCCTCTGCCCGAGAGAAATTCTCTTTCCAGCGAGTACAATCAAAGTAAAAGGTCCAAAGGGCCAACCAATGAACAAGGTACTTCTGCCACTTAGATCTATATCTGTTTCCTTCTCCTTTTTCTATGTCCCATTTCCAAAATTTCTGCGGGGTTTAATATATGCATCTGTTTTCTTCTCTTCAAGACAATCAGCCTCGAAGCTCACAGCACTATGTTTGTGTCGAAGATCTGGAAATTGAGTTCTTGCTAACTTCAGCTGAACACTTGCTTTCATTGGCCAATGTCAGATGTACATACACAGGTAATTTGTATTCTCCATGCTTTAAGGTGATATTTCTCTGTGCTCTATATTGCTGCGCTTTTCTGGTGAAATAGTTCTGTAAGTTTTAGAAGTGACCTATTTTCTTGGTAGTAAGAAGCACCGAACTTGACCATCAGGCATTTTTGTCTCTGGCTTTTGAGATCTTCATAACCTCGTTAGTTGAGATTAACTGTCTGTTGGTTCATCCTCACCTGATTAAAAAAACCAAAATAGAACTAATCTCATCTGCAATTATGAAACTAGCATTAGCATCTGTATTCTTCTTCTGCTGTTTCTCTGAGATCTTACTTTTTGTGCTTTGCAGCCCAAAAATTCCCATCTGATTTAGTTGATCTGCTGGTTGAGGCAAATATTTACGATATGGCACTTACTTTGGTTCTGAAGTTCTGGAAGGGTTCATCAATGTTGAGGTACTGTCTGGCACTTGATCTAGAAACGGCCTGCACCATTTTTACCTGTTTTTGTTGGTATTTTACAAATGTTGATTTGCTCTTTGATGTATAGGGAATTGGAAAAAGTTTTCACTGCTATGTCATTGCAGTGCTGTCCCAACAAAGTCAATTCCTTGTCTACTAGGTATGTGCTTGTAGTGTTTGAATACTTCACTTTCCATAAGCATCAGTTTGCTGTCTAGTGCTTCAACTATCCCTCTCCCACCCCTCTTTTCTGTGATTTTCCATTCAGTTTTGTCATTGAACAATTCATTATCATGCACTCTACGTTTGATGCGAGTCCTTTTCATACGCCATTTTCTTGCAACTTTCAGGATGCTTGGTTCATCACCATCCTCAATGGAAATGGTCGTCCGTGGTTCTATTGATGCTCTATCGGGATCTCTACAACCTAAAGGGAATACAGAGTGGGAAAACCTCGAGCTTTATCTGGTTCGTCTTCTTTTTCTGCTGCTTCCTTTTTGTTGTTTTATTCTAGAACCTTATTTTGTTCCTTGGTTTCATATTTTGGTCATTAGCAAATGAACACAAGCGAGGTCTTATGCCTAGCATCAGTTTGCTGGGTTCCTTTCATTAGTCCCTTACTTATTTAGCAAAAAATACCAGGACCAACGGATCTTTACTTCTTCTTTATTTGAATGACCAACAGATCTTAACTCGTGCAGTTTAATTTGCTCCAACTTCTTTTTGTTTCTAACTCTGGGATTTATTGCCAGGAGGTGCTGATCTACCATTCAATGTGGAGTTCTTAAACTCTATATGTTTTGGATTTGACTCTTTTGGGAGTTTTTTTTAATAGAAGAAGACTCTTTTGGGAGTTGGGGTTTAGGGGAGGGGGAAATTGTCCCGCGTCATGCTATCCATTGGCTCATTGTGCTTCCAATTGTAGCATAATTCCAGGATTTAATTGCATTAAGGTGGATTTGCTAGTTTTGACGTTGGGAATTATAACTCGTCTGTAAATGAATAACTGCACTGATCATTGTCCACTTCTATTTGCATCAATGAGGAAATAGTATAAACTCTGTAGACTCTGTTTTCCAAGATTTTGTAGAGTTATTTGGTTTTTTCATTCTTGATGTTGCATAATTTTTTTTATTGATGGATGTACCTGCTACCTACGTAATTGATTCTCTCTTTGCTACAGGAGAAATATAGAAGTCTCCATCCTGGATTGCCACCAATTGTTGCTGGAACACTTCTTCGGACGGACTCTCAGATTGAGTTGCCTCTTTGGCTGGTACACATGTTTAAGGTATTTCTTTCCACTAGACTATAGTTGAACACCTAGGAACGAGGTTATCCATGCATGGTTCTGTTTTCTATTTCCTCTACTTCGTATTTTAAAGGGTTGATGAGGGGGACTTCTTTCTCTTTTTGCCTCCTGCTTTGCTAGACCTTCACTGACTTAGCCAATCGATAGTATTGGGGAATTCTTGCTGTAATATGTTTCAAGGAATAGCTAAAGCAATTATCTTCTTGTGGTTGTCAAAATGCATGGTGTAGCCATCAATGTATCGACTGTATCCGATATCTGTTTATCCAGAAAGTCCATCTTGGATGTCCATTGTGCTGTCACCTTTGGGATGATGTGCTTCATCACTGACTCTTGCCTCTTCATGCACCTGAATTACCATTGAAAGAGAATGTAACAAGTCCTAGCTTCTGGCGGAGGGAGAAAATTAATAGTATTCTAGGCACCTTTACACCCAATAAGGTTAAACAAGCTTTAGAGCGTACATATGCTAAAAATTGTGACAGAAGTTTCTAATGTTTTTTCCTGATACATATGCTGTTTGCGGTTTTCTTGTTGCTACCCAAGATTATGAAGTTTTTCTCCTCATGGATGGCAGGATGGTCGAAGGGATAGGATGTGGGGCATGACTGGTCAGGAGTCAAATTCTGCATCTCTATTTCGGCTATATGTGAACTATGGCCGGTATATGGAAGCAACAAATCTATTGCTCGAGTACATCGAATCATATGCATCAGTGGTAAGTTAAGCCTCGTCTTTGAGATAATTTCTGGTCGTTTTGTAGTTTTCTTAGTGGACAAGAAATACCCGTGTGCTGAATGTTTATTTTGGGGATGATTTTAATCGCTGTGTGATCCTTATGGGCACAATATTGGCACTTTAATTATGTTGGAATTTTGCTGGCCCTTGACTGAAGCCACTAACCTTGTGCAGAAACCGTCAGAATTGTTTAGTCGGAAGAAGCCGTTTACAGCTTGGTTCCCGTACACAGCAATAGAACAGTTGTGGTGTCAACTTGAGGAATCGATCAAATCCGGCCACATGGTTGATCAGTGTGACAAGCTGAAGGGATTGATACATGGAGCTCTTCAAAAACATCTCACGCTGGTAAATGATTCTTCCCTGCAAAAGTTCACGACGACTTGGATACTTGTTCTATTTTTTTGTAATGACCATCTCTTTCATCTTGTTTTCAGCTTAAAGTGGACTGTGACGATGCATTAGCTTCTGCCGCTTCTTGAGTCGATGCAAAAGGAACCGAGGATGATTTGAAGTTCTGGTATAGATGAGTGTTTCTGAGCGCTTCTCTAATTATTCATATGCCATAACGGGGCAAAATGTTGTGCGTTCGGATTCGGATCGCGGGTGTTTCAGTTTCACTGCACACAATAACAACGACGTTTCAATCGTGAGTTCATTGAAGAATCAACCATGAATGACTGAAGCACTTGACTGCTATGTTTGAATATATGTTACACCAGTCGTGGGATGGCATTCGGCTATGCGAGTTATCCAAGGATTCCGGCTATTTAGGCAGGCGCATCAACATGACATGCAAGTGCAAAAATGGTAGTGGTTAGAAATGTATAGAGGAACATCTCGGATGATGATCAGGAGTCCGGCAGACCCGTTTCACTCTCGGCTTTCTCTAGGTTGTTAATTTTTGACACAAATTTTAACCTCTTTATCTTTAATCTTTCTCAAGTCACACTGATCTGCTGAATTGTAGCTAAATTAATGATTCTTTGTGTTCTTGCGTGACTAGATAGATGTAATTTTCTTTTACAAGGTCTAGATAGATGTAATAGGTGTAATGTGTTTACCAGTTAGCTCCACTTCGGCAGGCTTTTCAAGTAAATTACTGAAGATTCGTGCATCATGAATAAATTGGTGACATTTGTTCAAGCTCAAATATAGGTTTTCGAGTTAGTTGTGTCAAATCTTAGTGGGCACAGTTTTGTCTTTCATTTATAGTCCAACGGAGGTTTGAACTTTAATTAGTCGACAAGTAATACAGTTTTGTAGGTTCACACAGAACAAGCCATTTCCAACCTGTTGTGCTTAAGAATATGATTCAGCATCATAGGTTAGAGTATTATAAAGAACCGGACTACCCATTATTTTATATTTATTAGAAACAATTGTCCTTCCTACCGAACACACAAAAAGAAATGATGAATCGTAAGTCCTAACTGTCATTGCCTTCCTAGTACTCAAACTAGCTCACAACGTAATCAAATGCATCTGCCAATTATTTTTTTCTCTCTCACCAGGCTTGCCAACTCCCTTTCTAATGTATAGCTCTAGATCTGACATCATGCGTTACATACACCTCTTAAATTCTCTTATATGGCCTCTTTTGATTTTATTAGAGCTACGAGTATTTTGTATGAAAATTTGATTCATCACATACTGATGCGCAAATAGATTAACGGGATACTAAAATAAGTTTGTCCTAATTTAATTGGGAATTTATTGTTTAATTTGCTTATGCTTATCCGACACGAAAAAAAAAACCCTTTCTTCCAAATATAAAAGACTGTTGGATAAACAAAGAAAATGAGATCATTCACCCCATCCAAAAACTGAATTGTCAACGTAAGGCTGCTGTTAGTGTCATTTGAATAAAGCCACTCTAAAATTAATTCCATTATCGCTAATACGCGAGAAAAAGTCAAATCTCTCCTCTCACCCCTCTCAGGCCTCGACCAACCGTTTGATGTAGGTCGGTGGATAGAAAAAGTTTCCACCCAAAAAACATACATAAATTTTGGTGCGATCATACTAATATTAATGTACCAGATTCTATGAGAACTCTAAAGTGAATGTGTGTTTGGGTGAGAGTAATGTTTAAATGTGTGATCTCCTAGAAAGTCTTGCTATTACACCACTCTTTTCTAAATCTTAAAAAATAATTTTTTTATACCAACGAGTATCCGAACGCCCACTAAATCTAATAAATTAAGTTCGAGTCCCATAGAATTTATAAAAAATGACAAAGTCCTCTGACAAGTTATGTTTTAAATAAATCATACTATTTTTTTTATTAAGTTAAAATAATTCGTTGATACAAATTTAAAACTTCTTACAAAGCCAACGACCAGAAAAATAATAGAACAAAGCAAAACGAGTAAGAAAAGGAACAAAGGAGAGAGGGAGAAAAGAAAAGAAAACATCAAAAAACACCAACTAAATAAACTTTTGTTTAGTTTCATTTCATTACACTAACGAGACGTTACGGGGGAAAGACTAAAGAGGAAGAGACGACACCGTATCTCTGTGTCCAAGTTCTAAAACTTGCGTATCACTGAGAGCCTCTTCCTGGGTTTGCCAGAATCTCGGAGATAGCTTCAGTTTTCTCTCCCATTTTTATTCTCTGGCCTTAACTTGGGAGCGAACCTGAGTAAAGGTGGAGACTTTTCTCTGTTTTTCAATTGGGGGTTTCGCTTTGAAGTCCAAAGGGTCCTCGGTAAGATGATGCTTTGTTGCTAATTTATTTTCTCATGTACTAATCTGTTTTGTGGAAAATGGGTTGTTAAAAAGTTTTGTACTTGTTGTTTGATCACAGCTTGAGGTGGGTTTTCACATTGGCCACTTGGGGTTGAGCTTGAGGGTGGCCGACCAGTCGCCCGCCTTCACGGTTGCAAAGGGTCCTCGGTAAGATGATGCTTTATTGCTAGTTTCAGTTTCTGATGTCCTAATTTGTCTTCTGGAAAATGGATTGTTAAAAGTTGTGTTTTTTTTGTTTAATAGGTGGTCACATTGTTTGATCAGCCTGAGGTGGGTTTTTTCACATTGGTGGTCAGCCTTGGGGTTTAGCTCCAACGGTGAAAAGTGGTCATCGGTAAGTTGATGCTTGTTGCTGAATTTGGTTATTTGTGCCCAATTTGTCTTGTGAAGAAGGGGTTGTTAAAGTTCTTTGCAGTTGACGACCTTTTGGAGTCCGGCATAGATATGCCAGACTCACCTGATGTGGAACGGGGAAGAGCTAGTGCAAACACACGCCCCCGGGACGATAGTGAATATTGGCTTGTTGCTTCTGATGAAAGAAGGGAAACTGAAGTGGACGTCGTCTCACAATCTCAAAGAATAGCTAGACATAGATCTTTTGTTTGGTGGATCAAAGCGCTTCTGTGGTGCATTGTTATAACTGCAGTTGTTCTTGCTTTCTTTAAATGGGCAGTTCCTTTCCTATTTGTGAAGGTATTCTCTCTTCTTACCGTATGTGGGCTCCCTTTTTTTATTCTGTAGTTCTCATTGTAGAAATACTGATATTTGATTTAGTGATGATAACTTGATTTTAGGTTTAGTTTCCTTGATCTTGGACTGCTTGTGGGGGGCAAGTGACTGATTATACCTTTAAACTTTTCTGAAGTTTTGATTTCCGATTCGAACTTGCTGATCCGTAGTTTATATCTTATCGACTTAATGATGCTCGATGCTAGCCAGCTAGCTCTAAGCTTTCTGTATGCTCGCATCTGATTAGGATGTAGCTTCTTAACTTGAATGCTTGTACTTGTTGTCCGTGCTGATAGATGGTCTTAGATCTTAATCTAGGTATGCCTTGTGCTGGCCGGTGCTCTTCCTAGCTCGGTGTTGCTTCTTTGTGTTTCTAATGCAATCATCGTATTGGCTGCCAAAAAATGTTGCAAACTTTGTTTGATCATTGTAGCTCGTGTAGGTTGCTTAGTTGTTTTGTACTACGCCAAATTTTAATTTACTCTACTGTAGGTTCTGCTACCAATGATGAAATGGGAAGCAACTTCCTTAGGTCGTCCAGTCCTCGCCATGGTGCTTGTTGCCTCTCTGGCTTTGTTCCCTGTGTTTTTGATACCTTCAGCTCCTTCCATGTGGTTGGCCGGAATGATTTTCGGGTATGGACTTGGTTTTGTGATAATCATGGTTGGTACAACAATTGGAATGGTGCTTCCCTACGGAATTGGGCTACTCTTCCGCGACCGGATTCATGCAAGTATTTCAGTCTTTTCTTATCTAACAAAGTTAATACTCCCTTGAGTTTATAGGAGAGCACCTCATTGTTGTTTTGCTCTTATCTGCTACTGCATCTGTTTTTGATTTCTTATGTGCTGAATGTGTAGGGATGGCTGAAGAGGTGGCCCCGGCAAGCTGCCATGATTCAGGTCGCTGCCGACGGGAGTTGGTTTCATCAATTTCGAGTTGTTGCGCTCTTCAGAATTTCACCATTTCCGTACACAATTTTCAACTATGCTATAGTGGTGACAAATATGAAGTTCTGGCCCTACCTATGTGGTTCGATTGCCGGAATGATACCTGAAGCCTTTCTTTACATCTATACGTATGTCACATTCCTTCCAATTCTTTTCACTCTATTATCAATTTGAATCATAACATTCCTTTAGCCATATGAATTCGATCTGTCGTGTACACTCATTAGATGTTTGATTCTTAACGCGTTATATTGTCTGCAGCGGTCGGTTATTCAAGACGTTTACTGATGTTCAATACGGGAACTACCACATGACCCCGGTTGAGATTGTATACAATGTGATCTCCTTCATTGTTGCAATAGCCACCACCGTCGCTTTCACCATCTACGGAAGACGAGCTCTGGAGAACCTCGAAGCGGCCGAAGCCAAGGAAGTTGTTCCGGCCATCGAACATGGAGGAGGTCATGAGCTCAGAAAGCTGCCGCTTGAAAGATCAAACAACGTTGTTATTCCCACTTTCACATTGTAATTTGCTCTAGAGATGAGGAAGTCCATATAAGAGATTGTACATGAGGAAGCTCCAAATGATTCTAATTTGCTCTTCTGTGGTCTTCTTAGAGAAGTCAGGATTAGAGAAAAAGAGAGTGCAAGTACATAAAGCGAAAGCTGATACTTCTAACATATTGTTATTAAATACTTGTTTAATTTTTTTCATATCTGGCTCTGACTTAAATTTCGGTCCACTGGTTATTCGGTTCACTAGGTCTTCAGAAACTAGGTAGTATAAAAAAAATAAAAAACATATAGTTGTATTGTAATATGATTAGATTGCTTTTGGAAGGGAGAAATGACAATTTTAAAAGATTTTACGTGGACTTGCCATTTTATCAAGTATGGGTGAGAATTACGCATTGGGATTATTCCGAATTATTAAAGTTTAGGAAGCAGCATTCTGCTTTAGTTTAAATTTTTTGTTGTTGATATCATCTTGTATTTGGACATTTATTGAAGAAATTAATTCATGTTCGAATTGGATAAGACTTTAAATGATGGCAAAATTTTATAAATTAGTATTTAACACTGTTGATATCGGAATAGCTAAAATTCATGTCTTTGTTTGTTGGTAACTTGAGTTTAACGCTCTGAGAAGTGATTTAATTGAGCATATTTGGCAAAAGTTCGGGAACGATAATTAATTATGTAATTTAAATTTTATGTATTTGTAATTTAAATTTTCGTATTCGTAATTTATTATTTCTGACTTCCATTTGTACCTCGAATATTTTTATCTAATTTAGTATTACAAAAAATGATAGTAGATAATATGTGGATGAGAGAGAAATTAATTGTTTATTCTGTGAACTGGTTTGCTGCTGTGGGTAGAAAAATATGTAATTGGATTGGATTGGGTTAGATTGGGTGTAGATGAGAGAGAAATTAATTGTTTATTCCGTGAACTGGTTTGGATGGTTTGCTGATGTGGGTGGTCTAAGTTGAGACAATGCGTTTGGAGCAAATCTCGTTTCCAATTAAAATAAATGAATTAAAGATCTTTATGAAAAGAGTCGGATTTTTAGGAGATCAAAGTATAAGTTGCACGTAAAAATTCATAATACCCTCAAACTACTTAATATTTCATAATTATAATACGTCCTTTAAGAAGGATGATGAGGAATCTCATGAGCTGTTATTGTTGATTCACTTGCTTGTGTAGGAACCATTTCTTGAGCTTCACCCTGAGAAGCTCCTCCCATGGTGAGCCCATGCATGCTTGTGTCAGGTGAATCTCTGCCTTTGAGTCCACCTACCCAAGCATCTAACTTTGATTGGACATTGTCTCCAAACATTCCTTTCTTGAAGCTGCTACCCATCTTTAGACAGAAAGACTTGGCAAGTTAATACAAAAGTCTTCGAACAATGAAACACGCGGTCATTATACGTGATAGACTAGGTCTACCCAAGAATTATGCGGACGTTGCATTAGTGTGTTCAAGTTTACTAACCTGGGATACTAGAACATATAATGGCAACGTGCTGTAACTGCACACGACTTGTACGACAACGCTGCAACCTCGAACAGATCGAAGTCAAGTGACCGTGCCAAATGCATGTGTTAAATGGACGATGACGATGACGATGAACATGCTTACCCCATGACAAGTCTAACCACAATGTATCCCAGCTCCTCCATCATGCAAGACCGGAATCCGTAGGTGAACTAAAAATTTAGCATAAAAAGTTATAGTCAAGTCTTGGATGACATTTGCATTGGTGCTTTGAATGAGGAAGGCTAATCTTGCGTACCAATATCCAGAAGAAGAAGGCGATCTCGAATGAGTTTTGGAACAGAATGAACTGAATCAGACGGAGGACTAATGTTGGCCTGCCAAACCAAAAGTACTTATCGGACGGTTCCACTGCTGCAGCTTCAGCGTCATGCAGACTCTTGTGAGCGTGCTCTTGCGATATAAGGCTGATAATGTGCACCAACTTAGCACCTACAAGCAGCAGAATCTACCTCCGCGAGACGCGCTAACACTTTAGTGATTTCGTAATTCTTAATCCAAATTAGAATTAGCAGCACCGAAGTTATCCCCCCGGAATGCTTACAATCAAAGGTAAGAAGGCGAGCCAGAAGAAGGAGCGCCAGCCTGCAGTTTCCAGCAAAAAAATAGAACGGTTAGGAAGTTCCAATGAGGATCACGGCAAGATTTGGTTTGCAATAGCGGAATGAACTAAACCTTCCAAGTTCAGTAGCAAGAAGGCCACCACAAAGAGCCAAAGGTACCAGCTGTTACAAGATTCGAGTTAATGAAGTTCCGTTAAGACGAACATGGTAGTGAAGACATAAAAAATTAGCTGTTTACACTTGAGACTCGCCTTATGCCGATGATCTTCTTGAAATCAACTTCAAGAGTCCGCATCACGTACTCGTGGAAATCGAACTTAGGTATACGAGGACAATGCGTCTGGATGGAATAAATGTCAGAAGATTAAATACTCTGTCCCCTAAGGAATCTGAAAAAATAGGTGCAAGAAGAGGAACTTAACCGAGATAAATCCTTGTCGAAGTGCGGTGTACTCTGACTTGGTGACGCTGCCATAGAACTGTCTGAAGAAAGATATCTGAAGAAGAATTAGCAGAACAAAGTCATTTCCATGATGGTTTCATTCAGTTGGACAAATAGAGAAAAGCAGTGAGTGAGGCTTGGACTGACCGACCAGCTTATAACGGCCGCCTTTCTCCAGTATCCTTTGGCATGTTTTTTAACAAAGTGTCTGTGGTGTTCATGGGCTTGCTTCGGAATATCTGCAAGGAGATTGATCATTTTTATCTAGACATCGTTGATTTTTATGCTTGTAGATAGAAACAATGGAAGTCAAGTTAGAAATGATAAGAACCTTTTCCCGAACGCGTAATTGAATCCTCCCATTTCTTCCATTTCCGCACCTGTGACATTTGATGTGCGTGATCAGTCTCGACAGATTAGGACCAAAGATAATGGTCATCATGCATGATCTTTAGAAGTGAACCTCTTCGTCGAAAAGCTAATGAGTTGGAATGTTACCCGTGCCCCTCCAAGAACCATTGTTGTAACACAGAAGACAACATGTACTAATGCCATGACAAAGATGAATATATGCAGCTGGTGTAATGCTTCCAAGGAAATAAGAGGAACCTTCCCCTGCATACCCGAACAAAGTCGAAGCAAGAAGTAAACAGTTATCAGAACTTTCTTTTCCTTTCTACCGATTCGGTATCTAGTACAATTGCATAATCATCCAATGTCATGAGCTACTCAGCAGCTCTTGCGCATAAAACTCTTCCAAGTAATACGGACCTGTTTTGAGCAGCGTGTTTCAAGAGTAGCCTCGGATAGCATTCTATGTATGGTTCCATGAGGAGACGTTCTGTTATGATTGGCTTCGGATTCTCTCTTACAAGGAAGCATTTTTGTTGTTACATTTGGGGGCACACATGTTTTGCTTATTGGACCTTGGAAAGCTGTTAGTACGAGGGATATGAAACCTAGAAGCATCAATTCTGTATAACAACCAACAAAACAACTTCAGTTAGTCCGGACGAACATTTTGACATAGCTCTTTGGCGTTGTGTTTGGATTTGTCTCAAATTCCTAACTGGTTTAGAACTCGTGCTGTGAGCATAGCTTACCTTCTTTTAGTTTCTGTAAAGCTTCGAATAAGGCGTCTTGATCTGAATGCTTCAAGAACTGAGTATAAAATAGTATGCAAGACAATATATTAACTTCATAACATCTCATCTCAGTTGGTTGAATGTATTATGTATCTACTACTCAGAAAAATGATCCTATCTACACCAGCCAAGTTGATGACCACATACTACAGAAGAAGAAATACCTTTCCGAGTCTGCGCAGACCACGTTGCGCAAGCAGAGACACGACAACAATGAGAAAACAGACACCAGCAACTACCCATGTTGGTGTAAACTCCAAAGAGCTGGTCTCTTCGGACATGATACTTTTGAGTTCTTGGAAGTCTATTATAGAGCGAAAGGTTTGCATCTGGTAGCTGAAAAGCTCAAAAATATATGGGAGCCGGTTCATTGTAAAAAGGAAAGGCAAAGAATACAAAGCAAATAGTGATTGAGGAAGAAACTAGAGGAAAAGAATCTTAGTTTGATGGAAACCAAAAGAGAGAAGGAGATCAAAGATTACCAATTCAAGGAACGCATAGCACAGGTTCCTGTCAGAAGCTTTGCGTGAGCCTGAAAGCTGATGCTCCTCGGTTCTTGGTCGGCCAAAAACCGACACTGTTCTTCGCGAAAAGAGAAATACAAGCTGCCTTAGGTTGGCAGATGTATCAATAAAATATCATTAAGCAATGCTGCTCAAGTTAAATGATACTTTTTGGTTCAATATACTATCAGGAATGGATCAGCATTTCTGCAGATATCAACAAGGTCGGGCCGAAGCTGCAAAAGCTGCAGAAAGATGCATCCCTTAGGCTTGAAGGCTAGAGTTCCAGGTAAAGTACAGCCAAACAACCAGACAAGAAGATGCTAAAGATATATGCATAAAGGTCCTGAAGACAAAACTAAGACAGCTGCCAGTTGTTGGAGAAAGACAGGACCTGAAGTAAAGAATTCGGGGAGGCGGCTCAAATGGCAACTTATTTGTTAACCAAATTTGAGACTGTTTGGTTTACAAGTTTGACAGAATACAAGGTTGCTATCATACATATGTACTATCTATATCACATCCAAATACAAACAAAAACATCCCCGCCGCGGGATCCTAGCCATCTTCGCCGAGTTTTGTGTCCGAACCCTGCT
The DNA here is from genome assembly GCA_963995505.1 of Hypericum androsaemum. NCBI lineage: Eukaryota > Viridiplantae > Streptophyta > Magnoliopsida > Malpighiales > Hypericaceae > Hypericum > Hypericum androsaemum. The sequence continues at coordinate 1,899,551 of OZ023199.1, forward strand.
CATGCAGATTTTGCTCTACTTTTCGTTTCAAAGTGATCCAAAGCCGCTAATTGTTGTTGGAGCAAATATTATCCAAAGTCATTAATGATTTGTTTCTCGAAGTAGATTCTTATGGTTTCCAAGGTGCTGGTGGGGGTGGCGGAGTTGGAAACATTGGAGGAACAGCAGAGAAAATTGTGTTCTTGTCAATCCCGAGGCTCTTATCGCCTGACAAGGCCACAAGTGCAGCAACCAAACCGGCATTGCCAGCTAGGGTTGGTTCAGTATAATTGTAGTTGGAGCGGACATCATGGAAACCGTCATGCCTGTCAGGGCCCGCAACCATCGCTCCCACAATCGTATTTGGATTTGGCTTGGAGGAGTCCCTCCATTTCCACCCTCCCTTGCAGTTGTATTTTACCTTGTTTTTGGGGATAGATGCCCCTCTATGATGAACATGTCGAGGATAGTGCCCACCGAAACCAACAACATAGCTCATTTTCTTTGGATTATTGCCCAGGATGTAATTAATCTGCGACACAAAGTAGTAGATATAAGCAAAATTCTCACATTTAGTCATATTTTACTACATCATTTAGAAAACAAGCTAGCGTGTCAGATCTGAAACAACATACCTGAGTTCTGGCAAATTCACGCAAGACCTCGACCGTATAGAAATGCGGCCCACAGTACCATCCAGGCGTATCGGCAGCTTCCATATAGTCACTGAACAGAGTGGCTAAGAAAGCTGCATTGACAACATATTGCAATGGCTGCGGCCTTCCGTGGTTCAACTGAATTAATCCTCCTACATAAACAGAATCAATATTAACTTGAGATCATGGACATCAAGGAAAGCTTAAAACAAGTTACAGAGAAGATAAAAATTTACCTTTAGTTCGATTGAAGCTTGTAAAAAATGGAAGATAAGAACACATGATTATTCCTGTTTGGTTGTGGAATGTACTCAAGATTTCTTCGTACGGATACCCAGGGCTTAAAAACAGTCGCATACGACTTAGGAGCACCTAATCAAGTGGTACAACCAAAGCATAAAATCAGTTGCTGGGAAGAGCATAACTGCAGAACTTCGTATGCCGAAAGAACTGTTACATTCCATTTTCCCATTGTTAATTATGAAACAGGTACGAACCTGAGCACCAGTAAGTTTGTTATCCCAGCTAAGAACACCATAGTCTGGTCCTCCCCAGAAAGCACCAGCATGCTTCGCTAATTTAGGATTTGTTATAAGGTCGAGATAGGTATGATTTCCAGTAGCATAATAAAGCCAGGCTCCACCCCATATGAACTCATCCCAGTAACTAGTCGAGTTGTAGAAATGGGCAGCATCAGTACCACCAGCACTGTATCTACCCCGCTGGTCTCTCGAAAAACCAAAAAGGGTTCTGGCACCGTGGACTAGTTTCTGGGAGTAGGCTTTGTCATCCTTGAAGACAATGGATCCAGCAGCTAAGGCAGCAGCCATCTCAGCAGCAAGATCTGAGCATGCGTGGCATTCGTAAACAGGTCTAACATAATCAATATCCTCGGGTCTCATCCAGCAATAGTGGTCATTTGGAGTAGTACTTCCCCCTGAAGTATCCCCTACTCCGACCTGTCCGAAAGTGTAAACCACAAATGATTCAATACAACGCCTCCCCAATGGAACGTTCATAAGGGAAAAAAAGATGGCTCGAAAAATTTCCAGAAGATTATCACATTTTAGGTCTCCACAAAACAGTAACCCATTAGCTGCAACACATTCATTATTATCTTAAGAACACTCGACAAACAAACAAGTAAAACGAATCAAGGGGAACGTGAATTCTACCTGAGCAACGACTCTATCAATCTTATCGGCAGTGTGGTTAAATGTCTTGAGGAAATAATCAGTCCCCTCCTTGATAATATCCTTAATATGGCTCAGCTCCCCGGCCGCCTCGTATTTAGCACTATACTCAATAACACTCCAGCTGAGCATGGTGATGGTGAACGACATGGGAAAATTAAACTTGATCGCATCTCCAGCATCATAGAACCCACCAACCAGATCCTTGTAAATCGGAGATTTTTCCGACTTCCCGTCGTTGAGGCAAGAACTCCCCCTCCATGAAACATTGTTATGCTTCGGCAGCTTCCCCGCTGTCATCACACCAGCAACCGAATTAGAATGAAAACAAACGAAAAGATCAAGAACAAGAACCCGTATCAGGTCAGATCAGGTTCCTAGATCTGTAGAACCAAAACAGAAAACAAAAAAAAACTTATTTTAACATGCAAATCTACTTAAACACTTCCCCTTTTTGAGCTAAAGCTCCCAGCTTTATCTGCACTCAACAAACTAAACCCAGCTCAGATTCATTAATTCCAAGCTTCCTTATGTAAAGCCTCGTGATCCGGACCGACTGTTTCCACATATCAACACTCTAGCCTAGGTCAAACACGTTTAACCGTCCAAATCAAATCACTTTAAGTCTGTTCGGAATATATCGGGTTATCACACATTAACACCAAACATTTCCTTATAAACTCACAATTTTCCAGCTAAAGACTCCAACTTTAAGCCACCCAAAGAAGAACCCGCGTAATTAAGATCACACACACTCACATCTCTGGGCGTTAAAGAACATGAGGGCCTTGTGGAGGGCGAGCGTGTAGTTGTCGGGAGGGGCGTGGCTGCGGTGGTGACGTGGCACCGTCTTGACGACGAGGGCGACGAAGCCGGCGAGGAGGCCGGAGATGAGGAGGGCCCCCACCGTCCATACGAAGATCTTGCGGCTGACGAGGACGCATCCCAGGTCCACGTACCTCTTCTTCTTCTTCTGCTCGGTGGGGCCCAGCAGCCAGCTCTGTTGGGTCTCGTCCAGCGGCCGGGACAGCGCCGCCCTGTCCAGCTCATTCAGGTTCCGGCTCCGGTCGTCGTCCGTCGCCGAGTCCGCCGTGTTTATCTCCAGTGGGCCCCCCCACGGATCCCTCCCGTACATGCTCATGACGGACGGGTTGGTCTAAATCCCAGGCTATTTATGTCTATTGCTTGCTTATCCTTGTTTGTCCGTTGATGTCGTTGTTCCGACAGCACTATAGAGAGAGAGAGGAAGTGTGGACTTAGAAATGGACTTGTGTTTGGTGTCGGTGAGCGCGTGAATGGGCACGTTGGTTTTTTATGTCGGTGAGCGCGTGAATGGGCACGTTGGTTTTTTATAGCACTGGTTATCCGAATATCTTATTAATTTATGTTCAAATTGCATATATTTTTCTTAATATTGTAAAAATTCAAGATTTATTTAGTACTACTAATTTTTCAATAATTTCAACTCATAACATCTTTCATATTATATGATAATCTTTTATCGGTTAATCTAAAGGTTTGTTCGTTATAAAAAAAAATCTCTCTCTTTTGTTTTCCTCCTCGGATTCCTTCTTTGTGATTGTTTAGGGTTTAGGATTGGCTTCTCGCTAGTACTAGTATATCCCTCAAAAAAAGCTAGTACTAGTATAATTAATGAGAGGGAAAATGAAGAATAAGTTGGGTATTAATTTAAATTAATTAGTGTGGGTTGAATAATTGTGGGGTCGCTCGCTGCTTTTATACTTGTTCGCCGTTGGACGAGGACAGTCTGTCCATTTACCACTGTTCTCTCTTTTATATCTATCTTTTTTTTTCACAAACCTAACGTCTCTCTTCGCTTTATTTTTTTGGAAAAACGTCTCTCTTAATTGGGTATTAAAATCGAATGAATAATTCTCATGTACCAGTCGTAGAATATTATTAACAATGTTAAAATTTTCTTGGGTTACCGAATTTCAGCACGGATAAATACACAATTATTGAACGCGTGCAAAAAGTAGCCATCTCCAAATTGTAGGCCTAATTAACTTGTCCGATCCGAGATAATAAGAGGGTCGTTGATACATTTTTCTTCTCTTTAATTAATAAATATCCTAACTGATTATTCAGTTCATTGCGAACTAAATTTATCTTACACTCCTCTACATTCATTACGAAGAGACAACACTCAATTACTATTTTTCCCCTTTCCATATCTTTGCTTGTATTTTGGATTTCCACTTGCTTGCATTGCAATTTCATCCAAGCTAGCTAGTTAATTTTTTTATCACATGATATCTGAATATTTATTAGACCGATTAATTATATATTTGAGGCAAATTTTAATATGACAAATCTCTATTTAATTCTACCAATCTAAATATTTGTTAACTCCCAAGCTAACTAGCTAACTAACGGCAAGTACAGTTTAAAACAGAATTGTGTCTCTCCGGACCCGTTCCGCCGGTGACTATGAAACAGTCGATGAGAGCTACAGGATCCGATCAACCTCAAAATTTGCAGAAACAACAAAATAGAAGAAGCAACATAATTTCATATTATGTTGAGCTACGAAGATTAGGGTTTTTTGTGTTGGAAGAGGCATGCGAAAATTGGAAACCTTTTCAATTTAGGGTTCGCTAATTGAATCTTCCAATCCTAATAAATGTTCAGCTTTCGTGAGGTTTTCCACATTGACTTTTTCAGTTACAAATTTCTAACCATGGTAAATTTTTTACCAATTAGTACGTGTGTGGATGACAACGTCCGCGACACGTTATGGAACAAATCTGATCGGTACTTAAGTCCGTAAACCTTGTGCAAGTACACATATCTCAAGCATATTATATATCTTGTCAAGTATATAATGGTATTGTATCATTTACAAAGCAGGGGAAGTACATTGATGCTATAAATTGCTAAGTAGATTACTAGCTTTCAGGGTAAAAGCACTCCTTTACATGGACATGCATCCAAGAAGAGAGGAAATGGTAGATACACGAGACGGATACAAGCCGGTATACGGTTATATACGATTTTATACGGTTATATACGGTTATGGATATATGATGAACTTGTATGCATTTCAATGGTGCAGTCTGTTGGTTATATATGACTCTTACCTGTATCGCCGGACTACAGGTCGAAGCTATGGCTGTTGAAATGGAAGACCGGGTCACTGGTGGAATCTCTTCCCAGGTTCTGGGACCTTATCGATCTAGCAACGCTTGCTTGGAGAGATGGAGGGCCACAAACAATGACTCCTATGTCGACGTGGCCCCAACGTTTCGTTATGGATGACAGAATGTCTGCAATCAGCACGGGAAAAGTGAATGTCTAGCAACTTGATGCATGTGAACACGAAGATACTAGGTGGCGATGGACGAATCCAGAGTAGTAGTACCTGTGAAGTCTGGTCTTGAGCCATAGTGAATCCTTGTTGAGCTAGAGCCGATTTTCTGGTGCAACTCCGTGTTGGTCATGTCTTCGTTAGTATCCCCTTCATCGACCTCGCTTCTGTCGTCGTCGTCGTATTCATCCCTTGCCAGAGATTTCTTTTCCCACAGGTGCCAGAAGCCAATAACTACACCCCCAAAGACCACAATACTTGCAACCATGCATCCTATGAAAAGAAGTCCTTTGTACCACCATGAGGATATACCTAGGGGGTTTATGTAAAAGGTATCTAGCAGATATAGTAGAATGACAAGTCCTAGTGTGGATGACAAGACGTATAATCCGGACCATACATTGTGTCCTGTTCCGACCAAGACCGACATTCCATGTCCCTTGGTCGTGGTAGGATAGACAGGGGAACTGCTAACTTCATTCACTCTTCCTTCTTCCTGCAACAAGAACAAATTGCACAATCACCAAAATTTTTAGATACAAAATATTGTGAACTGCTTACAGAAAGTTGACAAAAACTTCTGATAGTAAGCCTACCACCGATGACTCTGTTTCGCGAGTGACAAAAATTTGGATCTCAAGGTTCAATTTGGCAGAGAAACTCGGACAAATCTTCTCCATGTCGATGGTTGAAAGAAGAGGAAGCTCGTCTGATTTTTTGATGGCCCAGATAACCATAACGTTTCTCGGAAGACAAGGTCTTCCTTCATTGAGACGATGGAGAATGTCGCTCAGGATTGCCAGGAAAGGTGAAATCCCAATGCCACCTGCTACCAGAATAAGATGCTCGTACCTGAAGAGCGAAAAGCTCGAAATTATGAGATCAAAGTAATACCAAACTTCTTATATTTGAGATGTGCTGTCTGTAGTAGTATACATACATCAAATGGTAAGGTACTTCGTGTCCATATGGACCTTCCACAGAAACTGTTATTCCAGGAGAAGTTTCGGAGGGTGAGTCCACTACTGATGCTTCCTCGGAGATGTTGTCGAGTTTCCTTGTGAGCTTATCAGTCCAGCCTCCTAGAACCTTTATGAGAACAGATAGATGATGTTTTCCATCCAAAGGACTAGACGAAACGCTGAAAGGATGCCATTGCAGCCACGATAATTCCCGAAGTTGAAGAAACACGAAGCTGAGCGCATTGTACCGCAGAACTGCACACAAGTCAGTGATGAAGTGGTAAGAGAGTAAGCATCTCATGGTGCCAGAATAAAAAAGATCAGAACAAAGAAGTTGAAGAGACGTGATTACATGCAGGCTTTGAAAGAACCAGTTCAACCGTGCCACAAGGTAGAGTCTTTGCTGAAACCACGCCGACTTTCTTTCTTGATTGGCAAAATCTTAGAAAACGATCCATCATGAACAGAAAAATGGGTCCGGCAGCTATGCTGAAGATGAAATCACCAACATGGAATGCCAAAAAGAGGACGAAGATTACGTATAGCTGATGCGTGTAGAAGAATAGTTCGAAGTTCCAAGTCCTCAATCCAGGCATTGATGTCACCCACATAAGCAGGCCAGCTAACAGGCTGATAACTCCAGCCAAATTAGCAACTCCAATGCTTCTCCATTCCAGAATCTGTTCAGAAAACAACTGTAACATTCAGTCCCGGAACAGAACCTTGCTCTTTATTAGCACTTACTGAAATCAGTTTCTACTTCTTGATGGGTGATCAACTGCATCAGCTTGTGACTTGGCCCAAAAATAGTCAAAGAACATTACAAACGAGCAAACGATAACGATCAAGTTCTTACTTCTTCCAGGAGTTTGCCTTGCAGTGCCCATCCAATTACATAGAACAATCCATGAAGAGTGAATAGAAGCATAGTTAGGTGACCCAACCACACATGGTATCTTGCAGCATGCTCGAAAGGGATATCAATAAGGCGGAGAAGAACTGATCCTCTTGCAACCGGAAGAAACAGGAATGCCAAGCAAAACAACCCCATCATTCCTAGGCGAAGTCCTGTTAATTCCAACATCCAAATGCTGCAGATCATAAGGAGCAAGGAAATTTGGTCACAACCAAAGTTATCTCCGAATAACAATTGACTCTGGAGATTGTGAGCCGAAGCTTCATCATCATAAGCATCCTCATGCTAAATGAATGATGAAATAACAACCGCAAGCAAGTAATCAAGCCGATATGATATATCGCATACTAACAACCATTCGAAGGATGGAAAATATGCTGATCAGAGGGTGGAATCACCTTGTCTCGCCGGATAAATGCAATTCGGAAATGAGGGCGAGATTCTGCAATGTATATGAATACATGGCCGAAATGACATACGCAACAAAAAGGAGGATCCCGATGAGCTCGGCAGCCGAAATAACCCCAAATGGTCCATCCACCAGAACAGGAAACGTCCACAGCCGCACTCGCGGATACTTGGAACTCTTTTGCCTGAAAGCCAGAATTTCATGGAATAGGCAACAGACAAATAACCACGAATCAGAATACTTAGTTCTAACATGCAGGGTCCCATTCGTGACTCTTAGAAGACGAATTCGAAAAGAAGAAAAAAGAAACAAACATGAATCATGGACTTGGGTTGCTCCTACTCACCTGGAGACCTCCTCATCCCCAGAAATAACAAGATGGAGAGCACCAAGAAGTGCAATCACAAGAACAGGCCCACTCACCAACAGGAATATGCTCCCTGCAAATGCAATTTCCAGTTTTTATACCAGTAAAGGGAAACAAAATTTTGAATTAGCCCATGGTCATACAAAACAGCAAGTAATTAGAATTGAGCAACAACTAACTCATCATGTTCCTCGTGTTAGAATCTTCATATCCAACCCAAAAACTCAAGACAATGGAAAAGTAAAGAACTAAGAGAGAGAGAAAAAACCAACCTGTTATGCCAAATAGGGTTCCATCAGTGGCTGAAACCCACTTCCCAAACAGCCCATTCCCAAAACCAGTTGGATAGAGAAAAATGAAGACAACCCATGAAGCAAAGACCACCATCATGAGAACCTGGAGAACCCATTTCACTGATGACACAAAGACAGAAGCTTTCTTGTGGACCTGGTTCACAAGAAGTGGCACTTGGGCAGAACTATCCTCCATTTTGGCCTACCAAGATTGCTTCCTAATTCTACACCAACCCCTTTCTCCCCACAATTCCACAAGTTGGCCTACCACAGCATGCAAATTTAACCTGAACCCAGATGGGAATTAGGCCAAAATTGTGGAACCCATTAGCACCTGCATCAACCAGGTGAGTCACTGTCACATTTATGTGTCATAGACTATGTTGCTTTTTTTAGACCAATAGTCATCCAGATATTAACGTGCCGACTAATCATGGAGTAGTACTTTTGAAAGGTAGCAAAATTTTTTCAATATTTTTGCGTTGATCTAAGTGTTTGTTGGTCATTTCGCTATGTTGCTGAAGCTGAGGAATCATCTTGATAGTGACACTACAGGGGATTGGAACCACAGCATGAACCTTGCATTATCATCTTACACCATTTGGCAATTGTGGCTCCTGGGATTGTAAAAATCTGTGGATAAAATCTTTCTGTTATCTTTTCTATTTGGCAGTGATGATGAGTGGACATGGGTTTATATTGGGTTCAAGAAAACACAACAAGAGGAGGACAGAGAAGATAAGATATTCTGTTTCAGTACAACGTTGGTGCTCGTCTAATCGTAGCTGGGGAGTACAGTAACGACATGGTTCTACGATAGTGTTTTTTTTCACTATCAAACTCGATAATTTTCGGATCATATTTTAGATTTTCGGGCCATATTTTAGAGGTAGTTAGCGCTCTGATAATATTTTATTCTAAATTTTGTAACTAAAACTAATTAGATAAACTCTATTGGGTGTTCAATAATATTTTTCATATTCACAAACAATTTTTTTGGGTAGAAATATTCACAAACAGTTTGAGATGATGTTCATTTATTTGTCCACGGGCTATAATTACCATGACTATCAATTTATTTTTAGTGGAGAAATATCGGTTTCCAATTGCACTTATTAAAGGAATAATTAAATGACCGAAACCCATTATTTAAACAATGAACCAATTTTTTCTAATTGTATTTATTTGTTAATTTAAATCCTAGACCACACTCGCATTGTATGAACAAGCAGGCGCTGGACTAAACGAAAAACAGGACCAAATAATTATGTAGACCACCAATTGTGTCCAATTTCAATCAGATATTTATTGGACGCTCAACTCCCCAGCCATAATTGTTGGTAACTATGAATTATGAATGCTTTTTTTACGCAGCACCTTGGTCCCACAATCATGGTTACGCTCTTTGCCTCTGCCATCTCCTCTTTTCTTGGAAATTATTTGACCTAGAATTATTTCGGGTAAAGTAAAATTCAAAGTCATAGTACTAAGATTGTTAATTTTTTAAAAAAATTTAGAAAATAAAATAGGACAATGTTTATTTTCGAGTATACAAACTCGTTACCCAAGAACTAACTGTAGGTTTACAGATGAGAGAATAACTCAAGGAAAGCTAAAGATAAAAAGTTTGTGTTTTCTCATGCCAACAATGGCTTTATATGATGAAAAATCATATTAAACATTTACATAAATTCATGTGACGAAAATTAAAGATGATTTTAAATATAACCATTACGCAAATTTATTTGAATTAAGTAAATTAAATTTTGACATAACATAATTTTTCAACATATTTTTTTTAATAAATCGTGAACTCCATTAATAAAAAAAAGAATACTAAGTGTTAAAGCAATAACCAAACCCCAGAAAGGACACCCATACTCAAACCAACCCACAAGTAGATAGTTAATAATAACTTGAATCTCACCCGTAATCGAAAAACTAACTAAAAATCCAAGATGGGACAGCCATTGTCTTGCTAGCCCACATAGAGGAAGCCAATAATATTCCTAAATCCAACTATGAGGTGGACTACAACTACATTTCTAAACATTCAAGAAAGATATTCAGACCGCTCCCTCGCACTAGATCGTGCAAAGTTGCAGTCGGAGGTCTCTGTAAAAAATTTCGTCACCGTAAAATCCATTGGAACAAAATCAATGAAAGTGAAAAAGAGCACCAAAATTCCAAATTTTCCAACATACTTAAGAGTTGTTTTTTTCTTCCAAAAGGAACTAATACTTCAGTTTGAATCCAAATAAAATATATTGGAGAAAAAAAATCAAACTTCAGTATTGAAGTCAATTTTGGTCAGGTCAAAATATTGATTTTTCTAGATCTGTCAATATCATATAAATTAGAGATAATTACTCTCGGACCCCAGGGTATAGTCAAATAGACTCTGAGGACCCTGTAGTTCCCCTACTAATTATTGAGCCCATGTAGTTTGGTTATTATTATACTTTCGGGTCTCTGGCTGATGTCATTAATCAATTTTTTCTTATCTTATATTTGAAATGATGGATATGCCCTTGCTCCGGTCAACTAAAATCGCCGGTCATCTTCTCCTGCCATTTTTCCGGCGAACACCAACTCATCTAAACAATTGGGGATAAACCCACTCGAGTAGGCCCCACATGTCGAGCTTCTCCCTCTTTAGTTCATAGGGGAAGTCCTCGTCGAGTAGAGGATCGTCCTCATCCTCGTCCACAACGCTCCCTTTACCGAGAAACCCAGACCTAATCTGCCCGGACCTGGCCCCCAGCCGGCCCGACTTCTCCGGGGGGTGGCGGGGCGGCACGTCGAGGAGTCTCGACTTGGACTTCTCCTTGAGCAAGCTTGACTTCCTCTTGAACGACCGGTCGCTCGCGTCCTCCTCCTTGCTGTTCCGGCTATTCCTTCTCCGGAGCGAATCCCCCGACCCGGGCGAGTTCGGGTTGAAAGATATGTGGTTGGGGGCGGCGCGGCGGCGGGAGACTCCGAGACGGTGGGGAGCAAGTTGAGCCAGGGTAATTGATTTTTAAAAAAAATTGCAAAGGTATTTGAGTCATTTTTTTGAGCCAGGGATCCGAAAGTATAATAATAACCAAACTACAAGGGCTCAGCAATTAGTAGGGAAACTACAGGGTCCTCAGAGTCTATTTGAATATACCCTCGGGTTCTGTATGTAATTATCTCTATAAATTAAATTAGGCAAATTACTCTCAAGTCCCTGATCTTTGGTCACCCTCCCCCTAGGGTTCCTGACTTTTGGAAAATAATTTTTCCGTCCTTAAGTTTTGATGATAATAGACTCTCGGGTCCCTGGAGTCTGAATATTCATTTTTCTCTGGTGAACTCCCACTTGAAATGACCAAAATACCCTCTCACTTGAAAAAATTAATTTACCACCCTTCTCTCTTCCCCTCCTTCCTCCCCTCTTCTCTCTCTCCCTTCTCCATCTTCAACCACATCTTCATCTACAACCCCCTTCCCAAGAAACCAATTAAACACCCAAAAAATCTAATTAATTAAACACCCAACTTCTTCTTCTTCTTCCTCTTCCTGAAAATCAAAATATAGTAATCAAATTTAATTGAACAACACTCAAAATAACAAGTCACGAATGTATTAACCAATAAAAGTAAAACCATCAACGGTTCCCTCCTCTTCCTCACCCATTTCAATTTTCCAATATTTCCCCATCTTTCTAATCTTATATAACATCAAAATCCCAATAATATTTGTCTGTTTCTTCTACAAGTTCTCTCTAATTCCCACCAACAATCGCCCCCTTCCTTCATTAACTTTTTTGCCTTCCAGCTTCTGGGTTCTTTCTATTTCTAGTTTGGATCAAAGGATTCTTGAGATTTGTTTGGGTTTTGGATCAATAGGTGGAGATCGATAAAGAGAAAGAAGAGCACGCATGCAACGACGCCGTGGAGATCGAGGCCACCGCCCCTCCTCAAGCTCGACTTCGACTTCTCCTTCCTCTACTAGTAGGCCTTCGCCATCGCCGCTGCCGGGATTACCTCTGACGCCACCGGGGTCATCGACTTTTCCGAATTCGGTATTGAATCCACCATCGGGGATGAGCCTAGGAAGGGAGACAGCACCACCACGAGCCTAAGTTCTTGAACATTTTTGGGTTCATGTCTACCGAAAGCTTCTAGGGAAAAGGGCGGCCAACTCCGACGAAAGCTTCTAGCCGATTTGGGTTTTCCCAAACCCATTTGAATCAAGAAACCCAGCTCCCGATTTGGGTTGTTCAATTTGTTTGATTTGATTTGGTTAAATATTTTGGCACAAACCCTTCAACGAGGATGAAGAGGACGAGATAGGCAAGAAAGAGTGGTGTTGCAGTGATTGTGAAGGTTAACAAGACGTTGAAGAGTCAAATTGATATTTTCAAGGTTGGGGGTTGAAGATGAATTGGGGAAGAAGGTGAGGGGAGAGGATATGTAATTTTTAAGTGGGAGGGGCATTTTTGTCTTTTCAAGTGGGGGTTCGCTGGAGAAAAAGGAATATTTCGGCTCTAGGGAGCCGAGAATTTATTATCATCAAAACTTAGGGACGGGACAATCACTTTCCAAAAGCGAGGGACCCTAGGAGGAGGGTGGCCAAAGGTCAGAGACTTGAAAATAATTTGCCCAATTAAATTTGTTGCAATACTATATTAGAATTTGACAAAAATTTTAGAAGTTTCTAAATTGTTTAAGTAAATTTATTATGGTATAACGACAAAAAACGAGATCGGTGGTTGCGTCGGGGTTGGTCCAGGTCTCACAAGCTTGACATTTCAAGTTGGTGCAAATACCATTGGCCAAAAGTAGAAAGGAAGGAGAAAAAAGATGAAGAAGAAGAGTGAATTTTTATATATTTTTTAATAAAATGTCATGTTCACGCCAACAAAAAGAGAATTGATGTGTGACTAACTTGATCAACCTTGCCTATGCTAACTAGAAAGAATAATTAACAATGATTAAGATTTTTTTTTATCAAAAGTGTGAATCTCATATATTTCTATTGAAAATGGCAACGAGAAATTTTGGGTAGGATCCATAAGATATACATCGTTATAGTCTTTCTTAAGAGTGGACTACCCTTATCCTCTTTAAAAATAAGGATACAACTAAAATCCGGGTCTTAAATATCCGACAGAATTAGGACGAACCGCGGATCCATAATAATTAAAAATTATAACTTTAAAAAATTAAACCGCTACTTAATTGTTCGTAATAACAAGGAGATACTCGAAATAATTCTCCTTTCACTAGAAAGCATAATATAAAACCACATTTGTATATTATTTGAAACATTTTCATTTTAGAACACATTTTCTAAAAAAATCACAATATATCATATATTTGCATCGGTATTAACAAATTGTTGACTCGTTATAAAAATATATGTTAACTCATAATTGGAATTCATTATCGAAATAAAATTATTATGTTACAAATAAAAATTTAAATGAATTGGGTTTTGTTATATTATGTAGGTTAACAAATAATTAAACATATAAGTTTTTATTTCTTGATAAATATTATCCAGAAAGTAATCACGTAAAAATAAAAAATTATTAATTCTCCTTTCACAAAAAAAAGTTTTTGTATACATTAATTACTCCAAACACATTTGTAAACCACTAGGATGTTGTATTGCGAAAAAGAGTTGCATCCTGAGGATGATGACTACCAGGAGAGGTGCATCAGCACGATCCTCTCACATTACATGCTCTACCTTCTCAACATGCAGCCAGCCATGATGGAAGCTGTTTCGAGCAACGACGCCAAGAGGTTTTTCAAGGACACCGAAAGCAAGCCGACCCAGCAGAGGAGTATATGTACAATGACTATTGATTTGAGAATGGATAATGCGGTCCATGAAGTGAGGCGAGGAGGAGAGGGCATGTCTGTGTTCGTCGATGCAGACAATTTTGCCACAAAGATGAGATTCAAGCCCAGAAAGTGAAAGATTTTTTAGCAAAGTGTGGGCTGAAATGCTGTCATATGCTGCATCACATTGCAGCTCCACCGCCCACTCCCAGGAAAATCAACAATGGTGGATGGCTCATCACTTTCGTATGGCTAGCGATGGCTCATTATGGTACTAAAAAACAAAATTCTAATAGAAATGATTCTTGAGGTTGGTGAATTTTTTCTGCTAAAAAAAATCGTTTAAAACACATTTTGACCTCTGAAAAATAAGTTTTTTACTCATTTTAAAAATAAATATTTTCCAACTCATAATTGTAATTCATTATAGAAACAACTCTGGTTAAAAATTTATCATCAATGGTGTCAATTTCGAAAACTTCTGTCATCTAAAAAGAAAAAGTCAAACCACATGGTACTAAGATAAAAAAGCATGAGATCATAGGATACTTTAGTAAACTTTTCCCTAACAACAATACATCAACTCAAAAGAGGAGTTAGGGTCAATGACATTTTTCTTCTCACAAATACAAACACATACGAAGAAAATATCATGAGAATTTGCATAATGAAAATCGTGCACATAGTAAAAACTTAAAATGCGCATAAGAAAAGTTAGCAAATTTTTCATCTCACAGTTCTCCAACCCAACAACAAATATATAACAAAATAACTTTCACATTTCTCTAAACTCAACAACAAACACATAGCAAAATAACTCTCATAGTTCTACAAACTCAACAACAAACATATAGTAAAATAATTCTCACAGTTTTCCAAATCCAACACGCATGTCTTTGTTTTGTTTGTCTATTTTTTTTGTGCTCACGGTAGATTTATGCTTGAGGACTGTTGGCCCGACATTCTCGAATGCATTGTTTAATATACATCTGCAACAACCATAAACAAAATTATCATCTCAATTATAACAATGCAAACAATAATATAACAAACAAAAATTCATCACCGTATGTCAATTCTCCGCTTGGGAGTAAGAGCAGACATGGGATTTCCTTCAAAAATATGCTCTATTACTAAATCTGATTATTTTATAAAGTATTTTTTTTTGCACTAATAAGAATAATAATATAAAGAGTCATTAGAATGTACCAAATAGTAATTTATCTATAACATAATCACAACAAATTTTAACTTTCAACTTACAAGAGGTTAAATGAATGGAGGAGCCTTCTTTCGATGTTCCATTGCCGCCTTCTTCCGATATTCCATTGCCTCCTTCCGATCTCCCATTGTCTATGAATATGTTCATTTTTATAATAGATATGTTTGCTATATTTTTCTTCTCAAATTAAATAGAGAGGGCATCCTCAATTACCCATATGTAAAAAACAAACAATAACCATAATACATCAACTCAAAAGAGGAGTTTGAGTTAAGAATATTTTCTTCTCACAAACACACGCATACGAAGAAAATACAATGAGAAGTTTGCATAATACAAATTGTACACATAATAAAAACTTAAAATGCGCATAAGAAAACTTACATGGTTATTGTGATTTAAAATTTTTTTTATCTCATAGTTCTCCAACCCAACAACAAATATATAGCAAAATAACTTTCGGAGTTCTCCAAACTCAACAACAAACATTTAGCAAAGTAATTCTCACAGTTCTCCAAACCCAAGAACAAGCATATAGCAAAATAACTCTCACAGTTTTACCAACCCAACAACAACCACATAGCAAAATAACTCAGCAAAACCAACACAAAAGAACCATAGATAGATTCATTTTTTTTGCCAACGGGCATTTGGCCTAGCGGCATAGGCATTACTTAACTTCAAGGAGGTCAAGGGTTCAATCCTTGACATTGTAACTAGGTGTAATATTTACCTTCCAAAACAAAAAGATAGATTCATTTTAACACAAACATAATCAAATGCCCCAGACGCTGACGTTGAATGAGATCTTTGATTTCTGTTGAAGCACTATGTCCAGAGTAAATTGCGAATGCTAATTTCGTGATGAAACTTGGGAAGTAACAGTGCAATATGTTACATATCACCTATCCGGACAGATGACCACTTGACACGTTCGAATCTATGTGGTATTGTATCTACAAGCAAAAAATATATATATTTATAGGAGTTCCACACATGCGAATACACAAAATTTTGAAATGCACATAAGAAAACTTACATTGTCATTGACATTGAAATCTTTGTCGTGAACAAACAAACTCCTCATAAACCATAGTAATCCCAATCGACTTTGCCCAAAGCTCTTGTCTTTGCTATAATGATTTAATTTTTCCAATTATTTATCTAAACAGCAACGTCCCTTCTTAAATTTCGCACGACTCAATTCATGACCCCAACATCCAGATTGTTCAAACTTAAAGTTGTTCATGTTAGTTAATATATCTCTAGCATACTTCTTGTCACGCCCATAAAAGAACGACTTCGCTAGGCTTATGACTTTGCTTTCAAAGTATCTGGGAGGCCAGAAATATGGATGGTTAACTATGAACCTGTAATATTATTTACAGTTATCCGGAGTCAATAAGTCGAGCAAATGACTAACATCTGACAGAATTTTGCCATCGAGCGTGCACATTCCCTTGATCACGTTACGAAACTTCTGTAACTCTTTAAACTGGTAGGCCATTATATAATCTACCTGAAAGGCTAAATGACTTATGGGTTTTTGAACCCGGACTTTCCTAATACTATTCACCACGTTATGCTCAAAACTCAAATCGTCATTATATTTGACCCCATTCCCTAAAGACTCTTTTAGGTAAACTAAAAGAGATCTGTCAAAAACAAGATTAATTAGAAACATGCGACATAAAGATAAAGCAAGCAAATATGATAAGAATGTTTATCATCATCTAATAACCTCCTTCCCTTGTGCATGCAAAATAAGAATGTCATTATGGTTTTCAACAAAAAGCTTAGTTATGGTCCAACCAGCTGTAACCCTCCTCAAATGCTGACAATTGAATCAAGTTATTATTTAGATAACAATATGAATGAATTAAAGAAATACTAAACAAATTATGCTTACCAAGGGTGGTAGAGTAGGTGCATAGACAATTTTCCAATCTATAATATCTCTGTGCTTCACAGCTTGCTTAGCTGCATGCACTGCCTAATTGAGATGCGGGTCGGTTCGCAAGGGAAAAATATTATTGTACCATGCTGGCGTCTTGCTAGCCCTTGTCAAGGACAAGAGACTTATTTCGGATTTACGAAAACCAAGGGACATAAAATGGCGCTCATTGCTAGACATCCTCCCTATAGATAGTATTTGTCAATATAGTATTTGTCAAAATTGTCAAAATGCGGGAAACATAAAAGTACTAATGTCACATTATTGCCCTGAGTTGAGTGTGTAATATACATCCAAGTCCTAAACGAACATACTACACTCAACAAGGGCACTGGATACACTGGATTTCTGCTGCCATGATGGACATCTCTAGCTTATCAAGCTAAGTCCTCTAGTAGATGCAAACAATTTAGGGGAAGGTTCACTAAAGTACCATGCGGTCTCACATTTTTTATCTTAGTACCATGTGGTTTTACTTTTTCAGAGTCAATAACCCGAGTAAATGATGTAGATTTGAAGGAAGATTGCCACCAATATCGCACATTTCCTTAATCACAAAACTGAAATTTTGCCACTTTTCGTGCATTGCCTCCTTCCGATCTCTCATTGTCTATGAATATTTTCATTTTTATATTAGATATGTCTGCTATATTTTTCTTCTCAAATTAAATAGAGAGAGCATCCTTAATTACCCATATGTGAAAAACAAACAATAACTATAATACATCAACTCAAAAGAGGAGCTTGGGTCAAGAATATTTTCTTCTAACAAACACATGCATACGAAGAAAATATCACGAGAAGTTTGCATAATGCAAATTGTACACATAATAAAAATTTTAAATGCGCATAAGAAAACTTACATGGTCATCGTCATTGTGAGTTAATCAATTTTTCATCTCATTGTTCTCCAACCCAATAACAAATATATAGCAAAATAACTTTCAGAGTTCTCCAAACTCAACAACAAACATATAGCAAAATAACTATCATAGTTCTCCAAATCCAACAATAAGCATATAGCAAAATGACTCTCACAGTTATGCAATTTTTTTCTTGTATGGAAAAACTTACAATTAAATCTTTGATTTCCGTTGAAGCAACCTGTCCAGAGTAAATTGCGAATGCTAATTTCGTGATGAAACTTGGGAAGAAACAATGTAGTATGTTACATATCACCTACCCGGACAGATGACCACATGGCACATTCGAATCTATCTGACACTGTATCTACAAGCACAAACACACACAAAAAAACATATCATATTTAGAGGAGTTCCACACATGCGAACCCAATATATAAAACTTTGAAATCCACATAAGAAAACTTACATTGTCATTGGCATTAAAATCTTTGTCGTGAACAAACAAACTCCTCATAAACCATAGCAATCCCAATCGACTTTTCCCAAAGCTCTTGTCTTTGTTATAATGATTCAATTTTGCCAATTGTTTATTTAAACATCAACGTCCCTTCTTAAATTTTGCACGACTCAATTCATGACCCCTCCATCCAGATTGTTCAAACATAAAGTTATTTATGTTGGTTAATATATCTCTGGCATACTTCTTATCACGCCCACAAAAGAACGTCTTCGTTTGGCTTATGACTTTGCCTTCAAAGCATCTGGGAGCCCAGAAATATGGATAGTTGACTATGACCTGTAATATTTTTTCCAGTTGTCCGAAATCAATAAGTCGAGCAAATGAATAACATCTGACAGAATTTTGCCATCGAGCGTGCACATTCCCTTGATCATGTTACAAAACTTCTGCAACTCTTTAAACTGGTAGTCCATTATATCATCTACCTGAAAGGCTAAATGACTTATGGGTTTTCGAACTCGGACTTCCCCAATACTATTCACCACGTTATGCTCAAAACTCAAATCGTCATTTTGTTTGACCCCATTCTCTAAAGACTCTTTTAGGTAAACTAAAAGAGATCTGAAAAAAAATAAAAACAAGATTAATTAGAAACATAAAGATAAAGCAAGCAAACATGATAAGAATGTTTATCATCACGTAATAACCTCCTTCCCTTATGCATGCAAAATAAGAATGTCATCATGATCTTTAACAGAAAGCTTAGTTATGGCTCAACCAGCTGAAACCCTCTTACAATACTGACAATTGAATCTAGTTAGTATTTAGATAACAATATAAACTACTTAAATAAGTATTAGACAAATTAGGCTTACCAAGGGTGGTGGAGCAGGTGCATAGACAGTCTCCCAATCTACGATATCTCCGTGCTTCGCAGCTTGCATAGCCGCATACACTGCCTGATTGAGATGAGGGTCAGTTCGCAAGGGAAAAATATTGTCGTACCATGCTGGTGTCTTGCTAGCCCTTGTCAAGGACAAGAGACTTATTTCCGAGTTACAAAAATCAAGGGACACAAAATGACGCTCATTGCTAGAATGTACCAAATAAGAATAATAATATAAAGAGTCATTAGAAAGTACCAAATAGTAATTTATCTATAACATAATCACAACAAAATTCAACTTATAACTTACAAGAGGTTAAATGAATGGGGATATCGTAGATTTCACATATTCAACTCCCATTGTCTATGAATATGTTCATTTTTATATAAGATTTGTTTGCTATATTTTTCTTCTCAAAAATTAAATAGAGAGGGCATCCTCAATTAACCAAACGTGAAAAATATACAATAACCATAATACATCAACTCAAAAGAGGAGTTAAGGTCAATAATTTTTTTTTCTCACAAACACACACATACGAAGAAAATACCACGAGAAGTTTGCATAATGTAAATTGTACACATAATAAAAACTTAAAATGTGCATAAGAAAACTTACATGGTGATCGTCATTGTGAGTTAACAAATTTTTCATCTCATAGTTCTCCAACCCAACAACAAATATATAGCAAAATAATTTTTGGAGTTCTCTAAACTCAACAACAAACATATAGCAAAATAACTCTTGGAGTTCTCTAAACTCAACAACAAACATATAGCAAAATAACTCTCACAATTCTCCAAATCCAACAACAAACATATAGCAAAATAACAATCACAGTTTTATAAACTCAACAACAAGTATATAGCAAAATAACTCAGCAAAACCAACACAAAAGAACCATAGATAGATTCATTTTAACACAAACATAATCAATTGTTCCAGGCGCTCATGTTGAAGCAGTTGATCCCTTCAACTTTTTGTGTGGGGGGTGGGGATTAATTGAGATTCTGTTATATTATGTGGGTTAACAAAGAAATGAACAATTAATTTTAATTCTTGATAAATACTATGTCGGAAAGTAATTAGGTAAGAAATTTAAAATTTCTCAATTACTTTACATTTTTTCAATGATGATATTTTAATTTCTCATTTGCAATTATTAATTAGTTATATTACGAAACATTACCTCATCAAGCTGAAAATCCAATCTTTATGAAAAACTGTATTTCTATTTCCATCAATGATATGAGTAGAGTTAGAATTTGCTTCAAGGCTATGTGAAATCTTTTGAGTGTCGGTTTCACAGTTTGACATAAAAATCGAAATTGCACGTGTGACACAATGGAGCCCGAATTTGACCCCCCCGTTCCTTCACTCTCCCCCACTCTTTCCCTTAACCTAGAACCCCCTGACAACCCCGCCATGGCCCCTTCCGCCGCAGCCCCTCCAGCCCCTTTTGACCACAACCGCCACTCCTCTGATGCCTCCCCAACAGCCCAGCCCCACCTCACCAACCCTACCCCCATGGATCAAGAATCCCCAAATCCAAACCCTAACACCCAATCTCACACCACTACTCCCTCCCCCTCACAGACCTCGTTTCCAACCCCTTCCCCCGCCCCTGAAGCACCTCCTCCTAGGATGTCCTACAGGGATACTATCCATAGTGCTAATGGAAAACCTCTCCCTAGCCTTCGTGAGGAAGTAGAAGACTGGATTAGCTCGGGAGCGGTCGCTCTGGACCTTACCACCAACCCCTCCCAGCCCCACCTGATCCTGAATGACTATGTAGAGAAGAAGCTGGACGAGCCGTGGACCAGAACAGTGTTCGTGAAAGTTCTCGGAAGAATGGTGGGCTACAGGGCACTCCAGAATCGTTTGTACCAGCTCTGGAACCCGAGAGCCGGGATGAGGATTGTAGATCTTCCGTATGGCTATTTCCAGGTTTGCTTTGCAGATTCGGAAGACTTCAACACAGCGATGACGGGTGGCCCTTGGATCTACCAAGACCACTACATTTCGGTCCAACCGTGGGATGCGTCCTTTGTCCCCTCGGAAAAGGAGGCCTCAACTACAAAGGTCTGGATTAGGTTCCCTAACCTACCTATGCGGCTCTACAACACCAACCTCCTGAGGTGTGCGGCAGCGGCTCTAGGTAAGCCCATCAAGCTTGACCCCAATACGGAGGAGAAGGCTAGAGGCCAATTTGCCAGAGTGTGTGTTGAGATTGACCTGTCTAAACCTCTGATCAGGGAAATCAAAATTGGGAGCCTCGTGCAAAAAGTAGAGTATGAGAGCCTTCACACTATCTGCTTTGGGTGCGGCAGGTATGGACATCTTCATGAAACTTGCTCGTTCGGCCAATCCAGCAAGGTGGCGGAGTCCGATGATGCCACGGGAACTGAAGGCAGCATTAAAAGCCCGACTAACCCGGAAGGAGCCTTGAACAACACTTGCCCCCAAGATCCGGAAAAGAAAGGCGAGAATGTAGGCCCCTGGATGGTTGTTGCCAAAAGAGGCCGATCATCTCGACCTGCTATCAATGGAGGTAGTGCAGGTATTGGTAATAGATTTGGCACCCTGTCCCAAGAGGATACAAAGGAGGCGGAGGTGGTTGATAGGCAGACTCAACTTGATACCCCAGTCATCTTTGAAAACTACAACGGGGCATCTTCTTCCCAAAGCAAAACCCGCCCATCCAGAAACCCCAAGCCCAACACTATGAAGAAACCCCTCACCCCGGCCCTCCACACTAAAAACCCAAGCCTGAATCTCAAGCGACTCAGAAGCGGAGAGAACACCCTAAATCTAAAGATCAATGCAGCTTTTGACAGAGCCAAGACCCACAAAGAAAATGTCCACCCCAATCCCGCCCCAGTCACTAGCCCAGACAACCTTAAACCCAACCCTCATCCTATCTCCTCCCTCACCAACCACAAAGCTCCGAATCCTGAGAACCATACTCCAAAGACCAGCCTCAACTCTACCTGCCATCATTCCTCGGACCCGCCCATAAGACAACCCACTACCAAGCCCATATTATCATTGGACCGATTTGATGTTACCTCTGAGAGATCCTCCCCAGAACAGAAGACTGCCATTAATGATCGGGTTGACACCGATCAGATGACAGATGTTTAACTGTGCCCTGCACCATCCCTCTTAACCCTCCCCGACCACAAGAGCCAGACACAACCACAAAGACCAGTTATCCTATCTTCAATGGGGCTGAAGACTCTAGTTTGGAACTGCTGCGGTGCCAAGAAACCAGGATTTCTGAGAGCCTTTAAGTACCTGCTACGAATACATAATTTTAGCCTTGCTGCATTGCTGGAAACCCAAATTAGCGGGGCTACAGCTGAGGCGGTCTGCCGGAAAATAGGGCTTGCTTATTATCGTATTGAAGCTACTGGGCGCAGGGGGGGCATTTGGCTGCTATGGGCCCCCTCTATGTCGGTTACAATCCTCCAAACCGAAGCTGAATTTCTACATGCTGAGGTAGCCTTTCAGAACCAGCCACCTTCTTTAATTACTTTCGTCTACGCTCCTCCACCTGTGACTGGTCTAGAGGCATATTGGGAGACCATTGCCTCACTCGCCCCATCCGACTCAAGCCCCTGGATTATCATGGGGGACTTTAATGCAATAACTTGCCTGGATGAGTGGAAGGGAGGATCAGGAAGGCTCCAACCTCAAGACAGGAGACTAAGCAGATGGATCAACAAGGTTGGCCTTATTGACCTGGGCTTTTCTGGCTCACCTTACACTTGGGCTAGAAGTACAGGTAATGGGGGCCGGGTCTCTAAACGTCTGGATAGGGCCATTTGTAATAACAGCTGGCGCATCCGTTGGTCAGAAGGAAGAGCCCAACATCTCGCGAGGTTTCAGTCGGACCATTAACCCTTGCTTGTCCACTTTTCTGACATGGATACGGGCTGCCACAAACGAAGACCCTTTCGCTTCCAAGCAGCTTGGTTAACACACCCTAGCTTCACCCGTGTGGTCCAAGCAAAGTGGTACTCGAGGAAGGAAATTGAAGAAGCACTAGAAACCCTGAAAGACGAGTTAAAGGAGTGGAATACCAAAGTATTTGGCAACATTGAGCTAAGGAAGAAGAGACTTTATGCCAGATTGTGTGGACTTCAGAAAGCCTTCGATCAGCGGCCCAATAAGGGTCTGGAAGCACTGGACAATAAACTTCGACAAGATCTAGAGCAAGTCCTCCAGCAAGAGGAGATCCTTTGGCTACAGAAGTCAAGGGAACAGTGGATCACAAACGGTGATCGGAATACTAGCTTCTTCCATACCACGACTATGGTGCGAAGGCAACGCATCAAGCTTGACAGGCTAAAGAACTCTGAAGGTCAGTGGATTCTGGAGAAAGCAGAGCTGGAAGAGCTGGCACTGGAGTTCTATAAAACCCTCTACAAGGCCGATGCTGCCCCCTCATTTCAGGCCCTTCCCCGAGGTTGCTTCGCAAGATGGTCGGGCGAAGAAATCAACAGGGCAACACGGCCAGTGACTCTGAGAGAGATCCGGGATGCGCTTTATAGCATGGCTCCCACCAAAGCTCCGGGAGTGGATGGTTTCCAAGCTATCTTCTTCCAGAAATGTTGGGGACTGGTCAAAGATTCCCTCCTAGCCTTTATCACTCGAGCCTTCCAAACAGGAACCTTACCACCCAAGCTAAATGATACCCTCCTTGTTCTTATACCCAAAACCATATCCCCAGAAACCCTCCAACAAATTCGGCCCATAAGCCTTTGCAATGTGCCCTACAAGTTGTTAACCAGAATCATTGTTTCTAGGCTCAAGGCGAAGTTACCGGAGCTTATTTCACCTGCTCAAGGTAGCTTCGTCCCTGGGCGTCAAATTTCTGACAATGTTATTGTTTTGCAGGAAGTCATTCATTCTATGCGTTTCAAGAAAGGTAGTCGTGGCTGGATGGCGATCAAACTAGATCTTGAGAAGGCCTATGATAGGATGAGATGGAGTTTTATTGAGGAAACCATTCGAGATGCAGGGCTGCCTGAGAAGCTTATATGTTTGATCATGAACTGTGTTACAGGTTCCTCGATGAGAGTGTTATGGAATGGCGAGATGACAAGTGAGTTCACCCCAACTCGAGGCCTACGGCAAGGTAACCCCCTCTCTCCATACTTATTCGTCTTGTGCATGGAGAGACTTGCACAGCGAATTATGACTGCGGTTCAAAAGAGAGATTGGAAGCCAATAAAGCTTACAAGACAGGGCCCGGAGGTAACCCACTTATTCTTTGCTGATGATGTTGTACTATTCTCAGAAGCCTCCTTCGATCAAGTGAATCTAATCAAGTGCATACTAGAGGACTTTTGTGCGGAGTCTGGTCAGAAGGTAAGTGGGACTAAATCCAGCATCTTCTTTTCCGAAAATATTAGCCCAGGGAGGGGCCAGGGTCTAAGCGACAAACTAGGTATCAAAGTCACTAAAGATTTGGGTAAGTATTTGGGAATCCCTACGCTACATGGGAGAATCAACAGCGAAACCTTTCAATACATCTTGGACAAGGCCCAATCTAGACTGGCGGGGTGGAAAGCGAAGTACCTAACTTTGGCTGGTAGGATTACGCTAACAAGATCTATCCTCTCCACTCTTCCTTTTTATGCCATGCAGGTTATCTCACTCCCTCCGAATCTATGCGAAAAGCTTGACAAAATCAGCCGATCTTTTATCTGGGGAGATACCACGGAATGCAGAAAAGTGCACCTGGTAAACTGGAAAGAGGTATGCATGCCCAAAGCTATGGGAGGGCTGGGCATCCGTAGTGCGAAACAGGCTAATAGCGCACTGATAATCAAACTTGCTTGGCAGTTTATCACCAATCCTACGACTACTTGGGCTCATATCCTAAGCAGAAAGTACGAAAAAGGTAATAGCCCCCTCTCGATGGGTGATTCAGTTTCGAGACCCTCCGCCATCTGGAGAGGCCTTGCTAAAGCTGCCGGTCAGTTAAACCTAGGATTGAGATGGACTATTGGGGATGGTCAGAAGACTTGTTTCTGGCTGGATGAGTGGCTCCCTGGTGAACAGGCTCTGGTGATGCATTTATCTGCTTCTGTGCCATGTGACCACCTTCACCGGAAGGTTTGTGATTACTGGTGCACGATGAATGGGTGGAAGTGGGAACTACTGGATGGATTGCTACTAGATGAGACAAAGGCCAAATTGCTAGCTATTGTGGTGGATAACCCAGGCTCAACCACTGATTCCTACTCTTGGAGGTTCTCAGACTCGGGTGAATTCACGACCAAGTCTGCCTACCTCGTATTAGTGAAGGGCCAGCAGATACCATCGACATCGCCCACCCAATGGGAGAGCATCTGGAAACTTAGAGTCCCTGAAAAGATCCGCACATTCCTATGGGCTTGTCTCAAAGGCAGGATTATGACCAACAAAGAGAGGCATCGGCGGAAGTTTGGTTCTGATCCCTATTGCCTACATTGCAGAGACCAACAGGAGACTATCCTATACCTGCTCAGAGATTGTCCCAAGGCGAGACTTGTCTGGCGTGCCTTACTCCCAGAGGAGGGGCGCCGGTACTTCTTCACCCTGGATGTGCAATCTTGGTTTCACCAGAACTTGAAGTGCTCTTTGAAGATAGGGACTGATACTAAGTGGAACACCTTGTTTACCAGCACGGTTTGGTGGATTTGGAAATGGCGAAACAACTTAGCTTTTGCAAGGAATGACACACCACCAGATAAAGCTGGCTTTATCCGATCCCAGGCGGCCGAGTTTGAATTGGCCTAGAGCAACTCTATGTCGAAGGAGGCCATTCGGGGCAAAGGGGATGTTGGAACCAAGTTCTGGACTTGCCCTGCGGGTGGATCCTACAAGCTCAATACCGATGGATGCTCTAAAGGTAACCCTGGCAGGGCAGGATGTGGTGGTGTTTTGAGGGACTCTACTGGACGATGGTGTATGGGTTTTGCCCAGAACTCGGGGCACTGTGATGCGATAAGTGCAAAAATTTGGGGATTGTGGAGAGGGCTCCAGTTGATTGAAGCAGGTAATTTCCGACCAGTAGAGGTGGAGACTGACTCAAGAACAGCCTTCAGATACCTAGCCGAGGGGGTAGCGAGTGGCAACCCGCTAACCGTACTCGTGAGTAAATGCAGGGACCTCATCCGCCGTCACGGGCAAATTGAGGTCAACTTATGTAATCGTGCTAGCAATAGAGTAGCCGATTGGCTTGCTAACTTTGCACTCGATGCTCCCTGTGGACTTTATGTACTTGAGAACCCCCCTGATGGATGTGGCTCCCTCTTAACGGAAGACATCCCCTCTCCTTTCCCTGTAATAGCTTAGTATTATTTCAATGAAAGGGTGCATACACCCACCATTTCCACCAAAAAAAAAACATAAAAATCGAAAACAACCATGTAATCAACATGGCTGTTTTGGTATGAAATCACTTGTCCGATTGGGTTATTCTTCTTTTTGTGGTCTCTATTTATAAAATTTTGTAATTTGACAATTTTTATCGGTAAAATATCTGACTCGCCAATTAATTTAAATACTTGTTAGTAAAATACTACTTCTCGTAGAGAGGAGTTGGTTTGGAGAATCTTTCTATCTTCTGATGCGTGGTGCTCGTGGGTGGCCATCACTAACCAAAGGTAAACAAACACGAAATATGTGCCTCTCGTTTCTTCTCCCATCCATTTGACAACGACACTACATATATTTTCGTTCCTTTTCATTTTCATGATTGTTTTGCTTTATATTGCCTTTACTTACAAGTAATTACTTGAATTGTACACCAAGTAATTAGATAAATTCGTAGGAAGTTTTTGGGTTTAATTGGAGATCTCGATTTCAAATAAAAACTACAAATAAAATGTCAAATAAACTAAGTAGTTGAAATGATCGGCACTAAATTTGCCCAAACTATGCATTGCGTCCAATAGCTAACTTAATAATGAGCACTAAGCCACTTTAAGTAAACCATCTTGGCTTGCGTCATTACTGAGTTCGCGATTGTAACAGTTACCTAACCTTTGTGGGTTACCAATGGGAGTTATATTCAAACCAAAAAACATAACCTGGTGGGTTTTGTAACTCCACAATCACAATAGCTTATGTCGTGTCGTATCTTGTGTACATGAAACATGTACATATATGGTGTTTTATTTTGAAAGAGTAATATATTAATCTACTTTTTACAAAAAAATCAAATATGGAGATCTTGCAGTCGAGCTCGATTGAAGTGCAATTGAATGGCATTTGTTGCTGTATATATTGGGAAAAAAATTTGTGAATTAATTTTTCACTCTAACAATTTCAGAACTTTTTTGGTGTTTAGCAACTCGGTTTCAATACTAAAAAAACCACCACTATCCCAGATTTTGCAGCGGGACGCAACATTATATAACTGTATACTTCATACTTGACAATAAAAATGTAAGTGTAATATGTTTAATGAGAGTAGATAAAGTACATCCTAAAATGTTTAAAGCGTACAAGCAGCCTTCTTGACTCTTGTATTTGATTTTATCTTGAATAACTCGTGACCCCATTTGAAGTGACGATTTTTTAACCTATTTTTTCCAGAGTCGAAGTCGAGTAATATTAGATCCCATCTAGTAATACGTTGGTTCAATCTATCGTATCACAAGATAAAAAGCATGGTTATAGGGGTAGGATATTTCAAAAAGATTAAAAAAGTGTCATTGAAAAAAGGAGGAGATGAAAAGAAATTAAAAAGATGGAAATCCCTGCCCAAATGTACCGTAATGGGCTTTAACAATGAAATGGGCCTCGCTGGATGATATCTACAACTTTTAGTTTGTAACGGTGGAAATAAATTACCACAAGGAAATTATAGTAGAAGTTGCTGTTGCCGAAGAGAAAATGAGAAATGACGTGAAAGGAAAATATCAGGGTGAGTTCAGTTAGTCCAATTGAACCACTAGTCAAGTACATCGATCCAACCGACCTTTTGGAACAAAATAAACTAGAATCGCTATTGGATCGCAATCCATCAGACCACATTTTTAGAAACAATGTCTTTAAGATTCTAAATGAAGATATTTTTTTAGTAAATGGATTAATATTATATATCTCAAAATTTACATCAAATAGTAAAATAATGATATCATACTACTTGAAATGTACATAACCAAACCCCCGACCATAAGGTCAAAATCGAGCACCAACTCATTTATGAGAGAGAAATCGGTTAGTATGAATAAGAAGCACTCTGTTGCAACATAAAGTTGCAAACCATACATTTTTTATCATGCCACCATTAGTAACCCATAATTCCAAGAACATAGGGTCATTATGAGTCCAAAACCTTCAGACTTGTCGACTTTACAACAACTTGCTTAATGATATTTAATAATGTTTAATAAATGAAGATATCAATAGATATGAAATTACCCACAAAAATCCAATAAAATACACATCATTTTGCAGCTATCTGAGACCACGAGATTTCGCCGTGTATTGTTTGGCTTCTTCTTGCCAAATGCCGCTCCTACCATACAGTATTGGTCCCTTTAAAAAAGAACAAAAAGCAATTTACGAATTAAATTTGTACTCTTTTTTTAGAAAGGGTATTAAATTTGTAATCTGCCTAGTTGTTTTTTGTACTTTGATTATCGTTATCCCATTTAAGCTCGATGTATATTCCTCAATGGTAGGTATTCAGGTTGATCAAAATTGAGTATTATTAGATTTTACTTAAGAATCTTTTTATTTTATACTTATATTCATAAGAGTTGAATGAAAAACTTTTACTAGAACGATACATATTTAAATATAATAAAAGTTTCAATTGAATTGTCATGCAAACATTACGTTATCTCCATCCACAAAAACCTTTTTGAAAAAGAAAACAAATAAAATCAATTCTAATGTCACACCATAGGCCTATAACTTTCAAATTAGGATCGGGGAAAACGTTTTTGCCTAGGCCGAGGAGAGTGAGTTTTTTTTATATACTACTTCCGATCTTACCCATATAGTAAGATTTTTAAAGGTCATGATTTTTTTAACAATTATTTAAGTAACATTACCATATTTATAACAATTTGAACTTGAAAAATAACTAATAAAGAATAATTTGGTTTCCTATCTATCACTTAGATTCTGTAATAATAGCCACAAAGTTTATAAATACTAAACCAGCGGCAGTAACCAAGTCTAAAATGCCAACAACAATACCAAGTATGACTTTTGTTTGACTTAGCGATAGACCAGAACAAGACCAACACCTAGAAAACAAAGGAAGCAGCCCAGAGAAGGAGAAGGAGAAGTAGAGGTCGAAAAAATCGTAGGAGGCACACCGTTGACCTTAAACCAAACTAAACATGGTAGTACCTTGTCCATGGCATGGCGTTCACTGTTTTATTAGTTTCTGGCTTAAAGTTTTGTTTTTTTTCCCTTGAAAGGATTAAAGTTCTGATCTTTTGCCTTGGAAGGATTGAAGTTTGTATCTTTTTTTTCTTGAAAGGGTTAAAGTTTTGATCTTTTTTTTTTCCCTTGGAAGGGTTAAAGTTTTGATCTTTACTAACCCACAAAGTAAACCCAAAATTGTGCAGGCAGAAGCAGGGGAGAAGAACACCAAGGTGAAGCTGTACTCTTACTGGAGGAGTTCGTGTTCTTACCGTGTCCGAATCGCTCTCAACTTGAAAGGTCTCTTCCTGTTCTTCCAATTATCTTGTTAACAGCTGCAATCTGTTTTGTTTCCCTGTCTAAATTAAAAGGGCGCCCCTTTGTTTGTGTCTTTGTATGGGTTATGGGCTTTAATTTCAATCAGGGATAGAGTATGAGTACAAGGCTGTGAACCTGGTCAAAGGGGAGCAATTTGGCCCTGGTGAGCTGGTGAACCTTATGATCATATTATGTTGATGTGGATGTGAAAGTTTTTTGCTTGATGTGCGTTTTGTGTTGCTGGGTGGTAGAGTTTCAGAAGCTGAATCCAATCGGGTACGTGCCGGTTCTGGTGGATGGAGACGTCGTGATATCTGATTCTTTTGCCATTCTGATGGTGGGTATTTGTTCTCCTTGTTTACGATTTATCAGCGCTCTGTCTTTCCATTCGCTTCTTTCTGTCTCGTTTAAACATTGATTGATTTGGTTTACTGGATTGTGTTATTTCCTCTTTGCTGTTCTGACGATTCTGCAGTATCTGGAGGAGAAGTACCCACAACATCCTATACTTCCGGCTGATCTCAAGAAAAGAGCTCTCAACTACCAGGTAAAGTTTCATTGGCATTCTCCTGCTACACTTGAACTAACTGAACAGCAAGTTAGTTGACAGTAAGAAGTAGGACTCTGAGATGGCTAGAGACGAGTCAACTTTGAAGTGGTGAATTGTGCATAGTTTTTGGTAAAATTGACATTATACAGTCAGTACACTGATAAGCTATTGAATGTTTATCATGCACTTTCTATCGAGTGCTTGTTCTCTAGCTTTTTCGTGAATTTGATTCTTTCTTATAATCCTTTTGGAGATGCACAGTTGCACATCTTGAAATTAATACCATGGTGGACATTCTTGTTTTGAATCTTTTGCAGGTTGCGAACATTGTAGGCTCAAGTATACAACCTCTCCAAAATCTAGCTGTGCTGGCGAGTTTCTTTGTCAGATTATTGCTTTCATCTTCACTTTCAATGTTGCAGCTACTTCTCTGTCTTGCATTGTACTTGACCATCGCTGAACCGTTGCTTGTCTGCAGAAATATATTGAGGAGAAAGTTCACCCTGATGAGAAAATCAGCTGGGTGCAGTCTCATATCGGGAAGGGCTTTACAGGTATCCTCGTTTGTAGAACTATTTTAAATTACCAATCAACCCCAAGCATTTCAGAGTTCAGACCACAACTATGAAAGGCAGTAACAACAAAATCAATGAACTCTATTCATTACTAAATAGAGAGAAAGATAGAAGGAGAGTCTATTTGGCACTTGACGTTGGCGCAGGGTCCTAAATAGATGCATGCATATGGCCAAGAAATCAATGGACTTGTTGTTTTGATAGTTCGGTTCTATTTATACATGTTAAAGTACGGTTGTCTTTGACGGAATTTCAAAGATTACTGGTCACAAAAGTTCTTATCAGTATGATGATCTGTTGGACACTAATGTTATGCCTTAAATCAAATTGGACTAATTATGAAATCTGTCAAGATAGCTTCTTTTCAGTCTCTTTGTTCTAATCCTTCTCTTGGTGGTGCATGTGCTAGCTCTTGAGAAGCTGCTCAAAGACCAATCTGGAAAGTATGCAACTGGGGATGATATTTGCATGGTATGTTTCTCCATGTCCGTCTTTATTCATCCACAATCTCAATTATAACTAACTATCATATCAATTAAATTTCTTGTCTGAGGCCCAGTGTAATGACTTACCACATTTTTATTAATCAAGGCTATTAGTTCTCTGATTGCCAGAGGTTTTTGCCAATTACTGATATATCTATTGAGTTTAAGGTAGCTGTAAAAACTTAAACTGCATCATTACACAGGAGAGCGCATGATGTGAATGCCTACTTCAATGATACCTTACTTTTGCAGGGAGATCTGTTTATAGCACCGCAAGCTCAAGCTGCTTTTATGAGATTCAACATGGATCCGGTACAACTTTATCTTTTTCTTCTTATACATTTCCATAGCGGACTGGTATCCAAAAGCCATATCAATCAAAAGTTAGCACGAGTTCTGTTGTTTTTTTCTCCAAATCCAGTTGGTGGGTCTTAGAAGGGTATCTTTTTGTGTTCATCATGTGAGTATGAGGATATTGGGAGTTAATCTAGAATCAGTATAACTAGTATCAACAACAGAAATAAGTAGAGAGGAGGCTCAAGAATTGCAAAATTAGCATACAGGACTTCGTATTTCCGGAACTTTGCCAGCCTGCCTACGGAACTTTTGATGCGTCTGCTCTAAAAGTTAGTCCACTTCTATCCGATCTCATCTGTCGATGTTGATGCTGACCAAGTTCTTGCTTAATGCAGACACAATATCCTCTTCTATCCAGGTTGTATGAGGAGTACAGCCAGTTACCAGCATTTCAACTAGCTATGCCTGAAAATCAGCCAGATGCTCCACGATCCACCGCTTGATGAATCTGCGCCGAGCGGTTTCGATTGGCAGGTAAATACAGACATTCCAAAAACATAATGCTAAACATGATTCATATCCAACAGCAAGCACAAAAAACAATGTTACCATCCATTCTTAAATGTAGTTTTTCTTATATGGAGTCTCATTAAATTTAAAGTTTCCATAGAGGAGGTTCTTATGCCCTCTTGTATTCTGCAGACCACATTGTGTGTCTACTTCATGGATCTGCAAGCTGTTGATAGAGAAAATTTAAAGTTATGGATGGTCCTTCAATAAACCGTAGCAAATGTTGTCGGAGATGATCGATTAAGTTTGGAGTATGGTTCTTCATCTTCCTGTATTTATTTACTTGATATCTGGTCTAGTGTGCGAGGAGGCGTGGCATCGGGCAAGCGTCAAGTTGTTCATTCGACGCCCGTTTCTCTCGGGCAGAATGAGTCCGCCTTGTCCTTGTTTTTGTGTGTAATAAAACAAGTCCCAACAAAGAAAGAGCCTACGGACCTCGTCCCTATCCTTTTTAAGTCTCCTCTCATTAAAATAAATAAGCTATTACGTATTCTTCAATTGAAAAAGAACAAAGATGCAACTTGAGAAAGACTAGCATAGAAAGATTCAAGGCTCCAAAAACTAAATCAACTAATATACTACTGCTAGTAGGAAAAAAGAAAAAGAAAAAAATCAACCAATTTAAGACCATTCTCTCGAGAGGAAAAAAAAAGTTGACCAAATCATCATGCTCCATTTGAGCAGAAACAAACCAACCCACAATTGCGGGGCAACCGGTAGGGCAACAGGGGAGGAGGGGTTAGTTAGAACTGAAGTAGGCTTTTCCGGACATGAATTTAGGAAATTCTTGTCTACCCAATGCATGGCGCCGGAACTGCACATTCTTGACGGAGGCGGCGGCTGCTCCATCATCACCCAGGTAAAGATCAAAAGTGAAAATGTTGATATCAAGTTCACCCTCGTAAGGGAAAGCAAAGGCACAGTATTTGTTACCGCCCATGCTGATGAGGTTCCAGTATAGATCATACTTCATATGGTAGGGCTCCTCCCACGGCAACTCTACCTCTTGGCCGACCTCCAAGTGCAAGCGGTCACCACTCAAACCGAAAACAACTTGGAACATGGTAGCACGGGAAAGCTCAGGGAGGAACAGGGGATCGTTGCTATCGAGATGGGCACAGTAGGCAACACGTCTACACAGGGTTAGAGATGGAGATGGCGATGGAGTGACGTCGAGCTTTGTCCACCTCCCGTCAAAATCTTCAGTGTGTCGGAAGCAGTAGAAACGTTGACTTTTAATTTTCCAGCAGGTAACATGGACAATCATTGTGTGGTCACCAACACAGGTATGTTGCAAGCTGAACCCACGATGGCGAATGCCAAGTCCCTGACGGACCTGACATAGTAGTCGGGAAAGGAGAAGTCGAAGACGTGGTATACCACGGACAGGTCGGCGGGGTCAAATACGTAAATGCTAAGGCCTGTGTAGATAATGCTACCTAATTCTTTGCAAGTGTTTCTATAGGCCCCAGTGTCTCTGGCCGCGAAATAAACGGCTCGACTCCTAAACTGTTCCCACGCGCCATCCGGCAGTGGGTCCACCGAAGGCAGCAGTCGCGGCACATCCCCATCTTTGATGGGCCCCGGCTCATCCTTGGACGACAGCAGTCGCAGCACCACATCATCCTCATCCTCATCCTTGATGGGCTCATCCTTGGACGACAGCGGTTGCGGCACATCCTCATCCTTAGCCTCCTCGTCCTTGATGGGGTACGACAGCAGTAGCGGCTCCTTCATGGGCCCCGGCTTAACCATGGATCGCAGCTCATCATAATAAGCATTCTTCATGGGCTCCGGCTCCTCGTCCTTGGTCGTCCACGACACATCCTCATCCTTAGGCTCCTCGTCCTTGGTCGTCCACGGCACATCCTCATCCTTAGCCTCGTACTCATAATCGAGTTGAAACTCAAACTTATCCACGTACATTAGAATGTCAGGGATTAGAAAGTCATGCTCATCACCCTCGTCCTCGTTCCACCTCTGGTACTTAGTCGGTGGAGATGACCCTTCTCCCACCGCCTGCATCGCAAACCCTATTCGCACTTTTTTCCCCTTTCCTTTTCTTCTTTTTTCTCTTTTTACAGAATCAGTGCATGATAATAAAAGCTTCCCCCCGACCCATATATATCTCCGGCACATTCTTCTTTTTTTTCCTTAGTTCTTTTAAGCGGCCCGGCCCGGCCCCGCCCATCTGTGCTTCTCTTATCAAACAACCGATATAGCGGCTCTGTCTTAACTCTAAAATTACATTACCCGATTCATATAAACCTTTTTTAATTCAAAAAAACAACTACTAATGATGGGACGAAATAGTAGATTATTATTTAATTAATCATTTGATTTTTTAATATAATCTTAATGTAGACATTTTTTTTATCCAACAACGTAGAAATCTCTAAATTATCCTCCACCAAATGAAAATCCCCCTCTCACACACTCGGGTCACCTAAACTCTCCGATGAAAGCGAAACATTCAGGTCATCTTCAACCTTAATTCAAGTTGTTGTTTGTTGGAGGTGGTGTACTTGATTAAGATCTTAGTCGAGGCAAGAGTTTTTGACTCTTTCTCCGTAAGACGAGATTGCCCCGCATTCAGTACCTAGATGTAGGCCTTTTTCTTCCTTCCTTGGGAACATGGATAAAGAAGAAAGATGGGCCAGTTTGGCTGCTGCTGTATGGAAAAGGGAATAAATGATGATTAGTCGTTGTAATCCTGTATGTGGGTGGGTACTCGAAGAATAGGCCGCGTTGATGGTTAAAACTGCCTTGAGTTGTTGCTGATATCATGTTGCCTTTTAGGCTAGGTTAATTGCTCCCAATCTCTTTAACCAACTCAACTCAACTCGCCCATTGTCGAGTTTCAATTCTTCCACACTTCTATCTTAGTGCCAAATCTACAACTTGCTTGTAGCCAGTAGTCTATTCAGGAGACATCTCTTCTCTTCCTCTGTTTTGTAAACGTTGACTTTGGACAATTACCATTTGGATACCAGGGTTTCTACTCAGTTGCATCATCCATGATCTTAATGTCTCACTAAATTTGGAGTCGTCCAAGTCCAAAGTCAACGTTTGGCCCATACTGATCACCCAAAATTTAGGTTTTGAGGTCCCTACCTGTTCTCAGCTATAATATTAAGAGGACTGCCACACCTTCTTGCAAGTTTGAGAACATATTTATATCGTGTTAATTTGTTAAATGATGCTATAATTTTTAGTAGTTTGGTCTAGAACAAATTACGCAAAAATCTCTTTTCTTTGAAAAAAATAGTTTTAAAAATTTTTCTGATTAAAAATGATTAAATTAGGATTTTGGTGCTTGTAAATGATAGACTTTTGCAATAGTTTTTATCGATTTCATGAGTACGTGCTCCATGACCTTCGTTGAGCATCCTTAAGAAAATATATTCTAAAACCCTAAAAAAAAAAGCGAAGGAACCCAGATCCCAATATGCTAGTTTGCCTTCCATCCATCTTTATCTTCCCAAATTCCTTGCTCAACTTCCTATTCTTGGTACTATTCTCAATAAATAGGACTAACAAAGAGGGGAGAAGTATCATAAAATGGTAGAGAGAGAGAGGAGCACAGGAAAGGGAGAGGCAATAGAGGGTGGGTGGCTTTATTCGGAATCATCAAGCTACTCTTCTTCATCGCTCTTTTTTTAGGGTTTTAGAATAAAGGATGCATAAGGGAGGTCATGGACATGGAAGGTCTTTTCACTTTAATGACAATCTTGTAATTTTGAGGAAAACTTAAAGTATTTTTTTACATTTCAGAAAATATCTCGCCGGAAAAATGACCAGAATATGATTTAGAAACTAATCAATTAATTTTTAAACTAGTAGGAACTAATCAATACTCACATGTCTTTATTAATCAATTCCTTCAAACAACACGAACCTATGACTATTTTACTTTTTTGTGTTTGTCTAAATCTAATGGTGGAAAATTTGTTGATATTGGGTCCATACCAAATATATATTTATAGCAAAATAACTCTCATTATTATTATTCTGCCAAAATCATCCCCATAATAATTCTGCAAATTCAATCTTCATTCGAATATCATTAGCACAAGGTCAGAACTTGACCAAAAATAGCCACCTAAACAAAATCTTCCATACAATACAACCGAGTATTTAGTAGCTAACAAATGGATCGACTTCAAAATAAAAGTCTGCTGCAAACTCATCCGGGTTTAGGGTTTCTCGTGAGAGGAAGGAACTCACCTGTATTTATGAACGGGCCAGCTACTACTCATCTGAAAGCAACGGGGAGCTCCCCTTTTTCTAGGGCTTGGTTCGCTGCTATGAGATGGTCTTCTTGGAGAGGAAGGAGGGGCGGAGCCAGAAAATTTCGAGAGTGGGGACAATATAAGTTGATAATGGTAAGATTAGTATTCTAGTTTTAATTTTTAGGTAGATTAATTTTTTTGTGGGGTCAATTTCTAATTTTAGTGGAGACATAAGTTAAAAAATATACTAGTTATCAACAACAACAAAAATTAAGTGGGTACAATTGCCTCCACTTCCCTAAACGTGGCTCCGCCACTGGGAAGGAGAGTGATTTTTATAGTATCATATTGTGGTTTTTGAAAAAAAATATTAAAAAGTTGAGATTGTTTTGATAATTAACCCAGATGACATCATCGACTTATTCCACTTGCCACGTGCGAAAAAAAATGACACCGTCTAATGACATGTTAGTCCACATATCACGGGAATCCCTTGGACCGTGACCTGACAACATTTAAAATAAAGTATATCTATTTGATGCATTTTAAATCAGCGAAAAATGCCATACCCTATCAACTACTATGGTGGACTTTCCCAATATTTTTTTTCAGAACCACTAAAGTATCACACTATATAAAAATAAAACTGTGACTAACAATTTTACTATAAGAAGGAACAAAATGAGGATAAATTGATTATAACAAGTGATAAATATTTATGTACCCACAAAAGTTCTATCGAAACAATCAAATACCTTTTTAAAGTTTCGACTTTAAAAAGATATCCAAAGTTAAGAATTCACCGTAAAATTTCAACCTGAAATAATAAATCTTAGAACTCCCAACATATCTCGTTTAGCTACGTCTAGTTTTCGTTGCATCGTGACTCCGAAGCCACCATTTTGTTTCCCTGTAATAGCAACAATTATATCATTCAAGCTTAAGATTATTAGAAATTAATAGTCTAATTAATAATAATAATTATTATTTTTATGTAATAATTGAGCAGATTATATACGATAAGAATATGAGAAACAAAAATTAGAAAATATTAAAATAGTGGAGAATACTCACAAAAAATTGTTTGAGCAAAATGTAAAAATATCTACCTCATGTTCTTCAAAATTTAATCAATTTTCTTTAATATTACGTTCTTCGAATTTAGTCCTAGATGAGTTCACAACAAGCCGCGTGTCTTTGATCTCGAATTACTCACTTTTATAGTTTCAGGCCTCAAGGGTAAGTAAGTTCCCAACGGGACAATGCCCAATCATCTCGATTAGATGTAAACAACAATCTGACCGTTTTGTGAACCCTCAACGATTGCATAACTCAATCCCGATGCAAAAATAAGAATGTTATGCTAAGAGGAGAAAGAAGAGTAGAAAAACTCGGTATGAGTTTTTGTGTATTTGAAATAAGCGGAAGAGACTCTCTTTAATAGGCCCACTATTAAACCCTCAATAAATTCTGGAGTAATGACAGTTATTACTGCCCATATTAATGGCAGTCAATAAATAGATGATGAATAAATAGACCGTCATTAACGCTCCCTTTTATATGTTACAGTTAAGCCTGTGGAATCGTTGAATGGAAAGAAGTGATTGTTAAAGCTATCTTGACAGATTTCATAATTAGTCCAATTTGGATTAAGGTATAACATTAGTTGAACATTGTGTTTGCAGGTGGTGGCTTCTGTACAACTCCGAATGCTTTTGTCTCCACTGAACCCTAGCCATTTTTTTAGGGGTGAGCACGAAACTGCAAAATACCGCTAAACTGCAAATCGCAAACCGCAAAATATTGCTAAACCGTAATATCGCAGTACAGTTTCATACCGAATCGCTCCTATCAGTATGGTTGCAGTTACGATTTTGTACCAAACCACGATACATCGATACCGATATCATAGAACATCACGTATTATTTTTCCTCTTATAAGTTAACATTTTATCTCTTTTAA
This sequence comes from Hypericum androsaemum, assembly GCA_963995505.1. Lineage (NCBI taxonomy): Eukaryota > Viridiplantae > Streptophyta > Magnoliopsida > Malpighiales > Hypericaceae > Hypericum > Hypericum androsaemum. Next base: position 1,938,232 of record OZ023199.1, read on the forward strand.
AAAAAGGGATAAATATTTAGGCAGAGTTGTTCTTTTCTCTGGTTCTAAGTTAGAATTGAAGAAGTTGAATTAGAATTGATTTATAACAATAAGAAATATCACAAAGAATCAGAATATAATTTCCGACCATAAAGTAATTCTTTTTCGATATAAGTGAGAAAAAATCATGTTGTAGGCCAATGACTGCAATTTCTACCCGGATTAGAAGTCAAGGGCCGGACCTGACTCCATTAAGCTCGAAGCAACATCAGATTATCAATCGACCTGACTGTACCATTAAGAGCCAACGATTTGTACCGCCATATCGTACCGACACCGCCATATCGCGAATCTACGGTTTCGAGTTCAACCACGATACCGACGGTTGCAAATGGTTGACACCGTCAAAATCAGTTCGGTATTAAATTTCGGTAAAATACCGCGATACCGAACCGTACTCACCCCTACATTTTTCAACTCCATCAACATCCCACATTTCCAAACAGTAGTTTGTTTGGGTTGGGAAGCTCATCATCTTCAGCCCCCATCGTTGTTCAGCTGGCCTACAACCGTCTTCATCTCCGTCGGGTTTTGGACGACATGTTGTTCTCTATCTGGTAGCGGCACAACAAGCAGCCCAAGTTTGTTCTCAAGCACTCCATCAACAAGCAGTGCGAGCACTGTGAATGTAAGCATTTCTGTGGAATCACGGATCTGCATTTGGTTGTTTCGCCAAGTGACAAACGCTGCTTGTCCATATGATATAGCAAGTCACTGTGGATTAATTAGGTTGATACTGTGGAGAACAATTACGTTTGAGTTGACTAGATAGCCCAAATTGACTAAGCGTGATTGGTGCTTGCTTAATTAGCTGCACATAAAATGATTTCTCAATTTTATGGCAAACATGAAAAACCAACACCAAAGGTCCATATATAACTAGATAGACAGATAGATAGAGTTCAACACACAAACATAATAAATAAAATGCGCCGGGCACGCACAATCGCAACAGCAGAATTTGAGAAGCACACATTTCAGAAACAAACAAAGGCCTCACTGGTGGCGCAACTAGTCCTAATACTAACAAGAGGCTGAAGTAGGCTTTCCCGGACATGAATTTGTTGTCTACCCAATGCATGGCGCCGGGACAGCACATTCTTAAACGGCTCGACTCCGCCACTATTCCCACGCGCCATCCGGCAGTGGGTCTACCCGTCGCAGCACTTCAGCATCCTTCATGGGCCCCGCCGGCTCATCATCATCCTTGATGGGCTCCTTGTCCTTGTTGTTGACAGCCTTCTTGTACGGCGACAGTCGCGGCACATTCAAGGGCCCCGCCTTACTATTAAAATCAAAGGAAGATGCTTCCTTGATTTAGGGAGGAAATTAAGGAATAATGCTTCCTTATTTTCCTCCCCAATTTAAGAAAGATGTTTCCTTAAATTCTTCCTCATTTTCTTCCTTAAATTCCTCCTCATTTTCCTCCTTTATTGTTTGTTTATACAATTAGGTAGATTCACTTCTTAGTATAAATATCCATGTTGTACATCATTATTTCCTAAGTTGTTCATTCATAAATCAAAATCTCTACAACTTCATTTCTCCTTCTTTCTCCTTATATGGAGTTTCTTAACATGGTATCAGAGCATTAAATCTCTGTACTCTTCCGCTTGAAAACATTGTCTTGTTCCTCTCCCTCTCCTTCCTCTTCCTTTCAGAAATCTATTCAACAAAATGGCAGTGATACAATCTGCACGAGTCCCTACTGGTGAATTTACAAATCCCTTTTATGTATATCCAGGAGAGAGCCCCAATTTAAGAAAGATGTTTCCTTAAATTCCTCCTCATTTTCTTCCTTAAATTCCTCCTCATTTTCCTCCTTTATTGTTTGTTTATACAATTAGGTAGATTCACTTCTTAGTATAAAGATCACATCATGGGATTCCTGACAGGTTTGAATGATAATTTTTCTACTGTTAGAACCCAGATTTTGATGCTTGATCCACTTCCTACAATGACTAGAGTTATGTACTTAGTCACTCAACATGAAAGACAAATTATAGACTTGCCTCTACCTCCTAAACCAAATGCTGCTCCTGCCACTTTTTCTTCACATATTGTGAATGATTCTGCTGCTGTGCTTGCTGTCCAATATACTGCTAAGCGCTTTGGTTTAAAGAAACCCTTCTGTACACACTGTCACAGAGAGGGACACACCATTGAGAAGTGTTTTAAGTTGCATGGTTTTCCACCTGGCTGGAAGCCAAAACCAAGAAATGGCCAGGTGATTGCAGCAGCACATGGTGAATCTTCAAGCAGTCTTACTGGGAACTATGGTTTTAGCCAGGAGCAGATGAGAGGACTGATGAATATGATGCAGAAAACACTCTCCCAAGGGCAGGTGACAGCTCATTCTGCAAGACCTATTACAGAAGAAGCTTATGGTTCCAAAGTGAATTCAATGACTCACCTGTCTGATCCCAAGATGAATTCAGCAGATACTTTTTCAATTTGTAATCTGCAGGGAGATCAAAATATGCCTATTGAATCCCAGGCCTGGATTCTGGACTCAGGAGCTTCCACTCATGTGACTTGTTCAACTGAGTGGTTTGTTGAATACAAGTCAATAGATCCTGTTTATATCACCTTACCAAATGGGAGCAAAGTTCAAGCAAGTCATATTGGCACTGTACAATTATCTGCAAAATTGCACTTATTCAATGTGCTTTATGTCGCTTCTTTTGCATTTAATCTGATCTCGATCAGCCAGCTAGCAAAAGATCTTCCAGTGTCACTGACTTTCAACTCTACTTGTTGCTCAATACAGGACCTTACCACACAGATGAAGATTGGCAATGCTGAGAGATCCCATGGCCTATACATCCTCAACCCAGACACTACCCTGCTCAACCCAGACACTATCCAATCAACCTGTTTGGGTACTACCAATAACTATATTCAGCATAAATTAGATCTCTGGCATTGTAGACTAGGTCACATTCCTAGTTCTAAACTCTTGCTACTTCAAAAGATGTGCCTCTCTATCTCTGTAGGAGCTGATTTACCTTGTGATTGCTGCCATTATGCCAAACAAAAGAGAAATCCTTTTCCTTCCAGCTTGAATACAACAAAGTCTTGTTTTGATTTGATACATGTGGATGTTTGGGGTCCATACTCTGTCCCTTCTTATGATGGTTACACTTATTTCTTAACCATTGTTGATGATTATTCTAGAGCCACTTGGGTATATTTGATGAAAACCAAATCTGAATCTTGCTCAAATCTCGAAAATTTTTGCACTATGGTTGAAAGACAGTTTAATTCTTCTGTCAAAAGGATCAGATCAGATCAGGGTGGAGAATTCCTTATGCATTCCTTTTTCCAACATAAAGGGATTCTTCATGAAACAACTTGTGCATACACACCACAACAAAATGGTCGTGTTGAAAGAAAGCATCAACACATTCTTAATGTAGCAAGAGCCATTCGATTCCAAGCTTATCTCCCTCTTCAACTTTGGTCTGCTTGCATCTTACATGCTGTGCACTTGATCAATATCACTCCTTCCATTCCTTTGTCAAACAAAACTCCATTTAAAATCCTCCACAAAAAGCCTCCAACCTTCAACCATGTGAAAATTTTTGGTTGTTTATGCTACGCTGGAATGTTTCCCAAGCCTAACAAATTTGAGTCTAGAGCAAGAAGATGTATTTTTATAGGCTACACAAGTGGGATAAAGGGTTATAGGTTGTATGACTTGGACAATCACACCACATTTACTTCCAGAGATGTGAAATTCTATGAGGACATCTTTCCATTCCAAACCACCTTACCATCTCCCTCCATATTTCTCTCTATAATACCTACTCCTGGAATCACTCCATTATATCTAGATATGCAAGATGATCAACCACCATTACCTAACCCAGAGCTTCTTGTACTGCCAGATCCCACTGAAGATCAACTTCCTACACAACTTGATCAACCACCTGAAACAAACCTCAGGAGATCCTCTAGAACCAGACATGAACCTGGCTACCTACAAAACTATATCACCTCTTCTCTTATCTCTCAGCAGAGCTGGTCAAATTCTGCAGGTAAAGGTACCCAGGTTTCTGACCATCCTAGATCAGTTCTATACCCTATTTCTTCTGTGCTCACAACTGATTATCTTGGATCATCCCATAAGGTGTTTGTTACGGCACTTGACAGTATTAGAGAGCCAGAGACCTTTGCAGAAGCTTATGAGATGCCGTGCTGGAAGGAAGCCATGAATGCAGAACTCGCAGCACTTGAAGCCAACAATACATGGGATGTAGTGCCTCTTCCTCCTGGCAAACAGGCAATTGGTTGTAGATGGATCTTTAAAGTCAAGAGACATGCTGATGGGAGTATTGAAAGGTTTAAGGCCAGGTTAGTGGCTAAAGGCTACACTCAAGCTTTTGGCATTGATTACTTAGACACCTTTTCACCTGTAGTCAAAATGACTACTCTCAGAATGATTTTGGCAGTTGCTGCTAGTCAGAACTGGTTTTTGGAACAGCTAGATGTTAATAATGCCTTCCTACATGGTGATCTTCATGAGGAAGTATATATGCAGCTTCCACCTGGGTTCTCAGCTCCTGGTAACAGAGTATGCAAACTAAGGAAGTCTCTCTATGGTCTCAAGCAGGCCAGCAGGCAGTGGTTTGAAAAACTTACATCATTGCTACTATTTTTTGGTTTTACACAAGCCAAATCCGACTACTCCATGTTTACCTTACATAAAGATGGCTTTTTCACTTGCCTCTTAGTGTACGTCGATGATATAATTGTAGCAGGAACATCTTTTATCCACATACAGGAGATCAAAAGTTTCTTGGACACTAAATTGAAGATAAAAGACCTTGGGGAGCTGAAATTTTTCTTGGGAATGGAAGTGGCTAGATCTAATACTGGCATTCACATTTGCCAAAGACAATATGCCATCAATCTCTTGAAAGATGCTGGTTTCATTAATTGCAAGATAATGCAGACTCCCATGGTGCAAAATCAGAGACTGAGTCACTCTGAAGATTCTCCCCCAGCTGAAGATGTCACACATTACAGGCAGCTGATTGGTAAACTTCTCTACTTAACCAACACTCGACCTGACATCTGTTACTCTACTCATCAACTCAGTCAGTTTTTGAGTGCACCACTGATTATACACAAAAAGGCAGTACACCGTATTCTTAGATATATCAAAGGGCATCCAGGTTTGGGCTTGTTCTTCCCCATCAATACTAAACTCAAAGTCACGGCCTTTTGTGATGCTGATTGGGCAGGATGCCCTGATACCAGGCGTTCTACTACTGGTTATTGTGTCTATATAGGAGGCTCCCTTATCTCATGGAAATCGAAGAAGCAACAGACAGTTTCAAGGAGTTCTTCTGAAGCTGAATATCGAGCCTTAGCATCTGTGAGCTGCGAAATTCAATGGATCAATTACTTGCTCAGAGATTTAAAGATTCAACACACTCTACCTTCTGCTGTCTTCTGCGATAGTCAATCAGCGATACATATAGCTGAAAATCCTGTGTTTCACGAAAGGACAAAACACATCGAGATTGATTGCCACTTGGTGCGAGAGAAAATTCAAGATGGGCTGATCAGACTCTTCCATGTCCCTGCACTTCACCAAACGGCGGATGTATTAACCAAGCCTCTACCGTCATCTTTGTTCCTTCATCATGTTTCCAAGCTGGGACTGTTGAGCATCCACAGTCCAGCTTGCGGGGGAATATTAAAATCAAAGGAAGATGCTTCCTTGATTTAGGGAGGAAATTAAGGAATAATGCTTCCTTATTTTCCTCCCCAATTTAAGAAAGATGTTTCCTTAAATTCCTCCTCATTTTCTTCCTTAAATTCCTCCTCATTTTCCTCCTCATTTTCCTCCTTTATTGTTTGTTTATACAATTAGGTAGATTCACTTCTTAGTATAAATATCCATGTTGTACATCATTATTTCCTAAGTTGTTCATTCATAAATCAAAATCTCTACAACTTCATTTCTCCTTCTTTCTCCTTATATGGAGTTTCTTAACACTTACTCCTGGAATACACCCGTCGCAGATCATCATAATACACATACTTGGTGGGCGCCGGATCAATCATGGACGCCGACATAAACACTTCATCATCATAATACTTTCGTCGCAGCTCATCAGGATACACAATGGCCTCCTCGTCGTCGTCCTTGGTCGTCGTCCACGGCTCATCCTTAGCCTCCTCCTCGTTAACGGCATCATCATCTTTTTTTATCCACTGAAACATAGCCGCGTACATTTGAATGTCAGGGGGTAGAATCTCTTCCGGAACCTCATGCTCGCTCAACCAACGGAACTCATCCTCCTCCTCGTTCAACCTCTGGTACTTTGTCGGTCGTGGAGATCCCATCGCAAACCCTAATCGCACCTTTTCCTTTCCCCGTTTCCTTTCCTTTCCCTTTCCTCCTCTTCTTTTCTCTTTTTGCAGAATGAGTGGATGATAATAAAAGCGATATATATATATATATATATATATATATATATATATATATATATATATATATATATATATATATATCGGCACATTTTTTTAACCGGCCCGGCCCGGCCCATCTGTGCTTCTCTTATAATAGAGGCAATTCATATAATAAACCTTTCGATGAAGCTTGTGGGACAAGTAAGTGCTCTGGCTCGTGATCATTGTGGTCATTTCCTCCAGGCAGCAGTACGATCTCTACCACATATCACTCATCCAACCATATTGGAAGCTTATGCTGTCTTATTGGGTCTTCAAGTTGCCAGAGCTCAGGGATATCAGAAAGTTGTGGTGGAATCGGATTGCCTTCCGGTGGTGCTTGCCCTGAACCATGCTATTCGGGACCGGAGCGACCTCGCCCTTATAGTCATGGATTGTTTAGACTTTGCCCCTCATTTTCAGGATCTCCAATTTGCATACACGAGGCGGGAAGCTAACGGTCCGGCTCATCTCCTTTCCAAATTGACGTTGTCATCCGAGGAAGCTATTGTTTGGTTTCTTTCCCCACCGTTGGAAATTTCTGCTGCTTTAGTTTTGGATTGTAATCACGACATTGTTTGATCCATCTTCGCAATTTAAATGAAGTAATACGTTTTTTTTCTTAAAAAAAAAGGTCGAATAAGACTTGACACTTCCATTTCGGCTTAGATGTAGGATGACTTTACAAGTCCAATTCTCAATCTATCTCCACATCAAATATATTATCATACTATGTAAAGATATTGTGTACCTGGATGACGACTACTTTGATAAAAATTCGTCGTCCAAAATTCTCAAACACAAGAAAATATTAATCTATCCCAATAATAGATTTAATTAAATAGAGATCAAAATTTTATGAGCAACATATGACCTAGCCTGTACCGTTCAAGCCACAATGGACAAAACAACGCTTTTACATGTCAATCGTTTGGCCTTATTCTTTACATGCACAATTCATCCTGTACTAGAACCTCATTAAGGCACACAATTTATTTGTTTACTTGCAAACTACATTTTAAAGGGACAGCAATTTTTTTATTTTCCTTTCAATCCATATATAAGAATGGAAAATGAGCCAACAATTATATTAAAAAACAAGTGACACACCTTGATCCCACAAGAGAATAAAAATTGGTAATTAATGTAAATTGACACCGTACTCTATCCAGGCGATACACGACCATTTGTTGTCGAAAGGATGTGGACGATCACCATCGTTGTTGACATTTATCCTTGTCGATCCATTCTTCTCGATCTCACCATCACTACTAAATTGTTGTGGGGTTAACTAAATTTCAACGACATAGTTCTTAAGATTGTTGGAAAATTTTTGGCGGAAGAGAACAAGAAATTGATCTGAGTCATGTATGAGACGTTGTCCTTCAGAACTATTTCATCGGTAGGTGTAATTTTTCAGGATTAATCAGACACTTTAGAGTTCGAGTGAACACGGACAACCAATAATCTAACAAGAACAAGGTATAGCTACTCTGAATCAAAAAATGAAGCAATAGATCTCACCAAAAATGATTAGATCCCTCGACAATAGTAAATATTCAAAGAGTAAAATAAATATGGACATTTACACAATTTAATAATTGTCTAACATATGATTTAATGTTAAAATTCTGAATTCATTTATGCAATAAATTTGGAATGCCATAAATTTTGAAATTAATGTTGAATGTTACAAAATCTAAAAATAATGGATGCATTTTCTCAAATAAATGTCTATTTTATTTTAAATTTTTAATGTGGATTATTACAACTTTATAACATTTCACATTAATTACTTAAATCATTTATGGCCATTAAAATTTGCCTTGAATTATCATTTTACTCACAATATTTTACTCCATTTTTCCAACACTATTGATTAAATTTATTGACCGAGGCCCAGTGGAATGATTTACCACATTTTCGTAAATCAAGGCTATCAATGTTTTAAAATCCGCAGTCAGACCGGTCCGACCACCACCTGGAGGCAATCCCGGGTTGTTTGTCGCTTAAAATCGGGAGAGCAGTTGAACCGATCAAAATCTGGCCCACCCACCCGATTTGCCAATTTGGTTCACTCGGCTTGGACCGGTTCAGCCAAAAAATGACAAAAAAGAAGAAATTTCTTCGACCAAACCAAGGAAAATGAAAAAAAATCAGGTTCTGACTTCTTGTTCGTTTCAAAACCAGAGAAGTAAAGAAAATGACACCAGATTTTTGTTTTGTTTACTTCAACCAAAACTCTTCTTCGAGATAGATCTGTTCCTAACATGCACAGTCAAGAAGAATGCCACGGTCTGATGCTGTGGATCTATCAAACGAAATTCTAATAAATGATAGGCGAGAGTTCGGGTAGAGAAGGTTTAAGAGACAACATTTTAACGGTTGTTGATTGAAGGTTGTGAATTGAAGATGAGAGAGAGAAAAGTACTACTTTACAAGGGAAGACAAGGAGATAGAAGGAGATATGGGTGGGCGGGCCACGTGAGAATTACTATAGAAAGTAAGGAGAGAGATTTTTTTTCAAAGGGATGAGGAGAGAGAAAAATACAAAGTAAGTGTGGGACAATTTTTTAAAAGGGGGTTAATTTTTCCGACAATTTCCTGAATGGGATTGTCAGGGATGTATTTCTTGTCTGGGGTTGAGCCGAAAACTGCTCCCACCGGAGATTTTTTTATACCCAAAACTGCTCCCCTTGGAGCGTTTTGTTTTATACCAAAAACCGCTCCCGCGGGAGCATTTTCTTTTTATACCAAAATCGCTCCCGTCGGAGCGTTTTATTTTATACAAAAAAACTGATCCCGCCGGACCGTTATTTTTATACCAAAAACCCACTGAGCATTTTTTAATACCACAAACCGGTCCTCCGGGAGCATTTTTTTAACCAAAAATCACACCAATTTAATTCCAATTGTCCTATTTAAGCTTGCAATAAATCTCTTAAATTTTTGTCGTAATAAATCTTAGCTTCCATTTTTTAAACTTTTACCTGTATAATATATATGGTAGTATAAGTTATTGGACAATTATATGTAATAACGAGTCCACCTTGGCAAAACATCCATAATAATTTATTTTGTTAATTATCTAAAAATTAGAAAATTAAAATTGAAGTGAACCGATGGCTAAAAATAATATTATTTATTTATTTATTTTGTTATCGTATAATTTCCCCCGAGTGGTATATATTCTTAATTCTTTTAAGCGGCCCGGCCCGGCCCGGCCCATCTGTGCTTCTCTTATAAAATTAGCCAATTGATATAATAAACTTTTCAGTGATAGCGTTTGGATAATGTATAATATATTATATAGTTATTTGTTTTTTGTGCTCGTCTTCTAAATCTAATCGTGTGTTGCCATTGGAGGTCCATACCAAACATATATTTCATAGCAAAATAACTCTCATTAATATTATCATCTCCATAACTTACTAATTCTACAAATTTCGAATATCAAGAAGAATAAGAAGAAAAAAATCTCCCAATTTATGACCATTCAAAAAAAAAGAGCTGACCAGATCAGGCTTTTCTTGGAAATTATTTTCCTAGAAATAGAATATTATTTCCTTTTCCATAGAAATATTTTTAGTGGGGAAACATTTTCATTCGTCAAATTCCCTTTGCATGTATTAAAAATTTTACTAATTTGATTAATCTAAGTTCATATCCGCACGATGGAGCGGGTGGAGGAAAAACCATATAATAAATTAAAGTCTCCAATGTCTTAGCTACCACCTCCAAGAGTGACTGATGCCTCATCATTATATATCCAAGTAGCAATACAATAAAAGGATGGCCGTTGACTTGCCAAAAATTTGGAAGCTCAACACACACATTGGAATTGTCATGGACAAGTTTCACGCCGATAAAAGTAAGGAATTCTGCATTTTTTGATCCGAACGATGAGCACCAAGTAAAGTTTGAATGTGTCTACGTGGACCCAAGAAGCAGACAAGAGGATAGAGTCAAGCATTTTGCAGCCAACTTCATGGGAACCTGGCTTGGATTGTTAGAAGGAACTTATCAGAGTTTCTATACGGTTTGTTGCAGCTCTTGACCGAATCAAACATTGGTCTTGTTAGGAATTCAGCAAATAGGGAACAAAATGCGTAAAGAATACGGACACAAGAGTTTAAGTAGTTCGGCCTAATGCCTACATCCACGGAGAGAAAGGAGAACTTTTATTGATGAGTTTTCGAGCCACAAAGCCATACAAAACCTTAGGTAACATGCCTTTATATAGAGACAAACCCTTGGTGTACAAGTCAGAATATGAATAGGAATAGGAATAGGAATAGGAAATAAGTCTTTCATATTTCTCGCCATCCCAACAATCTCCACCTTGGCGAGAAATCATCGTGGAAGAACCATGAAGCTCCACCCGAACTTCAACAAACTCCACCTTGACAAAACACCGCCCCATGAAGAACCATGAGATCTTGCAAAACTAATCCGACTTCACCGATTCCATCTCGGACCATAGATAACTGCATAAATAAGACCATCTCAACTTTCTCTTCACCTTTTGTTCAATCACTTGGAGCCAGCCCCCAAGCTTGAGCAACTCCCGAACTTGCTTGGCATATTTTCTCCAAAGTCCATCAAACCCCAACTAGCAAGTCTACCTGCTGAAGCAACCTTGCGACCAATAGACGTGTCCTCTATTCTCCGGTCAGCCCCATGCTCCGCAACCTCGAACTACTTTTCTGCTGGACCTTCTTGCCTCATACCAATGCTACAAGCCATAGCATACAAAGGGCAACCTTTTGTTCCACTAAGTAGAACCCTCGACATGCCTTGAGTGAGATACCGGATTCGTCCGTGGTGTCACCAATGGCTTCGTATGCCCAATGCAAAACCTATCCAACACCTTTGACATGCACGTCCCTTTAGACAACCATAGCAGGGCCCCAGCTAACAATATTTTTCTGAGACAACCATGGTTCCTTGCCAACTATGCCTCCACGAAATAACCATAGCTTGCTATCTATGTCTTCGCGAATTCCTACTACACTCAAACCATCCATGTCAAGCCTTTGCTCCCTCATACGAACCAACCTCATATGACCTGAGCTTTTTTCCACTTCATCAGACCCATTGATGTGACTCCACCTACAATAATGTTCTCCACTAACCTGTAGGTATTCCCTTTCACCCTTCATCCCTACCATCGCATCCTTCTCCACCTTCATCAGCATACCTTTATAACTATCACTGTTATAATCCAAGGTCTCTAATGAAAAGAGATTACCAGGATGCATTGGACTTGATAAGACAGAAAGCCAGTCACCATCCGACCCGTCTGAATATGTGGCCATGGTTGTGGATGCCGATCCCTCCTCGTTGTCTTGATCCCTAGTTCGTCCTGGATAGTCCCCTTCATGCGTCCTTCTCAGCACTTGAAGCTACTTCCATTGAACTTCTTTGACTCCGACTTAGATCCTCTTCAACAACCCAGCTGGTGGCTCCTCATCATCCGCCAAGCACAAGCGAATCTTCGCTACCGCCTTGGCCTCCAACTCTTTCCACTCTTGCTCCTCCATCTTCTCGGACTTCTTCTCCGAGAGTGCGATAATCATCCCTTGCTGCACGAGGAGATCCCTGACACGCCTTTGCCATAACCCAAATTTCAATGAACCATCGAACTTCACAAGAGTAAACTTTGCGCCTTTATTCGACATCCTCCAACCTTAGCTCTTGATATCACTTGTTAGGAATTCAACAAATAGGGAACAAAACGTGCAAAGAACACGGACACAAGAGTTTACGTGGTTCGGCCTAATGCCTACATCCACGGAGAGAAAGGAGAACTTTTATTGATGAGTTTTCGAGCCACAAAGCCATACAAAATCTTAGGGTAACATGCCTTTATATAAAGACAAACCCTTGGTGTACAACTAACCTATCTAGGTCAGATTAGGAGTCCAAAACCTAGTCAGAATATGAATAGGAATAGGAAATAAGTCTTTCCTATTTCTCGCCATCCCAAGAGGTCTGAAGCTGCATATTTTTGGTCTGATCGCCTCCGTCCAGCTTGTCGTTCAAGTTGCAGGGTGACGGATGCTAATGACTGTAAGTGGATTCGGTTTTCGTAGCGACAAGGTTGCTGTACATGATGTAAAAATTTGATGCAGTTGGTGCCCTGTCTGCTCTGAAGACTAATTGGCAGAATACGCCTCCAAGTTGGACGGGGACAGATCCCTGTGGCAGTGGATGGGAAGGAATCCGATGCACCGGTTCTCGTATCACTTCCATGTAACTTACTTGATTCTATTGCATATATGGTTGCTTGAGGATGTGTTGTTTTGATCAATTATGCTTCTTTTTCAGTGTATTGACAGGAATGGCATTAATGGGAACCTTGAGTAGGGACATCGGATAGTTGACAGAGCTACAAACTGTCTTTCCTTTTGACTCTGCATCTTCGTTACCAAAATATGCATGCTGATGGTTTAAGGAAACTAGCGAGAATCCTAATTAGAATTTTGTTGGCTACTCAAGGAAGTAGAGCATGCTGATTGACTGAAAATCATTTATTTGATTCAGGAATCCCATGGCCGGGCCATGACGTCGCTGAACAGAACAGTTAACAATCTATCTCCCTCATTGATAGAATATTACAGCTGTAGCGAAGTCCCTGTCTGCTGCTGGTGAGAAGTTCATCTTTATGCAAAAGCTCCGTCACTCTGTTTTTGTTCTGGTTGCCATGTTCAGCTCTACGTTTGTGATATTTTTATGAGCCTTGGAATGGCCTTGCTTGCAACTTTGAGCAGATAAACCAGCTCTTTTATCTTTGGTGGCATGTTATACTTATTTGTATGCGAGTCTTCCATTCGTCGAGGAACTTGAGGAGCAGATGCAGAAGCTCCATAAGCAACGGGCATCAGCTGTCATAGAAAGAAGAAGTGCAGATGATAACGACGAAATGTTGGAGGTTGAAAAATCTAGCACCGTTGAGAGTAACAGGGAATCTGCAGCTTATGAGTGCGATCATGAGATATTGCTCCAGACTGCTGATCAGATCTTTGGTGATGCTTTTGTAAAATACTCGAAACTTTCGGTGGTCAAAGAAGGGTCTGAAGGATGGAAGAAGGAATATCCAACAATCATAATTTAGAAATCAATCAAATTAGTCTGCTCATTAGTCTCGTGAAAAAAACAAATCGAAGGAAACCTAAAATGTGAGGTGGCTGCTCTCCATGGCCACTCCTTTGGAAGAGGTAGACCTGACCACGGTTCGAATTTAGACGAATAAGAATCGAATTTATTCGAATTCGAATTTATCAAAACATTAAACCATATTCAATTCTTCAAAAGACGAATCGAATACGAATTATGAATTTTTGAATTAGAATCGAATTAGAATCGAATTATAATCGAATTATAATTCGAATTCGAATTAATTCTATAATTTTAATACTTAATTAAAAAATTCTAAAACCTCTACTTTTTTTGAATATTTTGAATATTTTTGTAATATTTTCGAAAAAGTTTAAAAAGTTTTGATATTTTTTAAAAAATTTAAAAACTTTGATTTTTGCTTCAAATATTAAAAAAAATTAGGAATTAGTGTTTAACATTTTTTGGGAAAAAGAAATAAACTAAAGATTGGGCTTGCTCTTAATGTACCAAATTAAGTTGCCTACGTATCCTTAGCTCCGAAGGAATCAAAGCCCACGTAGTTCTCTTACCTTTATGGAGCTAACTCACTTAGTCGGATGTGTTTGTGCTTTCACCGGTTGTGGCATCATCGAGGTCGTATAGTTGGTCGGAATTTTTCCGGACCAATTCTTGTTGTCGTCTTTCCGCCTTGGTCGTGATGTTCCACACGTTTTTCCTTACCCTTATTTGCTATACTCTATGACATAATTATATAGTAATATGAGTAATTATATGAGAAATATGACTAATATATCTAATTAGTAAACTTGAGGGAGAATGTATATAGCTTAAATTTTTAATAAGAGAAGTAGAGAGTTGAGATTGGAATGTGTAAAATTTGAAGAATAAAAGGTGGTATTTATCGAGTTTGGAAAAAATGTTGAATAAAAAAATTTTTAAAAAGGACAAACAGTAAAAAAAACGGTAACATGGGTATTAAAACGGTAACAAAAAAAAACGGGCAGATTTCAACGGTAATTTTCCCATCGCTGATGCAGACAATGATGTCATCAATGACGCAGGTGATGATGTCATCATCTTTTAACCAAAAAATAAAACTCCCGCCCCGCCCGCGGCCCGCCCCTTTTTTAATTTTTTTTTGGGCCCCACCTCCCCCAATTTTTTAAAATTCCTTCCCTCCTCTTCCCCCCCCCCCCCCCGTTTTCCGTCCCGATCCATTCCCGCCTCCCCCACTTTTTTTAATTTATTTTTTAACATATATTATTATATTATATATACACGAATTCGATACGAATTTAACTCGAATCGAATTTGACTCGAATTCAACTCGAATCGAATTCGAATTAAATTCGCCGGTTTGACGAATTATAAAAATCTTGAACCATATTCAATTCGTATCATGACGAATTCGAATCGAATTTTAAACGAATCGAATTTGGGACGAATCGAATCGAATTTTTTACGAATCGAATCGAATCGAATCACGAATATAATTCAATTCATGGTTAGGTCTAGGAAGAGGAAGTATGTTTTTTTTGTTTGGAATAGTCTATTTCAGTACTCTGTAGTATCACAAAAATTTACTTTAGTATCCTGTGGTAAAAAACCTATCAATCGAGTCAAACCGCAGCCAATTTACATCAATTAGGTCCACGGAGAGGGTACTAAAGTGATGTAAATTGGCAGCTGCAGTGTACCTAAGTGATCTAAATTGGCTACGGTTTGACTCGATTGATGAGTTTTTTATCACAGGGTACTAAAGTAATTTTAGGCTATACCACAGGATATTAAAGTGATCTTTTCCCTTCTTCTTTTTTCCTAATCTGTTTTCACTCTTCCTCGGTTCTTTGAAAATGGGCTCTCTTTTTTCAAAATCATCAAGTATTTAAATACACTAAACCAACTAATAAGATTTGATACGAGCTTGACATTTAATTGATAGTCAAATTTTTCTAATAAAATTAATTATTGATGCATTTTAATCACTTAAAATCGAGATTTTTTAAAATTGCATGGAAGAAGAGATCCAATCAATTAATCGAAGGAAACTCTAAAAATGTGTAATAGAGCTCACCTTAATGGCCTCATTGGCAAGAAGCATGGGCGTCCTTATCCCCACTTTCCTGATTGTGCGGAGAAGACTTAGGAGGAAAGGAAAAGAAATTAGATGACAATTATATATTAACAAGTACTTAGATTAAAGAATAATGAAGTTGTTCAAATTTAATTAAGAACTAAATTGTATTGCGCAATTTCGCCGTTGCACGATTACCAGAAATTTAACGTCTAATGTTCCTCCTGTCTTTTTTTTTTAACATCATAATATTCCTCGTATCTAGGCGGTGCGGATAACAGTTCTTAAATGCATACTTGGTGTAATCGTGCTTTGTTGCACATTCTGGTATAACCATTAATGGGGTAATTTCATTTTTACCTATCAAAAATCCATTTGAAAGGTACTAATCAAATCAAATTTAAATTATTTGTTTGATTTTCGGATATCATATTGTACGATCCCAAAAAGCTTTAAAAAAAATTGAAAAGGGAAAGGAAAATTAAAGGGAGTTGTTACAAAGAAAATAAATCCAATGCAATATCCTTTCACGTGTCTTCCCCCTCTCCCTGTTCACCCAACAAACAAGAACCCTCCTTAAAAAAATAGGGAAAAGTTAACGTCAATACCATTTTGAATCTCCGATTATCACTTGGGTACTCTGTAAAATCATCAAACTGATCAAACTTATTCTAATTTTTATCACTTAGAGGACCCCAGGTCTAGCCCAGGATTTTTGGGCAAACAACGTTGTTTTGACGCCTACGTGGAGTGCCTTGTGGCGTATTTTGTCCGAGTGTCTCGCCATATGGACTAAGTACTAGAAAACCTCAGAGTATCCAAGTGATAATTGGTAATACCACAGGATACTAAAATAAACTTTTCCCAAAAAATTGGAATAAGTTATACTAATTTTATGGGTTTAAAGTCACAGGGTATCAAGTGATAATCAGTAATACTACAGGGTAATAAGTGAATTTTTTTCAAAAAATTAGGGTAAGTTATCCTCAGGTTTTTGGTCTATATCGAAATCACCAGTAAGGTCCCTTCTATTTAAAAAATTATTTTACCGTCCCTACTTTTTGAAAAAATGTTGATTTCGAGTACCTCATTGACATCATCAATTTTTTCATTTTTTTAATCATAGAAATGACCAAAATATATTTTAACAAGAAATTTACCTTATTCAAGGAGTGACGCATTGTTTGTAGGTACACTTGCAATGATTTCATTCTCTCATTGCGTTCCATGTATCGTATTGAAAAAATTTTCCTTTGAATCGCTGGAATGTAATTTCAGTCATCTTGTCTTTATTTATATTTATATTTTTATTATTATTATTGGGGGATGGTAGGCAGACATGGATTGGTCTGCAACAACAATATTGGCAGCCAAAAATATCAGTCCGGCAAACATTCATAATCAGGAAAAACAAACACAAAAAGTCGATAGATAAATTTTAACACAAACATAATAAATAAAATGCCGGCAAACTACTAGAGACAATAGCACGCGTTTCAAAAACAAAACAAGCCACACTAGTCCTAATACTAATAGGGGTTAGTTAGAACTGAAGTACGCTTTCCCGCACATGAGTTTACAAAATTCTTGTCTACCAAGTCCATGGCGTTGGGAGTGCACAATCTTAATGGAGGGGGCTGCCCCATCATCATCCAGGTGAAGATCAAAAGTGAAAATGTTGATATCAAGTTTACCCTCGGTAGGGAAAGCAAAGGCACAGTACCTGTTACCGCCCATGCTGATGAGGTTCCAGTATAGAAGATGGTTCATATGGTAGGGCTCCTCCCACGGCAACTCGACCTCTCGGCCGACCCCCAAGTGCAAGCGGTCACCACTCAAACCGAAAACAACGGGGCACATGGTAGTACGGGAAAGTACAGGGAGGAACAGGAACAGGGGATCGTTGCTACCGAGGTGGGCACAGTAGACAACAAAATCACACAGGGATGGAGATGAAGATGGAGTGACGTCGAGCTCTGTCCACCTCCCGCTAAAACCATCAGTGTGTCGGAAGCAGTAGAAACGTCGCTGGACCGGTTTCCAGTGCTCAACATGGACAATTATTGTGTGGTCACCAACGCAGGACCACCCTATCATCAAGCCGCTGCACCCGAAACAAGGGGGCGGAGCCTTGAGGGATCGCCAGCTCCCATCTACAAGAACCTGGAATGCATCCGTGTAGCCCTTGGAGGTTGGATCTTTACACGGATCAGGTACACCGAAGTAGCAGAGTGCGTAGAGCCTTCCACCGAGAGAGAAGAGCAATGGTGTGCAGTTGTACATGTCGTAACGGGGCCCGTCCTCCCAGTAGCCCTGGTCATTGTCCCCGATTTGGCGCATCCAGAGACGTTCATTGCCTGCAACGTAGGCCACTGAACCCACGATGGCGAATCTCAAGTCCCAGACGGGACAGGGGCCGGGGAAGGGGAAGGAGAAGTCGAAGACGTGGTAAACGGGTAACCGCTGGTCGGTGGGGTTGATTGCGTAAATGCTCAGGCCTGTGTAGATAATGTTACCTGGGTAAGTGTATCTACAGGCCCCAACGTCTTTGGCCGCGAAATAAATGGCTCGACTACCCCACAGTTCCCACGCGCCATCCGGCAGTGGGTCCACCGAAGGCAGCAGTCGCGGCACATCCGCATCCTTCATGGGCCCATCCGTGGACGACAGCAGTCGCAGCACATCCTCATCCTCATCCTCATCCTCATCCTCATCCTCATCCTTGATCACGGGGCGCATCGTATACTCGTCCTCCTCCTCGTCGCTCGTGGACAAATAATCATACATTCGAGAGACATACTTATCTTCATCCTCCTGACCAAAAAAACAATACTCATCTTCATCCTCGTTCAACCTCGAGTACTTATTCGGAGGAGAAGACGTTGATGACCCTTCTCCCACCACCACCACCTCCATCGCAAACCCTAATCGCACTCCCCCTTTTCTTTTCTTTGATTTTTTTTCCCTTTCTCCCCTTTTTTTTTAGAATGCGTGGATGATATATATATATATATATATATATATATATATATATATATATCGGCACATTGTTCTTAATTCTTTTAAGCGGCCCGACCCATCTGTGCTTCTCTTATAAAATTAGCCAATTCATATAATAACCTTTCAATGAAAGTGTGTGGATAATAATATATTTGTTTTTTGTGCTTGTCTTCTAAATCTAATGGTGTGTTGCCATTGGGCTCCATACCAAACATATATATTTCATAGCAAAATAACTCTCATTATTATTATCATTCCCATAACTTACTAATTCTACAAATTTCGAATTAAGACTTTTCTTGGAAATTATTTTCCTGAAAATAGAATATTATTTCCTTTTCCATAGAAATATTTTTAGTGGGGAAACGTTTTCATTGCGCGTGTGCGTGTGCTCATGGCGCATTAGACGCAGATCATAATAGGCGCTTTGAGGCGAACTTCGCAAGTGCGCATCGTCGCGAGGAGCTGGAGGAGCCTTAAAATTTTGGCAAATTTCAGAAGCTGGGCCGTAGGGACACGATGGATCGCGAGCCAGTCCGCAAAGGGATGCAAATCAATCTGGACGGCGAAGGGCTGCGAGATTCCTCGCAAAGGAGTGCGCGCGAAGATCTGTCCATCCGAACGGTCACGAAGAAGTGCGAAAAGGTGTCTGTGCTCAGATGCCCACCGAAGGGACACGAGCGGAGGGCTGTCTGCCGAAGGGATCCAAAATGTTTACCGAAGAGACACGAGCGAAGAGGTGCTTGAAGGGCAGCCTACTTGCTGGCCGAACGGACGCGTCTTCTCGAAAGTGCCTCGTACCCATTCGGAGTGCCTGTCTCCCTCCCATCCAGTGCCTATAAATAGGCCTCTCCCCCTCACTTCCAAACTCGCCCCAAAAACTCATTGCATAAGCATTCATTAGCAATAGTAGTTCTCTCTCTCTCTCTCTCAAGAAAGTTTCGACTATTCAGCGGTTCGCCAAAGCTTCGGGACTCGTTATGCTACGATCTTGGAAGCAACTAGTCATTGTATCTTGGAGACGATTGCTGTAGCCCGTAAGCACTGAATATAGGGTAATCTCATCTTACAGAGAAAGAGTTAAACTCTTGCCTCGACTAAGATCCTAATCAAGTACACCATATTCGATCAATAACAATTGTAAGATAAGATTTGTGTACTTTATGGCATCATCAAGCTCTGCACCAGCACCAGTGCCAACGATCCCGAGAGCTGTCCACACCGAAAGGCCGGCCAAGTTCAATGGCACCGATTTCAAGAGGTGGCAACAAAAGATACTGTTCTACTTGACAACGCTAAACCTGGTTCGGTTCTTGAAGGAAGAAGCTCCAAAGGTGGCAGAAAATGAGGCTGATCAACAGAAGATCAACGCCCTGGATGCATGGAGTCACAACGACTTCCTGTGCGTAACTATATCCTGAATAGATTAGACGACACCCTTTACAATATCTATGCAGTGCCAAGTCTGCGAAAGAATTATGGGATTCTCTGGAGAAAAAGTACAAGACGGAGGATGCCGGGATGAAGAATAGTTGCAGCACCCTTTTCTGGACATTAGAGTCATGTGCTCCCAAGCTCAGAGAAAGCACTTCAGGCATCATATCCTGACTTTTCGTTACAAAGCAGTTCCATGATTATTATTTTATGTATCCAGGGACTTGTCTCAGAACACGGGTTTGAAAGGGGAAGAGGATTGTAATTTTTGCTCACTTTTATTCATAACATGAGGTACATATTTATACAATATCACTGTGTTTCTATTATGTACAACTAGTAAATATGCACGCGCGATGCGAGTGCTGTTCTATTTCGGTGGTCCTTGATCCGGTAGTCCGCGGTCCATGATTCGGTGTTCAAGGGTCCTAGGATTTGGGATCCGTGGTTCAGGGGTCCATGGTCCGTTGGTCCGAAGGTCCATGGTCCAGAAGTCCAGGATCTGGGAGTCCGTGGTCTAGTGGTCCGTTGATTCGGAATCTGTGGTTCGATTGCTTGGAGGTTCGGGGGTTAGGTGGTCCGATGGGCTCATCATCCTTGGAGGACACATCCTCACCCTTAGCCTCCTTGTCCTTGTTCACAGCAGTAACGACACCTTCAAGGGCCCCGCCTTACTCCTGGAATATGGCCAGTCGCAGCTCATCATGATACACATACTTCGTGCGCGCCGGATCAATCACCATAATACGCATTCTTCTCATTCTTAGCCTCCTCGTTAACGGCATCATCATCTTTTTGTATCAAGGCAGGAGGGAGTTGAAACTGAAACATAGCCGCGTACATTCGAATGTCAAGGGGTAGAATCTCATCCGGAACCGCATGCTCGTTCAACCAAGGGAACTCATCCTCCTCGTTCAACCTTGGGTACTTAGTCGGTGGTGGAGATCCCACCGCCTCCATCGCAAACCCTAATCGCACCTTTTTTTTTCCTTTCCTTTCCTTTCCCTTTCCTCCTCTTCTTTTCTCTTTTTGCAGAATGAGTGGATGATAATAAAAGCGATATATACACATCTCGGCACATTTTTTTAACCGGCCCAGGCTCCCAGCCCATCTGTGCTTCTCTTATAATAGAGGCAATACATATAATAAACCTTTCAATGAAAGTCGAATAAGACTTGACACTTCCATTTCGGCTTAGATGTAGGATGACTTTACAAGTCCAATTCTCAATCTATCTCCACATCAAGTATATTATCATAGTATGTAAAGATATTGTGTAACTGGATGACGACTACTTTGATAAAAATCTGTCGTCCAAAATTCTTCATCTCAATGGACAAAATTCTCAAACACAAGAAAATATTAATCTATCCCAATAATAGATTTAATTAACTAGAGATCAAAATTTTATGAGCAACATATGACCTAGCCTGTACCGTTCAAGCCACAATGGATAACAACACTTTTACATGTCAATCGTTTGTCCTTATTCTTTACATGCACAATTCATCCTCCACCAGAACCTCATTAAGGCACACAATTTATTTGTTTACTTGCAAACTACATTTTAAAGGGACAGCAATTTTTTCATTTTCCTTTCAATCCATATATAAGAATGGAAAATGTGCCAACAATTATATTAAAAAACAAGTGACAATCCCACAAGAGAATAAAAATTGGTAATTAATGTAAATTGACACCGTACTCTATCGAGGCAATACACGACCATTTGTTGTCGAAAGGATGTGGACGATCACCATCGTTGTTGACATTTATCCTTGTCGATCCATTCTTCTCGATCTCACCATCACTACTAAATTGTTGTGGGGTAAACTAAATTTCAACGGCAGAGTTGGAAAATTTGGTGAAAGAGAACAAGAAATTGATCTGAGTCGCGTAGGAGACGATGTCCTTAAGAACTATTTCACCGGTAGGTGTAGTTCTCCAGGATTAATCAAATTCTTCAGAGTTCGAGTGAACACGGACAACTAATAATCTAACAAAAACAAGGTATAGCTACTCTGAATCAAAAAATGAAGCAATAGGTCTCACAAAAAATGGTTAGATCCCTCGACAATAGAAGGATAACCTTCTTATATAGTAAATATTCAAAAGGTAAAATAAATATGGGCATTTACACAATTTAATAATTGTCTAACATATGATTTAATGTTAAAATTCTGAATTAATTTATGCAATAAATTTGGAATGCCATGAATTTTGAAATTAATGTTGAATGGTACAAAACTTAAAAATAATGGATGCATTTTCTCAAATAAATGTCTATTTTATTTTAGATTTCTAATGTGGATTATTACAACTTTGTAATATTTCACATTAATTACTTAAATCATTTATGGCCATTAAAATTTCTCTTGAATTATCATGTTACTCACAATATTTTGCTCCATTTTTCTAACATCATTGATTAAATTTATTGACCGAGGTCCAGCGTAATGACTTACCACATTTTCGTAAATCAAGGCTATTAGTTCTCTGATTGCCAGAGATTTTTACCAATTACTGATATATCTATTAATTTTAAGGTAGCTATAAAAATCTGAGCTTCTCCATTACATCGGAGAGTACTTGATGTGAGTGTTTAATTGGATGATACGTTACTTTTGCAGGGAGATCTGTTTATAGCTAGGGATGGCAATTTTACTCGGATCCTGAGGGTCTACCCGAAACCAGACCCGAAGGATCTAAGACCCGTTGACTTTGACCGGATCTAGATCCGAATCCTATCCGGATCCTTATTTTTTAAAAGGATAAGGGTATGGATATGGATCTATAGGATTCTACCCAAATTTTTAATATATATGTATGTATATATATACATATATATATATATATACATATATATATATACATATATATATAGCACGGAGCACCCAAATCCCAATAATACACACTTCCTGAGTCCTTTTAGTCTCCCTCTTCACCAACCCTAAATTAAAAATATCTTCCGGCTGCTTGCTCAATCCAGGAGCCTCTTGAACTTTCTTGGTCATTAACAAGTAAGCAATTTTATTTGTACACTATTATATTTATTTCGAGAATTTCCTGCATGTGAGGAAGTGCTTGGTCTAAGCATTAAAGTGGCGCAAATAGTCATTGTTGACCATATAAAAATTAAGGAACTATGCTCAACTTTTGGAGATGAGATTATATTCATAGATTCTGTTTGTGAGAGCTGCGTAGGATAATTTTCAACCGCATAAGTTTTTCTATTTGTTCCGATTCTGTTTATTTTTATTTTAAGAGGATGATATTTTATGAATACGTTATGTTGGTTATCGCTTATGTGATTTATTTATGTAGGGGTTTAGATGGACGAAAGTGGTTCTCAATCGCCTTTGTTATTGAATGGCTCGAGTAATCCAACTCATGTCATTGGAATTCAGTCTACTCCTAGCAACAATATTAGTACTCGGTACAAACTCTTTTTGTCACAAGTTGGTCATGATCGAAGCTACAAGCTCCTTGTCACAAGATAGTTTTTCTTTCAGGACCTCAAAAATTTATTGTAGGGGCTTAGTTTCTTGATGACTGTAACAAAAGTGTATGCTTCAGTGGTTTGGAAATATCAGCACACCTGTTTCTTTTATGTCCTATTTGGAATGTTGGGACCTCAAGCTCATATCTGATTTTCGTGTACTTTGACTATTGGTGGTACTCAGATATTGACTTTGATTCGGATGTGAGCTACAATATTTTTTTTCTTTCTATTTTCATTACATATAAACCTAGAATATGTAATTTTAATTTTTTTAAGTTAAACAAATTTTAAATACTACGGACCCGCGGGTCGATCCTGATCCTACCCGGTATTTTAGGGTACATATCCTGCTCGAATCCTTTTTTTAAAAGAGGATAAGGGTAAAGATCTGGATCTACCTTCTAAAAAGAGGGTAAGGATCTGGATCCTATAGATCCTGCCCGGATCCTACCCATTGCCATCCATATTTATAGCGCCGCAAGCTCAAGCTCCTTTTAGGAGATTCAATATGGATCTGGTACAACTTTATCTTTTTCTTCTTATACATTTCCATAGCGAACTGGTATCCAAAAGCCATATCAATCAAAAGTTAGCACGAGTTATGTTGTTTTTTTCCCTCCAAATCCAATTGGTGTGTCTTAGAAGGGTATCTTTTTGTGTTCATCATGTGAGTATGAGGATATTGTGAGTTAATCTCGAATCAGTATAACTAGTATTAACAACAGAAATAAGTAAAGAGGAAGCTCAAGAATTACAAAATTAGCCTACGAAATTTTTGATGCGTCTGCTCTAAAATTATTCCACTTCTATCCGATCTCATCTTTCAATGTTGCATTATCCTCTTCTATCCAGGTTGCATGAGGAGTACAGCCAGTTACCAGCATTTCAACTAGCTACGCCCGAAAATCAACCAGATGCTCCACCATCTACCACTTGATGAATCTGCGCCGATCGGTTTCGATTGGCAGATAGATACAGACATTCCAAAAATATAATGCTAAACATGATTCATATCCAACAGCAAGCACAAAAAATAATGTTACCATCCATTCTTAAATGCAGTTTTTTCTTATATGCAATCTCATTTTTCTTTTTACCCCTTCATTAAATTTAAAGTTTCCATAGAGGTTGTTCTTATGCCCTCTTGTATACTGCAGACCACATTGTGTGTCTAGACTTCATGGATCTGCAAGCTGTTGATGGAGAAAATTTAAAGTTATCGATGGTCTTTCAATAAACCGTAGCAAATGTTGTCGGAGATGATCGATCAAGTTTGGAGTATGGTTCTTCATCTTCCTGTATTTATTTACTTGGTATCTGGTTTTTTTTTGAAAGGTAAAATATATACTTTATTACTCCTTAAGAAATAATTACATAGGAATGTAATTGCACAAGGAGCAATTACAAAATCGCAAATACACTAGATAAACAGAAGGAACGGAGCAAAATGAACTAAAGCTGGTATCTGGTCTAGTGGACGGGGCGTGGCGTCGGGCATTCGACGCCCATTTCTGTCGGGCAGAATGGGTCCGCCTTGTCCTTGTTTTTGTGTGTAGTATAACAAGTCTCAACAGAGAAAGAGCCTCCTCCGGACATTTCAAATATAATTGCACCTTTACTTCATATGCGTCATCTCCTTTTTAAGTCTCCTCTCTCATTAAAATAAATAAATAAGCTATTACGTATTCTTCAAATTGAAAATGCAGAAAGATGCAACTTGTGACTAGCGTAGGAAGATTCAAGGCTCCAAAAACTAAATCAACTAATATACTACTACTGCTAGTAGAAGAACAAAAATAAATCAACCAATTGAAGACCATTCTCTCACATGGGTTAGTTAGAACTGAAGGAGGCTTTCCCGGACATGAATCTAGGAAATTATTGTATATCCAATGCATGGCGCCGGGACTGCACATTCTTAAACGGCTCCACTCCCCCACTATTCCCACGCGCCATCCGGCAGTGGCTCCACCAGTCGCGGCACCACATCATCCTCATCCTTGTTGTTGACAGCCTTCTTGTACGACGACAGTGGCGGCACCTGCGAGGGCCCCACCATACACCTGGAATACGACAGTCGCAGCTCATCATGATACATATACTTGGTGGGCGCCGGATCAAGCATGGACGCCGACATAAACAGTTCATCATCATAATACATTCGTCGCAGCTCATCAGGAGACACAATGGGCTCCTCGTCGTCGTCCTTGGTCGTCGTCCACGGCTCATCCTTAGCCTCCTCGTTAACGGCATCATCTTTTTGTATCCACTGAAACATATCCCCGTACATACGAATGTCAGGGGTAGAATCTCTTCCGGAACCACATGATCGTTCAACCAACGGAACTCATCCTCCTCTTCGTTCAACCTCTGGTACTTTTTCGGTCGTGGAGATCCCTCCATCTTAAACCCTAAGCGCACTTTCCTTTCCTCCTCTTATTTTCTCTTTTCTCTTCTATTTACTTTTTTTTCCCTAATTATTTTAAGCGGCCCGGCCCGGCCCGGCCCATCTGTGCTTCTGTTATAAAATTAGCCAATTCATATATAATATACCTTTCAATGAAAGTGTTTGGATAATATAATATATTAGCTAGTTATTTGTTTTTTTTTTTTGTGCTTGTCTTGTAAATCCAATGGTGGGTTGCCATTGGGGGTCCATACCAAACAAACACACACAGATATATATATTTCATAGCAAAATAACTCTTATTATTATCATCATCATCCCTATAACTTACTAATTCAACAACTTTCGAATATCAAGGAACATTAAGGGAATCACTTGACCTAACAAACGGAACATTAAGTGAGTGGTCTGTTTCTTCATGTTGGGATGGATAACTTCACTAAGCATTTGAGTGGAGGTTTCACTTGTGCATCGTCATCTTCTAAATAAGGAAAATCTTGTCAACTGGGATATCCATACCAAGATCACCACAACGAGCAACCATAAAAACGTCTCATCAAAGTTTATGACTACTTCCTTCTGATTCTCAATCCTAGAACCAAACAACAAAGTTGAGGCTCCAACTAAATGTAAACAAAGTTGAGACTCCATCAAAGTTGACATTCGCTTTGGATTCAAAGCCGGACGCTTTGGCCTACAAAATGGAAACCCGGATGTATGCTTTGACCTACAAGGAGGGAACCCGAATGTATGCTTTGATCTACAAGGAGAGAGTCCGGATTGGCACTTTGACCTACAAGGCAGAAATCCGGATGTACGCTTTGACCTGCAAGGCGAGAGTCCGAATGGGCGCTTTGACCTACAAGGCTAGAACCTGGAAGTACATTTTGGCCTACAAGGCAAAAACCTAGAGGGTGCTTTGACCTTCGAGGCGGGAGATCGGAGGGCACTTTGACCGTAAGCCTTGACACTTATGCTTGGCGGCAAGCACCTTCCACTTGGACTTGGCGGCAAGTCCCTTCCACTTTGACTTGGCGGCAAGTCCTTTCCATTAGGCTTGGCGGCAAGCATCTTCCACTTGGTCTTGGCAGCAAGTCCTTTTCACTTAGACTTGGTAGTGGACGCCATCCCACTTTGGGCTTGAAGGCGGGAGGATGGCTTCGGCGAAGATTTCGACCGAATGTATTTTGCTTCAGGCTCAAAGGCGGGAAGTACCTGGTTTGGTTTGGGCCGCTCGGCCAATTTTGTGGATAGGGGCGGTAGGTACCGACTTGTTGGTGAAGGTAAGAAGAAGGTTCCGCCTTAGGAGGTCAAGCAGGAAGTTGGTTTTGGGCTCGGAGGTCGGCTTGGACTCAAGGCGGGAAGGTGGTTTCGGGCTTATAGACGAGAGAACAGTTTCAATAGAGATTTCGGCCCAACGTATCAACAACAGAAACAAGTAAAGAGGAGGCTCAAGAATTACAAAATTAGCATACAGGACTTCGTATTTACTCAACTTTGCCAGCCTGCCTACGGAACTTTTGATGCGTCTGCTCTAAATGTTAGTCCACTTCTATCCGATCTCATCTCTAGATGTTAATGCTGACCAAGTTCTTGCTTAATGCACACACAGTATCCTCTTCTATCCAGGTTGCATGAGGAGTAGAGCCAGTTACCAGCATTTCAACTAGCTAATCAGCCAGATGCTCCACGATCCACCGCTTGATGAATCCGCACTGAGCGGTTTCGATTGGCAGGTAAATACAGACATTCCAAAAACATAATGCTAAACATGATTCATATCCAACAGAAAGCACAAAAAACAATGTTACCATCCATTCTTAAATGCAGTTAACTTATATTTGAAGTTGAGCTTACAGTCTATATTTTGTTTTGAACTTTTTCTTTTCACCCCTTCATTAACGTTAAAGTTCCATTGAGGTTGCGCTTATACCCTATTGTATAATGCAGACCACATTGTGTGTCTACTTCATAGATCTGCTAGCTGTCGATGGAGAAAATTTGAAGTTATCGATGGTCCTCCAATAAACTGTAGCGCAAATGTTGTCTGAGATGCTCGATCAAGTTTGGAGTATGGTTCTTCATCTTCCTGTATTTATTTACTTGGCATCTGGTTTAGCGGG
Source organism: Hypericum androsaemum (assembly GCA_963995505.1). Classification (NCBI taxonomy): domain Eukaryota; kingdom Viridiplantae; phylum Streptophyta; class Magnoliopsida; order Malpighiales; family Hypericaceae; genus Hypericum; species Hypericum androsaemum. The sequence goes on from OZ023199.1 coordinate 1,966,398, forward strand.
TGGGGGCGAGGCATGGCGTCGGGCAGCGTCAAGTTGCTCATTCGACGCCCATTTCTCTCGGGCAAAATGAGTCCGCCTTGTCCTTTTTTGTGTGTGTTAGGAATTCAGCAACTAGAGAACAAGATCGCACAAAGAACACGGAACAAGAGAATTACGTGGTTGGGCCTAATACCTACATCCGCGGGGAGAAAGGATAACTTTTATTGATGAGTTTTTGAGCCACAAAGCCATACAAAACCTTAGGGTAACATGCCTTTATATAGAGGCAAACCCTTGTTGTACAAGTAACCTATCTAGGTCTAATTAGGAGTCCAAAACCTAGTCAGAATAGGAATAGAAATAGGAAATAAGTCTTTCCTATTTCTCGTCATCCCAACAATCTCCACCTTGGCGAGAAATCCTCTCGTGGAAGAACCATGAAGCTTCACCCAAACTTCAACAAACTCCACCTTGACAAAACATCGCCCCATGAAGAACCATGAGATCTTGCAAAATCAATCCGACTCCACCGACTCCATCTCGGACCATAGATAACCGCATCAATAAGTCCATCTCAACTTTCTCTTCACCTTTTGTTCAATCACTTGGAGCTAGCCCCCAAACTCGAGCTTCTGAGCTTGCTTGGCCTATTCCCTCCAATCTCCATTGAACTCCAACTAGCAAGTCTACCTGCTGAAGCAAACTTCTGACCAATAGATGCGCTCTCTATTTTCCGGTCAACCCCATGCTCTGCAACCTCGAACTTCTTCTCCGCTGGACCTTCTTGCCTCATACCAATGCTACATGCCATAGCATACAAAGGGCAACCTTTTTTTCTACCAAGTAGAACCCTCGACATGCCACGAACTCCACCGTTCGGCCTTGAGTGAGATACCCGATTCGCCCGTGGTGCTATCAACGGCTTCGCATTCCCCATGCAAAACCTACCCAACACATTTGACGTGCACGTCCCTTTAGACAACCATAGCGGGACCCAGCTAACAAAGCTTCTCCGAGACAATCATGGCTCCTTACCAACCATGCCTCCATGAAACAACCATAGCTCGCTATCCATGTCTCTGCGAATCCCAACTCTACTCAAACCATTCATGTCAAGCCTTTGCTCCCTCATACGAACCAACCTCATATGACCTGAGCTTTTGCCAACTCCTTCAGACCCATTGATGTGACTTCACCTACAATAATGTGCCTTGCTAACGTGTAGGTATTCCCTTTCACCCTTCATCCCTACCATCGCATCCTTCTCCATCTTCATTAGCATACCTTTATAACTATCACTGTTATAATCCAAGGTCCCTAATGAAAAGAGATTACCAGGATGCATTGGACTTGATAAGACAGAAAGCCAGTCACCATCCGACTCGTCTGAACATGTGGCCATGGTTGTGGATACAGATCCCTCCTCGTTGTCTTGATCCCCAGTTCGTCCTGGATAGTCCCCTTCATGCGCCCTTCTCAGCACTTGAAGCCACTTCCATTGAACTTCTTTGACTCCGACCTGGATCCTCTTCCACAACCCAGCTGGTGGCTCCTCATCATCCGCCAAGCACAAGCGAATCTTCGCTACCGCCTTGACCTCCAATTCTTCCCGCTCTTGCTCCTCCATCTTCTCGGGCTTCTTCTCCGAGAGCGCGATAACCATCTCTTGTTGCACGAGGAGATCCTTGGCACGCCTTTGCCATAACCTGAAATTCGATGAACCATCGAACTTCACAAGAGCAAACCTCGTGTCGTCCGACATCCTTCAACCTTAGCTCTTGATACCACTTGTTGGAAATTCAGCAACTAGAGAACAAGATCGTACAAAGAACACGGAACAAGAGAATTACGTGGTTCGGCCTAATGCCTACATCCACGGAGAGAAAGGATAACTTTTATTGATGAGTTTTTGAGCCACAAAGCCATACAAAACCTTAGGGTAACATGCCTTTATATAGAGGCAAACTCTTGTTGTACAAGTAACCTATCTAGGTCTAATTAGGAGTCCAAAACCTAGTCAGAATAGGAATAGGAATAGGAAATAAGTCTTTCCTATTTCTCGCCATCCCAACAGTGTGTGTAGTAAAACAAGTTTCAACAGAGAAAGAGCCTCCTCCAGACATTTAAGATAGAATTGCTCCTTTTCTTCATATGCGTCATCTCCTTTTAAGTCTCCTCTCTCATTAAAATAAATAAAAGTTATTACGTATTCTTCAATTGAAAATGAACAAAGATAAAACTTGTGACTAGCGTAGAAAGATTTTTTTTTTTTTAGGAAAAGCGTAGAAAGATTCGAGGCTCCAAAAAACTAAATCAACTAATATACTACTACTGCTAGTAGAACTGAGGAAATAATTGTCCTAATACTAACAGGGGAGGAGGGGTTAGTTAGAATTGAAGCAGGCTTTCCCGGACATGAAATTATTGTCTACCCAATGCATGGAGCCGGGACAGCACATTCTTAAACGGAACATTAAGTGGTCTGTTTCTTCATGTTGGCATGGATCACTTTACTAAGCATTTGAGTGGAGGTTGCACTTGTACATAGTCATCTTCTAAGTAAGGAAAATCTTCTCAACTGGGATCTCCATACCAAGATCACCACCACGAGCAAACAACCATAAAGTCGTCTGTCTGTCTTCACCGCAACATCTCATCAAAGTTTTTATTTTTTCATGTTGAGAATCTCACATCGGTTAAAACACGAGTGGGGGCAAATTTATAAGTGTGAAAAATTCACCAACCAATTACCTTAAGATTTTGGGTTGGATATGGAGATTCTAACATGGTATTAGAGCGGATTGATCCCGTGCCCATTGTTGAACTCACACGATCCCCATTTCTCGCACGTTAGTGAAGTCAAAACCCGTACAACACTTTGGTGAAATCAAAGCCAGTACAATCTTCGACCTGAGATGAGTCTCGTTTGAAGGGGCATGTTGAGAATCCCACATCGGTTAAAACACGAGTGAGGGTCAAGTTTATAAGTGTGAAAAATCCACCAACTCATTGCCTTAAGGTTTCAGGTTGGATACGAAGATTCTAACATTTCAAAAGTAAAATTTTATTTATTCAAAAATAATCATCAAAATAGTAAGTAATTAAACTTACTATTTGTTACACCATTTAGTGCTCACGAGATCACGATTCGTCTAAGCATACAAAAGGTAATAACCTATCTAAAAAGAAAAGCTAACTAGATAAGGATTATCTTTAGATTGATGCATATACATCTTTAATCTTCCGATTTATCTCCATACGCCTTGAACATCTCATCAAAGTTTATGACTACTTCCTCCTGATTCTCAACCTTAGAACCGAACAACAAAGTTGGGACTCCAACTACATGTAAACATTCAATGATTTTACGGTGGAAGTTAATTCTCAATGGAGCAACCAGAAAACCACAACATCTCAGGGTATAAATACACGGTAGGATGCTCTAGAAGACAGTATGGGATTAACCAGCACTAATGTGTCCTTATTTGAGGGAATTCGACTCTGACTCTGTATACTGTATGTAATATTATGGTAGAGCCAGAAATAATCTTTCTTTCTCGCGGTGATATCGACAGTACTCTTTTCTCCAATAAATTTTATCATACTGGGGTTTTGAAGAAGCTGACGACAACGAGATTGCAGATCTCTCTTCTGGTGTAAATAGTGTTATAATAAAATTTAACATATTAAAAAAAACGTTGACAACAAACACCGTAGACACATTAGCTACAATTCTAATGTGATTTTTCTGTACTCGGACAATTCTCTCAACTAAATTATAATGTTGACATATTACTGTTCTAATTAAATAAAAAAACTATAGTATTAATCTGTAATAATGCAACAAACACCAGATCTTTAAACTTTGTATACTAACTGTACCGAATCAAATTGTTTGGGATTCAAAAATCGAAGAGATGAAAATTGCATATTGCCAAGTGAGGTCGAAGAGAAGAAAATGACGAGATTATATCTACTATCATGATGTTTTCTCAAAATTAATGTCCATGGTCAACTAACTCAATTTATCTCCCTAGGAAAAATATTAGGTTAAATCCATCATTCCAGAATCGAAATTTCTAATTTACGAGGGAAACTTCGCAACGAAACAAATCGAATCGAATTGTTTGGGATTTAAAAGTCCAAGAGATAGAAATAGCATATTGCAAAGTGACGTGGAAGAGTTTTGATTACATAATTGCGTTACCGGATCCTGAAAATTGGAGAGGCCCATAAAGTTTCTACGACAAATTTCGTTTTATTATATGAAAAAATATATTCAGTTTAATATCCATATACATACGGTTTTGTTTTCGGTTTCGTACCCACCCCATTTTGTTTTTGTAAGTACTTAATAGCAAAATTTCTAAAATCCCGGTTTTGTTTCCGGCTATTTCATAATTGAAAATGTATTTGATATTTACTGAAGAATATGTTTGAGTTAGAATTTTCGAGCTCCAATTTGAAACATCTAAATAACTTTGACATTCTTGTGTCATGTTGATATAAGTGTTGGATATTGAGATAACCCATTGTTATTTATGAGTACGATAAATTTATTTATAAGTGAGAATAATTTATCTAACTATTATTTTAAAATTTTAGATCAGATTAGAATATTCTAATATAATATATCATAACAAATTTATCTTCTATCTTAAGATTTTGTGTTTGATCCTAAAATTCTGAACTTCCGCCAGACGGTTGTATGCAGTTTTTCTAAGATTTAACAATTGGGTATGTGTTTTCTGATCCGTCGAGATATACCGTTTCTTAATCCGGACCTTCGCGCATAGGTACAAGGGAATTATCATTCGGCTGTCCAAGAATTAAATTAAGATCTCCTTTAAAGTCTTCTCTAATTAAAATAAATAAGCTATTACGTATTCTTCAATTGAAAATGAATTAAGATACAACTTGGAGTTGAAAGATTCAAGGCTCCAAAACTAAATCAACTAATATTCTCCTGCTATGGAAAAGAAGAAAATCACCCAATTCGCGACCACTCTCAAGAAAATTTCTTAACTATCATCTTGCAAAAAGGCTATGTTTGCTTTGCCAGAAAATATTTTTCTTAAAAATTATTTCCGAGAAATAAAATACTTCTCAACGTTCCAGGTGCTACTCATTTGAAAGCAACGGAGAGCTCACCTTTTTCTAGGGCTTGGTTCGCTGCAATGAGATGGTCTTCTGAAGGAGAGTGATTTTTATAGTATCATATTGTGGTTTTTGAATAATATGTTAAAAAGTTGGAATTGTTTTGGTAATTCACCGGGATCATATCATCCACTTATCCCACTCACTTGTCGCATGAGATAAAAAAAAATGGCACCGTCTAATGACGTAGTAGTCCACATATGATGGGCATCCCCGGGATGCTGACTTGACAAAATTTCAAATAACGCGTACCTCACATAGACTAAATACAAAAAATGTGATATCGTATCAAATACTAAAGTGTAATTTTTCCATTTTTTTTAGTCCCACTAAGGTATCACAAGATATAAAAAAGAAACTGTGACCAATAATTTCACTATAAGTAGGAACAAAATGAGGATAAATTGGTTATAACTATTGTTTTAAAATACGGGTTTTGGTACGGGCCAGATTTTGTCCATTTTTCGGCCTGACCGGTCAGACTATTGGTCGGACCAGATTTTTTAAATATTTTTAAATATTATGTAGACTAAATAGTTAAAATATAGGTTTCAAAATCCACATTTTTGAAATATCAATTAATTTATAACATATAAAATCTATTTTTCTTTGTTAATTAAGAGAAATCGAGCATACGATACGCCTTTTTTATTTAACTTTTTACTGATTTGGATAAAATCTGGTCTGATCGGGTGGTCCATCTCAAAAATTAGTACGAACTGTCCGATCCGACTGGATTTTGGGCGGTCTGACTGGAGGCCTTTTTACTCCTAAAAATGGACCGCCCTGATGTCTGATTCATAATCCGACCAGTCGGACCGCCGGTCGGACTGCATTTTTTAAAACTATGATTATACCAAGTGATAAATATTTATGTACTCACAAAAGTTCTTTCGAAACAATCATATACCTTTTTAAAGTTTTGACTTTAGAAAGATAACCAAAGTTAAGAATTCACCGTAAAATTTCAACCTGAAATAATAAATCTTAGAACTCCAACATTATTCGTTTAACTACGCCTAGTTTTCGTTGCCTCGTGACTCTAAAGCCACCATTTTGTTTCCCTTTCATAACAACAATAATATCATTCAAGCTTAAGATTATTAGAAATTAATAGTCTAATTAATTATTATTATTATTTTCATGTAATAATTGAGCAGATTTTATACGATAAGCATATGAGAAACAAAAACTAGAGAATATTAAAATAGTAAAGAATACTCACAAAATCTGTTTGAGCAAAATGTAGAAATATATATCTACCTCTTTAAAAATCACGTTTTTTAAATTTAATCCTTTTTTAATATCACATTTTGTACGAGTCCACAATAATCCTTAATCTTGAATTAACGCTCCCTTTTATATGTTACGGTTGAGCCTATGGAATCGTTGAATGGAAGGAAGTGGTTTTAAAGCTCGCCAACAAATCCCAAATATTTAATATTACATTTTCTCTCATTTTATTCCGTTTCTAGACGATGAAGATAATTTAACTCTCTCTCCTAACTTAGAACCACATTCACCCCCGAGCCTCCATCTGTTGTCGAATTTAGGTACTCTATTTTTCTCACGCCAAATGAAGTCCACATTTAACATATTTGGCCACGAAGAAAATGGTAGCTGATGTCCTGTTCAAATTGGCGTTATCACTCACTAAAGTATTTTAGTTTGATACACTTCCTCCCTCTCACGTTGACACTTATGTTAATGACTTGAAAGGAGTAATTATTTCAGGGTGTATTCTTTTTATGTATGAATAAATAAAGTTTAGGGGTCTTCTTGCCTCGTCGTTTCCCACCAAACATCAATCTTGCAATCGTCGGTATTTTCAAAATATTAATTTAGTAAAATTCTTTAGAAAAAAAAACTACACCTTTTGAGGTTGAAAAAGACAAAAGTCAGTTAGATGGTCAACTAGCAGCAATTTGCGATGAACCTCGGCGGACCTCGTCAAACGATTTTGTCTTCGCTTTTAACTTCGGATTCAACTGCCAGTCACCGGAAAGATTCGACGGACTCTGGCTATTTCATAATTGAAAAATGTATTTGATATTTACTGAAGAATATGTTTGAGTCAGAATTTTCGAGCTCCAATTTGAGATATTTAAATAAGTTTGAATATTTATGTTTCATGTTGATATAAATGTTCAATGTTGATACAAGTACGATGGATTTGTTTATAGTGAGAATAATTTATCTACTTATTATCTTAAAATTTTAGATTATATTTGAATATAATATATCAGAACGAACCGATTTACTATCTTAAAATTTTATATTAGATACTAAAATTCTGGATTTCCGCCAGACGGTTGTATGCAGTTTTTCTAAGACTTAACAATTGGGTAGGTGTTTTCTGATCCGTCGAGATATACCATTTCTTAATCCGGACCTTCGCAGTTCGCACATAGGTACAAGGGAATTATCATTCGGCTGTCCAACAATTAAATTAAGATCTCCTTTAAAGTCTTCTCTAATTAAAATAAATAAACTATTACGTATTCTTCAATTGAAAATGAATTAAGATACAACTTGGAGTTGAAAGATTCAAGGCTCCAAAAACTAAATCAACTAATATTCTCGTGCTAGTGGAAAAGAAGAAAATCACCCAATTCACGACCACTCTCTTGAAAATTTCTTGACCAAGTCATCTTGCAAAAAGGCTATATTTGTTTTGCCCAAAGATATTTTTCTTAAAAATTATGTCCGAGAAATAAAATACTTTGTCCTTTTCCATTTGAATTTTTTTCCGGTAATCAAACATTTTTCATTTGTCAAAATTTCTTTACATTTATTGCAAATTTTGGAAAATATTTTTGGTTGAAATGCTCTCGATACTTATTACTAATCGAGGTTCAATTCGGGTAATAATATTTGATTGATATCTACATGATGGAGTGGGTGGAGGCAAAACCAAATAATAAATGATGTCTCCAATATCTTAGCTGCCACCTCCGTAGTGACTGATGCCTCCTCATTATATATCCAAGTAGCAATACAAAAAATAGGATGGCCGTTGACTTCCAAAAAATTGGAAGCTCAACCAACACACACATTGGAATTGTCATAGACATGTTTCACGCCGATGTAAGTAAGGAATTCTGCATTTTTTTTTTTGGGTCCGAACGATGAGCACTAAATAAAGTTTTAATGTGTGTACGTGGACCCAAGAAGCAGACAAGAGGATAGAGTCAAGCAGCTTGGAGCCAACATCAAGGCAACCTGGCTTGGATTGTTACAAGGAACCTATCAGAGTCTCTACACGGTTTGTTGCAGCTCTTGACCGAATCAAACATGGGTCTGAAGCTGCATATTTTCGGTCTGATCGCTGCCGTCCAGCTTGTCGTTCGAGTCGCGGGGGTCACGGATGCTATTGACTGTAAGTGGATTCGGTTTCTGTAGCGTACATGTTCATGAATCCATCCATCTTTTTATTGATTTTATGAGTACATGATCATGATAAGAACATGGTGTAAATAACATGGTGAGGAACAGTTTTTGATTCTTACAGAGATGTAACGAAGTCGGTTTCGTTGTACAATTCCAGCTCTCTGTAGACTTTTTCTTCTCAGGAACTTAACTGCTGATGTAAAATTTGATGCAGTTGGTGCCCTGTCTGCTCTGAAGACTAATTGGCAGAATACTCCTCCAAGTTGGACGGGGACAGATCCCTGTGGCAGCGGATGGGAAGGAATCGAATGCACCGGTTCGCGTATCACTTCCATGTAACTTTCTTGATTCTATTACATATATGGCTGCTTGAGGATGTGTTGTATTGATCGATTCTGTTGCTTTTTCAGCGTACTGACAGGAATGGCATTAACGGGAACCTTGACCGGGGATATCGGACAGTTGACAGAGCTACAAACTCTGTAGGTTTCTGTCTTCCTTTTGCATCTGCATCTTCGTTACCAAAATATGTGTGCTGACGGTTTAAGGCAACCAGCGAGAAACAGAATAGTTGCAGCATCCTTGTGCCAGACATTAGAGTTACAAAGTGATTCCGTGGTTATTGTTTTGTGTATCCAGGGACTTGTCTCAGAACACGGGTTTGAAAGGGACGCTTCCATCATCAGCGATCGGAAACCTGAAGAAGCTACAAAACTTGTGAGAGAAGAAGAGAAACTTCTGCAACGGTTTTTTTGGTCCCGTCGTTAGTTAATTGGCATTTCACATGACGCCTTTCCATGCTCTTCCAGGTTCTTGGTTGGTTGCAGCTTCAGTGGTCCAATTCCTGATACAATAGGTTCGCTGACGCAGTTGGTCTCTTTGTAAGGATTCTGATTCTTCCATATCTTAACACAACACAAGACAAAGCATTATAGTGAGAACTAGCAGAAGAACATGGCCTAAAAGTACAACTTATAAAATGGTTTTCTTTGACATGTAATTTCAACTCGAAGTCGGAACATACTTAACCATGCGAACAAGTCTAGCAGTCAATGAGCTGAACCCCCGGAATATCTGATTTGCTGCAGATCTTTAGCGTCCAACAGCTTCGATGGACCAATACCACCTTCTCTCGGTAATTTGATCAACCTCTTTATGTTGGACGTGACCGAAAATAAACTTACCGGAACAATTCCTGTCTCGGATGGTACTTCACCAGGCTTGGATATGTTAGTAAACACAAAGCATTTGTACGTCTCACTCTGGATCTGGTTCTGACACTTTCTGTTATCCTTTTCATTACCGTTAATGATGTGTTTCTGTCACAACTGCAGTCATTTTGGCAGAAATCAGCTCACAGGCCCGATTCCATCGAAACTTTTCAACTCAAGCATGACAGTTATACATGTGTAAGTCCAAAGGAATCAACAGAATATCACAACAAGAAACTTATATATGAGCTTGCAATCTTTGTAGACAGACGCATCTATAGTTAGTGCATCATTTTGAAAAGGTCTCCAGACTAGGAATTTTCAAAATCTAGTGAAATTAGACCTCACGATTGTGACTTCCGGATCACTTTAAACAGGCTTTTCGACAGTAATCAACTCAACGGCAGCATTCCGTCCTCAATAGAGCTAGTGCAGACTCTGGAGGTGATGTGAGTATCCATTACCAAGCACCCTAGTCTTTAGGATCATGAACTTATCTGCCTATACTTTCTAAAGTGAACGTAACATGTATGCTCGATTGGTAACAGACGACTGGATAGGAACGTGTTGAGTGGGGAAATCCCAGCGGACTTCACCAAACTGACAAGAGTCACGGAGCTGTAAGAAGAAAACACAGATATAATTGAGATACCTTGGTATTGAGTAGATGGCAAGCCAATCATATCTTCCATGTTTATTCCCTACAGATACTTGTCCAACAATCAACTGACTGGCTCTATTCCAAATCTTACCGGCATGAACGTCCTCACCTATTTGTAAGAACCCTCAACCGCGCCATCTCCGTCTTATACACTACTGAAATTGACCTTTTCAACACAAAGAAATTTATTTTCTCTTCGTGCTACTGATTTGCCATTTTTATGATATGCAGGGACATGAGCAACAACAGCTTTAAGGCGTCATCATTTCCGCAGTCGTTGTTTGGCTTAAAATCTCTGACATCATTGTATGTCCTCTTCCTCTCTCCCTCTCTTAATCTCTCTCAGTGAAACTGCAATATGTTCAGCACGAAGAAATTCAACCAACCATTGAAAACAGAAGGCAATTTGTAACTAGTAGCAACAACAACAAAAAGATATCATGCTTAATGAAGGTTTTTATTACACTCGTACCAGATTACTGGAGAGCACGCAGCTACAAGGGGCAGTTCCTTCTTCCATCTTCAGCCTCCCTTCATTAGAATCTATGTGAGTTTTATTAGTAAGTCAATCCCTTTGGAACAATCTATTTGGTTAAGTCAACTGACATATCAGACGTGTGCAGAGTACTAAGTCACAATCAACTCAATGGAACATTAGATATTGGATCCAGCTATAGTAGCCATCTAGAGCTGATTGATCTGCAGAACAATTCAATAGGTCGAATGGTGCAAGGAACCGGATATGACAACACACTTCTGTAAGTGAAGAACTTCCCTAGGTTGTCTTACCTTAATGATGAGCAATTGAAGACCTGCAATCTGACTGGTATCTGACATCAGCATGCAGGGTAATCCATTTTGTCAGAACACCGGGTCAGCGGTCAACTATTGCACCCCTGCACAAGTAGCAAACTCTTCATATGCTACACCGGCGGATAATTGCGTGGAGCCTTTCTGCCCTTCTACTCAAGTGTCCAGCCCCACCTGCAAATGCTCATTTCCTATCATAGGGACCCTGCACATCAGATCATATTCCTTCTCAGATTTGGAAAATGTAACCTACTACATTGCTCTGCATGATGCGATAATGAAGGCTTTCCAAGATAACCGGCTACCAGTAGACTCACTTTCTCTAAGCCTTCCTATCACGGATGTCAACGATTACCTTGATTTAAAGCTTGAAATCTTTCCATCTGGTGGTACTAAATTCAACCGAACAGGGTTCTCCATCATTACATCTCAGCTCAATAACCTGACTTTCGTCAAAAGGCCGCCCTTCTTCGGACCATTCTATTTCACCCTCAGTAATACCGACTACTTTGCAGGTACTCACATAATTAAACTAAAACTCTTATGAATTTGGCAAAGCAGGTAGCTGGATATCTGGACATTTCCCAGCTCTTATGTCAAAACTGGTCCACTTCAAACAGGTCAAAAGAAATCATCCAACACGGCAATTGTTGTTGGAGCAGCAGCAGGTGGATCCATTCTTGTTGTGCTGCTAATCTTGGCTGGACTTTATGCTTTGCGTCAAAGGAAACGAGCTGACAGAGCTGCTCAACTAAGCGATCCCTTCGGTAATTCGAAAACCGCATTTTAGATTCTGATACTATTGAAACAATTAAAAAAAACTCATTACCCTTTTGTGTGGAAACAGCATCCTGGGGTCAAGGGAAAGAAAATGGAACCCGCCCTGAGATAAAAGGAGTGAGATCTTTCACCTTTGAAGAGATAAGGAAGTGCACAAATAACTTCTCAACTTCCAACATCCTCGGAGCTGGCGGATATGGAAAGGTACAAAAATTATACTTCTCCGTACATTTACACTACTGCACCTCACATACATGGAGAACAATTAGCATGCAAAGAGCATTATCAGTCAGTAACAATGTACTGCATATAAGTTCAGCAACTCAGCTATCAACAAGCAAGCCACTGAATTGGTTCAGGAGAAATATCATAACTAATCTGCATGCATCTTTCTCCATCCAAGTTCTGCTTACGAATTCTATTAGCACATGAGGACTCGACGAAAGAGATAGCAAAGCAATTGGTTTTTGAACATCTAAGCATCTATTAGCTCTTCTCAGACAATTTGCCTTTTCTCAGGTCTATAAAGGAACACTTCTTAGTGGGATGGTGGTTGCCATCAAAAGAGCTCAGCAAGGATCAATGCAAGGTAGTCAGGAGTTCAAAACTGAGATTGAGCTTTTGTCGCGGGTTCATCACCGCAATCTTGTCAGCCTCGTGGGCTTCTGTTACGAGCAAGGAGAACAGATGCTGATCTATGAGTACATTAGCAACGGTACCCTGAAGGACACTATTTCAGGTAACTCCACCAATTTTGCTTATTTTCTCATCCACCCACCTCTTCACCACTAGACTGGCTCAGTACTGTTACTGCATAGTCTAACAATCATTCATACAGGTAAAACGGGTATCAAATTAGACTGGAATAGGAGATTGAGGATGGCACTTGACTCGGCGAGAGGGCTTGTTTATCTTCACGAGCTTGCTGATCCTCCTATCATACACAGGGATGTCAAATCAAATAACATCTTACTGGATGACCACTTGGTTGCAAAAGTAGCTGATTTCGGTCTATCGAAACTTTTGGGCGAGGGTGAGGGCCACGTTACCACACAAGTCAAAGGAACAATGGTCAGTTTCAAACCCTTGAAGTTAACTCTTCTAGCAGAAATGGTCCAAGTGGATCCTTGCTAACATAATTTTTTTTCTTACTACAGGGCTACATGGATCCTGAGTACTTCATGACCGAACAACTGACAGAGAAAAGTGATGTTTATAGCTTCGGAGTAGTAATGTTGGAGCTGATAACCGGAAGAAATCCAATAGAACATGGGAAGCACATAGTATCAGAGGTCAGAGTAACAATCGATAAAACGCAAGACCTGTACAACCTTCAAAACATTCTTGATCCCAGCATTCCTTCATCCACAAACCTCCCCGGTTTCGAGAAGTTTGTAGATCTGGCACTAAGATGTGTGGAAGAAATGAGAGACAACAGGCCGACAATGGGCGAGCTGGTAAAAGAGATTGAGAGCATACTGCAATTAGCTAGCCTAGAAGGGAAAGGCAACATGGTATCAACAACGTCAAGCTACACGTCAACAACTCAAGGCAGTTTTAACCATCGTAATATGAACAAGACCTTCGAGTACAGTGGAAGCTTCCCACATACCGGATTCGAACTTCAGCAATCAACTTCCTTGGCGATCAACAAATGATCATTCCCTTTTCCATGCAGGGAAGCTGGCCCGTCATTCTTTTGTGAGCTTGTTTAAAAACCAATCTGTGGCAAGATGTAAAAAGTTCGAGTATTTCGTGAATTTCCGGGAGAGACAATGCAATGTGCATATATTGTAAACCATTGTGCAGAGGAAGATGCTTCTCAACTGACAGTTATTGACATTTTTTGTTTGAAGTCCTTATTTCTCCCATCCTCTTTCTCTTTGAGTTTCTCCTTCTGATTGTAGAGTCTGTGTCCCCTATTCCTCTCGTCTTTATCCGTGCCCAAGGAAGAAAACGACTCCGCCTAGCTCAGGAAATTCTTCCTTTGTACTCGTCAAACATACCTTAACTGCATTGACAATCTCCCTGACCTCGTCATTCAACCATCCAAGACACATCCTTCGATGCTTTCTTCTTCTTCTTCTTCTTACTTTTGTGAATGCAGTTGTCTTCCAAATATTAGTTCATTGAAGAGCAGAGCCATCATATATCAAATTTTCGAGCGCGATGTTGTTTCCCGAACTTTTTTAAAAGTCCGGAAAGGAATTCCAATTACCATTTCTGAGGGGTTTCCAATTTCCAAACAAGCTGTAAGCTGAATATTATCGAACAGGTGGAAGGCAGTTAACAACTCCCTACAAAACCGCAAACAAGTTTCATAAAAGGAGGAATCTTTACTGGGAAATGTAGAGGAGGATGGACTTCTTCATGTCCCCGAACAACGTGGGCGACCGGAACACTCACTCACCGAACCTGCCCTTCCGATAGGGATCGGAATCAGGATCGGTATGGCGGAGAGGGTGGGTCCCACCGGTTGGGGCCCACCATGAACAGGCCGTCTTCCAGCGGGATCACTCTCTCGCTTTCTCCGGTCGCTACCTCCGTTCGCCGCCCATATTTTCTTTCCTTGTCCGTATTAGCTCACCGGCGGGCGATTTCGCTGTAGCTGGTTGTTGACCGTTACGAAATTGGCGGTTGGGTTCTCCTTCGGACCTTTCCTAATATATTTCATTTTGATCCTTTGTAGTTTTAAATTTTTTCCATTTAGTATTTCGTGATTTACAACGTGATTTTTTTTGAGATAATTTAAAACGTGAATTTGATAATTTATTTAATCGATATTATCTTTTATCTGAACATTTTTTTTAGCATGGAGGGTGCCCATTACATTTGGAATTTGGTAATTTTTATATTTATCGGACGAACTAATTTATGATCGAATATTTTACACTAAATTTTTACAATTTTATTTTCATAATTCAAACACGAAAAAGTAGAATTTGTTACTTTATATCTCGTACTAATTTTTTTTGTTTCGGCTAAAAGGTCATTTATACTCCATATCTATTTAATCTATCCCAGTTATCTAATTTCTGTTTGGGTCAATTTGAAACTATACACTATTTTAGAACTTGGACTCCTCGTATCAACAAATGTAAAGCAATAATTTCGTTTAAACTTAAAATCTGATATGTTAACTTGATCAGTTGACAAATGCAGATGGATGATATTTAGATTCGAGTTTTATTTTGATATAATAATATCTATGTATTGTAGGTGTTCCTTAGATAAGAGACGGCTCTTTTTTCATCTATCAATTTTTTCACGAAATTTTACAATTTATGAGTTTTTAGTGAAGTTCTCGGTTATACTCTCTTACTTTGGTACGAGGTGAGTTACTTCTCGGAGAGGGCAGGGAACTCACGGGTAATGGTTTTCACGGGCAGAGATTGGGTAAATCATTATAAAGATGGGTGGAATATTGTAGATACCAGTCGGGTTCTCTTTTCAATGTATTTTTCTTTTTCTCCTTTTTAATAAACATTTTTACCTACCAAAAAAAATGTTCCCATGGTATTATATTTTTATCCGGACTGTGTTCACTTCTGAAATGAGTAAAGCATGTTTTCACAAGCCGTAAAATATCTTTTTGATTGGTTGTACCTGATATCCGAACATTTCTACAGATTCAAGCCATACATTATATTATTAAGATAGAAATGAGTATGTGTCTTCTTTAAACGACTGAAATACAGTGAACAATTTGTCAAAATTCACACTATATATAATCAATCCAGTACAGAAGAACAAAATATTCACTCGACATAATCAAAAATTAAATTGCAGGAGAGCAAGAAAATAAGAGAAAGGAAATAGCAAACAACTGATGATGAAATTTTACATAGGTTATAGTTGCAGCACTCTTGCACAATCGACGATATTTTTCGGTGGGCAATAATAAAAAAAATCAACTGATGATGATGTGATCAAATATCCATGTCCTGTGGGAGATTTTAAAATATGTATAGCTCATGTCGGATTTAGTTCCCAGCTGGTGGTGGGGCAATGAAAGGGATGGAAGGGAAGGAAGTTGGAATGGTGGTAGGGAAATTGGAAGGAAATGGAGGCAAAGTAACCTTAGGGAGAGCACTAGGCATTGTTGGGAGGTTGCTTGGGATTGTGGGCTGTGGAATTTGAGTTGGGTTTTGTGGAATTTGAGTTGGAATTTGTGGGATTTGAGTTGGAATTTGTGGAATTTGTGGGATTGTTGTGGGCTGAGGCAAGGTTGGCATATTTGGAATCGGAGGAAGATTGGTAGTTGGCAATTGGAGAAGGTTGCGAGCTCCAAGCCCAACTTCCATCCTTGAAAATGCCAAAGCTAAAATGAGGAGAGACAAGATGGAGCTGTAGTAGTTTGAGGATGCCATTTTGAAGCCTATCTTGGTTTGAGCAATTTAAGTTCTTGAACTTGTAATTGTCTTGTCTAGATGAGGAAATAGGGTCTTATTTATGGGATTATTTATAGTACAAGAATAAAACAGTATTTAGAGTTGAATACTGTTTGTTTGTGTGATTTTCCTAATAATATTCATTTGTAAGTTTTAAATTCAATATCATTTTAAAAAATCCATTTGTTTGAACAAATTTTAAGTGGCTTTAAGCCTTACGGGTTGTTAAGAAAAATAGATGTCCAATCCCATATTGAAATAATTGTTTTGGTAGTTCAACTTCCGAATTCCAACTATTAGTTTACTAGATGGCTAACATGTTAGTTTGTAGTTGTGGTTGGCTGGATACTTCTGAGTTGTGACGACCGAAAGTCGATATAGCATTATCTACTGCCTATCTATTTATTTAATATTTATTTCAAATTAGACTTATAATTATATAAAAATGTACAGATTTGAGTCCCAAATTTTATTTCCAATGATGATGACCTTTGTTGTGCACGTAGTGTCTGATATTTCCAATGTCATCCAATTGTGCTTGGTATCTTGAAGACTTGGTTTGTCCTCACAAATTTTCCAGCCAACCACAACTACATATAAACATATGGCAGCCATCCAGGGAATTAATGATTAGAAGTTGAACTAACAAAAGTTGCAATATGGCTTCTTCCCAACGTTTTAGAAACGCAGTCGGATCACCAACCAGGAAATCTCAAGTACATGTAACATACGGCAGCCATCAAGGTTCTGTATGTACTTCATTGTGTTTCTTTTTTCAGGAAATGAATTATTCCTTTCCCCAAAAAAAAAGTTAAACTACCAAATGTTGCAATATGGGTTTCTTCTGCCTCTATTTTTCTTAATAAACGATAGGGCTTAAGCGACCTACCCTATCCATACTTGCTTCCCAAGGTACTATAAAATAACCCCAACCATTAGAACCAATCTCCTCATCCAGACAACAATATTTTTTACAAATTCAAGAATTCAGTAGATCAAACCAAGAAGACAGGAGGCTTTCAAAATGGCATCCTCAAACTACAACTCTATATTGTCTTTCCTCATTTTAGCTTTGGCATTTTCAAGCATGGAAGTTGGTCTAGGAGCTCGCAACCTTCTCCAAATGCCAAGTACCAATCTTCCTCCAATTCCAAATATGCCAACCCTGCCTCAGCCAACAACAACAATCCCACAAATTCCCAATAACCCAACTCAAATTCCACAAATTCCAATTCAAATTCCACAAAACCCAACTCAGATTCCTCAGCCCACAATCCCACAAAACCCAACTCAGATTCCTCAGCCGTCAATCCCAACCACATTGCCACCACTTCCAAGCAACCTCCCAACAATGCCTAGCACTCTCCCTAAGGTTACTTTGCCACCATTGCCTTCCATATTCCCTACCACCATTCCAACCTCCTTCCCTTCCATCCCTTTCCTTTCCCCTCCTCCTTCAAACTAATTAGACAATCTGTCTTGAAGAGTTGATGCATGTGCCTTGTATTATCACATCAGTTGTTTGCTTTTTTCTTTTCCTAGTAACTTTCCATTTGATTAAACATCGTTTGTCTTGTGTGTTTTGTTGGTTATGTTGAATCCAGTTTTTATTGATTGGTTATATATATAGTGAATGTTGGCATCATCGTTTATATCAGCTCTTTTGTTGATCTGATGGCTTGTTAAGTACTTTTCATATCTTCTCTGCGATATGTATGGTTTCGGTCTATAGATCCAGATACAGGCTATTGCATGATCCAGACATTACTTGGATCCATATTACTCATTACACCATTCCGATTTTTCATGTGAAGATCCGGATCCAAATTCTCGAAGTCCACGTGAACCATTAGTCTCTTCATGACAGATTCATTGTTGGATTTAATGTGGGGGATTCATCTTTAAAAGATATTGATAGTGACCCAGATGCTGGATAGATCTTTACTTAAATGTGGGGCAATAAGCAGATCAATGCCTGAAATTCTTGTTCAGAGCCAAACCAGATCACTTTATCTGTTTATGGTTCTGTATGATCAAAATTATCCTCTTAATCCCTGATAATTGATTACAGTTACAGCAGCAACATTACCGCTCATCTATATTCCTCGGGCATGCGGTATCCCGACATGACAAGCTTGTTCGCGAACATCTTGCCCGTCTTGGGCATTACATGCCAATGCAACGTCAAGTTGAAGCTTTTACCGCGGAGATTGCTTCCCTGCAGAGAAAAAACAACAAAATAACAACTTTTAATTGTTAGTTGCCACGTTTAGTCAGCAGCGCACATATCCTGAATAATGTGAGGCAGAAAAATGAAGGCTTAATGGACAGACCTGATCAACAAAACGGTACTTGTTTGCGGTTTGAATCCAGAAGTTCGCATGCTCTTTAGAAGGAATGATAGCATCCCAGAGCGATACCTGTCAAACACGATTACAAATAACTTATATGGTGTCCCATGTATACATCAAGGAGCCGTACCTAACATTAGACAAAACGCTACTTTTATAGCATCAGATATCTTAACAAATGCAGTTGCACAAAATTTTTGTTTAATAGAAATCAAGATGGAACAACAGCTGTAATTGAATCATGATGTAATACCTGGTTGAATCCGTTCTTTGGGGTCTCGTACTCTGCTGCCACGAAAACAAAAAGCTGCCAACAAATAGATAAAACATCAAGTGACAATCGGATAAAAATGATAACATGGAAAAGGAATCCAGAAAGAAGATAAAGCACTGGGAGTAAGCACTAAGAGTAAACGCCCAAATCGAAGAATTCCGAGATCTTGGGTGAAAGCCAGCAAAATTATTTTTCTCAAAAAGAAAACCAAGTTCATATAGCCAATTATACTCATTAACCCTGAGAATCCAAGGGACATCAACTAATAAACTCAAAAGTCTGGACCCAACCGAGATGAAATGGACTAACTTTAAGAGAAGCGTTCACAAAAATGTCCAGTTTATTCTTGAAATGTCTTGCACAAAATTGGGATCTATATCACATACTTCACAAAATATCCAAGAGTCCACCCTTGACTTTCAGATCCACATAAAGAGGGAAACAAAAAAGAAAAGAAGAAAGCATATCACAAGTACCTGCTTTGTGTTCCACGTGAACAAGGACTGCAAATCAGCAGTAATGTTCATCGTAAGACTGACCTGCATATATAACAGGCGACTAGGTTAGCAACAGACAGACGTCAAGCACACAATTGATATACATGAATGAGCCTACACAGTGAGAATCAGTCTAAAACTTTCAATAAATCCAGAGAGAAAGCAGCTTAAAACTAGGAGAAGCACTATCCAACAGATATTCAATCAATGAAAAAGAAAACAAAGCCAATATATGCCAGACATCAACAGTTTCCACTGTCCTACACTAAGATTCTAGCTTTGCTTATGGTGTATGATGAAAATTCCAAATTGTGAAAACTAGGATCCAGCAGAAATTCTACAACTCTAGCATCAGTAAATTACAGTTATATAACATTGTATGTATTTCCGGAGCAACCATGTACTTGACTCAAGACTATATCTTATACAATCAACAGATTAAATTGTCATAATATACTGCTCATGCTTCTAAACTGACGGCTATAAGAACTTCCTAGTTGTACCATGTATTGACTCAATAAAATGGGATGCAGAAGAAAGAAAAAAAGCAAGAGCAATCCCTGTCTACCAAACTGGCACAAAAGCCATCAGGCGTATGCTCAGTTAACTATACAAAACGGACAGCAATAGAACCGAAACCTTCATGCAAAACCACCAGACATCTTCACCAAACAAGCTCAAGTAACAAGAAGTCCAGCACAAACTAACAAGCATACGAATCACCCGCTCCTCTCCAAAATGCACACAAACTTTTCGAAGCAGTAACAGATCCACCATAACTCTCAACCTCCACAACAACAACACACACGACAATCAAAACTCTCCATTACAACCAAGAATAGCCGGCCGCATGGACTATAACACACTATCAACGTGCAAACATTCGAGCACACAACATACCAGATCTACACGCCAGGAACACAATTCTCCTCCAGTTCGCAAAGACCCACAGAGTCCCAAAACGCAGATCCATCAACACACGGACCCTAAAACGAAGGCCGCAGGGGCTCTAAACATCAAACCTCTCACTCTCCAACAACAACAACAACAATACACGAGACTATCAAACCTGCTACGCGCAAACTCCACCCGACTTAACACTAAACTACACACATCCCCCAAAATGCACACACATCTAAACACCAAAACCAGTAAAGTCGCGAACTTTCCAGTTCTACGGAAAAATCAGATCACAATTCGAAGCACTACATCAAACAATCCAGATCCAACAAAAAAAACCACAAGGAAAAAGAGAACCACCTCGTCGTTTCCCTGGGGCTGCTTCTGGAACCAATTGATGTTCAAAATCTGCAAAAAGGAAATAATCCTAATTAACAAAATTAAAAAATAAATAAATCACGTTCAAGAAGGAGAGGAGGGAAATTGGCGGGGGGACCTGGATTTGGGCGGAGGGGGAAGGGGAGTTGAAGGTGTCGGAGACGGAGGCGATGGCGCACATTAGAGCCAATATGGTCAACGCGAAAGTCAACAGAGCATTCGCCCTGTACCCGAAGGAGTGCATCTCTCTCTCTCTCTCTGGGATTTGAACTACTACTCCAGAAACGGCGCCGTTTCCAGCGGCCGGAGGAGGGGACTGAGGTTAAGGGGTTTTGTTTTGAGGTTTTCTAATCTTCTATTGTATTTCTTTTCTCTTTTGAGTTTTCTAAACGACGACGAGAGGGGTAACTTTCTCTCCGGCTCTGTGATTGGCCGGTACCACGTCACACAATCCTCGTTGGCACCTTCCTTTTCTTTTCATACTTTCCAATAAAAATAATCAATGAACGCTAATTCTCAAAATGTCCTTTTATATATATATAATATTGTGCGTGTGGATATCAACAGTTAGAACCATATAACATATTTAAGTGAGAGCAAACTTATCTAATAAATATTTAATATTGAATAGTTTATAAAAATCCGAATTTGAGATTTCAGCTAGAATAACTCTTTTATCATTTATCCAAGTGTTTGTTGGTAATAATGAAATTACATAATTTGACCTATTTTACTCTTTTTTGTCTTATATTATTGAAAATAAATTAGCAGGTCTTGTAATGACATTTTTCGTATTTTTATAATAAAAATTATCTAAACATTAAATAATTCAAAACTAAAAAACTGGAAAAAACTAAAAAGTACAAAATTATATTATTTCCTCTCTCTTTACTGAGCGACGATCCTTAGTCTGAGACTATCCACATCAGCAACTCATCCAATCCAGGTCACAGAATAAATTATTAATTTCTCTCTCTTCCGTACCCAATTCAATCCACTTACATATTTTCTACTCACATCAGCAACCCTATTGTTTAGATTAAAATTATATATTATGAAAATAATTATGTTTTCAATAACACGATTAAATATTGTGATTAAGTCATAAAATTACAAAAGCAAAAATTGGAATACTAAATTAGATAAAAAATAATTTAAGCTACAAATGATAAATTACGAATATGAAGTTTTCATATTACAAATAGAGGAATTTCAAATTACATAATTAATTATCGTTTTTAAATTTTTGCCACAATTTTTTATTCCGGAATCCAATTGAGTTGATTCAAGTTGCTTTATGAAGGTGGGACATATATTTATAACTTTTTAGTTCATGACTTCTCCAAATTCGAAGTATAAGAATGTCAAAAATATATTTGAAGTCAATAGTCGAGCGAGTTACGAGTACGAGTTTCGATTTGGAAGTCACAACTTTTTATTCCGTAGTCCAATTGAGTTGATTCAAGTTGTTTTGTGAAGGTGGGACATATATCTACAACTTTTTAGTTTATGACTTCTCCAAATTTGAAGTATAAGAATGACAAAAATATATTTGAAGTCAATAGTCGAGCGAGTTACGAGTACGAGTTTCGATTTGGGAGCCACAACTTTTTATTCCATAGTCCAATTGAGCTGATTCAAGTTGCTTTGTGAAGGTGGGACATATATCTACAACTTTTTAGTTTATGACTTGTCCAAATTCGAAGTATAAGAATGTCAAAAATATGTTTGAAATTAATATTCGAACGATTTAGTTATGTCAAAAATTGGAATACAAATTGTGAATCAAAATATGTCAATATTGGGCTCTATTTTTTATAGATATTAAAAAAAAATTAATTTTGTTAAAGATAACTTCAATTTTTATAACTACACAAATCTTATCCGAATAAATCTATTTTTACGAATAATATTATACCAAGTAGAAATAACTAGATAGTTAGATTATTGAAAAAAAAAATTGACCAACCAATCCGCTCGGGAGCGGGATTGGCTGGCCAATCCGCTCGGGAGCGTTCATCACTTCTTTTCTGTTTTTTTTTAAAAAAAATCATTAAATA
This sequence comes from Hypericum androsaemum, assembly GCA_963995505.1. NCBI lineage: Eukaryota > Viridiplantae > Streptophyta > Magnoliopsida > Malpighiales > Hypericaceae > Hypericum > Hypericum androsaemum. Next base: position 1,989,237 of record OZ023199.1, read on the forward strand.
TTGCTGTAGGTAGTCTGAGCATAGACTGCATAGTTATGGGAGAAATCGAGGGTTATAAGAGAGAGAGCGAAGGTTGTGAATATAACAGGAATTCACACGTGTTGCCAATAAGAAGTGGGCCGGACAGCATAATGACAGCGAATGGGCTTGATCGCACGGGATGGTGTTACTACTGGGCTGCTTTGTACATATGTTTTCTAGGTTTTGATTATAGCTTTTTATCCCTTTTTTTAGTTGTAATCGTGTTAATAGAATTTATCACGGTAAAATTTTAATGAAGTCACGGTTACATGTCAAGTTGAACATATTTTACTAGTTCGTTAATTGAATAGTTAAACGTGTTTGCTTACATTTATAATAAAATTTTACCTTAAAAAGCATGAATCCACAATATCATAACTTATATTTTAATATATAATTTATATCTTTTGGTATATTTTTTTAATGGGATCTTTCTGGTATTAAGGAAGAATTCAGAGATTTTTAAAACGTGGGAGCCAAAAACTAGCAAATCAGAACAAATAACGCAAAAAGGAAAAGACGAGTGAATAAACTTGGTTGCTGAAATTGGCAAAGAGAAATATTTTGGATTATGCTTTAGAGGTTTGATATTCTCGACAATCAGGAAGTGTCTTTTTCTTATAAGTGGATGTATTTTATTAATATTATAAGTAAATCACCTAGTTGCGTTCCACCTAAGGTTGTTCTATCTATTACCAGAAGTGAATAACCTCGTGTATAGCAGGTTACATCCACATATCTCATTAAAAATTTCGCCAAGGTAAAATTTAAAGACAAAAATCGATGCGGGAAAAATAGTTGTTGTGAATACTGTCATACATGGTATCACAACCGGATACGATACCACCTCTGCGAATACTGTCGTACACGGTGTCACAATATGAAGTATATTTTTTTTTACTAACAAATTTTGTTTAGGCCCTATTTAGCATGGTTTAAAAAAATATGGTCCTACTAGTTAGACTGGTCTAACCACGATCCAGAAAACAGAACGAATCGCTCTTCTGATCTTTTTCTAGAACATTGATATTTAGACCTAGTGAGGTCTTCAATGAGTTCTGAGAGGTGGTCTTTCAAGAATTTTCCCAAATTCTAATATTTGAGTCGAGTATTGTTAGATCCTATTTTAAGAACGACTTTGTAAATTTTTTTCAATCGTAATGCTTAAATTCAATTAAGAAACTTCATAAATTCTTATGAAAAAATTAATTTGTTGAAAGGTAAATTTTACACCATGACAATACCAGGATTTGAACTCTAGATCTCTTATATATTTACAACATTTTGTACCGTTGAACTACAAATCTTTTGACTTATGTACAACTTTTATCGGCCAAAGATTTGAACCATGACCTTAGAACAAATTCAAATCTTCACTACGCAATTTGCTACTTAAAAGTGAAAAGTAATATTTGGAATTTTTCTAGATATCACTTAGGGTGGGGCACGACTTATTCTTGAATCAAGAAGAAAATAAAATGATATTAATAAACAAATAGAGAAAGCAAATCAAAATACTCTTTGGTTTCTTTCATTTATAATAAAATTATTTTGGGTATGTCATCGCTACTTCCTTTGGTAGCATTTGCTAATTCGAAATTGAATTTGAAAATTATATTTAAATTTAGATGTTTTCGGTATGTCCTTAATAACCAACAAATATCAATTGTTTTTCATTGTCGATTTCTATTTTAGAAGTGATTTTATAATAATTTTTTTTATTCTTCAGGTTTGAATAATTTAAGTCCCTTGAACAACTTCTATTGGTTTTCAACGATTTTTTTATAAGTAGATGTTCCGGTAAATGATTTGAACCATGACCTTAGAACAAATCCAAATCATCACTACGCAATTGGCTACTCAAAAGTGCATTTAATTTAACAAATAAGAACGGGTAATTTGTCATGGATGTGCATCAATTGTACGTTTGTGGGCTTTTTCCATAACAAATAGTGTGGTCTATAATGAGGTTAGTTGGGGTGATCTCTCGGGGATCTTTATTTCTAATTGTTTTCTCAGTAGTCTACGGATATGATTCAGTGCTTATTAAGTGTATATAATTGAACAAATTGGGGAAGGGGTATTTTACCACGGATGTGTTTAAAACTTTAAATATTTTCAGCGAGTAATTTCTTTTTTCCATTCAGTGGGGCCAAACAAATCCTTTTCAACTGAGTAAAATTTACTTTGAATAAGCAATTACGTGTAAATCAGGAAGACCATAGTTTGGCACACATGAAATCCAGACGTGCATCCGTTTTATTTCAAAATTTTATCTGGCTCAATTCTAAATTAGTATGCTTAATAAATATCTAAATTCGGGCAACATAAAAAACAGTGTTTTCTATCACAAACTTGTCCGGAACCCCTTTTGAGTTTTGAAAAAAATGAACTAATCGTATTACTAAGTCACGGCCTAACCAGTCGAATTGCTTGTCAAATCACATTTTTTTTAAGAATGAACAAATGACAAATAACAAGCAGTCAATCAAATAATAAAGTCAACAATTGAAATACTGCCAAATAATTCAAATTTGATACAGGTGAAATTTTTAAAAAGTGACCAAACTTTTCATATATAAAAAATAAAAAAGGGCCAATAAAATGAGACATTAATATTTATATAATACGGTTGAGTATATGTATGAATTCCATACATTTTAGCCTAAAATTAGGTTACCAAAAGTATGGCTGTAATACGATAAAAATGTAATATATATTACAAATATATAACAAAAAATATATATACCAAACCTGTAGGGTACAATGTGTACAATTTTGAGCAAAAACTGTCAACAGACTTGCAAAATTACATATTAACAAATCTCAAATTCGAATTTTTAAGAATATAGATGGTATTTAAAAAATACGGCGGTAAGAAGTCCTCAGCATTTATTGCCCGATATAAGTAGCCGTATATAATTTGGAATTCGAAATAAAGAAGGGTAATAAACTCACTAAATATTAAAAACTTAAAAGTACTCAATTTTTTATTCCTTCCCTTCTTACACCATAAGTTTTAATTCGCTAAACCGATTAATCGAGTCGAATATAAATTTTGTATTCTTACACCATATGTTTGGATAAATATCAATAGTATCTATCACGTGCATTCATTTCTTGCCTTAACAATCGTCCCTTAATTATGGCAGGATACAAAATAACCATAAATTGTGGAGTACTTATATATTCCTCTACTAGTTTACATTTAATCCAAACGATATAAAATTAGGAGGTGTTTGTTTGAGCACTTTGATCCAAGGCCCGCCATTGACAGTCAGCAGACGGGCGTAGTACTGAGCCTGACTAAAGATATTTTTCTTGTATATTACCCTTTTTTTTAAACCTAAAATCGAGTACTTGTGAGATCTTATTAAAAATAATTATCGTAATAATTTTGAATTAACTCGTAAATTTCAAACATTAAACTTTTTGAAAATGATTAAAATTGTGTAACATTTAAACCAACTTAAAAGAGTAAATTATAAAATATTTATCTATAAGTATGATTTGATATCATAATGATTAGAATTTTTACTAAATAACAGTTTTATGGTGGTCTTCCAATTTTTTCATGTTTTTTCTCCTAAATTTTGTCGACAGATATCAAGAAATTGTCAATTGATATCAAAAGACCATCATAATACATAATTTTGTTTTTTTCGATGGACTCGTGATTTCATAGTCAAACTCCTAGATACTATTTAGAAATAACTCTTTATGATATATTTCACATTAGTAAGATTTATTCAAGATTTTTCAAATAAATTCAAATTAATTACCATTTATACCAACTCCTATATACCTGAAAAGTGCACCCTTTTTTTAGTTTCTTGGCCGCCAATCTTTACCTTTGAACAAGTGACTAAAAAAATCCAGTCTTATTTGAACGCCCGAAATACAAATCTGAGTACACACCAAACCAAACAGTCCCCAGCACACCTACTTCCATATCCCACACTATATATACCATCCACTCCGCTTCTCCTTATGTCATCCAACACTCTTCTTCTATAGCACAGAGCCTTAGAGAGAGTCCAAGTTAATTAATTAAGTGATCAAGAAATGGCCCCAGCAATGGAATCCTCAACCCAGAACGGCCACCAGAGGAGGGCCAGCGTCCTCGCCATCGGCACCACCAACCCGAAGCACTTCATCTTGCAGGAGGACTACCCGGACTTCTACTTCAACAACACCAACAGCCAGCACATGGTCGATCTCAAGGAGAAATTCAAGCGCATTTGTAAGTCTTTCTTTCTATAACCCGAGCGTATGACTCTCTGGTATCCGCTATCATATTCATATGTCTGACAACGATGGGTTGTTTGGTATAGGCGTGAAGTCTCATATTAGGAAGAGGCACTTCTACTTGACGGAGAAGATCCTCAAGGAGAACCCGGGCATCGCCACCTATGGCGCGGGCTCCCTGGACGCCCGCCAGAGGATCCTCGAGACCGAGGTCCCCAAGCTTGGCCAGGAGGCGGCCCTCAAGGCCATCGCGGAGTGGGGCCAGCCGATCTCCAAGATAACCCACGTGGTGTTTGCGACGACATCCGGGTTCATGATGCCCGGTGCCGACTACGCCATCACCCGCCTCCTCGGCCTCAACCGCACTGTCAGGCGCGTGATGCTCTACAACCAGGGATGCTTCGCTGGGGGCACGGCCCTCCGCGTGGCCAAGGACCTCGCCGAGAACAACGATGGCGCGCGTGTGCTCGTCGTGTGCGCGGAGAACACCGCCATGACCTTCCATGCACCCAACGAGTCTCACCTCGACGTGATCGTGGGCCAGGCAATGTTCTCTGACGGTGCAGCCGCTCTGATCGTCGGGGCTGAGCCGGACCACTCGGCTGGCGAGCGGGCAGTGTTCAACATCATGTCGGCGAGCCAGACGATCGTGCCGGGTTCGGACGGGGCGATAACGGCGCACTTCTACGAGATGGGGATGAGCTACTTCCTCAAGGAGGACGTCATCCCTCTCTTCCGTGACAACATCTCCGCCGTTATGGAGGAGGCCTTCGCCCCTCTCGGGGTCTCCGACTGGAACTCCCTCTTCTACTCCATCCACCCCGGCGGCCGCGGGATCATCGACGGTGTCGCAGGCAACCTTGGCATCAAGGACGAGAATCTAGTGGCGACCAGGCACGTCCTGGGCGAGTACGGGAACATGGGGTCGGCCTGCGTGATGTTCATCCTGGACGAGCTTAGGAGGAGCTCCAAGGTCAACGGGAAGCCCACCACCGGCGACGGCAAGGAGTTCGGCTGCCTCATCGGCCTCGGCCCCGGTCTTACCGTCGAGGCCGTCGTCCTACAGAGTGTTCCCATCCTGCAGTGATTTTGATGTCTATTGGTTCAAAAGTTCTGCTTTTTTTTCTTTATATCACTCCTTTAACAATAAATTATAAGATAAGAGGATAGTTTTTCTATTATCTTCAAATTTATTTAACTTTCTTATGTTCCAAAACGAGATCGTGTCTCCGGTTATCATAATTAATATTATTTTAATGTTTCATCGGCTTGTTCAATACTGATTATGTACACATCACAAAGAATTTATATCGACCGTTTTTTAACTTAACTAAAAATTAAATATATGGTCGTGTTAGCGGAATTTTGACTTTATTTATAAATCATACGAACACGAACTTATTTTTTTAGAGTTTGTGAATTATTGATTGCGAAGTTATAATTCTTATAATACAAACCTGCAAAAGCTTCATTTGCAATTTTTTAACTGTTTAGGACTTGAATTAGATACTTTATGTTATTTAGAGGTCTTCAGTCATTACTTTCCTAGAAATTTTATTATATAATGATTGTTTGATAGGTGTTGTTGAAACATACTTGGGAGTTGAAAATGGTATTATATATAGAGAAGGGTATTAAATGGTTGACTTATTATTAAAAAAAACCGGAGCACTTTCACTACCTACAACTACGAAAACTTGAGTATTGTAAAAGTAGATTTATGATTTGATATTTTCAATAATTATAATCTAATTTTCCAGATTTATTGTAGACTTCATGGTGTTCACATTTTGGTTTCTTTCTATTAAAATTTAGGGAAAAATCTATTTTAGTACCATGTAGTATCGCAAAAAATAGTTTAAAACGTATCAATTGAGTCAAACTTATTGTAATTAAAATTAATTAGAGGCCCGGGCAGCTGTCCGAACCCTTTCCAATCTGCCCGAGCCCTGCCCGACCACCTTGGCTAGCCACATCACCAAAATTTGATGATGTGGCGCCACGTGGCTATCTCTTCTCTTTCTCCCTTCTCTCTCTCTCTCCCCTCCTCCTCCTCCTCCTCTTCTTCTTCTTCTTCTTCTCACCGTAAAAATTCAAACCAAAAAATTAAAAACAACAAAGAATAAATTTAACGAGCTCACGAGTAAAATTAACGAATAAAATCATTCCCAAAGTTTAACTTCAATAATTAAAAGCCTAATTAAAACCCTAATCATTCTCGTCTTCGGTTTCGAAAATGGCGTAGCTTCGATCTCTTCGTCGGAGGCACATCGGTCGTCACCGCCGGTACCATGACATCACCTGGAATGAGGCGAGCACATTAGTGGTCCTCAGACTCTGGGAATCTGCGCATGGACAACGGTGTCATTGAGCCGCGGACCGAGTCCAGAAATGGCTCGACGACACCTTGTCGCTCTCGTCGGAGGGAAAGGGTGAAGTGGCGAAGCAAAGCAAAGGCAGAGGTCGAACGAACGGTGGCAGTAGTCTTCTCATAACGTCTCACAACAACAACAGGGGAAAAACCCATCAACTAAAACCCAATATGAAATTTTAGTACAAAAAGGGGAAAAATGATCAACTAAAACCCATCAGAGGCAACAATAGGACGGTCGTCGACGGCTATGTCATGTAGAGCAGCAAGCGGGTCACGAGGAGAGGCGGTGGTCAAGGGCGAGCGTCGAGCAGGTCACGGCCAATGGCGAGCAGTCCCAGGAAACGGAAGAAGCTGCTTGGATTCATCACGGCGAGTGCCGATCGGGTCATGGGGAGCTGCGACGATGTGAAGAAAAGAGGGAAATGGTGGGCCGCTTGAGAAGAAGAGACGGGCGATTGAATCGTCACGGGGAGGGGCAGTTCTGTTCTTGGGACTTCTTTTTTTTGGAAATTTGCGAGAGGAAGTGAGGAAATTAGACTTGGCAAAAATGAGGGAGGATGATGTTGCCACGTCATCAGAGAAATCTGATATGGCTGGTCCACGTGGCAGGGCAGGGTCCTGGCAAGACGGGCAGGGTTCGGGCATCCTGGCAAGACGGGCAGGGTTCGGGCAGCTGCCCGGGCCTCTAATTAATTTTAATTGGAATAAGTTTGACTCAATTGATACGTTTTAAACCACAGGGTACTGACTTGATTTTTTGCGATACCACAGGGTACTTAAATAGACTTTTTTCTAAATTTTATTGGATTCTCATTTGTTCAAACATGCAAAAATACAAGTAAAATAAAGTATATGTAACATAATATTCGATAAATTAATAATTTATATATAATTATTATTTTTCGTATTCCAACCTTTTTAAAGATCGACGCATTTGACCAATGAAAGGTGGGTAGAATGGTAATAGGTCATGTCTCGTTTTTCAAAAATCGGTGGGTCAATTTCTATCCCTTGCCAAAATGGCAAAACATTACTTATGAGAGAAACAAAACCCAATGCTGTCTAGAACTCGAGTTTAGGCCAACCCAACTAAATTTCATGAAAAAAAAGCTCAACGCATTTGTGTCGTTTAATGAATGCTACATACACCATTATCATTCCTACTGGTTTACATTTATCCAAACGAGCCATTAATGAAGACTACAAATCTTAGGTGGTTTTGTCTATGCACAATCATAGCTACACTATAGTAAATTTTAATACAGCCATATTGATTTAATATATTTATCAGTTAAGATTTTGACATGATTTTATTTATAGCAGGGTGTGTTTATTTTTCCTATTTTAAAATTTATTTTTTTTAATAATCCAAAATTTTTAATATATCATGTGTTCACTACCATATAACTCAGCTCATTCGGTCTGACTTGATCATTATTTTTCACCACCGAACGTGGAATTCATTCTTTTGTTTATTTATGTATATACAGAACGTGTTATAAATGTTTATATACCGACAGCATCAACCATACAATATTCGATCAAATCAAAGGAATTATGATGTTAAGCCATCTGCCATTCATCGCCCGTTACTCTATTTTAAAATTTAGGGTAAATTATTTTAAAATTTCTCGTGTTTGAAAAATAATTTTTCAATTCCCATATTTAATTTTATTATACTTTCAAGTCTCTTTCATTAGCTCTTTTAATTTTTTCATTGAATCCTTCGAAAAAAAATAAAAAAGGCATATCATTTTTTCTTCTACCTCCTAACCGATGATGCCATCTTGACTCCTACCTCCAGTGACAACAGACAGAATGGCGACGTTTCCCATTACGAGTGTTGCTCTAATATCTATATTCAAACTATCCCACAGACATAAAGTCACGAGCAAAAATTAAGAAGGAAAAAAAATGAATAAGCCATGACCAGCGTTAGCCAGCCACGTCAACCATCCAAGAGTCCCAAAACCTGAAATTGGAACTGATCGTCACAACAAATTTACATCGCCACGAGGAAGACAGAACTTGTCAAAAATTAGAAAAGCACACAACGAGCAAACGGAAGACGCTGCGAGGTAACCCCACCATTCATCCTATATTATCTCATTTTATATATTTTTTGGTCTTAACATTTTTTGATGAAATTTTTTTCTTCCATAGTCTGTTATCCCGTTTTCTTTTTTAATAGTGTTTTGCTATGCGATCCTCTTATTTCTACTCCGGTAATTAGAGTCAAATTATTTTCGGGTGTTAATTATGAGTACATCCAGTCCTTGACGGGTTGGATTATATTGTCTTGTCTCAAAATTATTTTTTGGGTAAATTTCTATATCAAAGTTGAGCGCTATCGTATACTATTTAAAGGTTGGATTGGTTGTTACTATTAATAGGGTGAGTAGCGCCATCCGAAATGCATTGTGGGTCGTTAGATGAGAGTGGGAACGCGCATACGAAAAATTTGACGGGTGGGATTCACTGAGGTCGGATACAGGGGCACTTTTGACTTTTTACCTAACACGCAGCTAACAATGGTACATATGCTACTAACAATAATACAACACACGATTAACAATGTTACAATACACGACTACCAATGATTTAAATGCGACTAACAATAGTGCAACACACTTGAAATACAAAATTCTAAAATTGTCCATATGTAATAATTGATATTACAACTTTCTATCGTGCGTGCGGGCCAATCCACGTTGTTCGGACCTTGCTGTTGGGCCATCCGGGTCCTCCTATTTTGCATTAACACGAGCCTTCAACGATCGTCAGCCTCGATACTTCCCGAACTGCCACTGTAACTTTATACCATAGTCTAAGCTCTTTCATATCTCACATCACTACACTTTTTCGTATCTCCATATGTAATATTGACATTACAAATTTTCAGGGCCAAGACCTTGATGTTGGGCCATCCTAACACTCCTATATAGCATTAACACGAGCCTGAGGCTGCAACAATCATCAGCCGCAGTACTTCACGAACTGCCACTGCCACTTCATACCATTTTCTAAGCTCTTTCGTATCTCACATCACTGCACTTGTTTAATAATTCCAATTGGCCGCCTATTTTTACCTATGAATTGTGACTAAACTATCCCATCTTATCTTTATTTGAACGCCCAAAACGACTCACAAATAGAAAAATGAGCACAAACCAGATTGCCCCACCCACCTACTTCTATATCACACACTATATATAAACCGGCCTCGTTCCCCATATATCAAATATCCATCACTCTTCTTCCATAACTCGGTACTCTCATCTCACCATTTATAAACACCGAGTCTTAGAGGGGGGGAGAGAGAGAGAGTCAAAGTTAATTAATTAAGTGACCAAGAGATGGCCCCGGCAATGGAACACTCAACCCAGAACGGCCATCAGCAGGGAAACAGGAGGGCCAGCGTCCTCGCCATCGGAACCACCAACCCGGAACATATCATCTTGCAGGAGGACTACCCGGACTTCTACTTCAAGAACACCAACAGCGAACACATGGCCGATCTCAAGGAGAAATTCAAGCGCATTTGTAAGTCTTCTTTTATATAACCCGAGTGTGTTCGTTCATCTATGACTCTCTCGTATCCGCTATCATCAATCTGACAACGGTGTGTTGTTTGGTTGATATAGGCGTGAAGTCTCATATTAGGAAGAGGCACTTCTACCTGACCGAGGAGATCCTCAAGGAGAACCCCGGCATCGCCACCTACGGCGCGGGCTCCCTGGATGCCCGCCAGAGGATCCTCGAGACTGAGGTCCCCAAGCTTGGCCAGGAGGCGGCCCTCAAGGCCATCGCGGAGTGGGGCCAGCCGATCTCCAAGATCACCCACGTGGTGTTTGCGACTACCTCCGGGTTCATGATGCCCGGAGCCGACTACGCCATCACCCGCCTCCTCGGCCTCAACCGCACCGTCAGGCGCGTCATGCTCTACAACCAGGGCTGCTTCGCCGGGGGCACGGCCCTCCGCGTCGCCAAGGACCTCGCTGAGAACAACGAGGGCGCGCGTGTGCTCGTGGTGTGCGCGGAGAACACCGCCATGACCTTCCACGCGCCCAACGAGTCCCACCTCGACGTGATCGTCGGCCAGGCCATGTTCTCGGACGGAGCGGCCGCGCTGATCGTCGGGGCCGAGCCGGACCACTCCGCTGGCGAGCGGGCTGTTTTCAACATCATGTCGGCGAGCCAAACGATCGTACCGGGTTCGGATGGGGCGATAACGGCGCACTTCTACGAGATGGGGATGAGCTACTTCCTAAAGGAGGACGTCATCCCTCTCTTCCGTGACAACATCTCCGCGGTTATGGAGGAGGCCTTCGCCCCTCTCGGGGTCTCCGACTGGAACTCCCTCTTCTACTCCATCCACCCTGGTGGCCGCGGGATCATCGACGGCGTCGCCGGCAACCTCAACATCAAGGACGAGAACCTAGTCGCCACCAGGCACGTCCTGGGCGAGTACGGGAACATGGGGTCGGCCTGCGTGATGTTCATCCTGGACGAGCTCAGAAGGAGCTCCAAGGTCAACGGGAAGCCCACCACCGGCGACGGCAAGGAGTTCGGCTGCCTCATCGGCCTCGGCCCGGGGCTCACCGTCGAGGCCGTCGTCCTACAGAGTGTTCCCATCCTTCAGTAGTGATCATCGTGTTTATATACTATATAATTCATTGCCTTAAAATTATTTGAAGGGTTTCGAATAATAATAATAATAATAATTTATATTACAAGGTTACTCCCTCCATTTTGTTTTTATTTAGTGGTCGAGCAAAATTATAATCAACTAATGTAATATTTTTGTTTTGGTACAATTTAGCAATGATATAACCATTGGTGTAATGCTAAATTTTCAGTCCTAATTACCTCTCAGTTTTCGTAAGTGAAACTCTTCGTATTTTGGTATTTTTATATTCAGACTTTTTGGGCCGGCAATCTTTTGAATTTTGTTTGATTAAAAATAATTAGTTATTTGGACACCATAAATCAACTAATTCAAGTTAGATCAATTTAGAACTTTAGAACTTTGGTATTAGCGGACCTTTCAAACATCTCACTCTCATTTATTTCCCCTGTTTCTTGAAAGAATTTAGGGCAAATTGTCCTCAAGTCCTTGGTGTTTGCTTAAATCACTATTTTTGTTCCTGCTATTTCGAAATTAAAACTTTAATTCTCCTAGTTTATTTTTATTGTACTCTAAGGTCCTTGATGCCAGAATCGAAAAATTTTGCCGGCCAAGAGAGACCTGAAATGACCTTTATGTCCCTTAGTTGAAGTTGTAATGGAGTTGTAGTTCTGTGCATAAGGGTCATTTCAGGTCATTTCACGGACCTTAGAGTACAATAAAAGCAAACTAGGATGATTAAAGTTTTAATTTTGAAACAGTAGGAACAAAAATAGTGATTTAAGCAAACACCAGAAACCCGAGGGCAATTTGCTCAAGAATTTATTAGTCCCCTATTAGGCTATTACTGTGCCATTATTTTGTTTTGTTATTGTGGCTAATATATTTTCGGCTTTTAAAAAAAATAGTGACATCATATTTTTATATAAATACGAAAAATAAATTTAAATACATTACAAATAAATAATCTATCCGTAACCCTCGTTCTGTGTCTAATAGCCTCAATATATTTTCCGTTTGTTGCTGTCATTGTAATTGTACCTTTACTTATAGGTACATGGAATGTTGTAGCTGTTGATTTATTTGACAAAACAAGGAAAAAACTTGTCAACGGCGCTCGGTGGAAGTTGGAAAAAATGTCTTGCTCGTTTGATTGAATTTGACTAGGCGCCTCGTTTTGTTTACTCTAATATTAAGAATCGAGCAGATCATACCACGGGTGCTCTCTTAATAATCTAAATTTTTAACATAAAATTTTCTTAAGTGAACTAGGAGCTTCGTTTTGTCCAATTGTCCCATAAAAAAGAGAATGCTGTTGACTTAGTTGAACAACCGGAAAAAATTGACATAGAAGTTTTAACCAATGGCATATTAGATTCTTTACACCAAAATTATCAGTTGCATCTATATAGGTTCATTGATTCTAATTCGGGCAAAGTAAATGTTTTTTTACTAAATTTTAACATAATTATGAATAATTTATATAAAAAAGCAATTGAAAGGCCGTCAGGTAAATAAAGAGAATGGTATGTATCAAGCCAACATTTACTATATATATATATCAAACAAATACAAATACAAACTCAGACATAATCGAAAAAATACACAGGGAAAATACAATGTTCAGTCAAATGGAAAATTGCAATAACAAATACGAGAAAGAAAAAATAAAGCAAACAACTGATAATGATGATCAATCTCCTCTTGGCATGTCCATGTGATGCAAAGCACATGCATCAACTCTTCAAGATAGATTGTCTAATTAGTTTGAAGGAGGAGGGGCAAGGAAAGGGATAGAAGGGAAGGAGGTTGGAATGGTGGTAGGGAAACTGGAAGGCAATGGAGGCAAAGCAACCTTAGGGAGAGTAGTACTAGGCATTGTTGGGAGGTTGCTTGGGATTGTGGGCTGAGGAATTTGAGTTGGGTTTTGTGGAATTTGAGTTGGAATTTGTGGGATTTGAGTTGGGATTTGTGGGATTTGAGTTGGGTTATTAGGAATTTGTGGGATTGTTGTAGGCTGAGGTAAGGTTGGCATATTTGGAATTGGAGGAAGATTGATACTTGGCATTTGGAGAAGGTTACGAGCTCCTAGCCCAACTTCCATGCCTGAGAATGCCAAAGCTAAAATGAGGAGAGACAAGACGGAACTGTAGTAGTTTGAGGATGCCATTTTGTAAGCCTATCTTCTTGGTTTGAGCAATTGAAGTCCTTGAACTTGTATGAAATATTGTTGTCTGGATGTGGAAATTGGTTCTAATGGTCGGGGTTATTTATAGTGCAAGGACTTACAAGGGTTATGGTAGTTGATCTTCGAAACGCGTTGGATTGGTTGAGAAAATTAGAGGTCGAATACCGTATAGGAATACAATTGTTAGTTCAACTTCTATCCAATAAATCCTTGTATAGGTGACATATGTTAGTATGTAGTTGTGGTTGGCTGGATTTTTGTGATCATGGTTTCTAGGCATGCAAATCGATTGGAAATGTTGTCCTTTGAATATTTTTTTAATTCTAATTGGTGGCCTACCTTGGCGATTTTGCATGCTTAAGAAACCCAATAAGCAATAAACGGATAATCAAACAAGCCGTATGATGAATATCACTACCTTGTAGAAACAAGGTTTCCCACACAAAAATTTAGCTAAAATTTTTACACCTAATTACAAATTGAACTTTTAACCTTCGTCAATTCATTCATATACATATGTGACCTAAATGTTATGAACTTTCATATAAGTTATTAATTTACGAATTTGCATAGCAGAATTTGACTAAAAACGAGAATAGGGAGGAGAAGAAAAAAAAGGAGGAAAAAAGAAAAGGAGAATAAGAAATCTAGAAGTGTAGAAGATGTGATAATTCTTTCATATAATTAATCTCCCATTACAACATTATTTATACTAGAATTCATAACCTCCTGTAACTCCTCCAACCTGACTGCTATTACACGTGTGCCTTATCTAAACGTCAACGTTCTTATTCCAGCACCAACGTTAAGTAATTTACACAATCTATATAACATCAAGTAACTAACTAATATGTTTGATCATTAACATGTAACGGTAAAGGCTCGTGACATCCAGCCTCCGATTGATGAATTCTTGTCCTCAAGAATGTAATACAACGACCATAGGAAACCACCTCCTATCCATGATCTGTCTCTCGGTGGCGTCTCATGTAGCTCATTTTTATCTTTCATAAGATTGATTCCACCACTCTTTCTTCCTTTGCAAAAATGCTCTTTAAACCACTTGTCTTCACGTCTATAACCACACATACGAACAAGGTGATAGTCAATTGCGACGCCCACTCGGATAAACAGAGTGCAGGGCTAGCTGATGTGGCTAGAAACAGTCGAGATCACATTATAGATGGTCAGAGTGCAATTTTAAGGTGGAGCACACCACTAGATGCTGAGCTACAAGCTCTCCTACCAACATCGACCTTGTCCAAGACAACTTCCACCTTGCTACGACCCAAATCCAATCTGACTGCAAGATTTTAGTTGAGCACGTGAATAGTTTGTCTTCATCTTTTGATTGACAAAGTGAGATTGATGTCATTAGAGCTAAAATCTATTTAGCTAAGTTGCCAAACTGTACGCAGGTTCATTCTTATACATATTAATGTGGTAGTCAATTAGATTGCAACTAGAACGTGGTCCGAAATTTTGCTTCCAATTTGCTTACTCGTTATTCGGAGGAGTTGTATCTTCTATTGTACCAAGATCTTCCTACATAATATATGAGTAAAAAGGTTTAACTGTCAAAAAAAAAATATAGGGCCTTTTCCTATCGGAGTTTATCTACGTACTCTAATTCCACAGATTGAACACATTATATCGATAGGGTCTTTTTTTTTGGTCGGTAAAATGCTTATATATTTTTTTATATTTATTTATATATATTAGGGTGTTAAATACATCTGCAGACAACCAGACCTACACAGGAGCAGGAGAAGTCGCCAATGAGCCCAAAAGAGAAACCCCCAAGGCTGTACAGCAACAAAAACCAGCAGAAAAAAAAGTCCCCGAAGCCCTCCACCTATTGAATACATTTTCCATAAAAGGAAGAGATACTGATAACCAATATCGATAGGGTCTTTTTCAATGGGAGATTACCTCAATAAATTATAGTAGAATTCAACCGAAAATTTAAAAAAATGACTTCCGATTGGTGCTTTCCCTTTGGAACTTTAAAATTGTAAAACATTCTTTTAATAAATAATTTAACTGTGTTATTTTTTATTTAAATAAAGTATTTTATTAACTCCAGCGAACTTACACTATGTATTCTTAAAATTTCGAATTTAATTTTTTTTTGTTAAGCTCCAACAATTACTCAACTACTCTAAGTCAGCAGATACAGTTTCCTTGTTTCTCTATAAATTTCAGGGAAACCAAAATAGGGAATATTACTCCGTTCTCTCTCACTATCTTTTTTTTTTAGTTTTGCTTGCATGTTGAAGCGCATTTTGTCATAAAATCCTATCCCCGGTGGTCAGCACAAGTTGGACCATTTAGAAAAACTCAAGTGAAAATTTTGGACTTATATCGCATTAATACTCGGACTACTGTACTATTATTCGAGTTGGTACACTATTATTCGGACGATTAAATAAAATATGGAAAAATCAAAACTAAAATATAACTTTAAAAAATATCCACAATTTGACTCTAGACTGGAAAAATGGCGTGGGAGCCATAGTCTTCAACGACCGCTAGCCAAACACTATCATGATACTTTTTTCTTTTGACTAAGTGACTCCACGTCTCAGTCAAAGTATCTCTCGTTATTAAATACTAGCTATATTTCTCAAAACAAAATTGAGTAATAGCTTTTTTTGGAAAAAAAAAATTAAATACTAGCTACCCTAGTTTGAACCGGTCTTATAGTAAACATCGCACGTCCGATTTATAGTTTTATACAGTGTTATTATTTCTGGCATAAAGTTAGTTTAATGGTTAAGAGATATTTTAGGATCGTGTTTTGGGAATATAATAGAAAGTATGGTCAATATTTGGCAAGCAGAAATTTAGATTTATTTTATTCGTATATGGATTAATCTGAATACGTATTTATATAATAAAAAGTATTTCTATCCTACGAATATTTAAAAAACTATTTTTTTTTCTTGTCAGTCAACACAAGGTGACTTTAATATAGTAAGTTTTAATAAGTAGATAGTCTCACAATCCAACAAGTCAAAGTTGCCAAACTTCTGAAGCTTGCCGGCCCAAAAACGCCGAGTGGCATCCAAGAATTTCAAACAAGTAGGCGTCCTTGGACTTGAAAATTAACATTGAACCAGTGACTATATCATTACATTTGAAAAAACACAAGGGTTAAGTACTTAATTATACAATGATTCGAATAATTTTATTATGATTATAACATATTAACAAGGCAGATATTCTAAAAATAAAATTTGTTTCGACTCGTCTCCAAAAAAGTGTTACATTAAGAGTAAAGGACGGACGGATGCGTCTATGGGATCCCCTGAATCTAAAATGTATGCATTGGATTTCAGAATGAGAGAAACGAAAATTTGTAAAACTTATTTTTTGATATAGTATGTTTTAACTAATTAAATTTAATTGAGAAAATAACCGTGCAAATATCAAATGACAATACCATGTTTTAACAAATTAATAGAGAGAATAATCATGACACCTGGGTGTATTTAACACTCGAAAATTACGAACATATTACATTAGTTTATTATTATTTAGCTCAAACGTTAAATAAAACAAATTAGAGAGAAACTTTATAACATAACTGCAACAATCAAATAAATTCAAGACAATCCTTTGCATATAGACATAATCAGTAATCACTGGAGGATGGGGACACTCTGTAGGACGACGGCCTCGACGGTGAGGCCGGGGCCGAGGCCGATGAGGCAGCCGAACTCCTTGCCGTCTCCGGTGGTGGGCTTCCCGTTGACCTTGGAGCTCCTCCTGAGCTCGTCCAGGATGAACATCACGCACGCCGACCCCATGTTCCCGTACTCGCCGAGGACATGCCTGGTCGCCACTAGGTTCTCGTCCTTGATGTTGAGGTTGCCGGCGACGCCGTCGATGATCCCGCGGCCGCCCGGGTGGATGGAGTAGAAGAGGGAGTTCCAGTCGGAGACACCGAGAGGGGCGAAGGCCTCCTCCATGACGGCGGAGATGTTGTCACGGAAGAGAGGGATGACGTCCTCCTTTAGGAAGTAGCTCATCCCCATCTCGTAGAAGTGCGCCGTTATCGCCCCGTCCGAACCCGGTACGATCGTCTGGCTCGCCGACATGATGTTGAATACTGCCCGCTCCCCAGCGGAGTGGTCCGGCTCGGCCCCCACGATCAGCGCGGCTGCGCCGTCAGAGAACATGGCCTGGCCCACGATCACGTCGAGGTGGGACTCGTTGGGCGCGTGGAAGGTCATGGACGTGTTCTCCGCGCACACCACGAGCACGCGCGCGCCCTCATTGTTCTCGGCGAGGTCCTTGGCGACCCGGAGGGCCGTGCCCCCAGCGAAGCATCCCTGGTTGTAGAGCATGACGCGCCTGACGGTGCGGTTGAGGCCGAGGAGGCGGGTGATGGCGTAGTCAGCTCCGGGCATCATGAACCCGGAGGTGGTCGCAAACACTACGTGGGTGATCTTGGAGATCGGCTGGCCCCACTCCGCGATGGCCTTGAGGGCAGCTTCCTGGCCTAGCTTGGGGACCTCAGTCTCAAGGATCCTCTGGCGGGCGTCCAGGGAGCCCGCGCCATAGGTGGCGATGCCGGGGTTCTCCTTGAGGATCTCCTCGGTCAGGTAGAAGTGCCTCTTCCTAATATGAGACTTCACGCCTATAGCAAGCAAAACTCTTTTGTCAAACATACATACGATAATAGCGGATACCAGAGAATCGTAGATGAACGAATACACTCGGGTTATATAAAAGAAGGCTTACAAATGCGCTTGAATTTCTCCTTGAGATCGGTCATGTGCTGGCTGTTGGTGTTGTTGAAGTAGAAGTCCGGGTAGTCCTCCTGAAGGATGAAGTGCTCCGGGTTGGTAGTGCCGATGGCGAGGACGCTGGCCCTCCTCTCGTGGCAGTTTTGTATTGAGGATTCCATTGCAGGAGCCATCTCTATATCACTCAAATTATTAACTTGGACTCTTTGAAAGACGATTTGAGTGTTTTCTGAGATGGGAATGAGCTAATGAGGAAGAGTGATATGATATGATATTAGGGCAGACCAGGCAGGCCTTATATATAGTATGTGGCATAGAAGTAGGTGGGGCTAGTATTTGGTTTGTGCTCAATTTTCTTTACTTTTTAGTCGTTTTGGGCGTTCAATTAAGTTTGGATATTTTAGTCACTTATTCAAAGGTAAAAATAGGTGGCCCGATTGGAATTATTAGAAAAGTGCACTCACTTAAAATACGAAAGAGCTTGGAATATGTACGTGGTGGTAGTAGTAGTCCGAGAAGTACTGCGGTTGACGATCGTCTGCGCTCATGTCAACATTAGGTGAATAATGTACCAGATTTGGATTCAATTATTAGAAAAACACCACTCGAAAATCACTTATAAATGAGACTAGAGAGTACTGATTGGCTTCGGATTCAATGGAGACTACATACAAGATATACATACGGAAGGGACTAAATTTGAACCGTTTGATTTAATTAATTTTATTTTTTACTGATCGAAAGTCCAAAATGATTGAGGGCATTATGAATTTTTAACCCACAAAATTTTTAACCCTCAAATTCCAAACCAGGTTTAATACCTACTCACCATTGGCATGTAGCCCACTAAATTCAACATATGTATCCCTCTTCCTCTTCCTCTTCCTCTTCCATAATTATTTTCAAAAAAAAAATCTATTTGAATCTCATTCTCTCCTCCAAGAAGAAGCCACCGACGGCACCTTGAAAAAGCCGACCGACGACATCAAAGAAACTCAGCCGACCCAATAGGTTTCGGACACCAAAGCTGACCTGTCAACCGCTAGGCCTATCCCTTTTTGACTCCAAATTCGAAACTCCGGTAAGTTTATCAGTTTTCTCTTTCCTTTTTCTTTATTGCTACCGAGCCCTTGATTATTGTTGTTAAAGGCGGTTACTTTTTTGGTGCGAATGATTGAACACAGCTCTGGATTTGAATTCATTGGTTGTTAACTTGTATTTCAGGAGGATGCAGAGTATAATCTTGACGAAGAGGACGGGCATGAGGATGAGGAGGAGGGCCAGGAAAAAAATGGAGAAAAATTATGTTGGGGAGAAAAATCATGTTGGGGAGAAAAAGTATACTAGGAAGAGAAGGGGAGAGAATGAGGTGAGTAAGAAATTGGCAAACATCTTTTATTTGTATGCATCTTATTGATGAAGCATACCAGCATCATCTGATATTAGTTTTAATTTGAACTAATATTGGTTTACCGATAGAACTGATATTGGTTTTCGTTGGAACTGATATTGGTTTTCGTTTGAAGTGATATTAGTTTTGATGTGAACTGATATTGGTTTGCCTGTGTTGTAATATTAGTTTGCATCTGATTTGATATTGATTTGCATGTACTGTGCTATTGGTTTACATATGAAGTGATATTGGTTTGCCTGTGTAGTGATATTAGTTAATTATAATTTGGAGAGTTATTTATTTGCATCTGTATTGATATTGGTTTGCCATTGAATTGATATTGGTTTACATTTGGACAGTTATTGGTTTGCATGTGGCCAGTTATTGGTTTCCATCTGTATTGATATTGGTTTACAATTGGGCAGTTATTGGTTTGCATTTGGACAGTTATTGGTTTGCATCTGTATTGATATTAGTTTGTATTTTTAATCTAATAAAAGTATTTATCTTGATCTGATTGCACAGCCAGATAATTTTTTACTGCCATACGTATTGACCCGAGCGTTGGAGTGGCATGAAGGAAGAAGGAAAAAGGTTTATACAAGATCAAAGAAGTCGCATAGGGGATATCGGTTATGTCTTGTATTTTTACTTATATTGTAGGCACATTTTCTAATAGAAATTGGCTTGTATCAGACGTGTTTATGTTCTATTTATGTTGACATTATTTTGTAAATGATGTGATATTGGTATTAAGATGACATTGTTTATGGTTTCAAATTATTTGTAGATAGACTTTGGTTCGTATGGTTAGTGATATTGGTTTGCCTCTCAGTTGATACTGGTTTGCATGTGAATTGATATTGGTTTGCATGTGTAGTGATATTGGTTTGGCAATAAATATATATTGGTTTGCATGTATAAAGATATTAGTTTGCATGTGTAGTGATGGTTTGCAAACTAATATAATTACAATGAAATACCATTCCCGTCAATGAGTCTGCATATACCATTATTGTTCAATTATGATATAAGTTAAAATTTACACCCAACGAAAAAAAAGGTTCAAATATTTTCGAACAGATAAACCAATATCTTTCAAAAAGATAAAATATAATTAATAACATGGTGGCACGTTCATCATTCGAACAGATAAACCAATACCATTCTCGTCAATGAGTCTGCATATACCATTATTGCATTGAATTCACTTTCCTATTGGATCTCAACATGTAAGCGAACTCTCCACTAAGAAGATCATGGTTATGTTGTACCTTCCATTCATTTATGCAATAAATTGACTTGTCAGCTGAAAGGTGGAATGTGATCATTGCTCCGCAACCTGTTCTTTCCTCTCTTCGTTCATATTTCTGAGCAGTTTTCTCTTTAGGAACCTTACACATCCTACGAACACCCTTCTTGTTGCAAAGATATTTGATATAGTATATCTATGCAGTCTTTACACCATTGATTTTCTTTAGTTTTTTATAATCCTTCCGCACACTAAATCTATTTCTATGTGCATAAGAGAGGTAGAAGTTTAATGTCTCATCCACTGTATGAAATTATAATCTTGTCCATCATTCTTGTTTTTCCATTTCCTCACGTATTCTCCCCGAACAAGAATTTTTATTTTGGTTTTCACCGAATGTTGTCATTTTTGGTGTTACTGCAAAATTGATACCAATAAAAAATGTGTGCCACATACTGGAGAACACATGAAAACCTATATCAGAACACATAAAAATTAGTATCAATTTACATTCAAACCAGTATCAGAACACATGAAATCAGTATCACATCAGATGAAAACTAATATCATAACACATGAAAACTAATATTAGAAAACATGAAAACCAGTATCAATTTACATTCAAACTAATATCAGTATCACATCAAATGAAAATAAATATCTCTTCACATAAAAACTAATATCAGAACACATGGAAATCAGTTTTAATTTACATTCAAACCAATACCGTACAACATGCAAATCAATATTACATCAGATGCAAACCAACACTTGATATGAAAACCAATATAAGAACACATGCCAACAAGAATTACTTCACAATATGAATTATGGGGCATTAACGTACATATTAAAATCAAAGTACATTAAGATAAAAAAATTTAAAAAGTCTACTGACCTTCTATTCCATCAATGTTCTGATCGTCACACGTAAACACCCATCTTCGATATCTGAGTTTACAATTATTCCACTAGGTTGCCTTTCATTATTTTGATTTTCACCAGATGTGGTCATTGTTGGTGTTACTACAAATTCGATACCAATAAAAAATGTAATCAAATAAATATGAACATCGAATAAAGTCAAACTTGAATGACCAAAAAAATGTAAGCATGAATTGTATTTACCTCCAATTAATCGTATGTAATTTGTTTTCCCATCAGAGCATTCATCTTCATGTTCTTCACTTAAATTTATTTTATCTATAAACGAAAGGTTTTGGTTTCAAAGAGAATGGGAGACGAAAAGGTTTTTACCTTGGTCTGAATAGTTTATGCATTGATTTCTGCCTTGGAAATCTGATGGGAGACAAAAAGTTGCTCCAAATTTTTTTGTTCTTTTTTTATCTTTTCATAAATCTATTAACCCTAATTTGTAGATTTGTTAGGTTAATAATATTTTTCTACTATTGTCCCTAATTATGTTATTATTTTTTTGATCCATTTCAGTAGGGGGACAAGTGTCCCCACTGAATCCAACCACTGGTTACCTAATGATAATGGACAAGGTTTAGTAGTATCTATAGAATTTAGATATTTATTTCTTTAGGATAGGATCAAGATATTTGACCAGAAGAGGTACCTTAAAAAGATACTACTTTTTTATACAAGTTATTCATAAAAAAATATTAAGACGAAAAAACACTAAAAATAAATAACAGGATAATATTTTTTTTGGTAAATAGATTAATTTTATATATATTTCTCAAAATTTACATCAAATAGTACAATAATAATATCATACTACTTGGAAAATGCATTGCTAATCCCCTACTCATGGAGGTGTAGACGGATAGCATGAGTAAGAAGCACATGGTTGCCTCGCTCACCTTAGAAAATGTAACGCCCAATGATCTGACCGACTGGCTCCACAAACTAACACAGATTTTTTCCAGCGTGCTTTGTCCTCACTCGTACGCATCCCGAAAAAATTTTCAGGAGGTCACCCATCCTGATCCTACTCCCGGCCAAACGCGTTTAACCTTGGAGTTCTCTTAGGATGTTTGCCAAAAAAAAATGTGCACCTTGTTCATATGGATAGTGCCAATCAAATCACTTTCAGAATTGGGGTATCACAGAAAATGACACGAAGTCTTGTCAACCAAATTCCATAAAGAATTGTACTAGATAATGCAAACCCCACCTTCTTGATTATGCCACCATTGACCAAACCTTCCATAGCTCCATGAAGACCAACAGAATCTCCCTCACTATACTGCCAGAGACACATCCGTAAGCATATGATCATTGAGGGTCCAAAATCTCCAGAATTGTTGGCTTTATAGTAACCTGCTTAACAAAGTTTAGAACCATCACCGGCTCTCCATCCCATTCCGTACCAATACGTTGTGCCGCCTCCCAAGTAATTGTTGTCCTCTCAGCCAATCTTTGTTCAAGGTCAACTTTAGGAGGAGAGGGGGTAAGAGATTTGATCGTCTGGTTTGCATGGGCAAAGAGACCTAGCAAGAGGATGGTTTCAATTTGAATAGAAGGCTTCTTGTTGATTGAGAAAGATAATGTCTTAGCTGTTATCTTTCTATTACACTTTGAAGTACGTGGCACCACTTTTGTAGTAACTGAACACACTTCAGCCACGTTATCAGTAGAAGGGCAAATGGGACTTGATGGCAAAACCATCTTGTTATCTTTGATTAGTTGCTCCGCTTCAGAAGAACAAAGAGTAGCCAAAACCACTTCCAAACCCATCCCTTGCATTTCCTCTTCCGAAATCACCCGAATGTCCATCTAACTCACTCAAACAGTTATATGTGGCATCATCGGACCTCGAGTTCGTGTACTGACTTGGCGAGCAGAATTCAAGTTTTGCTGCCTTATTAATTGAACACTGAAGTTGGCCCGTCTCCACGTCCACACTCTGTGCATCCTAACTAAAATTAGAATGGCCCGACTCCGGGGTCAAACAAGGAGGCTGCGCCACCCCATCCGAACATGTCGATCCAGCGACGTCTAATGGAAATTTCTACCCCTCAAATTCTAGCAAAACATGCTCTTGTATCTCATTCTCATCATTGAAAACAAATGGATCCAACGAAAGGAGATTAATATCAGAAGTTGGCGAAATAGACCCAATAGATACTGATGTGTACCATCCGCAAGAACCTCATCGTGTAAGACATCCAAATCAGTAGAATGACTATTCACATGACACACTCCACCAACTGCCAAAGAAGATCGAATGGAAGACAAAGGTACCTCCAAATGGACATTTGAGTCGTGAACATCACTTTGCTTATTTGCAACCAGAACCAAAACAAGAGAAGCCAAGGCATTGCTCTCCTCATATGACGGGATAATATAAGAAGAATGTCGCATGACTTAATTACTACTATACAATAATTTGTTTGATTTGATGGTCTATGGCTGATTTTCGGTAGATATTTACAACATCTTTTTGTTTGTATATATATATATATACAATAAAATGAATTACAAGTGTAGCAGTGAGTCCAGTGACATATAATGAATTGACCAAAAGAGTTATTTTTTCCGGAAAGTACCGGAAGAGACATATGGTAGTAAACTGGTTGCTACGTATTTTTTAGAATAATTTTATGGGGTTCTTGCATATTAGGATGTAATTTTTAAACTATTAATTTTTAATAAAATTTAAAGGAGTGTAAGTGTCCACAATAAAACTATGATAAATTAAAATTTCAACTATTTGGTATACAAACTTGTACTAGAAAAAATTTCATATTTCAGAGTCTAGGCTATCAATGTGTGCAAGCTAGTTGTCACCAAGAAATTGTGTGCAAACAAGCAACTAAGGTTCGTAGTCTTGACTAAGGGTTTGTTTGGATAAATGTAAAGAAATGAAGGATAATTTTGGTTATTTTGTGTCCTGCCAAAACTGAGGGATATTTTTTAAGTCAAGAAATGAATATAGAAAATTATTTTGCTATTTATTCAAAAAAATATTATGTAAAAAGAATCACAACATAAGTAGTATTACTTAATGTTTATGTATATTAATAAATAGGGCAATGTAAGAGTTAATTACCCTTCCTTATTTAAAATTCCGAAATTCTACCAAAAAAATTTTAAATTCCGAAAAATAACTTTTAATATGGTGTAGTCTTATTTGTTTTTGTGTAAATGACGAATTTTATCAGCAAAGAAAATAAAAGTAGTTTGCTAAAAAAGAAAAGAAAAGTAGTGACTATAAATGGACAAGTTAATGTTAATTACATGTAGGTTTTTGCTTTATATTTGTTTCTTTTCCTGAAGGTACAAGAATTTGATTCCAAATTTGGATTTGTTTCGGTGTCTTGAGTCAGATTTCGGTGACTATTATATTTTTATTTTTTTGTAAAGCTTAATTTTGCTTTATTTTTAATTACATTACATTTACTATTTATTTTTTTGGTCTATAATCATTTGTAAAAAAGGTAACGAGAAACTCTTACATCAACTAATGAGATAGTTATTTTAGTTTTTTTTAAGTTATGATACTTAGAGTTGAGTATTCTAACTCTCGTGATAGTATTTTGAGAACTATTCTAACTTAACTAAAATATTTCGAGTTTAAATTATTGAAAATATTGTATAATAAAAGAAAATCAAAAAATATAACGAACAAGCCAATAAAAATCTAAGTCAGCTGAACTTTTTGTACTCATATTGTACAATTTATCGATAAAAAGTTAAAAACGCGATGAAACGAATAAAAACAAAACATTTTATTTGAACCAAATTGTCCAACCGAAGGGTCTACTAGGATTCAACTCAGACCCCAAATAGAAAAGAATGAATTTTATATTTATTAGCATACGGTAGGCATCAATATCAGTGTAGGATGGGGACACTCTGTAGGACGACGGCCTCGACAGTGAGGCCAGGGCCGAGTCCGATGAGGCAGCCGAACTCCTTGCCGTCGCCGGTGGTGGGCTTCCCGTTGACCTTGGAGCTCCTCCTGAGCTCGTCCAGGATGAACATCACGCAGGCCGACCCCATGTTCCCGTACTCGCCCAGGACGTGCCTGGTCGCGACTAGGTTCTCGTCCTTGATGCCGAGGTTGCCGGCGACGCCGTCGATGATCCCGCGGCCGCCAGGGTGGATGGAGTAGAAGAGGGAGTTCCAGTCGGAGACTCCAAGCGGGGAGAAGGCCTCCTCCATAACGGCGGAGATGTTGTCACGGAAGAGAGGGATAACGTCCTCCTTTAGGAAGTAGCTCATCCCCATCTCGTAGAAGTGCGCCGTTATTGCCCCGTCCGAACCCGGCACGATGGTCTGGCTCGCAGACATGATGTTGAACACTGCCCGTTCGCCAGCTGAGTGGTCCGGCTCGGCCCCGACAATCAGAGCGGCTGCGCCGTCCGAGAACATGGCTTGGCCCACGATCACGTCGAGGTGGTTCTCATTGGGTGCATGGAAGGTCATGGTGGTGTTCTCCGCGCACACGACGAGCACACGCGCGCCCTCGTTGTTCTCTGCAAGGTCCTTGGCGACGCGGAGGGCCGTGCCCCCAGCGAAGCAGCCCTGGTTGTAGAGCATGACGCGCCTGACGGTGCGGTTGAGACCGAGGAGGCGGGTGATGGCGTAGTCAGCTCCGGGCATCATGAACCCGGAGGTGGTTGCAAACACCACGTGGGTGATCTTGGAAATCGGCTGGCCCCACTCCGCGATGGCCTTGAGGGCAGCTTCCTGGCCTAGCTTGGGGACCTCAGTCTCAAGGATCCTCTGGCGGGCGTCTAGGGAGCCCGCGCCATAGGTGGCGATGCCGGGGTTCTCCTTGAGGATCTCCTCGGTCAGGTAGAAGTGCCTCTTCCTAATATGAGACTTCACGCCTATAGCAAGCAAAACTCTTTTGTCAAACATACATACGATAATAGCGGATACCAGAGAATCGTAGATGAACGAATACACTCGGGTTATATAAAAGAAGGCTTACAAATGCGCTTGAATTTCTCCTTGAGATCGGTCATGTGCTGGCTGTTGGTGTTGTTGAAGTAGAAGTCGGGGTAGTCCTCCTGAAGGATGAAGTGCTCCGGGTTGGTGGTACCAATGGCGAGGACGCTGGCCTTCCTCTCGTGGCCGTTCTGGGTTGAGTATTCCATTGCAGGGGCCATCTCTTAATCACCCAATTAATTAATTTGGACTCTCTCTAAGACGATTTATGTGTTTTCTAAGATGAGACTGAGTTATATAGATAGAAGAGTGATTGATATATGAGGGAACCAGGACGGCCACTATATATAGTTTATGAAATGTGATATGGAAAAGTAGGTGGGTGGGTGGGTCTGTTTGGTTTTTGGGCGTTCAAATATGACTGGGTATTTAATTTTAGTTGGTAAACTTAGGCGGCTCAAGGAATTATTAAAAAAAATTTAATGAAGGCCCCTATTGAGAGATACGAAACAACTTGGAGAGTCCCCCAAAATTTGACGATGGTTCATCCACCGGTGTAATATTTTAGGATTTTATTAAGCGTGTTAGATTTTATAGAGAGATGATAGTCAAAATATTGAGAATAGTTCTTTCCAGATAATACATTTGAAAAGATAAAAAAAATTTTAATAAGAGCTTAATATTATTAAGTTACTAATAATTTAAACTTGAAATATTTTAATTAATATGTAAATTCTCTCGGTTTTTAAATGTTGGTTGGTATTCACTATTGAGTGGGTACAGTCCGCGAAGACTGCGGCCTCCTTTTTTTTTTAGAGGTACAAGACAACATAGATTTCAAGCAAAGATGACTTATTTTAATTTTTTAATTAGGTCAACTTGATTGGAGTTTGCAAATGGCCGGCGGAATCCAAGTGTTTCACCGGATGTTTCAGTATTTTTTCTTCCTGTAAGTATATTTTTTCAATTTGTTCAATCTCATTATAATTATTAATGATCACACTTGCTAGTTAAAATACTTCATTAAACAGTCTATCGTGAAACGATAGACTGTTTAACAAATGCGTTATTGCATGTCTCAGCTAATCGGACGGATCCAATTCCTATTTAATACAATGATACAACTTCGCTATATCCATCTATCAACCAACTACGTTTTCGCTTGCCGGCCATTTGGTCTCCATTTTTTATTTTATTTATTTGTTTTTCTATTTCTTGTTGCAATGTATGCCAACTGGTGACAAGAAATTAGTGTCATCTAATTATAATTTGTGTATTTTTATATAAGTAGATGTATATTAATTCTGAGAATTGAGCTCGGGTTCAAAGTCAATTCTTGAAGTTGTAGCATCCGTACTACCTCGGAAAGCGACTCGGAAGCCAGCGACAGAAGAGCCAACCACGAAAGACTCGTCCAGTCAGCCAATTCTCGATTCTGAAAAATCATAAATTTCACGCAACAATGGCCTGATTTGGAGGAACCACATTCCCCTGTTTGTCTTTTGGATGATTTTATTTTTCTCGAAATCATCGATATCTAGTTATCTATTGAACCGATCAATCTCTGTTCAAGTCTGGCTAGAAGCTTCAATTGAGTCTAGTGCCAGACTGCATTACTATATGAACTTGATCATTATGGCAGCAGATTTCATAGGACCACTGATACAGAGCCCTCAAGTACATCCACTAATCTCAACATCAGGAGTGGGATAACCAGCGATACCTTCTGTTTTTCTTCTTCTTGCCTTTAACAACTGTTGCTTTGATCTATGCTTCAAACCTATTAAGAGCTTGAGCTTGGTCAAACTTTCTATGTCATCATTTATAGCAGCAACAACGTACATTTTGCACTGATATTTTTACAGTTTCTGGTCCCCGTGCATCTCGTTGGTAGACGAACCTAGCGCGAGTTTCTTGAGGTTCTCGATGATCATTACCAGCTTCGTGTTCAGCCGATTGACGAAGCACTTCGGCAGCCATCCGGCCGGATCTAGCTGAACGACGTAAGTGACCATACACGAGTCGTCTTCGAGCTTCTCGACCACCCATCCCGACTGCAGCAGAAGTCCTCTGATCGAGTTGTTTTGCTTCGGATGCAACCCTGCAGCGATCTTGTTTGGCAGTGAAGCAACTGCTACCACCTAGCACATTTCCACACTAACATAAGACTAATGCACAAACATTGATCATCTACTTTCAGTTGTATGCTTACCAGTGTTCCGTCTTCCATTGTTTCGCGTCTTTCGTAGACGATGAACTCCCTGTTTCTGAAGAGAGGTTTCGAGTTTTCCCCGAACCTTAGATGGATTATGCTGAGATTATCTTCGAGGTCCTTAATGTACCTTGCTTCTACCAGGTCAGAATCCCATTGCTGATGCACAGAGATCATAAAATCTTTCATCAATTCCCTATCAAAACATTGTACAAAGCAATTGAAGCTCGTGTACACTTTTGATCACCGACTAATCCACGCACGAGCCACCAAGAACAACAATGGCAACCCGACTTCTCAATCGTTACACCGAAGATGATCATGCAGAAAAACAAGATGGGAACTTACTCTGGCAGCATCAATGGCATTGGCAACGGTCATGAATTGCTGAGGTGAGACTGATCTGAGCAGCCAGCGGCTACGGAAAGCGTGGAAGGATCCGGACCGACGCTTCGATATCTCCACGCCATTCTCCAAATTAACAACCTTCCATCCATCAGTGCCATTGTCGAACCTGTTCGAGTCGGAAGCCGCGAGCAGCTCCTGTATGCAGCTCTCGCTCGCGAATTGCACGTACCTTCTGAGTGAGTCCTCGCTTATAGACCTACAAATACAGAAACTCGTTATACGAAAAAATGGTAGTACCAAGAGCAAGTAGAATTCCATAACTTATATACAGAGATGATCACATACAAACTGAAATTCAAACAAATACGGTTAAAAGACTCCAACTCGAAACCTAAATTTGTATTGGGTGTGCTTACCAGGACCGGCTACAAGGTGTTGGAATGTTCATTGATTGGTTCTAACCGAGTTCTGCTCTTTTAACCTCTGTTCACTTCAATTATATCAATGACACTAAAGAATGAACATATATACACCGAGAGAGAGAGAGAGAGAGAGAGAGAGAGTGAAATAATAAGAAGTGGGCCGAGTTTAGTGATGCACATGGAATGCCAGAGGAACCTCCATGATTAGAACTGCACTTCCATCTCTCTCTCTCTCTAGAAGGCATCCATAATTAAACACTGCAATCTCTCATCTGTCACGTGCCTTGCTGCAAAAGAAGTTATTTTAGTTTAATGATGTGTTAGAATATGAGTTTGGTTGCATTAAAAATCTAAATGAGAAAACTCTATTTGAACTTTAAAGTATGAACGACCCGAATTTGAATCAGTCATTCGACTAGAAAACAAAGAAACAAAGGCATGCATGTCCATACCAAACAACGGGATGGATTGATAGATTCGGGTAGGCCATTCTGGACTATATATATATATATATATATATATATATATATATATATATATATATATATAAGGGTTTTCTTTTTTTCATTCTTATTTTTTTTTCTTTTCTTTTGTTGTAATTTATGTGCTTCTTTTCTTTAATGAAGCATTTTACTTATTAGAAAAAACTATGTTCTTGATGTTCCCGAGTACTTCTGGCTTGAAGTCCGTTTTCTTTTTTCGAATAAGTATAATTTTATTGATAAAGAATATCAAAAAAAGAAGTCGTGATGTCGCGGCCGCTATCCTTGTAATCTATCGTCATCTTCCACTCAGAATCCAAGTGCCAATGTGCTCTCATGGTTGCTTGCTAATAATTTTGTGGGGAATTGAAAAGTGGGGCTTTGGACCCATTCTGCATTTCTGCTTATTTTCAAATGCATGGTGGCAAGGTAATCTAGTCAGACAAGACGTCCTGATTTAAATAAATTTTTAAAATTGAATTTCATAAATCAAGTAAAAAAAATTCAACGATGTTCGATTGTGAATTTTAATATGTAAATATAACAACGGATATAGAAAATAACGTAGGAAATGATAGGAATATGACATCTTGGAAAAGCTACTAGAATGTAGCTCGGAGGAATCAAGTTATTTAATTCATTCAAACAATGGTGACATTTTTCTCAAGCTTCAGCTAAAAAAAATTAGGAACACAGAGAAATTTCATGGATAATACTAAAAGCTAATGCATCGGATATGTCCGAATTTTGAAGTTAAGCTTAACGTATCAAAAAACAGACAGTTTTCACCCCTGTCTAAATTTAAGCAGGATCTACAGGTTGTCCTGTCCCCTGAAGATCTCATCCGAAAGACCTCATCCAAGTAGGATATACAAAAAAGAAAGATGCTTGTTAGTTGAAGTATTTATAATCACTAATAATCAACAAACCGTTAGAAGAAGTATCTCAGTTTACAAGATACTAACCGGCTCGAACCGGATAAAATTATAATCACTAATAATCTCACAACCGCCGGTGACCATGTTTTGAACACGAACCCACGATGAGATTAAAAATCATTTCTAAGGATACAAGATAGGGGAATCACTGACAAGGTACATGTCAGATTTGGACTTGCATAATGTCATTTGACTTCAACCATACAAAAATCGAATCTTAAATTTGGAGTAAGAAATTGGTTGAAACCCCTTGAGACCTTGCAAATGAGAGAAATATGGGGTGAGAATTCGGGATTGAGATTTAGAACTGAAGGAGAAGTAAAAAAATATATTTATCGAGAAAAAAGAGATAATTTTGGTGAGGTATACAGTGAAAATATTTAGTTATTGAAATTCCAATAATATTTGTCAACTTAGATCTCAAGCATAAAGATCACTCCAAGGAGTCATCTACAAGGCTCTTTCAAGGACAATTAATCGTAAAGGTTCAGCAAAGATCGATTAATTATAGAGCTTCTGACGATAAAGGCAAACATATGATATGTCAAAAGGTATTGCAAATATCGATTGGAGTTTAGTCAAATTTGTATTGAATTTAAGTATTACGGGTGAAAAATATATTATTGGGAGAGTTATCATATGGTTCAGGTGAGTTGATAGTGCTCGATTTTGAATGCCAGATTTTCAAAAAAATATTGTAAATACATATTTATTTATTTCCTTGAAAGGTAATACATATTTATTTCACTATATAACAGCAGAGAAAGAATGCATGGTGGAGCTTCATGGGACCATGTATTAATAAGGAACAGTGGAATGTGTCCAAAATGGCAGCCAATAGAGGAAAATGAGATGAAATCCAGGACGAGGATCAGTGAAAAGAATCAACAAAATCGAGCAATTAAAGAGAAGAAAGAAAGAAAAAAAGTGTGCATGGTGGAGCCACCATTATGATGGAATCAGACAAGATGACAAGGCTCAATAAAGACAAGATAATATGAAAGATTTTAAGGGGCCTTAATCACAAATGGACTAAAGCTAAGTTTCAGGTCCACATGTGGTTAGAATATTAGTCATGGAGTGTCATAATGTTGGATTCCAAAAAAGTGTCATAATGTTTCAGAGTGGAGTTGCCACTTCGCCTCCAGGGATCAGATCGTGCACTTTTGATGACATTTCTGTCAGAATTTCGTGAAAGCCAAAATTTTAAAGTAATTAGTTAGTAAATTTTTCATATTTATTAATCATTCAGCTAAAGTTTAAGTCAACAACCATGACTACAAGGTTCACGTGTCTCGTCTGATACAATGTTATAATCTTCATATTTAATCAAAAAATTTAAGGTAATTAGTCGATGAATTTTCCATATTTATCAACCACTGGACTTCGCCAAGGACCATGACAACAAAGGATCACGTGTCTCGTATGAATAACCTAAGCTAACATGTTATAATATATATATTCAACCAAAATTTTAAGACAATGAGTATGCAAATCTTCTATACTAATAAATAAATTCATCACACTCGTAACTAATGATAACTAACAATACGATAATCTGTAACAGTTTACATGGCATTTTGTACCTAGGGAGCCAGGTACGATGGGAGAAAGGCATACACCACCTTCCATGGGATTGTTACATACTAGTGGTTGTCCATATTATCCAAAGTCTTTCCTAGTAATCACCAGTACTACTATCTTTTTTTCTTTCAAAAAGAGGTGATCATTAGTATCACAGTAGCAGCATCAATGGTTCATGTCACAGAAGAATTGATATAAACCTTTTGCATTTGCATTATATT
This sequence comes from Hypericum androsaemum, assembly GCA_963995505.1. Lineage (NCBI taxonomy): Eukaryota > Viridiplantae > Streptophyta > Magnoliopsida > Malpighiales > Hypericaceae > Hypericum > Hypericum androsaemum. The sequence goes on from OZ023199.1 coordinate 2,022,169, forward strand.
TTTTTTCGAAAAGAAGAGAGATACCTAAAATTCTAAGGCCAAGACAGGAAATTAGATACTAGTTACCCCGTTACCATGACTAATAACTCTATTCAGGCTAACCGATAAGTCTGGAAGCCAAGAGTAGATGGCTGCCTAAACAAAAAATTATTTTTTTTTCATGTTCCTCTTCGTAGCCCTAGTCAGGACGGATGTCTTAGGCGTAAGATCATTTTCAACCACATCCTTTAGATATTACGATGCTCGTGAAGATGGTGGAGGAACATATTCATCGTCTGATAAGTCTGCCCACTTGGGATTACTTTTCGAACCCCTATCTGATGACTGGATACCATCCGAAGAGAACACGTGGAGAGCGGGGAGCAATATCTGCAACTTTAATCAAGAAACCTGACACCTACACATTCCCCCTCTCAACGTCACGGGTAACCAGGTCATGCCCACTCAATAAACTCGGCGAGCATGGGACCAAAACTAAATCAAAAAGTGTAACATCCATGATGTAGAGACTCAATCTATAAGTAACATATCAGGGTTCCATTATCCCATAAACTTAAAAGTTATGAGATAATTTATGTATCAAATTCAACACTTTAAAGTCTCGAGTCCCGAAGAAGCAATTAGCTCACACACACTACAGTTTGATCCATTCTATTTCTTTTGCATATTCATTGACCCGTTGTATCTGTGTATCTTCAAACATACTATTATCATTGAACGCTTGTCCAGTTAGTAAAAAAATTGGATTTACTTTTTCATGGTGGTAGTAATATTTATATCATTCATCTTTTTAATAAAATTAATGAAATATGTAGTGTCAATCATAAAACTTATATTCAATAAAATCTTGACCATTAGTTATAACATATCATCTTTATGAGGAGATGGATTTTTTTTTGGCTTTTGAGGATATTTCTCCTCTTCGGTAGGAGAAGACTAGATATATCGTAAAATATGTTCATATCCACTTATTTTTATATCGAAATTGTAATATCCGACTTGTTTCAGCTTTTGGGTTACTCCTTTTTTACCAATGACAATAATCTGGATTAGTCTTTTTATTCAACTTCTTGGGTTAGTTTTTTTCCTTCTACCAGGGATTAGTACTAGGTGACTTCAATAGCTATTGCAGACAGCACATATTGGAATAGGACTAAAAATAATCTAACAAGTTTGAAGTAATTGCACTAAAACAAAGAGATCGATAGATAACAGATTGTTCCCCAAGAGGGCAAGGGAGGGTAACTAATCCACTCACCTAGTACTAATCCCTGGTAATTAGTATCCGTTTCCTTTACGACAACACTAGGGCTACAGTTCATTCATCACAGAAACATCAACAAATTACCAACTATTTAAGACAGTTCCGAATTAGACAGAACGAAAACAAATGGTAGCGAGAGAAAAAAAAAGTCGAATCTGTAGATATGATCTTCAGATTTCACTGACTAGAATGGGCCACTGGTACTGAATGCTTTTATAGCAAGACATTGTTCTGCGCGTTTTCGTCCGAAGCCTGATCGACGACGCCCTTCCCGTGATCTTTCTAGCATCTATCTTCAAACTCTGGCCCTCTTGCTACTGCAACCGGGGCACTTGTACTGCTTGATATTCTCCGCTTTAGCAGGAGTGATCTTCACGCATTTTCCATGGAACCATCTCTCACATATATCGCAGCAAATCCAGAACTCGTCTGTTCCGTAGCTTTCACCACATGCCCCACAAGTAGCACCTTGTTCATCGTCTTCCTCTTCTTCATCTCCACTCTCCTCTTCTTCCTTGGGCGGCAGAGTCATCTTTGGTGCCTTTGCATGAGCCTCGGGTTGTCGGGATTGCTGGAGGCCAGAGACGAATTGTTCAATGATGAGTTGAAAAGTATGGACTGAAAGAAAAAAGACGATACGATACTTTCAGCTAATTACCATCTTCGTGCCCGACTTGCTCTTGCCACTACCATTATGATTCCCAGGTTGGTCCTTAGTCGGTTGTTGCTTAACAGCTCCTGAGACAACTTCAAAGATGGTAGGGAGATCATTTATCATCTGGAAAAGCCTCTTCCTGTGAAATCAAGTCTAGCAGCAATTAGGTTATATGATTTCTTGCAAATCTCAAGTTGGCAAAGATGGACTTAATACGTGAACTGGTAACTATCTTGGAGGGTTCGGCCCAACTATTGTTCTAAGATGAATTTGATCAAGTAGCTAATCCAAATATTTTGTTCGTCTTCTGATATGCCATGATAAGATGATCTCACAGCAAATCATGCAATGTATTCAATGAGGCCTGCACAACAGAACATGTTAAACAATGGACAGTAATGATAACAGCCGAAAAAAGCTATCACAGAATAACAAAAAGCTATCACAGAATAACACGAGCACTTTGTAGCCTGTAACTACCCGACATCCACATGTGAGTCATGGCATTATCATTCAATTCACTGCAAAAATTTTCTTAGCAAGTGCTTCGTAGCATAACGTCAGAAGATGTCAAAGTAGAAACTCAAAGTAGAAACCAGATATAACAAGGGTAATTAGATAATAACGATGTGCATGAATCACGCAAATGTAAATGAAAAGTGTATAGTCCGTTGCAGCAGGATTTGATCTCATCTCAAATTCTTTTAGCTCGTGTACAACCGGTTGCCCTCAAATGAGACTAGTGTGGTAGCATTATCTTACTCTCAACTTAATTGTTTACTTTTGCCAATGACTTGAGCCCCTTAAACTATGAACACGAGAGGACGAAATAGGACAGTAGGACAGAAAAGGAGCCTTGACCTTTTTAAATGGATTCAGTTTCATTTTATTTTGAATTTACTCACCTTTTTAATCAAGAGTGTTCTACTTAATTTCCTCGCTCTCTCTTCCCCCTTCTACATACACCCTTAACCTTCATTACACACTTTTATCTAAAAGCTTTTGTCTTGTATATTTCTTTATCACTGTCGATAACTGATTAAAGTTGCATCCGGGAACTGACTTTTTTTGCTAAATATACTTATATAATGACACGGTCTCCCAATTAGAAAATAAGACAATAACATATGATTTACAGTCTCCTGATGCTTTGAGATATATATACTACAAGCACAATATTTTCACAAAATAAAGAAACATGAACGGTTTCCATGAACAGTTGCCATCAACACAAATTAGCATGCCAGAGTATGACAGAAACCCCGCAGAGGTAAGCAGCCGAAGGTTGTGCAAATGCAGAAGATGAAATCAAGCACTACGTAAGAAATATAGGAGCAACATACCTCTCTGTCTTACCAAAACCAAACCGTGCACCAAAATAAAATGCAACTGAAAGCAGCCATGAATCACTGTGAACAGCAACAAGTGATAACCAGTCCTTCTCCTGCATCCCGTCTCGGGCAAAATTTATTCCCAAAGCTGGCTCCGGAAGCTCAGGAGGCACCTCCTCCACGGGCAAGTTAACTTCCCATGATTCATTTGGAAGTCCATATAGACACAAATTTTCCTTTTCTGCGAGTAGGGGTAAGTTATTATCAGAACTCGCAAATAAGAACCAATGATACTAGAATAACAATTTCGATCATCAAAATAAGACAGAAAACCAGCAAACAGCAACTCGTGGCACAGAAAACCAGGTTTCTCCTTTCACAAAAGTCTTACGGGCAACAGAAATTAACATAACAACCCTCATGCAGATATTAAATGCAATCTGGGAGTAACTATAAATTGGGGTATCAAGAGTGAAAACACAAAGTGCGCTGGACTACCTACTTCTCAAACTAATGCTAAGCAAATAGTATGGCCAGCTCAAATCTGCAGGAGAACAAACAACACAACACATCGTTTCCTGAGTCAAGACACACTTTCTAATGCCTTTGATCACTACAGACAGGTCGAAATCAAAAGTTAAACACACACATTCTTAATCTAAGCAGACCCTGAGAACTTCAAGATGGGGAGAGAGACACTCCAGGAATTCGCTTAAAAAAACTAGCGACGTTTTCCTCAAAAACCATGAAACACTCTGATTAAGCTTCTCAAACCCAGAAAGTAGCCACCCCACTCCCTAACTTGCATCATGCCCATGATTCGGCACTAATGGTAATTCAGAATGCCGGTCTGCATTACCAAAAAAAACTAAATGCCGGTCTTTTCCCTTATAACCTCTACCTTCTCAAATACCCATCTTCGAAATAACCGAAAAAATTCACATCCTCAGCCGATGAAAAAAGCACCCCATGAGCTTAAAGGAGACCCCAAACACTAAACAAAACAGAAATATATTACTTAAAAAATAACTTAAACTTGTGAACAGAACCCACCAGGGTCACACTGCTGGTAAAACTTCTCAACATCTGCAAAGCCAAAACCAACAAAGAAAGGAAAAAAAAACACAAATCAGAATCAGAACAACGCCAATACCAATACCAATTAAAAAAGAAAGACCAAAAAGGAAAATAACCGGTGGTGAGAGCCTTAATCAAGCCGGCTCGCCGGCCTCGAAAATCGGTGAACACTTCCTCCACCGTTCTGGGTATCGGGTGCGGAACCGCCTCCATTACTCTCTCCACCTCTCACAGAACAAAACCCACTTCTCCAATTCCCTCTCCTCCCTGTTCCAATTGTAAAGTTCGGACCTTTACCTCTCTAAACCAAGTAATGTCCTATTACGAGAAGGACCCAATTCCCCAATTGGCCTCTCCTCCTCAATTCCCCTAAAAAGGCTCCACCTTTCTTGTTGTTGGTTACTATAAAGCCACGATAATGGCGAAAGAGGGGTGGGGTTCCAGTATAGGCAACGTTGATTTGGGTAATTAGGGTTTTCGTGGAAAGAAGCGATTTAAAAGATAAGATCATAAATCTCTTCTTGTCTTTCCTATTCTATTGTTTTTTGTGTTTGTTGCTTCGTGTTATTTCTGAAAGGGACGAAAGAGAGGGAAGGCTTCTAGCTGACCTAGGGTTTGCTGTTTGTTTTTCTTTTCTTTTTGTTCTTTATAAGTTTTTTGGTTTCTGAATTGGTTTCTTTTTGTTCAAATTTGATCCTATTTTTTTTTATACTTTGAAAAATTATTTAAAGAATCGAATTGAAATTTTTATTCAGCAAAAAATTTGACGAATTGAAAAATATAGTATATATGGATTCGAATCGATTTAGCAAATAACGAATTCGAATTTAAATTAAGATTCATTTGAATCAATTTGAATCCGAATTTTCAAAATTTATGGTCATCCTTAGAGAGAGACGGGAGTTCTAAAATGGAAGACTTCAGGTTGGGTACGAATATTTAGGTCGAACAATTTAGAACTTTTTTTAGAAAGCTTATTCCAATTATGTAGACTTAAACGAAATTTAAGTATATTAATACGTGGATCAATTTTTGTTGACGTCGGGGTTTGAATATTGATAAAACAATTGGCCAAGCTACGTGACAGGGGGTGGAATCTATATATTATAATTATTTTTACTTTCCTTGCATTAAAACTGAATAAAATTTAGTGACAAACCGCTCCAAGAACCGGGTTTTATGGATCAGGAAAAATAATGAGTCATAGTCCAATAAAAAGGTGTGACGAAAATAATTGAATCATATTTGCATATGTTTAGACAAATATTAACAAACTAATGGAATCATTTGCAAAAATATTGGAAGTATCTTTTGGAAAAATATGATTTTTTTGTCAATGACAAGGTACCGGGTCAATCAAAGTTTACTTTAAATATTTTTAATCTAAATATTTTTTTAATAAAAAAAGTCAGATTCTAGTAAAGGGGTGAGTTACTCCTTATTTTGTTTCCTTTTAATACAATTCACCTTTACCTGACCTTTAAACTCACTTCCATAACCTTCCACAAATTCTCACTACGTTACTCCTTATTATAAAATTATTACATGCGGTTTATTTTTTTTTGAGGGGCTACATGTGGTTTAGAAAACATAGTAACAACGAAATAAATTTCATGTTTGACACAACAGTGAGATCCGTTTGTCACCAGTCATTCAGGCTGCGTTTCTAACTAAGGACAGGTTTGCACAATAATTTTTGTCCCAAGTCTACATTTGGAATAACAAAAAGTCCGAACAAGATAAAAAGTTGTCCAAGTTTTCTCCCAAATTTTTGTCCCATTTTAATTATTGGGCCTAAAATTTCAATCTTAGGACAATAATCAACTTCTTTTTTCTTTACCATATTACCCCAATTTTTGTAGTGAAATTACCAAACACAGAATATGACAATTAGAACAAACAGGTTGTCAAGTACTATTATATCTTGTACCGGTCTGTTCTGTTCAAAAGAGGTAACAAACGCAGTCTCAATGTCCTAACACATAACTAGTGTATTTGTGTGTACTGTTGGTTTTTTGTTTTTTAAGATCTTCGTGTATATATTTAAGGATAGTGTTTTTAACATTAGCGAGGTTTAAACACAAATTTTCTTTAATGAAATCAAATCTCTTATCATTTGAACCAATTAACATTGATGAATTTTTTTCTTTTTGTAAATGAGGGGACAAAAGATCCCCTAACCTTTATTAATCACCAACCGGATAAAAATAGTACAAGTACATTGGGATAAACTGACCCCCTTAACATCATCTAAGTACACATCTAAACAGGACAACAAAAGCCTATAAAAATGGAATAGTCAAAGTCGATCGTCAAGACGTGCTTAGACAAGACGTCGGCCACTCGACTCTCCTTCCTTCATGTTTGCTAAATATGGATCTCCTACTCGCAAGAAAGAAGCTCCCGTAAATGAAGATCGACAATGGATGATCTCGTGCAGCATCCTGACTGGCACAAAGTATACTCGACATTGAATCGATCTACCTTTAAACCTGTACTATGTGGTTGGTTTTTGTTTAGTTTATTTATAAGTACATATAGACTAATTTTTAAATGATATACTAACTGACAAAATAAGCTAATGTCACTACAGTATTAACAACTTTAAAGGTAGCATTAATATTTAGGTTGATCTACTTGGATCCACGACAAACTTTAAAGTCTTTACTTCTTTGTTCTATTAATTACATTCGTAGAATTTATAACTTCCTTGTGGATTGGATTGGTAGTTTCTTTTGACGAGGATTGGATTAGTAGTTAATGTAGACTAAATTTAGTTTCACGTGATTGAGTTTCATTTCACTCCCAGAAATCGATGTACTGATCTTTTCCGACTTAATATAACCCAAAATTAATAGCATATGAGTTACGTATTGCGAATTTCACTTTGCTTTTTTAAATGCAAATTTCACATTGATTAGTACAAGAGCGGTGAGCTTATAACTTATTTATAAATGTGAAAAATTCACTCAGAGACGATTGATTTTATGTTCGCTGTTATACACGTTGACGAAATCAAAATTCGTGCAAACTTATGGATTCGTTCGTAAATTTGACCATACCGTACAAAACATGAAAGTCGCGGAAAATAAAGAAGCGGGAGAATCTTGTCAGGCAAATGAAGTGGGAACCCAAATAGAATTAATACCAGGCCAGCGGCGGCGAGCCCTCTCCCTATGTTGTACATAGCGCCGACATTAGACTTTAGATAAACGGAAAAGGACCCAATCTCCCACACCACAACACTAGCTAGTTCCTGAAGCCCGCCCATCTTATTACATTGGTTGGTGTCCCAGAACCGAAGACAGACAGAGACACACCCACCTGGGTCCTCTACAAAGTCAACGCAGATGAGCTTCACATCAGTTGTTTCTTCTCCACCTACCTTCAAGCCCGTCTGGGTCCCACCTGCCACCGCTATTCGTCGTGTACCTTACAAAGTTTGCTCCTTTTCCCCCCTCCATGGGAAGCCCACCTGTGTCCATGCCAAAGGTAGCTGCTTTACTTGCCTTTTATCGGGTTGGTGGATTGTCCGCACTTATAAATTGAGTACAATTCCGACGTGGGATTCTCGCACGCGAAATAACATGTTAGAATTTTTATATATAACTTAAAATCTTGGATTTTTTACACTTACGAATTGAGCCCAACAACCTTTCATTTTCGAAGTTGAATTCTGCAACAGTTTTTGGGTCGAAATTGTGTAATTTCTGATCTGGGTTTGGTTGGTTTTCTTTGTGTAAGTTGTGATAGGGTGCAGAGTTGGATTCTCCAGGAAGCAGACAGCTCTTGCTTCTAAGGTCTTCTGCTCTGCTAGGAGTGAGAATGTACTTGCTTCAACTTAATATATATGAGGATGGTTGTGGATTAAAGATCTGTTTGTGGGAAGTATTTTGTTGGAGAATACAGTTAACTTAGAAATTGGAAAATAAAATATTTGATTGTGTTTGGGAATTCATGAAAAGCATTGATGACAGCCTTTTTGTTTGGCTTGTGGGTTCGTCAGGGCTCTGGTGAAGGAGTTGTGGAGGAGAGGAGTGTTTCGGTGATCCTGTTGGCCGGTGGGAAGGGCAAGAGAATGGGGGTGCGTCTCTTTGTTTCTTTTCATATCTCTTTCTAATTCTCTTCCAAATTCGCCGCGGATTTAGAATCTGATTTTGGTTGATTGGTAGATGATATGTTCTCTGCTTTAATTGTGCAATCTTGAGATGGGACCGAACGGTCTGGCCCTCATTGGCCATGGATTGATTTATGTTTGTCTGCAATTAATTAGTGGTATCATTAGTGAGACCTCATGAACGCCTCCCTAGCCTGTGAAATGAGAGACTTTTGGCTACGTGGTAATTGAATCCTAATCATATATGGTGGTAAACTTAGCTTTAAGTTTTGGATGCCTTTTGCTCATTTACTCATTGCCATGATTGGTTCAAAGTGAGGGGTAATAGTAGAGTCTTCAGTTTAAGCTACTTGATCAATTTCATCAATACCTTGTTTCGACTTTTGTACTCTATACTGAAACACAAACAAGAAAGCTTTATTTTTTATGGCCTATTAGTATTATTGGTTCACAATTTCACCTATATTATCTACAGCGTCTCCCTTGTATCTTCCAGATGACAGATTTATTGTCTTTGTATTAATAGGCAAGCATGCCAAAGCAGTATCTACCTCTACTAGGGCAGCCAATAGCTTTGTACAGGTAAGCAGCACCTTTTTTAGGGCAGAACTGTTTTGCCCTTGACCAATCTTCCCCGCAATTGTAGCTGCTCTGAACACTACCGAAGTAGGTTCTTGGCCAAAATTTGTGGAGAAATCGCATTGCTAATATTGTCAATTTTCTTGTTTATAACTATCTGATAAAGGTTTGCTCGCCTCTGAACTGGATCATGCATCAATCTTGCAGCTTGTACACTTTTGCACAGATGATCGAAGTGAAAGAAATTGTTGTAGTTTGTGATCCATCATACAGGGACATTTTTGAAGGTCCTCTCTCTCTCTCTCTCTGTGCGTGTTTATGTGTGTTTCTCGTCATTAGTTTCATGATGTTTGTAAAAAAAATTCTTATGGATCAAAACACATTTGTTGTTAACTTTATTTTCATGGTACTGGCCTTCAGTCATTTATTTTATGGGGAAGCATTGACAATCACGTACTGTTCTCTCAGAAGCTCAAAACCAGATCGACATTGTCCTCAAGTTTGCAGTTCCGGGGAAGGAGAGACAAGATTCTGTATACAGTGGACTTCAGGTGCAAAATTTCTCAGTCTTGAAAATTTTCAACTTCTCTTTGGTGTTTCCTTGATCTTTCCATTCCATCAATTCTTCCTCTAGCAGTTTGTTTACAGGATAAATATTTTTATTAACTCGAAATCAAAGATACATCAGTCCCAGCCCAATTACTTGAGATAGATCAGTCTTTGGTAGTGTTAATTCAATACCATGGAAATCTCCTAATCCAATATGACTTATTCTGATTTACAAGCCAAGGTTCTTCAGTTTCTTTACAATCGAGTCTAACCTTCTCACACCGCTCTATGAACTAATAAACGAATGCACTTGGAGAAGTGATTTAGAGTGCTGAGGGACCTAGTTTGAGACAGAGCTCCAAGCATTTACTTCAAGAAAACGTTGAACATAGTTGATATTTACCTGATGGTTCTTTGTTCAGTACTTACTAAAATCAGTTATACCAAAATTTGAAAAATCTCAGAATCAAGTATCGGTGAACATACAATGTGCTCCTCTATTTTATTTTGGAGTATAGAATGCTCTGTTCTCAATTTTATCTGTTGTTTAAAAACTGAAGCATGAATATGATTCTGCTGCAACCTGTTTATAGGCTTAGCTGCATGTGATGGGACTATTTAAGTAAGCTAGTCTTTGTAAATCTTAACATTCTTGCTGTATCCTTAGCGTATGGTTTCTTCGGCAGGAAGTTGATTCGAATTCTGCACTTGTATGCGTTCATGATTCAGCACGACCTTTGCTATTATCTGCTGACGTACGAAAGGTATCGTTTTCCCTGATCTTAAAGATTAGTAATTCTTCATTATGGTCGGGAATACATCAAATAGTCATTCTTCAAAGATTAGTAAGATTCCAGTTTCTGTTGGGGGTCTGCATTTAGCTTGGAAAGCAAATTCTGGATCTCAAGATCAGCTTAAAGCTCTCATCTCTTTTCTGTTTTCTCTAGTAGCCAGAGGTTTTACTCTTTAACGTCTTTAGATATGATTCAGCTTGGTAATAAGATTCACTTGATTTCAGGTCCTTAAAAATGGTGTGGAGAATGGAGCAGCTGTTCTTGGTGTTCCTGTTAAGGCCACAATTAAGGAGGTAATAAATTTGCAGCATAGCTTCAGCATATCCCGCTTCTGACTTTCGGCCTTTGCAAAGAACGATTAGCTGACAGTGACATGAGCTTGACTTGCAAAAATTGTGAAAATTTTGAAATCGCTATGAACTACTGACATCAAAGCCTCATGGATCAGACAATCTGCTATGTTTCTCTAATATGCTTTTGAATGGACAATGATGTTTGGAATGACGTGTGAACTAACATTACTATGGAAGGCCATATTTTCCATTGAGCAGATTATTCCCTTAGAATGCATGAGAAGTCCTCTTGCATACATCCTAGAAGATTTTCTCGATTACTGAGACGTTGATTGGCTTTGATTTCGTGTCTAACTAATTTCACTTCATCTGATATTTGAACTAGCTGAATTTTGTTTAAGAAATTTTTTTGCTCTTATTCTTTTCCACCTCCTTTTGCTTGAATAATTATAATCCTAATAGTTCTAAGATGTGCTTCACTGCCTTTTTTCAGGCAGATAGTGAATCTTTTGTAGCCCGAACCCTTGATCGCAGAAAGCTTTGGGAAATGCAGACCCCTCAGGTTATTAAGCCAGAATTGCTTAAGAAAGGCTTTGAACTTGTGAACAGGTACTTTTATAATGTCTGGCTCTAAGCGTGGAAAAGGTCTGCAATTGAGAGAATCACGTTAGGGATGCGTGTAGATCCTTTTCAAAAAGGTTCTAGACCCAGTCATAGTTGCAAATATGGATCTAGGTTCAGACCGTGTCCAGATCGGGTTGGAACCAATAGATCCTGGATACAGAGGGTAAAGTCCGGATCATTTTGCTGTCCCTAGATGAGATAGCAAATAATTTTCTGGATGATCCGTCAGTGCACATATAACCAAGTTTCAGTCGCTTTTGCCTGATGATATTCATTTGCATAATCCTTCATATCGATCAGAAAAAATTACAGACGTACAGGCGGAGAACATTCTTTCTGGTTGCAGGAGTAGCATTGACTGATTGAGTTCTTAAATTACTTGGTGCAAGCCTTGGCGATCTTTGTTTCTAATGATTCACGCCAGCGTCATGATTTCTGTCCGAACTATCAGCATCTGTGTTACGTTAACTTTTAGTTTCAAATATATTTCACAGAGAAGGACTTGAAGTCACTGACGATGTATCTATAGTTGAGCATCTTAAGCATCCTGTATATATAACTGAAGGATCGTACACCAACATCAAGGTATTCCAACCATTCATTTGACAGCTTTCGGAAAGATGTTTCCCTTGCTGCAACTTCAGTACTTCCTCCCCATTTTGCTGTTTCTTGGTTGTAATTTGCTCAACCTGATTTATCATTCTTCCGACCAAAACTAACCTCAAAATGTCGCTTGGCTAGCAGGTGACGACCCCCGACGATTTGTTGCTCGCAGAGAGAATTCTGAACATGACCTCCTGACTCTCTGGGAGCTAACAGATTCTTTTGTGTGTCCATATCCCATCCGGATACAAAGCGATATAGTTGTTATTTACCAGTAACTTGAAACTTCAGCTGCAAGCAATTCGATAGAAGCAGAAAAATCTGACGGTATACAAGCATTATAGAGTGAATTTTGGTAGAGGATGGAGTTGCTCCAGTAGCCATCTTCAATGGTCGTCTCCTAATTCAAGGAGCACATGAGCCTTCAAGAAACACACCAAAGAAAGATGCATACTTTTGCTGTGTTTCCATTAAAAGGCTAGACCTTGCAATCTCAAATAAGACTTGTGTGTACTCTTAAGTCTTAACAAGATTATCATCTTATGAAACTATAATAAATCAGCAACTTCAAACTTGTATGTTAAGATGACAGGTTTCCGGATGCATCTTGGTGATGATGGAAATTACGCTCTTATGATCACGAGACAGGGTTTAAATTTTTACTCATTATATTCGCAACTAGTGATATGATATTCTCGGTGCATTGACCCTCCCACTTCCATGACTGAGGCAGGATGGCCTCTAACCTGATGCCACATTCAAGTTACAGGCAATAATCAACCTTGGAGTTATCATGTCACAAATATGAAACAGAAAGTTACCACTTCATCACTGTCCATTTTTTTGAAGTACTTGGTGTAATATTATTAAGGAGGGCAAATTACTCGCAGGTTAGTCTATGTCATAATTACATGTAGGGTCCCGGCTATTCAAAAAATTAATTTTCCGTCCCCACTGTTTAATTAAATGTTAGTCTTAGATCTCAGGCTGACATCAACACTCATTTTTTCCTTTTTTCTCATATAAAATAACATTTATACCCTTAAACAAAAAGACAAACAAATCATCTCTCTCCTCCCCTCTCGTGGCTCGTCTCTCTCCGCTCCTCCACTTACCTCTTCATACCAGAAGCTTTAATTTTTTTTTCAAACGTCAGAAGCTTTAATTAGAACCAGGGATGACAAAAAGACCAAGACCCAGTAGATCAGACCCTTATTCTACCCCATTGATCTTAGGGTCTATGGGTCTTGGGTAGGGTTTGGGTCTATCTATTTCGATAGGGTCCAGGTCTGGATAGGGTCCATATAAACCTAGACCCAGACCCTACCCATAGATCCATTAATTAGACCCTACCCTAGTTAGATCCTAGTTAGATCATAGTTAGAACCTACTTAGATACATATTTATTATATTGTTAAGATAATTATAATACAGCCGTAAAAAAAAGTGCACACCCAAAAAAAACTTAATATAATACTATTTTTTAAATTTAAATGTCAAATATTATAGGACTAATTAAGTAATTAAATTTTTTGGTTAGACACAAAAGCTACCGAGAAGAGTTAGATTACAAGAGCAAGAAGTTGATCGAGAAGACTTGTTCAGAAGTAGCTTGAAAATTTAGAAAGAAATTATTTTGAAGTTGGAACTTTATATTATGCAATAATACTTATACGTTTTAGTTTTTGATTGACGAGGTAGCCGTATTTGTTTCATTTTATGTTCGACCAAATTAGTTTATAGTTTATTCTCAACTTTAATTTGAGATTATCTTTTTATTACATAGCCTTTGATTTTTTTTATTTTTTATTTAAAATATGTTAAAATAATAAAAGTATCTTGTTAAGTAATTATAAAAAAGATAGAATATTAAAAGATCGGACCCTACAGACCCTGTACATCCTATCCGACCCTACCCATTGTCATCCCTAATTAGAACCGATGCAGCTTCACTCTTCATAGACTTGATTAGAACTCAAATTCTCCCTATAAAGAATTCCCAATTATCTTAATTAAAATCCTAATTCAAAAACCTTAATTCTACCCGGCGGCGACTTTAGTGGCGAGTTCCACCTTGCTCAAAAATGGGAGTTCTATAAAACTCGATCGATTTGGTTGTTGTTTTGATTGGGGTCCTTGCTCATTGCTTTTGGTTTGGATTTATGCCTCGCCGTCGTCCTCCTCCTTAAGCTCTTGGTTTCGATTTTGATTTCAGAAGATTGGGCTAGGTTAGGAGAGGAATTTAGGGTATAAATGTCATTTACAAGACAAAAAATTAAAAAAAAAATGAGTGCTAACGTCAGCCACGGGCCCGAGACCAACATTTAAACATAAAGCGGAGATGGCAAAATAATTTTTTGAATAGTAGGAACCATAACTATAATTATGACATAAATCAAGGATCTGAGGATAATTTGCCCAATTATTAATTAGTCATCATAAAAAGAGGCAGCACACTCCGACAGCGGATGTTGTGGCCAATTGGACGGAAAAAGGCCAAATCGAGTCTTTGTCGCGACCTAATTGGCCACCTCACGAGGGAAATTCAGTTTACATTTACACAAAGAGATCAAGGAAAGCTTAGGTAGGTGCTTACATTCATCACTGTCCATTTGGTTGCAACATTAGGTGCTAATCCTCTTTTTACCTTTTGACAGGAAGTCACCAAGTTAATATACTTGAGCACAGACAAGACAAGACAAGACAATGCAATGCAATTAAATTATTATTACCAACAGGAGAAGAGAAAAACAAGAGAAAATGCATGATCCGAGGCAACGATACCGCCAAGTTAACCCTGTGTTTCATTCATTCATCACGCAGGTGGACAGTAGCTTGAGCTAACCAAGTCGGGGAAATGTTCGATGGATCTATTTTCTGACGTAGTACCTGAGACTGAAAATTAATTTTGATATACAACTTCTCTGGTTTGCTTGAGACTTCTACTGCGGCTTCTTCTGTGCTTCCGGGATTTTCCGAAAATATGGAAGTGACCGCCTTTATTCTGAGCTGGATGAACTGGTGTCCTTCTGGCCTGCTTAAGCACAGGAAAAAAACATCCTCAGTGAGGAGTGGAATGACCTTCAGAGGATTTCAGAAGAATATCAGGCGAAGTAGCAAAATCGAACCTTTGCCTTGCGAAAACTCTTGCAATTCCAGCAGCACAGAAAGCTGCTGCATCCCCCTGCTGCAGAACTTGATTCGTATCCGCTACACACGAAAACGTAACATCGTTGAGAACGCGCTTAGTAAGACAAGATGCAATATGGATCGTGGAACAATGTTCTAGATAAAAACATGCACTCACTCACTGTACTAGACTTACAGGTTTTCTTTCATGGAATTCCCTGCAAAATTCGCGCTGTGCAGTAAGCTCGGAGATATTGGATGTTCAAAATGTTTGGCATTATAATTCTTTGGTGACACCTTCTGACCTTGCGCAGTTAAAACTCTTAGCTCGTGGTTCAACTCGTCCTCCCAGTGCTGAGGTGGTAAACTGGTTGGAGTTGGGGATTCGATCTGATTATTGGACGACATATCTTCTTGTGGCATTATTTGGTTCTTCTCAGGTTTTGAACGATTGACTGACCGAGGAGTACCTTTCTCTGCAGCCTGTAACCATGCAGTTTCTAGTCTCTGCTCTCGTATAATGGATTCGATTCTCTGCATTGGTATCTCCTCCCGCTTCTCTTCTTCACCGTTGTTCCCATCAGGCAGCAATCCTGACACATCAGCAGACCTTAAAGTTCTATCCAGTAGAGTACCTTCCCGCAAGCCAACCTGATCGATGTTGCTCATGGAACAATCACCATCTGGCACACAAACAATTCTGACCTCTACATTTTTCCTCAAAACCGTTTCAATCGAATTTGTGATACTGCTCAAAAATCTCTCCGCCCTAGCTTTGACCTCCTCATTACTGAAAGCGACATAAGCTACCAAAACACCTACAAGGAAAAGCGCCATTAACTCGTGGAATAATAACAAAATTTAGTAGTGCCAAAGCATATATGATAAGGAAGCTATGCACTCACCTTTGGCTTTGGATACAGAAAGAAGATTGCCATGAGCACGCAATAGCTGTCTCAGTCTCTTTGAATGGCATTTTTCGATGCACTTCTCCCATAAGTCATTGAAATTGTTCGAGTTATCTGATCGAAGCATGCTTGCAATCATATCATCATCCTGTGAAGTAGATGAAGCATGCCTAATCGCCAATTGCATTTGAGGACTCGTGGAATGGATTGCATTTTTATTAATAGCTTTGTCCAAGGAAGTTGGTGAACTTGATCTTCGAACAAAATACTGAGTGAATTTCTCGCGGTGAGAAGCAGCTTCTCTTGAAGTGCTCGAATGATCTTCGTCTGTTGACCTTGAGCTCAATCTTCTGCTGCTGCTTGACTGAGTGACTTCCAGTGAAGGTACTGAACTAAGCTGTAGAAGAGCTGCCGTGAACCATGTTGCACGATCATTTGAAACCCGAAGCTGCTTCTCAGCCTCCAAAAGAAGCTTCAGCGCACGCTTTAGCCTCTCCAGTTCAGCCTCGCTCACTAAGAAAAAGACCAAGCAATTGTTAGTTAGTTACAGAAGAAAGTGGACAGGCTGCATGTATCTCTCTATCTGCTTGTGCGTGCACATGTGTACACACACACACCATGTGTGAATCTGAAGATCGCGGTCAGGGGTAAATTTGTTTGCTCGAATCCTTTAGCTCAGAAACACAGGAGCTGGATATACTCAATTTCTTTCTCTTGGATTAAAGGGGTTATTTTTTCTGTCTTGTAACCTTCAATTGAGATCATTTACCAGTACGAAAAGTGTCAAGGTCGCTACACATTAAACCGACGGAGTCAATGCTGTATTTCAGAAGAACTGTGGAAGACAGAGAGCAGATTCTGCTTTAAATGTAGAACTTACCCTTCAAAAACAAAGGGCGGCCGTGATCAAATTTTCGACCGGTAATTTAAATAACCAGAAATAGGAGGTGCAAACCAGATGACAGAAGGAATGAACTGCCAAGCATACCATTGAAGTTCTGATCACAAGAATGCAATAAATAGATTATAATACTCACTGATTCTCCCCCCAAAGAATGTGTCACCGTGTACGGTATGCATTCCAGCAATAATGTCCATTATGAGGCCCGCCATCTGAGACATCAAGACCAATGGATCGACCCCAGAGTTCATCATATCCCTGGCTCGTTTTACTGTCTCGGATGTGTCTGAAGACATTGCTAATTCCAAGAGTTCTAGCAACTTCTCATCAGGAACAACTCCCAACTGGAAGGATACATATATCAGTTAGAAAAAAAGAAAGGACTTTGCATAAACAAGATTCTCTGTCTGAAGGGTAGCAGACGAAAGAGCAGACGAGATAACACATTTTACAGCATAATAACAAAGCAGTAAACTCACAAGTTCATTCACAAGAGACGTGGTTATCCTCTTCCCCAGCAAACTCAACTGGTCTAGCATAGTTTCAGCGTCACGCAGAGAACCGTCTGCATTTAACGCAATCAAATCCAGCGCATCCAAGTTCACGTCCAGATTCTCTTTGTTTGCGATTTGGCGCAACCTTGCTACAGCATCCCCCTCCTTGATTTTGTTAAAGATATATCTCTGACACTGAGATTGAACTGTCCGAGGAACATTATCGATATCGGTTGTTACAAATATGAACACAACCCGTTGCATCGGTTCTTCGAAGAGCTTGAGAAATGCTAACCACATCCTGGATGGCAACAGATGGCACTCATCAATGATAAAAACAGTGTAATGGGAACTGCTAGATGGGGAAGCCTGCACAACTTTCTTGAACAGGTGCCTAACTTTGTCAATTTCGTTCTTGCGAGTACCATCAATCTCCCAAATATACTTGCTCTTACCGGAAATTACATCGGTGCACTCTCTACAGCAACCACATGGTTTTGTTTCCTCGTCGGATCTACAATTTAAAGCAGAGCCAAAAATCCTGGCTGTTGAGGTTTTTCCAGTACCCCTGGGACCTTGGAATAGATATACTGGGGCAATCCTTCTCCTTGAAATGGCATTGACAAGCGATTGAACCACAATGTTCTGACCGATCAGTTCATCAAAGAAGAATGGCTTATATTTCTGGCTTAGACTTCGAATATTTTCTGGTGAGCCTTCTTCTTCTCCATCCTTATTCCGAGGGACAATCTCTAGGCCGTCTTGGCTCCTACAACTTGACCATCTCCGGCCATCCAACCGACTCAAGGCCTCCAAATCTAGCTCGCCAAAGTTGGTAGAAGTTTCATCATCACTGTACCTGGTTCCCAAAGATGATCCGCCTCTATGATCAGTACCATCTGTGAGCAATGGAAGAAGGCCTCTAGCACTTTTTGATGCAATCTTATGGGATGAATGCCGGCGTGCTCGAGCGATTGAGCGATTGCCGAGTAAGATGTTACCTGTTTTCCTCCTAAAAGTATCAGAAATGGAAGAAGAGCAACAGCTCCCACATCCATCTCTGTGTCTTGGTGTCCTTCTAGACCAATAGCATGGAATCCCGCACCCTCGGGAACCTGGAAAATCCAACTGGTCATCCCCCTCCTCATCATCATAATCATCTATGAATGAGGCTGTAGTGGCATCCCAAGAACCGGCCACACTTGGGTATCCTTCAAGATACCTGTTGTAGGAGCTGGCTGACAAGGTAGGTGTGCCATAAGAATATGAAGACTCCTCCCTATGGCCACTTCTCCTCAACAACTTGGATGCTGAATACGACGAATTCTTTTGTTTCGACAGTAACAGCGATGGTGATGCAGCAGAGAGCTTCCCAGTCCCAGGATCCTCAGAGTTACTGTATTCTTCGGTGTCATCAGATTGCTCCAAAGATCCATTCTTCTCAAGGGCTAAGCCAATTGAAGGGTGACTCTTCAGCAACATTCTCAAGTTCTTCTCTTTCTGCTGGTATCTAGACAAAACATCCAAACGGGTACCGGATTTCTTACCCTTCCTCCTGGCTGCATTTGCCCTCCGCATAGCCGGGGAGACAAGGCCGGCGTCTTTGCACCTGAAAATCATGGAAGCAGACCGGGGCTCCACCAAGTAACCCTCACCACGCCTCGTCTCACCCGCATTCCTTGCATCACTCAGGCTATCATCAAGACTCTCTTGAACCGAGCAGGACTCATTCTCGTCCTCCTCATCTCCACCACCATTCCTTCCCATCCCACTTCTCTCACTGGAGGACTTTTGAGTCCTCCAGTTGTACAAGAACACCTTCTTCTCCTTCCCATTACTCATATTACCACCGCCATGTCCGCCCTTCACACGGGATTCCAAATGGCTCTCTTTCCTATCCCTATCCTCCTCCTCATCATCCTCCAACTGCCTCCCCAAACCCGACACGGCCATAGCTGCAGATCTTGAGGAACTCAGAGGCGACTTCCATGAAGAAACCGTCCCGGGATCCCTCAAAACCCTTGCAGCCTTCCTAATCTGAGTAAGCTCCTTCTTCAAGTGCAGCCTACTTGGATCAGACACCTTCACTCCAGGCATCTCCCACTCCCCCTCCTCCTAAAGACTCAGTCTTTCCACCAACCCACAAAATGTATCCCAAATTAAACCAACCCAGATAATCTAATTCAACAACAGCTAAACCAAAACCCACATTGCAAGTGGGAACTCATCCATGTAATGTGAAAAAGACATTGACAGGCTCAGAAAAAAATAAGGCAACAGATCTGACAATAACTTCTGACAGTTGTTTGCTTTCGGACAGTAGTGTCTGCGGGGCTTAGAGAAACATGAAAATTAGAAAGAAAAAAAAACCAAATTCAAGTTGCACATTACTTGCACTAAACACTCTCTTGGTGAACTAAAGAATGAAGCTTTGGGTGAAGGGTAAGAGAAAGTTGCAATCTTTTTTGGGTTTTTCTTGTGGGTTTCCGTTTGGCGGTTGATTGAGGGGGGAAAAAGGAAGTGAAAGGTGAAAACTTTGAATGGAGATGAAAAGGGGAAAGGCCTCTCTCTCTTCGGTCAATTTTAGTACAATTACCCGCGTCACGCGGGATTCCCTCTCCCCGATCCAATGATATGTCTTGTTTTGCTTTCAAACTGGCCAATTCAGAGTGTCCGAGTGAGATTTCAGAATGGTCCTAATAAATTTGAATTTTTAAAAAAAAATTCAGAGTTTAACTTTTATTAAACACTTATCTCTAAACAAAATTGATAGTATCCAACTCTCAAATACCATAGGTTTTTTTTGAAGCAGATTCAGTGTGTGAGTTTATTAGCACCATGCTGTCCAAATTATAATTATACGCAGTGACACAGAGAGAGATGACATCGCTGGCTCATCAAATGAGATTTTCGATGGTTCCGAGCTGGGGGTGGGCCCAATGGCGACGGCGCTACTTTGGCAGGTGGTGGACAGGGAGGCATGGTCGACACCGGCAAGAAGTCCCTCCTACGGCGGCGCTACGGTAATTTCTCGGAGTGCGAATGCTACCTTCCCAAATCACATTTTTTAAAATATTGATGTTGACACTTTAAAAAATTCGACCTGGAACTTATCTGATACCAAGTACTATAAAAAACAACGACTAAAAGAATTCATTCGTGCTTCATCCTTCACGTTCGCCGGATCCACAATGTTTTTAGAAGCGAGAACAAACAAAAGGAATCGTGGGGACAATTACAACTAGGCAGCAATTTGTTCAGGCTTTGACCACTAATTATGCTTATCTATTATTCTCTGACTGACCAAATAAATTAATAACAAGACATGTGACAATCAAAAGAAGAAAGACATTTTGCAAGCACATGGAATTGTCATAATCAAAAGAAGAAAGACATTCTCCTCCCTTGCATGTTGATTATGACAATTCCATGTGATTAATATGATATCATTGTAAAAAAATAAGTGATTTTTGTAGAGGTTTGATGTAATTTGATCTAGAGCACGATATGTAAAAGCTTTTTTTTCATTCCAATGTCGTACAAGGCTAGTCAACTCCTCTTTAGGGATGACAATGGGCAGGGTCCTACCAATACCCTACTCATACCCTAGTTTTTTTAGTTTGACCCATACCCTACCTTTGACCCTAATTTTTTTTTGTTAGATTCATACCCTTCCCTCCTGGAGTCTCAAGATCTACAGGGTCTGCAGACCTTTTAACGTTCTACATTTTGATAATTTTTAATCAAAAGTTAATTTTTATATAAAATTAAAATAAATTCAAGACATATACTACGTTACACATCAACATTTAATAGAAAATTAATGAAACATCAAATTTTGTAATTTAATTTTAATAGCACAAGATTTTTCTTTTCGAATTTGAAGTACATAAATAATTCAACAACAAAAAATATAGAATGTGGGCTTCTAAACTGGTTGTGTAATAACACAATAAATATGTTAAAGTTAAGCATAAATTATAAATACGATCTAACTAGGGTCTAGTGAGGGTCTAATTAGGATAGAGTCTAAAATATGGTAAAAATATAAGGGTATGGTCCGACCCACAAGATCTAACTATGGATTCATACCATACTCTAGACCCTACTTCTAAACATGGACTCATACCCATACTCTATTCTAGATCCAGTCAAAATCAACATATCCTAGACCCGTAAAATAAAAGTAGAGTCGGACCCTCAGAATATGAGCATTTCTGAGATCCTTACCAATGTTTTAAAAACCGACTAGGAAGGCGAACCGGAATTCTTAAAATTTCTGGTTCACCCGGTCAGATCGGTTGGACCGCCAGTCGGACCGAGACTTTTATTTTATATTAATATAATTAAAATAATGTTCAATAAATTTAATTTAACATAAAAATGATAAAATATCAAATTAGTTTAAATATTTAGCAACTTTGTTATACAATTTATCCAAACAAAGTCTTCAAACATGAATTGAACAAGTCTAGAAGAACAAGAAGATGATTATACAAGTTTTCAGGTTCGACATATTAATCCAATTTGTTTGACTTAGTTAAAATATTATCAAGAATTGTTAAAAAATAAGTTTTTTGTGATCAAAAAGTAATGTACACGCTCCGAATGTGGAAGCTGAGGTTTTGTTTCTAAATTAAATCATATAAAATGGAAAAAATATACACTAATTTTTTTGATCCGGGTGAACCGGGTCGCCCGGAAGTACTTGACCAGACGGTCCGACCGGATTTTAGCCTGTCGAACCGTATTCTGGGTTTTATGGAAAAATCGACCCGGATTTAGTTCTGGGTAGCGGTCCGACCGGTCGGACCACGGTTTTTAAAACATTGATCCTTGCTCCTCTTTGACCCCTTTAGAAAAACTCATTATATATATATATTTTCCCTCCTTTTTCCAACAGAATCTGCAGTTTATTGATGTAAGAAAGATAGCCGTTAAAACTCTGGATCAAGGTTGCCTGCGAGTAACTGACTCCATAATTGCCGGGGCTGGTTATCCATTACCGATTAGTTTCATTTTACATTTGAGTTTTGATTAACCTTTTGTCATTGTTTGACTCGCGGAAAATCATATGCCAAATTTAGTTTATTTTACATGAGATGTACTCTTTTGCCCTTTTCTTCGTTAAGAATGAATACGCCACTTTTTGCTAACAAATCTTTTATAAATGTTGCAAACTAAACCGGTTGTATGTGTGGTAAAAATATTTGAATTCATTCAAGAAGATATTTATTCAAAACTTGAAAACTAAATTTAAAAATATTATTTAAAGAGTCACTCCTAAAATAAAAATTGATATTAATCGATTATGGCAAACAGTGAATGAACACGAAAAATTGTAAGACATTTGACGAAGATCAAAATTTCAAATCTTGGCAAGGTATAGTTATAAAATTACATTTACGGAAAAAACACGGGCAAGAACTAGTTCCAGCAAAAAGAGGTCATCAAGTACCGTAGAATACTTGCATTAATTAGCATCGACTTGTCTACAAATTTTGAGTTGGAACTTTGCTAATATTTAGTACACCTGCCGAGTAGACATTTTTTTCCTTAAAAAAATTTCAAACTTTTCGTCAATCGTTTATCGAACCAAAATTTACTCATAACTTAATTTTGCTTTACTGGCTGTTAATTAGAGAGTCGTGCAATGTTATTTTTTTTTTTTGAAAATCTTTACCAACACGAGTCAATGACGTGCCATGGCGTCGGCCTATGGGCTCCGCATTACTCCGATTCCGAAAACCAATACAGTGACATCGAAATCATATACAGCCTGTTTGGAATCAATTCCAACAAAAAAGGAATCCCATTTTCAATTTTTAATAGTAATAGAAAGAAATTATTTTCCTATTTTCTTGTTTGGAACCATAAGTTAAATTTTGAGAATTAATTTAAAATATTACATAAACACCCTCCTAACAAGAGAAATTTTATGGTGGTCCTTACATATCAAGTCATATGGCGACTTGGTATGTACCAACCAATTAAGAATTGACACATGTCTTTATTCACTTTTTAATGTTAAATGAGTAGGACAAATATTTAAGGAAATAAAATCAAGATATTATAGTGATATTAATTTAAAAAAATTATTTCCTAAATTAAATTTATTTGACTAAAAAATAATCGAATATTTTATACTAATTCTCCTATTTGCGATTCCTTGCGTCAAATATTTTTTAAACCTATACTAGTTCTAGTGGACACAGCCGAGGAGGAATCAATTTAAATTATATCATCACGTAGCATCTTTTTATTTCAGCCTGTAAATGTTGCCAGGAGCTAGAGGTATTCATGGACTAGGTGTGGAGTTGCTTCGTTGATTACTTCTCTGCAATCTCCTTGCATCTTTTTTTGTAATTACTATGGAGCATCAATAATACCTTTTTACCTTTCAAAAAAACAATTTAAATTATAGAAGAATAAGTAAGTATTTGACATGTTATTTCTGGTCTTCTAGATAATTATTGGCATCCGGACTCATTCAATGTTGAACGCACAGGAGGATGAACAACCAAATCATCAATAATAATAATGTATCAAAAAAGCATTAATAATAATATTCAAAACGTGTCTATTCTCACATAAACTAAAATTTGTTAGGTGAGGCAGCAACCAACAACTTGTATATGTTAATAAGCTGAATATCTTGTCAGTTGGGTCATAAATTACTTCAAATGTGTCCCTGGTTATTGTTCAAATGATAATTCGACAATTCCTGCGAAAAAAATATCTTGAGTTAATTAACAACATAAAATATATATTTTAAAGTTAACTAATAAGAGTTAAATACCGTTCCAATAACTGTGTAAATATAATATTTGAATTTTGTAGTGGAATCGCCTATCAAAGTATAAATAATAATGTTAGTGTACAACAATTTACTTACTTATTCTTATATAACTTAAATTGTAATCCTCCTCCGCTGTGTGCAGTAGAACTAGTATAGGTTTGAAAAAAGATTGACGCAAGGAATCACATATAGGAGAATTAATATAAAATATGTCAAAAGTTAAAACTAAACTTCCTATTAATTGCTTGGTTATTTCCTAGTCAAAGAAATTTAATTTAGGAAAGAATTTTTTTAAATTAATATCGTTATAATATCTTGATTTTATTTCCTTAAATATTTTTCCTACTCATTTAACATTAAAAAGTGAATAAAGACATGTGTCAATTCTTAATTGGTTGGTACATATCAAGTCACATGGTGACTTGGTATGCAAGGACCACCATAAAATTTCTCCTCGTAACAATCCCAGGTGAGATAGAAAAGTTTCTTTCAAAGGGTATAATAGACATTTTACTACCAAATCCAGTTTAATCTCCTACAAATCTGACCTAATTTCAAAGAAATTCTAAATCCGGACTTTTAAACAAAATAGGAATTTTTTTCTAAAAATATTTGGTTCCAAACAGATTAAATTTTTTAAAAGTCCAGAAAAGAATTTCATTTCTCATTTTTAAAACTTTCGAAACAGGCCGAGAATGTTACCCCAAGTTAAATCTAGGGGAAATATGACGGGAATACAAGCAATTGGCAGCTACCAACGACCTCGTAGCACACTTGTTAGGTGAATGCGGTTACCAATTGGATAGCTACTCGATCTCGTTTGTGGATTTATTTTCTCGATTGGCAATTCCAACCGCCGGAGAAACTATGTGTTTTAATCAATATATGAGATGCTTTGACCCTAAAAAAAACCGACCTCGTAGCACACGACCACGACCCGAACATGTTTCCAGGGCATCACATACATGTTATTTTCTCAAAATTCTTTAGCGCGGAAGGCCATAGTCCTTCTAAGAAGCTAACACTGAAAAATACCTCCGCATAGGTAATTAGCAGGCTGAGGTCGGAATTTAATTTTCAACACATACCAACTATTATTGGGATGAGTTGGGCCCAATTATGGGCCGGGCCCATCGGGAACACAGACAGAAACAGAGTCGGCAAGTGGAAGCACTAGAAGAAGAAGAAGAAGAAGAAAAAGAAAAATTTTATTTTTGTTAGAGAAGAAAAAAGAATGGAGGGAAAGGTAGGGAGGCCAAGTAGAAAGCGCCCCTTCCTTGAAGACGACTTCGGAGATGAAGACGCCTCCAGACCCACTAAGTAATACCCTTTTTCTGTTTTCCCTTTTCTTTTCTTTTATGTTTTTTTCCCAATTTTTCTCTCTGTGTGTATTTCGTGTGTGTTTGGGTCTCCGTTAGGCTAGGTCTGAATACTGTGGACGGGAGGGAGTAGCCCGGGGAGCTGCCCTCCCGTGTTACGAGGTTCTAGATTAGTCGTCGTTCGAGGATATAATGACACGGAATGGGGTTTGAATGTTCTATTTGGTTTGTTCTAGGGCTTGTGTGTGGTTGTGCTAGTGCCTGTTAGCGTGGTGGGTGAGAATAGGGGCGAACTTTTGTGGGTCGGTATGGGTTTCGGGTTCTTTTCATGAATCGGGTTGCTCTTAGAATCTGAGGGAGCTGTGCTGTGCATTGGCATTGGGTGAGTTGTTTAATTTCTGTTTAACACGGGCGTCAAGGTTGCTGTTTCTTGCTGGTGTCTTGTTTGTTGGTTTTGTTTTAGTTTGGTAAAGACGGCGAGGTTGATTTCCAGGTCTTGGCTCACGTTTGTTTTGTTTTCTCGATTGTGCCTGTTTTGATTCCTGTTAGCGTGAGCCGGTTTTTGGTTGTTCTCTTGGGAGGGTGAGGGTTGGTTGAGAGCAGACATGCATAGACATAAGTGGAGGAAGATAACTTCCAGCTCTTTGCACTACTGTATGAATGGTCCAAGGAAAGTGCGTGCGTGCGTGCAGAGACTCTGATATATCGTGATTAGTTGTTCGCCTCTATTTGGGGTGCCCGTTCTGATTTCCTTGTTTCTCTGTGTGATAAATCTCAGGATATGTGCTTACTTCCACCTTCCGATGCTATTGATATCACACTTGTGAATTGTTGTTTGGTTGATTGCATTAGCTTGTGTTTGCTCGCCATCGTTCTTTCTGGATTTTATTGCAACAATTAATTTACTGTTTTGACAAATGACCAAAAGAAGTTAACCGCCTATAATGGGGTTTCTTAAATTCTGTGGGTGTATCTATTGGGTGAAATAGTATGGACTTCTCTTATATTTTTAATTCTGGATTTTCCAGGCAAAAGAAGGTAAAGTTTCCTAAGAAGAAAGGGAAACCTGAGGATGGGGTTGCAATTACGAGAAAAGTGGACGTTGAAGATGACTTGAATGATGTGACAGATCCACGTTTTGCAGCAAAAGAGCGGGCAAAGCGTCGCAGCCAACTGACTGCTGAAATCTTTGGTGGACAAGAAAATGACATGGGTGCAGCTGAAGTCACTTATGAGGTTCGTACTTTTTGATTGTTGTTTTCTGGAACTGCCCATGATTACTACATTTTCCCCCTTTCATCTGCCCGGCTAGGAAGCTTATAATTCTGATAGAAGGTAAAATTTTTGTCTACCTTCTGTTTCTACATAGTGAATAACTGTGATTGCTCATAAGCCAAGGCACTACGTTAGTTTTCTATGTCCCTTATCAGTTGCAGATCATAGGTATGTAGCGGCACATCTTATCTAGCCTAATGCTGAAAACTTTTATGCAGTTTTCCTTTTCCCGTTCTACTATGACTACATATATGTCAAACTTATCCCCAGGAAATTTAGTAGATAGAGTACATTTTTGCCACTGATGCATTTAATTGGTATGCATATTATACGGGAATTGGTTTCGGAACTTGCTGCATTTCCTTTATTCAGAAATATGTAGGATTGATTCAGTGGGGTCTATAAGGGCTAGCCAATGATGGGCATTTCTCTTCGCAGGATAATGACAGTTTTGTTGAGGATGGGATTCAGATAGATCCGTTTAATCTTGAAAAAGAAAGAGAAGAAGGCTACTTTGATGCTCAGGGTAATTTTGTGGAGTATGTCAATGAGAATGACTTTAAGGTAAAACACCTCATCAAGTCCATGCATTAATCATTAAATTCCATATCTTAAATCTGTTCTTCACCGTGGATTCTTGCAGGATCCATGGCTTGATAGCATTGAGGGTGACCAAAATTACAATGGTCAAAGTGTCCAGGAGCCTATGATGGAAGACAGTGACACAGACAACGCTCATGAGCTTTCTCCTGATGACATTGGAAAAATAAAGAGAAGAATTGCCAACATTCTTGAACCAGGAGAATCGGTAGCTAATTCTGAAGCTCTTTCTACTTATGTGTAATTATTATTGCTCTCACTTCATACTTGGAGCGTGCACTACCTAGTGAGGGTTCTAAGTTATGCATGCGATGCTAATTCTGAATTAAAATACTAGCTTCTGAATCTGTCAAAATCACATGGAAGTCCGTGTGTCGATAATCTATCTTAGCCTTGCTTGATCTCTGTTATAATTTTCATGCACCTTATCTCTCGAGTGATCGTCTCATACTTGCTGTTAATATCTGGCTTGCTTCATCGGTACACCAATAGAGCAGTATCCTTGATTCTCTGGATGAGCACTCACTATGTGTTTGCCATTATCTCTTCGTGCTATTTCTTCTTCTCATGTCATCTGCCAACAGGTACTACAAGCTTTAAGAAGGTTGAAGGGCGGTTCAGACAGGAAGAAGCAAAAGATGTCCGCTGAGACACAGCTCTGTTTTGACCAGCTGACTGAAGATGCCAATAAGTTGCTTGACCAAGGAGACTACGGTGAGTGTGTTACTGTCGCTAGATAATTGGTCCAACCACAATCTAGATTCACACATCATAGGTCATATTGTTTAAATTGTATTTTATTGAAGTAATATCATCTCATCAGATTTTTTCTATGTTATCTTCAGTGCATCTACCATGCCTTTTGTCTTTCTCACTCATTGTTAATAATGTCGCTGTGCAGATGTGTATCAGGAAAAACAAGAGGTTTTCAGGAGGGAGGCAGGTTAGTCAACACCGCTATGCTTAACCATTTCAATTCTTTTTCAGTTTTGCCGAGGCACTTCTGATCGGGGTTGGTGCCATTGTTTGCTAGTAACTACCACATCTTGTGATTCTTGCAACGGGCTTCCATTTTCATTTTCATGGTAACCATTCCAATGTGCGATGGAGCAGGCACTTGTTAGTTGTTACTGGAGCAAACCATAAAAAAAATAACTTTTGAAAGTTACCAAATTTACATGATGGTTTTCCCAAATTTCTGGGGCATGAGTTGAGTTCTATGTAATGCAGAGTATGATAGCAGTGAATGAGTCAAAACAAGGAAAGATGAAACTATTACGGACTAAAACATGATTTTAGTAACTTGGTGGTATAAAGATCCAACAAAAGATATGCCTCTTTGCTGTCCACACCTTTTTGTACATTGCTTTATGTTGTTCTTGGCGGTGATCAGTAGCGTTGGATTTATTAGACATTTCCGAATTCCACTTTGCAAACGTTGATGAAATTTCAACCGTCTTTGACTTGTCTATTGCTATTGTTGCTTGCTGTCTCCAGAGGGGTATGAAAAGCTGGCTCGAGCTAGGGAAAACGGCGAACCCATAAGTTCACATCAGGTGGCTTCTGATGATGACATTTTTGCTGATGCCCCCCCTGATCATGGAGCTTCCTCTTCAGTACCATCTAACCCTGACAATGGACCTTCAGAGCCACATCTACCAAGTGGAGAAATATCTGCTGATGGGACCGATTCATTTGACATATTTGCCGATGATGATGATAATGCCACTGCCAAATCATCTGTAAATGATGGCCCTGTTGCCGGACCTGATGGAAACACAGTCGGTCAACCATCAGTGGACACTGCATCTGAGAGTAAGCCTCTCTTACTTTTCTCGGATGTTTCTTTGACTCATAATTCCTGAAATTATAATTGCCATACCATATGTTTATTATGGGTGTTTTCTTTCTAATTTGGTGTGTTACTTGCCTGGCCTTGTTGCAGCTGTGGAGAATGATTATGTCTATGACGAAACTTCCGGGTACACACACTCCTCCATACGCACACATTTTTCAGTCTTAGTGTCTTATTTGCATGGCAGCAGCAAATATGCTAGCAGGGATAGCAATATTGTTTTCCTTGTTTAAGTTGCTTTAATTTGAATGAGAGTTTAGATTATGACAGTTCGGGTGTTCTGTGCGATATAAAATCAAATAAACTCCGGCTTTCTTGGTCATCATATACTCAAATTTCTTCCAAGTGCTAGAAATTTCCTCGTGCAAGAACTCTGCATAATCGTTGTTGACATATGTTCTGACGTTATCCCCTTTTTCTTCAGGTACTATTACAGCAGCTCTTCTGGATACTATTACGACCCCTCAACAGGGCTTTACTGCCATGCCACATCAGGACAATGGTAATGAAAATCTCTGTTAGTTTGTAAAAGCTTTTCAATTATTCATCGAGCTGTTGTGTCTTTCATCTGTTTCTCTTTTCAGCTTGAGAAAATTGTCTCATCTTTTATCAAATTTCGGGTGGAAACGTTGGCATCTAAGATGGTTTTCTTAATGTTCTTTTATTTTGGTGGTTGTGTATGTGGTATCATTATAATCGATGACGTGGCTGCATTTGTGTACATTGTTTGCCAGGCCATTGAAAGGAATTTGGTTGCTCGTATGCAGTACATAGGCACGGTAGTCGGATTGGCGTTGCATGAAGCCAACTTAACTGACCTTAACTTCCCTCATGTTCTCTTTTACTCAATGCTAGGTACTCCTACAACCAAGAAAATGGCATTTACGAAGAAATCCAGCAAAGCGAACATACGGGTTGAAGGAGAAGATTTTTCCGGTGATGGCATGTACAACGTGGATAATATCGTCGAGGATTGTATACAGGGTGTTGATGATGTTTAGATGGATGCTAATTCTCCTTTAAAACATTTGTATTAACGCAGTTCGTTGTTTCTGTTGGAAGCTAACCATATTCTAGCTTGAGTACAAAGTTAGGTCCGCGGAATGTTGCCCCGTTCTTGTAGGAGTTTATTAGAGCTTGGTAATTGGCCTCTGGCTATGTTCATTGTAGAACTTTGTCCAAAAGTGAAGGAATTTATGAACCAAGAAAAGGATACAATCTGCTACATGCTGGTCATGAGACTGGATTACATCACTTGCAGCTCCACTAATAGTCTGAACCACAGTGGCGGGACGCATGTCCTCCGAGCCTGCGAAGTGGCTTCGCAGGCTCGGAGAAGGAAAGCTAGCTTGAGGTTTCAGCCTATCCAAAAGATGCAAGCTGCAGGAAAATCTGCTGCATCGTTGACCGGAATCCGCTGGCTACCTTAACGATTGAGCTGAGTTGACTGAGTTCAATCAACTCGGGTTCCAAATTCTCCACAGGCGTAGTATGGACACTTAGCTATCCTGAAGAGGACGAGGATAGCGTTGCCTAGAAGGAAAACGAGGACATGAGAGGAGAGCTCAGGAGTTCACTGGGATGATGGAAAGATGGCTCTCCCTAGGAGATCATTTCTTTTACTATTGAACCAGCTCCCAACGGCAAGAAGCGAACGAGCGATAGAAAAAATAGTAAGAGAGAGAGAGAGAGGTTGGCTCAAACTCGCTTCGTAACTCGATTCCAGCTCAACGTGCAACTAGAATTTGGTTCTCTCCATTTTATTAAATTCTCTCAACAAGTACAATGAAGTAGTAATTGGATTTTTTTCGAGTATTTTTCGAAGGTTGAAGAAGAAAGTTTTTTATTTTTTTGTGTAAGGATATAAAAGTCATTTCACATGACAGAAAAAAGTACTAACGTCAGTCAGGGACCCGAGACCAATATTTTTACAAAAATATGAACGGCAAAATAATATTTTGAATAACATAAATTCTACCATTAATTATGACATAAGCGAAACACTATTTTGCATATAAGATTATCTCATATATCAATCTTGCATATAAGATTCAAACATTTCATACACCAGACAATTGTAGGGCACTATTTTAGAACAAATTCTCCCAATTTGTTACTTTCAAATACATCAAAAATTAAAAAATTATATTAAATTAAACAATAACACACAATTTTCGTTATTTTTTGAAGAGAATATACTAAAGTTAAAAAAGGTAAGGAATACTCGAACTCGAACCAAATCCCATTCCCGTTCACCTGCTCCTCACATGTCCCGTATCCACCAATGTCATCGGAGAACATCAGCGTCGCCAGCGGCAGCGGCGGCGGAGGCGGCGGCGGGGGTAGCAACGTCCGGCTAGCCTCCTCCTCCTCCGTGGAGTCGCGGTGGGTATTCCAGGACGACGAGGACGACTACTACAACTCCGTCATGGACGACGAGGACGGCGAAGGGGATCCCCGCCGCGGGGCGGGATTTTACTCCGACGAGGAGGAGGAAGACGACGGCGAGGACAATCCCGAACAGCGGCTGATCCGAACCGGCCCGCGGATCGACTCGTTCGACGTCGAGGCGCTCGAGATCCCCGGCGCCCAGCGCAACGATTACGAGGTTCTGATCCTCTTCTTCTTCTTCTTCTTCTTCTTCTTCCCGATTTGATTAATTAACCAGTTGCATTAGGGAATGGATAGTTTTGTCATTTCGGTTGATTGTGAGTTTCTAATCTAATTCGGAGAGGAGCTTTGTTTCGGGTGTTCGAATTTCGTGTGGCGGATTAGGAGTAGGATAGGGGCGCGAGCAGATCCTGTCTCCGTATATCGCGGAGGAGGAGGGCTCCTTCCTTGCCTGTTGGTGCTTGGTTAAGGAGATTCGGGTGGGGGACCTGGTTAGGGAGAACCTTGAGAGGATGTTGGACAGAAGGATAGAGTATTATTTGTTTAAGGCGCGGCAGCTTTGTCACTGCTACACCCATGATGGTGAGACAGGAATGGATTCAGCAATGCTTCTCTAGGGTTGTGGTTAATAAACATTTTCCGCTAGACATGGCCAATTGGAGGGTGGTGAAGACTCTTGCGGGTTGGAGGAATTGGGTTGGAGAGTCAATTGACTCCATTCTCATGTTTTCTGGTTTGACAGCTATTGAATGTGGATGGAGTTGACATGTCACATGGGGCCACCTCTCCTTTTTCTTTGCTTCTCCCGGGTGCAAGTTGTTGCTCGTAATTCTTTATTGTCTGCATTTTTCAATTATAAATGGGAGAGCTATAAGCATTTTGGGTAAAAGTTGGTTGCATGGCTGCACTCAAGCTTGCTTTCCTTACACTTTGTTGCGCATGTTACATGTCACCTCTTGGCATAGGAAGGATGATCATACATGCCTTTCAAACTCTTGGCACTGTCTCTCGGATCTAGTAATGGGAGACAATCTAAGGTTGACTTAATCTGCAGGAGTTTACCATGGGAAGGATGATCATACATGCCTTTCAAACTCTTGGCATTGTCTTTGGTGATGTTGGAACAAGTCCATTGTACGTCTTTGATGTGATGTTTACCAAGGCACCTATTAGCGGTAAAGAGGATGTTATTGGTGCGCTTTCACTGGTGATCTACACTTTGATCTTGATCCCTCTAATCAAATATGTGCTTGTGGTTCTTTGGGCCAACGATGATGGTGAAGGTATGCCAAGCCTACAGTCCAATACATTCTAAACCCAAGTCACTTGCACTCTAATCATTATTTGTTCCCATATTGTAACTTCTAACTTGATTCAAGTTTTTAGGGGGTACTTTTGCGTTGTACTCATTGATATGTCGGCATGCAAAGGTCAGTCTTCTACCAAATCAGCTTCCTTCAGATGCACGCATATCAAGCTTCAGGTTGAAAGTGCCATCTCCTGAACTTGAGAGGTCATTGAAAATTAAAGAACGTCTAGAGACATCAGTAGCTATGAAAAAGTTGCTTCTGATTTTGGTGCTTGCTGGTACTTCCATGGTGATAGCTGATGGTGTAGTTACACCAGCAATGTCAGGTTCTTATTCTGCTCCTCTCAATTTTGTTGATCTTTTGTTATTTTTCTGAAAGCTACACACAAAATAAAGGCAATGTGTGATCTGTAATTAATGTTCTTCTATTTTCTTCTATTGCAGAGTATGTTATGACTGTAACCTTACAATTTTCCTTTACATGTGTATTATCTTGATGCAGTAATGTCAGCAGTTGGTGGTTTAAAGGCTGCAGTGGATTCAATTCAGCAAGGCAATTCCTTACTTCGTTTCCTTTTCTTTATGAACTTTGGACGTTTTGGTGCTTTTTTCTTTTCTATTACGTGCCTGATGTTGGAAACGTTCTTTATCGGATACAATTTTTCATTTTAAGTAGTCTTTTTGCACTCAGATTTAATTCCATTTGAGGGTTGGGAAAATTCAATCATTTTGTTGTCGTTTGATCTCCATGCCTCTGCAAGTGGCTATAGATTTCAATTACGCAGTACAAGGCAACAAAATAAGTATATGATCATCATCACAGGTGCCTCACTTTTGGGTTTATCTTCTCATCTTCATAGCCTGGTCAGTAGATAACGAGTTCTTTGTCATTGTGTGTAGTGCTCACATGATGGAGTGGCAACTTAAATATTGCACTCAAGAAGGCAATTGCCAAATGGCAGAGGTTTTCTTTGGATTTAAATGAAATAAATAATCTAGTTGCACCGCAAGAGACCCTAGTTATTAAGACAGTTGGTGTCAAGAAATGATTGGTGCCTTAGGACAGGGTTTTCTTGTTCTTTCTTTTCTATCCTCGCCCAACCTTCAGGTTGTTTCTTTTCCTTTTACTGGGTAATCTAGGTTGTATCATGTCCTGTTAAGATAGTTTAAAAGGAGAAATATGATCCAGGATAGTCGCCCCATAAGAGCTAGATCCAGCTACCTCCGGTTGTACACCATCCAAGATCAATGATTATGGCTATAAACTCTCTTCTCAGTGTTTGCTTAAGATCGTGGCATGCTGGTGGCAGTACTATGTTTTACATCTTTTAGATGCTTAATAGCAACCCGTTTCAAAGTACTCAATTGGTTTGACTACTATGGTCTGATTCCTAAAACTGTTGATAATCTTGCCATGTTTCTATTTGTGATGCAAAGTTTCCCACTGCTGGTACTTTAATATATATATATTCATGCTATTTGTGAAACAGAAATAATGGTATTGACAAGCTGTTCATTGTTGCTTTTTGGTCTGTGCAGAGCATGTGGTGATGATTTCAGTTGCGTTTCTTGTAATTCTATTCAGTGTGCAGAAGTATGGGACAAGTAAAGTGGGACTTCTTGTGGGCCCTGCTTTGTTCATATGGTTTTGCTCTCTTGCCGGCATTGGCATTTACAACCTTGTTAAGTATGACAGCAGTGTGTTAAAGGCTTTTAATCCCGTTCACATCTATTACTTTTTCAAGAGAAATTCGACTAAGGCCTGGCAGGCTCTTGGAGGTTGCCTTCTATGTGCTACAGGTACTCAGATTATGTAAGCTTGGTTCTCAGAGTTGCAGTGCACATGCTTTTTTTGTATGACGGATGTGAATTTGTTGTTGATTAATTTGATCACTTGCATATTTAGTTTACTTCTTGACTGCATCAGGTTGCAGCTCACAAATTTATTATCCCATTGGATTATTTTTTACTGAATCTGAACTATCTGTTAGAGTATTACACTAGTCATGGCGTGCCATTAGTTTTTGTAGTGTAAGTGGGAATTTAGGAGCATCCGTAGCCAGCAGATCTGTGCGTGAGTACAGATAAAAATAGTGTACATAATGTCTACCAATAGAGTGAGTTTCTAACTTTATTTGATGTCCTGTGTTTTTAGTTAAATTAATTTTCATGACTTGGGCCATAAAGAAAGAACAAATAAACGGGGTTACTTAATGGCTTCAATGAGTTTCTGGAACATTAGTCATTGTATTGATCCATATTTTGATCAGTGAAAATTTTATGTTTTGTTGAGTTGATTCCATATTTCGTATTCTAGGCATTGGGAAAGGAATCACTTCTAGAAAAGCTCATAGAGTGTCTCCCAAACTAGTATTTATGTTCTTTCTCGAACACTCAAATCGCTTGCACATTGGAATTGTAAATCTGAAGGGCCTTCATCAGTTCAACTGTGGACGTCATTAAATAGCTGTAAGTGTTGAATGCGAATCATGATAAGGAAACCTGGAGATGTTTCCTACTCGATAATTTATATGGAAATCCTAGTTTGCGGGAATCTTGGAGATGAATACATATTAGTGAAATCCTACTTTACCATTTCCTTCTTTGACTATGGTTTATATGGTTTGTTGTATTTTAGGTTCTGAGGCAATGTTTGCAGATCTTTGTTACTTTTCTGTGAGATCAATTCAGGTAAAAGTGGAACATTACATAATTTCTTCATTGCGTATTTATACATTGAATTATTCCGTGTTTCTCTCATTTCAGCTTACGTTCGTACTTCTTGTATTACCTTGCCTATTATTGGGTTATTTGGGCCAAGCTGCATACCTTGCTGACAACCTTACTGAAGATCTAGCAGAACAAGCTTTCTTTTCTACAGTTCCTAGTAAGTGTTCTTCTTTATGCCATTTTTCAATGATTTCTTTTAGTATTCCTGAGTATGTCTTATACTTTGCACAGCTTAAAAGAATCATGTTCTTTTTTCCTGAAGACTACACAGTTTCTAAGTACATTTTTTTTGTCCAGGTGGGGTTTTCTGGCCTGTCCTCCTGATTGCTAACATTGCTGCACTTATTGCCAGCCGAACAATGACAACTGCCACTTTTTCATGCATAAAGCAATCAACTGCGCTTGGTTGCTTTCCACGCCTAAAAATCATTCATACCTCTCGAAAGTTCATGGGTCAGATTTACATTCCCGTCATAAACTGGTTCTTGCTGGTTGTTTGCCTGGTGTTTGTTTGCTGCATTTCGAGCCTCACGGAGATAGGAAATGCATATGGTAAAGCTTCTGTTGTTTTCTTTGAACTTGACTTTGTCATTTGTAATTGCGCTTTTTTCCATATCTGCTCTATTTTAATTTAGCATTATTCTAGTCTTTTGTTATTCATCTTATTATTATAGACTGGGAGGGATATATCACGTAGTAAATAAAAAAGAGGCGTTGAGGGAAACGTGGCTGTCAAAAGTTCATCCTTCGTTTTCTATATTTTTTTGAGGAGGGATGCACATTGTGCTTCAAGAGAATTATTCACTGGGGGAACAAGGAAGGCCATCACAATTCTATTGAAAAACGTGTACTATTATAACTATTACTCTCTAAATGTCTTTGTTTTCCAAGTTCTGCCGATCCCTTTACCACTGGTCTTGATGCCAATGATGAGACATAAATCAGCAAGTTTTTATGTTCGACAGTTTCTAACAGATAGAAATAATTGTCGTCACTGAAAGTTACGTTGTGGTGGTTACTGCAAGTTTATGTTTTATGAAAAAGCTCCTAAATCTTCCTTAATAATCAGTTTGCTTCAAGCTTATTGCTTCTACATGCTACAAGGAAATGGCATTTTTTTTGCTCTGCAAGAATGACTTTTTTGTAGCCTTTTGCCAATCTGAATTTAATAGTCATGATTACTCGATCGGTTCAATTTTTTCCCCAAAAAAATCTCAAGAAAAGGTCCCTAATTTTGTGCATTGATCTCCGTGGACAGTTAGTGGACATGGACACTGTTTCATGACCTCTTGCTTTTGTTTTATGAACACATCGTTTGCAGCTGGTGCAAGATTAACTACTTTAAGTTTTATACTTCTACTGTTGGTGGATAATGGCATTCAAGCTCTAATTTAGCAAAAAGAGAAATAGCTTTCAATCTGTATTCCTCTGATTAATTTTTTCTGCAGGTATTGCGGAGATTGTTATGATGATGATGACAACAATTTTGGTGACTCTAGTGATGCTGCTTATATGGCAAATAAACATTGCCATAGTTCTGACTTTCACGTTGATTTTTCTTGCGATAGAGCTGATCTTTTTCTCATCGGTGTTGGGTGGCGTGGCAGATGGAAGTTGGAAAATTCTTGTTTTTGCCGGTATTATGTTTCTCATAATGTACATCTGGAATTATGGGAGTAAGCTGAAGTATGAAACGGAAGTGAGGCAGAAAATGTCAATGGATTTGATGCGTGAATTGGGTCCCAATCTTGGAACAATTAGAGCCCCAGGCATTGGCTTGCTGTATAACGAGCTGGTGAAAGGAGTACCGGCAATATTTGGTCATTTCCTGACAACACTTCCAGCAGTTCACTCTATGATTATATTTGTGTCCATCAAGTATGTTCCAGTTCCGGTGGTACCTCAGAGTGAACGCTTCCTATTCCGAAGAGTCTGCCCAAAAAGCTATCACATCTTTCGTTGTATTGCAAGGTAATTGACAAAGTTTCTGCATATTCAGTTGTCTTTATTTTAATGGAAAAATTGGAATTGCGTCATCATCGAATGCTTCATTGCCACATCTTGTGATGAGTCTGATGACGCAAAATTGGTATATTGTTGAGATTTGCTTGAATAAACCGAATGGGATTAGTGCACTGTGATGGTTCTTTCACCCTCAGCTCGTGGAGGCATCTCTATTCTTTGTGGTTGACTCAGAACTAGAAGCTGCGCCTGAGTTGCTTCGCTGATCTATTTACTCCCTTACTTATATGTTGTTTGATCTTTCCAACCTCACACCTGTTCATTACATTTTGAATTCAACAACTCTTAACAGGTACGGTTATAAAGATGCCCGGAAAGAGAATCACCATGCATTTGAGCAGCTCCTGATCGAGAGTCTCGAGAAATACATTCGACGAGAAGCTCAGGAACGGTCTTTAGAGAGTGATGGTGATAATGATTCTGAGGATGAATATCCTAATACAAGTGTTCTGGTAGCTTCAAATGGCAGTGTCTACTCGCTAGGTGTACCTCTCCTGGCAGATTTCTCGGAACCAAGCAAGCTTTTTTCTGGAGCTAGTACTTCCGAGGAAGTGAAACCAGAGCCCCGTGGAGACCCGACTGTTTCAGACCCGGAGCAGAGTCTTGACAGGGAGCTGTCTTTCATCCGCAAAGCCAAAGAATCCGGGGTGGTATATCTTCTTGGACATGGAGATATTAGGTCAAAGAAAGAATCCTGGTTTCTAAAGAAGCTAGTCATCAACTACTTTTACGCGTTTCTGAGGAAGAACTGCCGGAGAGGGATCGCGAATTTAAGTGTGCCGCACTCACATCTCATGCAGGTTGGGATGACTTATATGGTATAACAACTGGGTGTTGCCTGCAAATCGTGCGGAAACCCAGAGACCTCATATTGTCTTCGAGATGGTGTTCTCGATTACGATTTACATTTATCGGGCCGGTGTGCGACCGCCATGTGGGTAAGCTTGGTGCAGATTGGTGGTAGCTCATCCTTCCATCTTCCTCAAGCCTTGCCTGGGCCATTTCATGGTGTGAACTTGGTCATATATGGTCAAGGGAACTCCTCTGTCAACATGGAAGCCTTCGAGTTTGTCAGAATTGCGTCATCAAAAAATTCTCTCCATTTTTCGAGGCTCCAAGATCATCCATCAGTGGGACATTAACATTTATACGATGCTCGGAATATAAACCCCATATTCTTGATTCCCTCTTCGTTTTGTTGGTGCTCATAAAAGTAGCTATTTCTGTTGCTTCTCTCATTCAACCGATCAAGTTTGCTTGGCACAAAACGGCAAGTTTCACTTCAAATCAGTTTCTTTTAGTTGAGCCAACGTATGTGGATTTTAACACTTATAAATCTCCAGTACACTCGTAATTAGCGATTTGATAACATCTTCCGTTAAAGATGTAGTAAGTAATGTACATTCCCACCACCCAAAACTCCGTATGTCCGTTGCTTAGAGTAGAAGTACTGAGCTCGAAAGAAACAAAAGTATCAAAACATGCGGTACGCATAAACAACTCTCTACCCTGTCTCCGAGGTTAAGTTGCCATTACCCCTCGCTACAAGTAATTAGGTCAACTCCTAACATCCTTGACGTGGATTGTCATACTCTAATGTCGGGATATCAAGTAATTTTTCTTTGTGAAGTTTGAATCGAATACATCATTAACGGAATCCAAGTTCATCGGTACCAACCATTATAAGTTGCGCTTATCAGGAATTAAGATAGTAGAAATAAAAGCAATACCCCGCAAATGGCAGAGACAAAGGTTCAGAATGTTAATGGCAAGTGTGTCTGCTGGAACCCTGCATTTAGGAATATTAATGTCGTCAAGTGATTATGATCATTCACGAGACATTTGCTGCCTTCTTAACTCTGTTCTCTGATTCTCTAAGGTACGGATAATATTCAGTTCTATCTCTGATCTGATCAGGCAGATCAACAAAGGTGAAAAGAAAAAAAAAACCCATAGTAGAATGCTACTATCGAGTTCAAATTGATATTGACTCTACTAGCGTTAATTGATATAACTGATAAGAGACTTTAAAAAAAATATCGAGTTCAAATTTTACCAATAAAAAGATACTATTAAAAAAATCACTCCTAATGATCCGGCTCCAACTCCACCTCCCAGTATTTACAATCCCAAAGCCCTAACTACAAGAACAAACAATGTCCAAATATTGTCAGAGGGTCAATAGATTGAACCCCCTAACGTACTGCATTTAATCCTGGCGGTAGTCGTGGACCCTCCTGTAATAACGACGACGTTGAATGATCACGTCTGTACGATATCAGATTGGTCATGTGACCCTCGTCCAGTCCACTACTTTCCCCATATTTTGTGTTCTAATATTTTCCTCATCTAAAAATATCAATTGATGAGAACATTCTAATTTAATCAATAAATTTTGAGTTCAAGTTTTTGTGAATGTAACATATTTGAAATACTTATTGAGAGAGTTTTGTCATTTTTTAAATATCATATTCGGCTGAAACTAAATTACTCGATACAGTTAGTATCCGAGTACCGAATAGTATCAACCATAAATATCTAAAATGATTGTGTTGATACTATTCAAATATTTTACCCGGCTCGAATATGTGGCCCAGTAAGTATTCGGATATGAGTTGGTATCAATAAAAAATCTAAAATTTTGGCATTTTATTCTATGTATAATCCACGAATACAGTTCAGTGTATAATATGAGAAGTTTCTTGACTCTACTGTCTTGAATTGATTGAAGTCAATTTGGCAATTAAGTGTCGGCTAAATTATGCGAACCTTGGAACCTTATTTGTTAGGAATTTCGCTTGTGGGCAATTCACACAATGGACGTCTATTTGTCTGGAAACATCAAATTGATCCGTTGCCCATATATAAGTATTAGGTTAATTAATGTACTAAGTTTCAAACCCTGACATTGTATAATTAGTGATGTAAATTTATCTTTCAAAAAAAGTTAGTTAATGTGCTCATTTTTATAATAAAAAATCGTATTCAATTCAAAATCAAGATAATAATTTTTGAATTAATTTATTTTGGTTCTCGTGCTGCGAAATGCGTGCTGAGATAATGAGCATGATTTCTTGTTGACCCAATATACAAGGCGTTAAAATCTTTAGATCGAACAAAAAAAATTAATGCAAGAAATTGGTAAGAAAAATTTATATTCACAAATTGAACCAAACAACTCTACGTGTTATTCTCTCAATTTACCCACACTTCAGTTGCTTCAACAAGTAGCAATCCGACCTTTAAAAAACAACAAGTGATTTGAGCAATGTTTTTAAAAATGGATCAGGAGACGACTCGAATTTCTTCTAATGTCCGGCCAAAAGTTTTCTTATAAAAAATTATAATAAATAAAAATGTTTAGTATAAAAATTCCAAATAATTGTAAATATCTTAAATTTTTATTTTAAATTTATTAAATATAAAAATTCTAATTTAGTCACTTATAATTTAACAAAACTAAAAAAAATGACTAGTTCAATCAGTGGTTAGAGGCGTTGACCACCGATCCAAATACTATGTGAGTTTTTATAGAAAATGGTCCAATATTAGTGTCGGGCAAGGTCCGGCCAGCCATAGTGTACTCTTAAAACAATGATATTGAGTGATGATGTTTCAAAAGTTACGCTTTGAAGTTTTTGACTGAATTTATGGCATATTATTTAATTAACTATCTTAATTAGTGTTGCAAATAAATTGTGGTAGAACGTCAGAAACGATCTTAAGAACGGGTCCGGAGTGGTCGTCCCAAGAGTGATTCGAACGAATAGGTAAAGATAGAAGAAATATGGGGTTGAGAGGAGAGAAGATAAAGATGAGAATAGATAGAAGAGAAAAGAATTGGTAGAAGAGCAAGAACTTTATTGAACATATGGGAGGGGAGAAGGGGAAGGGAAAAACATAAAGATAAAAGCTAGAGGCTACATAAGATAAAAGCTACGATAAAAGCTATGAAGCTAAAGATTTGATGTTTGGTTTGTGGGTGTCCTTCATGCCTGTACCT
Source organism: Hypericum androsaemum (assembly GCA_963995505.1). Taxonomy (NCBI): domain Eukaryota; kingdom Viridiplantae; phylum Streptophyta; class Magnoliopsida; order Malpighiales; family Hypericaceae; genus Hypericum; species Hypericum androsaemum. The sequence continues at coordinate 2,063,790 of OZ023199.1, forward strand.
AGCTCTCCTTTTATAGAATAAGCTCGTCCCAGCCTCATAGAAAAATCCTAGGCCGTTTTCAAACAGGAAAACTTAACATAGCCTCGGCCTAATAAAGAAAACTTAAACTGCCCGAAACTTCCAACCCATATTTGACCCTTTTCCGTACTGAATTTGGAAAAGTCATAAACAACAAAGTTATAGATCTCTGTCTTCTCCTTCTGTGACTTTTGGAATCGTGTCAATCCAATACTTGAGGAGAAAGTTACAGTAGAGGAGAGAAGATAAAGATGAGAATATATAGAAGAGAAAAGAATTGGTAGAAGAGCAAGAACTTTATTGAACATATGGGAGGGGAGAAGGGGAAGGGAAAAACATAAAGATAAAAGCTAGAGGCTACATAAGATAAAAACTACGATAAAAGCTATGAAGCTAAAGATTTGATGTTTGGTTTGTGGGTGTCCTTCATGCCTGTACCTAGCTCTCCTTTTATAGAATAAGCTCGCCCCAGCCTCATAGAAAAACCCTAGGCCGTTTTCAAACAGGAAAACTTAACATAGCCTCGGCCTAATAAGGAAAACTTAAACTGCCCGAAACTTCCAACCTATATTTGACCCTTTTTCGTACTGAATTTAGAAAAGTCATAAACAACAAAGTTATAGATCTCTGTCTTCTCCTTCTGTGACTTTTGGAATCGTGTCAATCCAATACTTTAGGAAAAAGTTACGGTATTTTTAGCAAAATAGGTTCAGCAGATCCGCGGCCTAATAAGGAGAAAATCTATTCCCGAAAATTTCGACCCAAGTCTGACCTCTTTCTGCACCGAATTTGGAGAAGTCACAAACTAGAAAGTTCTAGATCTGTATTTTATCTTTTTGTAGCTTTTAAAATCGTATCAATTGGATATATGAGTAGGAAGATACGGCTATTTTACTGAGACATGGTCAAATAAATCCGAGAATTAATTTTCCGCTCCAACAATTAGTAACAAAGTACCCATAGTAACAAAATGTTGTGTGTAATCATCATTATATAGGTATACAGAAAAGTTCCTTCAAGCGACATCTCCTATTAGGTGAATTGTAACGATATATATATATATATATATATCATCACTACTGACAAGGTCTTTGATTTTGTCCAAACACGGGGTAGGATCGATGTCCAAAGGTGGGATTTTTTAAATAGAATTAACGTTACTTCATTAGATTAAGTGACATTACGTCGGAAAATCATACATAGAAGGATAGATAATTTTTCAGGAGGATGAGATTTCCAATTAGAATTACATCGTCTAATTCTACACTTCTCTAATTGACCACCTCATTCAAAGTGCGAGGAACAAAACATAGACGATAGTTTTCTAGTTTATGTAAGGCAAATTTAGCAAGAGTTGACTCATTTTCAGTCCTCCATTTAATCGGGCCGCCCTCGCCATTGATGAAGTCAAAAATAAGCTTGCAATCAAAATGAATTTGGACGTCAACATCTCTAAATCATCCGTCAACCAACTCCATGGCTGCTTGCAGAGCTTGAATCTCGCTGCCAATGCCGACGTTGCACGAGTTGAATCAGCATGGCCATCGATGATTTGGCCTCTGTCATTTCTAACAACCACACCGATACCCGCGCTCTGATCTTTACAAATCCAAGCGGCGTCGCAGTTCACTATTTTATAGGCGGACGTGTAGTATTCCTAGCTTTTTATTGGCTTTCTACCAAACACGCCGCTACTCGGTGCCATTAATGCCCACCATTTTTGATAGAAAACTAAGGGGAAAATACCCTAATTTCAACTTGAAAATTGTCAATACTAAAAGCTGATAGACAAAAAAAAAGAGAGATTTAAATAATTTTGGACAATATTGGCCCCCCTTGACGAATTCTCAAATGGCCGCAAAAATAATTCAGAAAAAACACCGCAAAAATAATATTTCTTGTTTTTCTTTTCTTTTTTACATTGATTTGGCATGCAACCGGAAAAGGGCCATAGAAAGGGTTGACCGCTCCAAATCCTGACTATACATTGACATAGTGTAAAAATTTATCTTTCAAATTTTTTTTTAAAAATGTTCGATCAAGTGACATAAATTTTTTAATATTATATTAAAATTTATATATTCTTATAAACCAAGTTGAATCACTAACCACAAACGATGTAGCATTTTTTTTTCGGAATTTTTTTACCTGAATTGGCCTCGCGATAAATTTCAACTACAATTGTAATTTCGTTGATCGGCGTTTCATCATTTTGGAGCTTGTTGAAGTACACCACCTTATTGTAATAATTTGTCCAATAAATATGAGAAATATTCCAATTAAATTGCACGAATAATAGCGGATTCCACCTATTCCTTTATCATGTCTCTAAAATGTCGGGGAAATTTTTCTCTAGATGGCGTCTAGCTGGTGGTCCAGTTACTTCGTTTTTCCCATCCTATGGATTTAAAACATTCAAACATAGAGACGTGGGTCATTAAAAAAACTCATCTCATATTTATATCATAGACAGAAAAAAGATAATAATAATAATAATAATAATAAGCACGCGTATTACCTTTTTCTGCAAATTATGTTTCTTTCCCTAATCATTTTGCTTGATTGTGTATGGTTGGAAACAATATTCCCAAACTAATTCCCATGGTGTGCATAATATAAAAATTCAATTTTCACTTATCAAAAAGACAAAATCATCGCATTTCAGGGCACATATTGGATTAGTTGATTAATTTTAATTGGTAAAAGATAACGAACTTGTGAGACTCAGTGCATTGGAATATTATTTTTATATTTCCTATTTTATTAATTGAGAATTGTCACTATCATTTATAATTATTCCGCCTCCTCCTTTTCCGAGCTTTGTCCCTTTGGAAAAGCACGCATAATGCAAGAGTCAATTGATGACGTTCTCGAATCTCGAATGCTTTTGTTTTCTTTTCCGCCCAATAAAGACGTAATAAAATTCTAAATATTAAATTGACTAATCTAGATTTTCAATAATAATTTAAGATTGATGTTTACTAAGAGTTTGAACACAAAATTTTTAACTTAAATTAGATTTTTTTTGGCCAATTAATTTAAATAATTGTTGATAAGGGCTGATTCGTTGCTAGCAATATGGGTCCTGTAAAGCCATGTTGCAGGACACGCACTCTAACGCGATTGTGTCAGAATTTTTTTTCAAAAAAAATTATCAAAACTTCGATGGAACATAACTTTTGATTCGTTTAGAAATTTTGCTATTATAATATATTTTTGGAAAAAGAATTTAACGATCTACATGAATTACGGCTTTATTTTTTGAAAGTTGATGTGCCGTCAATTTTTATCGTTGGAATTTTTGTGCCATTAGAATAATTTTGCTGTTGAGATGATGTGCCGTTGTAATTTTTGTGTTGTTGGAATGATGTGCCGTTGAAATTTTTGTGCCATCAGTATGATTTTGCCATTGGGGTGTCAGTACCATTGGAGGGTCAATTGTCAGATTCGTACTGCTAAGCCCCCAACAGTACTGAATCCGGCCTGTTGTCGATAGACTGTAGATATTGTCAATTCCTAAGCACACAAATTTTTTTCTATATATAGTAAAACCTCTCTAAAGTGATATTGTTGGGACCGGAGAAAACTATCACTTTAGAGAGGTTATTAGATAAGAGAGGTTTATATTTTTTTTTTCCAAAAATATTAAAATTGAGTTTAAAAATAATAAATATGTAAATACCAATTTTTTTGTCTATATAGAAATTACCTAAAATCTTGACTTATAGTATTATTCAAATGCTACACTCGATTGAGATATTTTCTTACTACAAGACGACGATCACAAAAACTATTTGAAGATGATTGAGAAGATGAATGGTGATGTAAAATTTATCAACCAAGCAAGATTAGCACATGCTAGTGTCTTACAATATTTTTTGAATACGTAAAATATGTATAAAAAATATATTTATTAAAAATATTACTTTGTGTAAAAATTGGGGACCGAGATTTAGTACTAAAATTTTCTGAAAATGTATTAATTATTACGATAGAGGGGTTATTAAATTTTAACACTGGTCCCGATTCGGAACCAAGACTTTTTATCAATTTAGAAGAGTTATCATTTTAGAGGAGATGACTGTTTGATTGTACAATATAATCTTATTTGCTAATTAGCTCATTCCTATAACCAAGTTTCCCCCCTGCAATAGACATATTTATAGGTTTCCCTTTCCTGGATTCCTCAGGACCAATGTTGACGTTTATGTGTCCATAATAAGACACAGTTTGGCTTTTGTACAGCAGCATTGAATTTTAAAAACGTTGGAAACCGATTAATTTTTTTTAGAATGTTAAATCAAATCAAATCTGAATTATTCGATTAAATAAATATTTGATTTTTTAATCTAAATAGATCGGACGGTATAATAATTTCTAAGTGTGTGCTTGAGAAATATAGGGATTAACATTGTGGATGCAAAAAAGGAAATTAAAGAAGATCGCAAGTGCAAGAAGCTAACAATAAGGTCAAAACATTTGCTGTTGCTACCGCTTGCTCAATACACGCGATATGAAAAAAAATAGAGAAATATATATTTTTTAAATAAAGTCAATTAAGTGTTCACGGGTATCCCTTGCGTCCCATGTGTATCTGAATTAATTGGAAAATCCAGCTCCAGCTCCAAGTCTAACCCTTTTCCTTTTTTTCTGAAAACTCAGCGAACCTACCATCTTTTTAGTTTATATCGTCCATATCCGAACAGCTAATTCTAATCATCTAGATTTGAATCGAATAAAAAAATCTTACAAACTCTGTTGGATACAAATATCGTTAGGATGAACGAATCACTCGCGCATTACACTACTTCCTTAGTCACCAGCAAGCGGTGACACAAAAGGTATTATCATATTCTTGCATATCTGAGTATCGCGCCTCGGGTAATCCTGTAACGGTGCTCTTCCATAATCTCTCAAGCATCACATTCACATATCTCTCCGAAGATCATGTGATCAATCCCCAAATCCAAGCAGATTTTCCATTGCACAACAAATTAAGCTCAATTAATGTTAACACCCTCAATTATTTGGGTATGACGTTAATTTCAGGGGTTTTAGAGTATAGACTGTTGAGAATCCTACGTCGCTGATTGCGAAAATACGAATGTGGTGGGCAAATTTATAAGTGTAAAAAGACCACCAACCCAATACCTTAACGTGTTGGGTTGGATATGGAGATTCTAACATGGTATCAGAGCTGGTTGATTCCGTGCTCATTGTTGTACTCGCACGATTCTCATTTTTTGCATGTTGGCGAGGTCAAAGTCTGTGCAATCTTCGACCCGATGGATCTCGTTTAAGGGGGCAATGTTGAGAATCTCACATCGCTAATTGCGAGTGTGGTGGGCAAGTTTATTAGTGTAGAAAGTCCACCAACTTATTACCTTAAAATTTTGGGTCGAATATAAAAATTCTAACATAGACAAATTTGATATAATAAAATTGATAAAAATTGACAAATTACATCAAAGTTAATCTCATGGCGCGAGGGACAAATTAAGCTAGTACTACCATAAGTCCATTGCTTCATCGTCAGATTCTGTACGAAGGGACATAATACGGTTTGCCAAAAAGTTAATCAAGAATATGACATCCATTTTACACGAAAGTATCGCTAACAATGGGACATACACTCCTAAATAGGATTCGAGTGTTGCTGAAAAAAAGAGATTTAAAAAAAGTAATGGCCAGCAATCCTAGATTTATACTCAATTCTCATTTTTGTGTTAACTATGTTCATATTTTGGGATAATCATTAATCATTAATAAAATTTAGATATATATCAGAAAAAGGATTTTCCAACCTTTGCTAAATTATACAAGAATTTCCATCCCTCCCAAGTCCTAAAATAATAAATTATGCCATATCTCTAAACAAACTTCTTGGATAGTACAATGAGTGACGAAAATTTAAAATTCAATTTTTCTAACGGGTAACAATTTACTTCTAAACAACTTAAACTAACTCTTACTTTTTAGGTAGTTGATGTAAAGTTGAGATATAGACGCACAATTAAAATATGGATAAGTAGAGCCTAGACTCCTTTGAAAAAGTTAATCGCCGATGATGGACTAAATTGTGTACTAGAATCTAGATGGTCCATGCTCATGTAAATTCAATACTTAATTTCTTCTAAATTCACAATGAACTCTCAGAAAATATGAATTCAAACTAAAATTTCGCTTATGCATCAACTAATAAAGATATAAGTATGAAAAATTCACCAATACATTGTATAAAGATTTTAGTTTGGATACGGAGATTCTAACATGATATTAGAGCGGGTTAATTTTTTATCCTTAGTTGTCCTCACACAACTCTTGTTTCATCGCATGTTGGACAAGTCAAAGCAAGTGCAATTTTGGTCGATGAGTTGAGTGGGTGAGTTGAGCTTAACACATCGCTAGTTACGACCATGGTAAGCTTGTTAATAAGTGTAAAAAAATTACTTACCCATCTTAAATTTTTGGGTTGGATTAAGAGATTCTAAATTTAATGTTTGTTTCTATAAATATGGTATATTGTACCACATAGAGGGGAGCACTAGTGAAGCAAGCTTAATTAACAGCGTGGTACAGAGCCAAAAGAGTAATTAATTTTTAATTAAGAGCTACCAAACTGTAGCTGCTAATAATAAATGAGATTCACCCAAATGTTCTTTAGCGTAATTAATTATAATACATTGTTAATCAAATAGGGAAAAAAGGAGCAGAAAGGGAAAAAGGGCTTCCTCCATATAGCTTCAGTAATTGAAGATTATTGAAATAATTAGCACATGGATAATTTTGTTTGCCCTGGTGCCGCCATTGCCACCCTCCAAAATACCTCAATCGGTCTAATATGGTGACCACATGTCTCACTAGCTCTGCTGCCATCTAAACATTAATTATTTTGGCCCCGCACTCCCCTATTACTACTCTCTTAAATTAACGAGCATTCATTTATTCGAATATAAATTATTTGGGCCAATTAATATTTGGATATTAAATTTTTTTCGACCAGTAAAATTAATGGGAAATTTTTTTTCTCTTATGCAGATGTCAAGGATTTATTGATAATTTGGCGAGACGTTTAGTTCCCTCTATGTTACTTGTGCCGCGCAACAATTTGGAGATTTGATCGAAGGGTTTAATGGAGGTTCAAAGAATTAACTAAATTAGTCACTCTGGGGTATGTAACAAACAAATGGGTAATATGTGATTCATCCTGTTAAGTTTCCTGAAAGAGAATTTCATTTACTATGTATCACTTATCAACAGTGAATTTTTTTAAACAGTAATCGCCTAAATTACAACATATAGTGCTGATGAGCACATTTTTCATAAGCAAACATAAAATAAAAACTAATCGAACAACCAGTGCTTAAAAAGAAAGGGATTTTCATACTATTAATTTATGAACATCTTCAAAAATAATTTTCCTTTTTTTATCTATCTTAAAATAGATTTATGAATATTTTTTAAGATAATGTTTGGCCAATTCGTTCGTAAATAATTGCTTTGTGTTTAGGGATGGCAAAAAGACCCAGACTCAGTAGATCAGACCCTTACCCTACCCTATGGATCTTAGGGTCTACGGGTCTTGAGTAGGGTATGGATTTGGATCTATCTATTTAGGTAGGGTCCGAGTCTAGATAGGGTCTATATAAACCCAGACCTATACCCTACCCATAGATCCATTAATTAGACACTACCCTAGTTAGACCCTAGTTAGATCTATATTTATTATATTACTAAGATAATCATAATACATCTTTAAAAAGAATAAACGCACACAAAAAAAACCTAATATGATACTATTTTTTAAATTGAAATGTCAAATATTATATGACTGATTAAGTAATTAAATTTTTTGGTTAGATGCAAAAGCTACCAAGAAGAGTTAGATTATAAGAACAAGAAGATGATCGAGAAGACTTGTTCAGAAGTCGCTTGGAAATTTAGAAAGATATTATTTTGAAGTTGGAACCTTATGTTATGTAAAAACACTTATACGTTTTAGTTTTTGATTGACGAGGTAGTCGTATGTGTTTCATTTTATGTTGTGATCAACAATTATCTATTTAAACCAGTTAGTTTATAGTTTATTCTCAACTTTAACTTGAGATTATCATTTTATTACAGACTTTGATTTTTTTTCTTTATTTTTTATTTGTATTATATTAAAATAATAAAAATATCTTGTAAAGTAATTATAAAAAAGATAGAATCTTAGGGTTGGACCTTAAAGATCCTCTAGACCCTATGTCTCCTGAAGGGTAGGGTATGGGTCTAACAATAAAAAATTTGTAGGGTCGAGTGTATGGTATGAGTCCAACTCAAAAAACTAGGGTATAAGTTGGGTCCTACTAATACACTACTCGACCCTACCTATTGCCATCCTTAATTATAAATTTTAATTTGGAGTCTAAAAAACATATATCGTCACAACTGATCAACAATTTGGCTAAGCCATTGCGAGGTAGAGTGTGATACAACTCACCTCTTGGAACACTCCCGTATCTCGTGAATGCACATCTTGGAGAATTTGGATCCATCTTTATTAGCGCCAATTTTTTTCCATTTTTCAATAGCTAAAAAGTTTTAAAATCGTACGAATGACTTTATCGGAGATCACCACTTGGGATTTGGTCAAAGAATCGGATGAAAATTAGATGAGAGAACTAGAGATGTCGATGGATAAGGTAGGGTATGGTATCAGTAAGACCCTACTCATATCATAGTTTCGAAAATTGGACATATACTTTATTCTTGGACCTTCGAAAAATTTCATTACTAGATCCATACCTTTATCCTCAGGGTCTTTAGGGTCTACATGGTTTGTAGGGTCCGACTCTTGAATTAAATGTAAGATAATTTTGATAATTTTTTAAACACAAAATTTTAATTTTGTATATAAAATTTAAATAAATCATAACTAACATACGAAGATTAATCATGAAATTATTAATATATCAATAAAAAAATGAATTATATGCAACTCGAAATTGGAGTCAATAACATGAATCATATTTTAGAATATTTGAGAAATCTATGACAATTTATAAGTAAAAAATAAAGATAAATGGGTCTATGTAGGATCCAAAGTATGGTAAAAAGGTAAGGGTAGGGTATGAATTCATAGGATTCATACCCTACCCTAGACCCCTACTCTAAAAGTCGACCCATACCCATATCCTACCCTAGATCCAGTCAAAGTTAACAGACTCTTGATCCACGGGGTAAGGGTAGGGCCCGACCCCTAGAGTATGGGTGTTCTGCCATCCCTAGAGAGAACCCAACCCATCAGCGCCCATGTAAGGTTACTTCGACAAAATTTTAAGAGATATTTATTGAGAATTTCACGTTGCTAGTTGCGAGTGTAGTGAACTAGTTTATAAGTGTTGAAAATTCACATGTCTAATGTCTTAAGGTTTTTAGTTGGATATGAAAATTTTAACATGGTATCAGAGCGGGTTGATTTCGTGTCCATTTATATATGGTAATTCATAAAATTATATATATATATATATATATATATATATATATATATATATGTGGTACAAAAGTATTGGACATACATCTTCCCTTGGCATTTGTATATGGCATTGTAATAAAAATGTCTAAATTCACGAAAGTATATAAAACACACGAACTTCTTCCCGAATAAAATCTCGATTATGATTATCATATTTTTCGGAAAATTTGCAAAATCCACCGATGAGGAGGAGGCAGCGGCCATCTTGTCCTCTTTTTGAGATGTCCTTTTCTAATCTTAAACAAGGCAAATAGCTCTCACTTGTAGGGCCTGAATGGTATGTAGATCTGTCGAATTATTATTACAACAACTCCTCCCACTTTATTATTTCTTTTCTATAATTCTCAATTTCAATTTTCCTCCCCTATACTATATTCTATACTCTACACCTCTCTTCCTCCAACTCTCATTCCTTCTCTTTCCCCTCTAGAGGGAGAAAAAGAAAGAGAGGCATTAACCCTACAATGAGATCCTTTAAAACCCCCAAATAACGACCTTAATCTCATGAACCATTAGATTCTCAAAATTTTGTTCTCTTCTCTAATCCATTTTTTGTATGGCACTTGCAACAACAACAACTATGAACCACAACAACAACAACAACGATGATGATACTACTAGCAACACCAACACCAACAGCCACCAGCCGAGCAGTAGCACCAACAACGAGGACGAGGACGAGCACGAACACGACGTGGTGATGCCCGGATTCCGCTTCCACCCGACCGAGGAGGAGCTCGTCGAGTTCTACCTTCGCCGTAAGGTCGAGGGCAAGCGTTTCAACGTTGAACTCGTCACTTTCTTGGACCTTTATCGCTATGACCCTTGGGAACTTCCTGGTACTCATTTACTGCTCTCAACCTTTTTTCCCCTTATAATAATAGTAATAATAATAATACTAATAATCATCCGTGGCTTCGCTATTCATGATTTTATTAATTCTAAAGAGTTCAAACTCGAAACCTTGCGAGTTTTGTTTGGTTCAGCCTTGGCGGCAATTGGGGAGAAAGAGTGGTACTTCTATGTACCGAGGGACCGAAAGTACCGGAATGGCGACCGGCCGAACAGGGTGACGACGTCCGGGTACTGGAAGGCGACCGGAGCCGACCGGATGATCAGGAGCGAGGGCTCCAGGTCAATTGGGCTGAAGAAAACCCTAGTTTTCTACTCCGGGAAGGCTCCCAAGGGCATCCGGACTAGTTGGATCATGAACGAGTATAGATTGCCCCAACACGAATTTGAAAGATACCAAAAGGTAAATTTAACAAACCCATATACTATATGTATATGCTTAGTATACATCAATAGTAATTCATATATTATATTACTTGACTCGAATTTGAATTAGTTGATTCATTAAATATTAGATCAACCAATTCATATACTATATGTACCATCATGTATTAGTTTACTTGGTTGATTAGATTCCTCTATTATGAAAATCATCTTAATCTAAAAACATGGAAAATTGAAAAGCCCTCTTCCGCTTGTTCGTCCCCATTTTCTTATACCCTAGTCATCGTTGACCTCCAACTAATTAATAAATCTAAAAGGTATAAAATTCCATTTCCCACAAGACGGTTTATCTTATCTGAGTCAATTAATACATGTTCGAGTTGTGTAAATTCTTTGCATTGTGACAAAGTTCTCCTAACAAATATTTAATATCTTCTCAAGAGTTTTAATTCGAGACTCTTGGTTAAACTATAATAACTTCTTTGCAAACCGTTGGTTGGTTTACATATTAGATTAAATTATCAATGTATAGTGAATTCACGAGGAGACAAGTCAAATTAAGTGTTGGATTGGAGCCTTCTCCACGCTTTACCATTATTATAGCATTTTCTCTCTTTTCTCCCATTGATTCTTTTCTCAACCGGAATGATACTGTATATAAGCAAGAATTATAGATTTTCTAATTTTGTATAGGCTGAGATTTCGCTCTGCCGGGTGTACAAGAGAGCCGGAGTAGAAGATCACCCGTCTCTTCCTCGCTCTTTCCCAACAAGGGCGGCCTCCGCGAGAGGGCCGCCCTCATCGTCATCGGAGCATAAGAAGCAAACTAATCATCATCAGCTCTCCGTAGAGAGCACTACGTTAGTCCAACCTTTCGGGGGGCAATCGCAACAGATGGAACCCGAAAAGATGAGCGACACGACGGATAGGAGTAGCAGCTCGGATGTTAGCACTGCCCTAGGGCTCTCCAAGCAAACCACACTAGCTCTCCCTACTTCTTTTGAAGAAGAAGGGTTATTCTTCGCGGAGCCCTCGTCGAACCCCATCGATGATCTACACCGATTAGTTAACTACCAACAAGCTTACATCAACCATCATCATCAGCATCATCAGCAGCAACAACAATTTTATGGTCAACACCATCAGCTCCAACACCAACCTTCACCATTCTCCAATGTGACACTCCAAGCTCATCATCAGCCACTCTCCCTGAACATGCTGCCGAACTCTCTACCCGTTGCCGCCACCGCCTTTTCGGAGAGGTTGTGGGAGTGGAACCTAATGCCAGAACCAGCTAGAGAGTACCACAGCTCTTTCAAGTAATCTACCATGAATTGCATGCACATATATATGTTTTTATATGTTCACAATTAGGTCATGTGCCTTAGTGTATGTTAAATTAATTAATAAGAGATACGTATTTACTGACCAGCTAGACGGCCTTATTAATTGTTTATTTTGATGTCCTTAGATTCTGAATTGATTAAGTGTATGACTACACATAATGTCCCATATTTAATGATCAATTTCTTGCCAATGTAGGGTTTTGGGTTATTAACTTTTTTTCATCGATCGTAGCCATTTAGTAATGTTATGAGATACTATGAGAAGCTTTGCTTTGGTCAGCCATTAAGTGTTAGGAATACCACATTAGTATTTACTTATATATTGGGCTCAACCACTATATTTTCAATGTGGAATTCTTCAATAAGCAAAATGAGTTGTTTTGGACTAATTTGAGTTGAAATACGTATGCATCTCTTACAATTTAAATTTAGTTCGTCTTTTCTATAATTAAAAATTATATTAATTACCCAAAAATATTAATTGTAGCAATAAACCCAGTATCTGAGCTTAATCCAGATCAATAAACCCATTCGAACCAATGACGCCTCGAAGTATATGTTGCCATCTGAATATCTTACACACTTAGGAGGTCAACCATTGAATGTCTCCTCGGTATCCGGGACAATAGAAAGTGCTGTTAGAAAGGGGGATCTTCAAGAGAATGGATTGAGCGGGGACTAAAGAAATATTGTTCATAGGTGGGATTAGATTTTGGGCTATCAGATTCATTTGTAAAAAAAATATTCAAATCTGATGGTCAATAACCAATCAGGGACATTTTTGATTTTTTTCACACAAGAAAGATACCTAATTAATACTCCCAATAAAAAAAGATACTAATTAATACCAATTAAACACAACCCACTATCTCCCACACCTCTTCCTCTTCTTCTTCTTCTCTCTCTCCCTCTCTGTTTTCCAAATACCAATTCATATCATCAAAAATCTACTTTCCTTCCCTACCCACTTAATTATAAACCCAGATCATCCAAAATATATTTTTCCGTTGGAGTCGCGGCCCGTACAAGGAGGATCCGCATCGGCTTTTTGAGGTTTGTTGGCGATGACGATGGTGGGTGGTTTGTTGGCCATGGCGACGGTGCAGATTTTGTTGTCGATGGCGATGACGATGGCGGGAGATTTGTTGGCCATGGCGATGGTGCGGATTTTGTTGTCGATGGCGATGATGATGGCGACGGCGACGGCGGTAAGCTCTATGCCTCCTCCAACTCGATTCCTCCTCGACTCGCACAAGCTTCGTGAAGAACCTCAGATTTGCTCCAAGGCTCCTCCAACTCAGATTTGCCTTCACCGCCTTCATTTTCGAGTTGAGTAGTTCGTTGTGCCCTCCCGCTCTCGTCCAAATCTCAACGCCTGCCGCTGGGCTTTGGCTCCTTCACGCTCGCCTATGGGCTTTGGTTTGTGTCTGTGTTGATATTGATTTTAATGTGTATGGATATTGGTTTAAAGGTGTAGCGAAATTAGTTTTGAGATGTAAAGGATATTGGTTTTAAGGTGTAGTGATATTGATTTTTAGCTGTGTTGATATTGATTTTCAGTTGTATAGATATTGATTTTTAGCTTAATGGTATTGGTTTTTTGTTGTAGTGATATTGGTTTTCGAATGTAGTGACTTTGGTTTTCGAATGTAATGATATTGGTTTGAGTCTGTACTGATATTAGTTTGAGTATGTATTGCTATTAGTTTTAGTCTGTAATGATATTAGTTTTCGAACGTAGTGATATTAATTTTTGAATGTGGTGATATATTGATTTTCGAATGTGGTGATATTGGTTTCTGAACATCGTGATATTGGTTTCCGAACATAGTGATATCGGTTTTCCGAATGTAGTGATATTGATTTCCGAAGGTAGTGCTATTGGTTTCCGAAAGTACTGATATTGATTTTCGAATGCAATGATATTGGTTTCCGAACGCAGTGATATTGGTTTTCTATTGAATTTTCATTCTTTGGTTCTTTGAGTTTATTAAAAAAAAATAGTAGCTGGTAGAGTTTTTGAAGTTCACAATAATTAAAAGAGAGAGAAAGAGTCCCTTCCTCTTTTCACGTGAGATTGGTTTAAATTTTTTTTACCTTTTTAGTCTTTCAATAAAAAGTGTGCCAGCTAATTTTCCATCTCCCATTTTGTTTTTATTAGTTTTCCAATTTTACCCTTAATTATTTTATTAATACCTAAATTGTCACAATCTTTCCTTTAGTCCCCAAATTTGGGGACTACCCTCGTCCCCATCGATTTTCAATTACAGATATCTGGTGGTAGAAACTGACTCCCTCCCAAGTCGTGAAATACCTAACCGAAGGCATAGAAATGAGCAACACACTATATGCCCTCGTGAGTAACTGTAATAATTTGTCATCTTGGACGAGTTGAGGTGGTCCATTGTCATCGTGAGTGTAATAGAGTAGCAGATTGACTATCTAATTTTGTACTTGCGATTTCGGAGGATCTCTTTGTATTAGAGAATTCTCCAGAGTACTGTATCTCCCTTCTAAGAGAAGACTTTTCTATTTCTGTTTTCGTTCCTATTCAGCTTAATAAAAGAATGAGTGCTTAGCACTCGCCACATTTACCAAAACAAAAATATCCTTGGTAAGTATTGAATTCGAAATTTTTATTTATTTATTTTCCATTAACAACACATAAAACAATGATTTTTGAGTTTTTCCTTAGTTTGTGCGTGTGTGCAATTTTAACTAACTCCCTCCTCGGAGGAATCTTGTCTTTGGTTTTGTTGTGTTAGAAAGGCAGGGCAATGTCCGAGGCTCACCACCTAGATAGTATATAGGGACCAATCTTGCGATCTCACTTTTAGCATCACCCATAAAATTATGTTCCGGCATCGATTTTATCGTTGTAATTGTAATTGACATTGGAACATCCATTCGATTCTAGCACTTAGAAAATGTTAAAATCTCTCTACCCTAATTCCGACTTTATAACTACATAAGTGATTGCACATAATTTTTTTTAATGAAGTCTTTATTAATAATATGTACACCATTTACATATCACCTCCTAGAGGAGTGTGGAATCCCCTGTAATCAATCGCAAATCTCGGTAAAAATTCTACCGTGATAAAATCTAACAAAAAAAATTACACTAGGAAACGAGTACAAGCATATCTTCCTTACGTCTATATCCCACCCATCTGAAACAAAATATATATTTGGATCACGCAAGATTCATGTTAGTCTCAAACACAACAATAAGATCCTGGTTACCGAAACACATAATATCATCGGACCAGAACAATCATTCATGGATTCTTTAAAAAAAAACCGTTTATGGGCCTCCGAAGAATAGAATGCCGAAAAAGCTCGATATTAAAGTTGGGGTCTTCAAATATTGCAAAGGTTTAATTGTCTCATATACTTAAATTAAAAAAATATGTGATCAACATGTTCTGGTATTATAATAGAATATTCATAATAATATATATGGAATTACTCTATCTAGTATTTAAAAAGAAAAAACCAATTTTTCTGAGAACATTTTTCTAAAACATAAAAAGATTCAAATGTACATAATTTAAACTTGCTGAAGGGACCATGCAGAGGATTTGTAGACCCATTTAGCAGCATAGTAATAATTAATGATTAGGCCTAGATGATATAGCTCTGCAGCTGTAATTGGATTTCGTGACACTAATCAATTATTGCATTACAAAAAAGCTGTGGAGAGAGAGAACTTTATTCCTCCCTAGCTCATGCAACTTGTTGTCCCAGGCCTCTTTTGTGATTTACAATTTTTGTTGCTGGAATATAGTTAGAAAGTTCTCAAATTTCTTGTTAAATACGTTTTACTAATATGTACCTAATTTCGGTGGCTTAGTTTGCCTTTTGAGCTATGGTTGTATGCCTATCCTTGATATCCACATATCAGAGTGGTAAACATCTTGGCTGTGTGAATATAGATATTTCGACCAAACTACATATATTATGTATAATATATCTCTCTTATTTCTTCAGCTATTTGTTTTGGATGTTTAAACATCTATTACACTGCCCTAACATATATATACATACATATATAAATATACATATATTTATATATGTATGTGTATATATATGTTAGGATGAAGAATTAACTTCTTGTTGCTTTTACATTGATATACAGGATATATACCTCAATAGCTCGAAAATCATCCCTATGTGACACTTTGAATATTTTTTAACTATGTAGGCCATGGGTATAATAATTTTTCCCATGGATGACTTGTGAATTGATATGATTGATATTCTCATTATCCACATGCCTATATTATTTTTCTGTCAAACTGTCAAGACTTAAATACTTTAATACGACGAAACATAATCTATTTTTGAAAAAAGCCACAGAAAGCATAACCAACCACAGACCCCGAACCCAAGTAAAACAATACTATTGCAACATATATAAAAAAAATTCTCTAAAAATATATGTATCACAATTTTTTGTTTTCCCGAAAGTAAATGCCAGAACATATAGCTCAAAGAATTTAATTGACAACTTTTTGGTTGTCCACCATATTCTTCGCATAACTGGGCCATCATTAATGGGCCAGAAAAAGTAAATATGCTTCTACACTGGACGCTTCTGGGCCTCAAACAAAACCCCTTAGCCCAGTCCGTGTACGTATAGCACCAAGTTTTTTTCTTGAGAGGTCGTATAACACCAAGTTCACCATCTATCCCAACTTGGTGATTTTGACCTCGTATAGACAGATATCCTGCACATTCTGATTTTGTTAAAAGAGATAAGAGAATCCTGCACGTTTCTTACCAATAATTTTATAATTAAATATATATATTATTTAATAAACCTAATACCAAATTCTCAATCACAACCTAATCGGCCTGAATTTTTTTTGATTTGTTTGTTTGGTTTTTTTATATTGACTTGAAATTAATGAACAAATCAATTGCTTTCCCATTTTTTTATTTTTTAATACCTCTTTGCTATTGCAAAGAATCAAGTGAAAGATTTTTTTTAATTAAATAATACTGATTTGTGGTTATTTTAAGACCCGGTAAAATTTGAATCCACACTAAAAAAAAAGATAAAAATCTCGATCTGATGAATCGTATCCGGATTCCACCCATTGTCTCTACACAAGCATATGATAGGCACGCAAGATTATGGTATCACTTAGCAGCCAATCTTCTTCTTGTTGTTGTCGCACATCCGAAGAACGGATCGTTGCATGATCTGGATAGGGATCCCACCCAGATCAAAATCTTCCTTCAATTACTTGGTGAGGAACCTCAGGTCTGTGTCTGAAAATTCCATCTTGCCGCTTGTGAACGCGACGAAAGTTGGTGGCCGGGCCTTCAACTGGGTGAAGTACTTTATCTTGGGTTTTCCAGCTCTAAACTGAAAACTATGAAAAGAAAGTAAGCTCTAAACTGTCGGATCTTCTGATCCCGATGTTTCCGAAACATGCTGTATGTTTTTGTAGAAAAACATAAGACGATCTTTTTGCAGGGCTCGAGGAGACAATGGTTCTAATTATAGCAAGAATAGAAAAAAATCAGACGTTATTATTTTATTTGCCCCTTAAAATATCTTCTTTTTACATGGACATAAGTCGGAAGACCAAATTTAAAGCAGTCACATACAACACAGAAAACAAACCTCAGATCAAATTAAAAATTTACCTTTAAAAAAAAACTATTAACTTATTAATCTGCTTGATAGCATCCATCCAGAAGAGGCCAAATGTTGACTCGAACGAGTCCCTATTATAGCTAGGGACGGGGTTGGACACGATACCGGCCAAGTTGTCGACGAAGTTGGTCATAGTTCGGCACGCCTGCAGCAGTTGAAGACTGTTAGGGTTTGTCTTAAATTTTAGACAAATTAGTACTCTATTTTTATTTAGAGTAGGGTTATAATCTCCTATATATATTGGCATATGCCTAGGTTTTTTGTGTGTAGTCGAGAGTTGTGAGGTAGAGAGGACCCTCACGGAGGCCTTGTAACTGATTGGACTCGCATAGTGGACGACTCTCCTTTGCCCGTGATTTTCTCCCCGTTTTGGGGTTTTCACGTAATTCTCGTGTGTCTCGTATTTCTCGTTTCGATCTTATTTCTCAACAATTGGTATCAGAGCCAGATCTGAGATTCGAGTATTAAAAAAAAGGAGCTGTGGCAGATTCGTAATTTGGGTGCAAATTGGGAATTGGGGATTTAGGGTTAGAGACACCCTTGAAGCCGCCAGCCACCACCGGCCGGCCGCCGCCCCGATCAGCAGCCACCCGCGGTCCGCTGCCACCGCCCGCGCGCCGCACGCTCCGTCGCCGACTCGAGGAGACTTCGCATCACACGGCGAGAAAGTAACCCGTTTCTTGGAGAAAGAGTCGAACCCGTCGCTCATCTAGAGGAGAAGGCCCCGCGCACCGACGTTGCCATCGTCGATTCGGACAGGCCACCGTCCCTGCGCACCGTTGCCGCGCCGGGAGAAGCTCTGCCGCTCGCTGTTAGTCTTGTCATCAGAGAGAGAGGGGATTTTTGGGGAGAGAGAAGGAGATTATCGGGGAGAGAGAAAGGTCTTCTGGAACCTGCTGCCGCCGCCGCTGACCGTCCTTCGACCAATCCAGCCACGTCGCTTGCTCGTCATCGACCCGTGACCATCCGCGAGCCGCCTCACCGTGGTGGCCCACCGTCCAGCCGCCGCCCCTTGGAGTTTTGGGTTTGAAAACCCTAATTTCGAGTTGACTTGGTCAACGGTTTGACTGGTTGACCAAAAGTCAACTAATTTGACTGATTTTAGTTTTCTAACCAGTTTTGGGCTGATTTCTTGATTCGAAGTATTTCAGGATGACTTCGATGAAGTACGAGATTCCTTAATTGACGAGAAAAACTAATTTTTCCTTGTGGCAAGTGAAGATGCGCGCTATTCTGATACATTTAGAGCTAGATGAGACTCTACTTGATGAGAAATTGATGCCTTCGAGTTGGGATGCTGCGATGAAGGCGTCAAAGAACTGTAAGGCTGTCAGTCAGATCCAGTTGCATCTGTCAGATGATATTTTGCGGGACGTGTTGAAGGAGACAACAGCTTCCTCATTATGGGCAAAGCTTGAAAAGTTGTGCATGCCTAAGAGTTTGACCAACAAAGTGTGCTTGAAGCAACGACTGTTTTCTATCCGGATTAGGGATGGCAATGGGCAGGATCCGGGTAGGATCCGGGTAGGATCCATAGGATCCATATCCTTATCCTCTTTTTAAAAGGTGGATCCAGATCCTTACCCTTATCCTCTTTAAAAATAAGGATTTGGGCAGGATCTGGGTCCGAAAAAATCGGGCAGGATCAGGGCGGCCCGCGGGTCTAATTTTTTTTAAAATATTTAATTTTTAAAAATTAAATTATCTTTTGATAGTTTTTAAATAGCAGTGGGACATTTTCATGCATTAAACAAATCAATACAAAGAAACCAAACAAGCAAATCCAAAAAAGTTGAAGTTAGGTAAGTTAAAATTGAGAATTTGGTTCGTAATTTTAGCTGTTATTACATGGGGCCTATGACTGCTTCATACAATATTATCTTGTGGCTGCTTCGTACAGTATTATCTTTAATAAGACGAGATGCGGTAATGAGCTTCTCCTGCATTCTGTCTTCTTTCATGCTCAAGAGTGGATTCTTTGGACGAATGGCTTGATCATTCACAATCAATCGTTGCTCAATTTCTTGATTGCCTACAAGAATTTATAGATCCCTCTTCTTCACCTCTTGAGGTTGAGGGAACGTTTTGGTCGAGGCTGGAGTTGTTTGTAATTGATGTAAATATTGGGTCCCTGTATCACTTCTTTCTTTTTATACTTGCTCTGTTTTGAACTATCGTTTTAGTAAAGAATATTTAGCTACCAAAAAAATTGAGAATTTGGTATTATATCTAATAATTAATATACATATATATTATTTTAATATTAATTTATAAAATTCGGGTAGGATCAGGGCAGGATCCTATAGATCCATATCTATGCCCTTATCCTTTTAAAATATCAGGAACTGGGCAAGATCAAAGTCTAGACCCGGTCAAATTCAACGAATCTTGGACCCTTCGGGTCTAGATCAGGGTAGACCCTCAGGATAAGGGTCTAATTGCCATCCCTAATTCGGATGCAAGAAGATAAGTCTGCTCATGACCACCTTAATGAATTTAAGGATATAGTGGCTGATCTTAGAACTCTGGATGTGAAATATGATGATGAAGATCTTGCTTTATTGTTATTGTGCTCGTTGCCTGCTTCTTATCAGCAATTCAGAGATACTCTGTTGTTCAGCCATGATACTCTGAGTTGGGATAATGTTCATGATTCGCTCTTGGAGAAAGAGAGAATTGATAAGCACACTGTGAGTTCCTCTGAAAATAGCCAATGGACTGGCTTGGTCGTGAGAGGGAGGTCTGAGGAGAAGAATACTAAGTTTGTTTCGAGAAAGAAGAGCAGAAGCAAATCAAGGTCAAGGCACAAGGATAAGACTTGTTTCAACTGTCATAAGGTTGGGCATATTAAATGGTTCTGTCCGGAGCTGAAGAACAAGAAGAAGGGCAAAAAGTCCAGTACTCCGAAAGGAGAAAGTTTTGATAGCGGCAGTGCTAGTGTTGCCACCGCCACTCAGAAAGAAGAATCTGATGGAGACCTTTTGTATGTGATTGATGGGAAGTCTAAAGTTGATGCTGCTTGGGTCCTTGATTCTGCTTGTACGTTTCATATGTGTCCCATCAGGGACTGGTTTTTAACATATGAACGTGCTGAGGGTAATATTCTCATGGGAAATAATTTTGTCTACAAGGTTGTTGGTATTGGCACAGTGAAGATCAAGATGCATGATGGTGTCATTCGAACCTTGACGAATGTGAGACATATCCCTGATTTGAAGCAGAACTTGATTTTGCTGAGTACTCTTGATAAATTGGGGTACAAGTATACCGGAGAAGGTGGAGTTCTTCGTGTGAGTAAGAACTCATTAGTGTATATGAAGGCCAAGAAGGAGGTTAGAAATCTATACGTTTTGCAGGGTTCTACAGTTACAGGGACTGTTGCTTCTACATCTGGCTCGTTGACAGATTCTGAGAATACCTCATTGTGGCATATGCGACTTGGTCACATGAGCGAGAAAGGCATGACCGAGCTAAATAGGAGAGGATTATTATATGGACAAGGTATCGGGAAGCTAGAATTTTGTGAGCATTGTGTGTTTGGCAAGTAGAAGAAAGTCAGTTTTCAGAAAGGTGTGCACACTACAAAGGGAAAACTTGACTATGTTCATTCTGATCTTTGGGGACCATCTCAAGGTGTATCAAAGAATGGTTCCAAGTATATGCTGACTATCATTGATGATTATTCGAGGAAGGTGTGAGCGTTCTTCTTGAAGAGCAAGGATCATATCTTTGTCACTTTCAAGCAGTGGAAGACTATGATTGAGAAGCAGACTGGGAGAGATGTCAATCATCTCCGCACAGACAATGGATTGGAGTTTTGCTCTAGTTAGTTTGATAAGTTCTGCAAGAATGAGGGTATTGTCAGGCATAAGACAATACCTGGTACACCTCAATAGAATAGAGTCGCTGAAAGAATGAACAGAACTTTGTTAGAAAAAGTTTGTTATATGCTGTCAAATATTAGTTTGCCTAAGTCAATTTGGACTGAAGCTGCTTCCACTGCCTGTCACCTTGTCAATCGTTCACCTCATGCATCACTTGATGGCAAGGTACCTGAAGAATTGTGATCTAAAAATTTTCCTAATTATGTTGTTTTGAAGATATTTGGGTGTCCTGCCTATGCTCATGTAAATAATGACAAGTTAGAGCCAATATCTGTAAAATGTATCTTCCTTGGCTATGCTTCTGGAGTGAAAGGATACAACTGTGGTGTCCCGAGCTATCTAAGGTCTTGTTGAGTATGAATATTATTTTTAAAGAGAGAGACGTGCTGAATAAGAAGGAGGATGTTTCTTCACCTGGTGTTCCGAGCAAGTGTGGATTTGCAAAAGTCAAAAGTACAGGTAGAGTTTGATGCTGATCCAGAAGTAAGTTCCTTCCGTGATGTTGATTGCTATGACCCTACTCATGGTGGATTATCTGATGAAGCTGAGAATGTTGACATAGTAGAGAGGGAGCCAGCATATTCTATTGCTAGAGACAGGCCCAGAAGAATTATCAAGCCTCCACAGAAGTTGGGTGAGGCTGATATTCTTGCTTTTGCCTTGAATGTGGCAGAAGAAGTTGATAGCTGTAAAAAATTGTCTAGTTACTCAGATGCTGTGAAGTCGAAAGACTCTGCTAGATGGTTGATTACTATGGAGGAAGAGATGGAATCTCTTCGCAAGAACAAGACTTAGGAGATTACTAAGCTGCCTAAGGATAAGAAGGTTATCAGTTGCAAGTGTGTATTCAAGAAGAAGGATGGTATACCTGGAGTTGAAGAGCCTAGATACAAGGCTAGGCTAGTTGCTAGAGGATATATAGTCAGATTCCTGGTGTGGACTTTAATGAGGTATTTTCACCAGTTGTGAAGCATACCTCGATTCGTTCTCTTCTTGGTGTTGTCCCTATGCAGGATTTAGAACTTGAACAGCTTGATGTGAAGACAGCTTTCTTGAATGGAGAGCTTGAGGAGCAAATTTATATGGCACAGCCTGAGAGTTTTTATATTGAGAGCAAAGAAGACCATGTGTGCTTGTTGAAGAAGTCCTTGTATGGCCTTAAGCAGTCTCCGAGGCAGTGGTATAAAATGTTTGATTCCTTTATGATTTCTCATGGTTATGAGAGGAGCAAATATGATAGTTGTGTTTACCTAAAAAGGCTACGCGACGGTTCCCAAGTTTATTTGCTCCTGTATGTGGATGACATGTTAATTGCTGTAAGTGACAAAGGAGAGGTGAGGAAGCTCAAAGCTCTGTTGAGTAGCGAGTTTGAGATGAAAGATTTGGGTCCTGCTAAGAAGATTCTTGGTATGGAGATTGCCAGAGATAGAGGAGCAAGGAAATTATTTATGAGTCAGGAGAGTTACATTGAAAAAGTACTTGACAGGTTTGATGTGACTGGTAATCCTGTGAGTACTTCTCTTGGTACACATTTTCAGCTTTCATCCGCTTTATCTCCACAGTCAGCTGCTAAGATTGATTACATATATGGTGTTCCATACTCCAGTGGTGTTGGTTCTCTGATGTATGCTATGGTTTGCACACGCCCGGATTTGGCTTATGCTGTGAGTGTTGTTAGCAGGTTTATGGCAAATCCTGAAGAAGGTCATTATAGAGTAGTGGAGTAGATTATGAGGTACTTGAAGGGTACCAAGGGCGTGTGTCTATAGTTTGGATGCACCAGTGATGGAGTTGTTGGTTTCATTGATCAGATTATGCTGGAGATCTTGATAAGTTCAGGTCCTTGTCTGGATATGTCTTCACTCTTGGAGGATGTGCTATCAGTTGGAGAGCTTGTCTACAGGCCACAGTGGCGTTGTCTACCACTGAGGCGGAGTATATGGCTATACCTGAAGGTGTGAAGGAGGCTATTTGATTGAAAAGTTTCTTCAGTGAAATCTGTGAGAAACTGCAGGTCAGTACAGTATACTGTGATAGTCAAAGTGCTATCTATCTTACGAGGGATGTTATGTATCATGAGAAGACAAAGCACATTGATATGAGGTACCACTTCATTCTGGAGCATGTTGCTCAAGGTAACATTGTTGTGAGCAAGGTAGGTACCAAGGACAATCCTGCAGACATGTTGACGAAGCCACTTTCTGGTACTAAGTTCGAGCATTGCTTGGACTTGGTAGGTGTTCATGCTTGATGCTGATTGCCCTTAGGGGCTGGTGGTGAAGGTGGAGCAGCGTTGATGTTGGAGTCATAGAATTTGGTCCAAGGTGGAGATTTGTTAGGGTTTGTCTCAAATTCTAGATAAATTAGTACTATATTCCTATTTAGAGTAGGGTTATAATCTCTTATATATATTGGCCTATGCCTAGGTATTTTGTGTGTAGTCGAGAGTTGTGAGGTAGAGAGAACCCTCACGGAGACCTTGTAACTGATTGGACTCGCATAGTAGACGACTCTCCTTTGCCTGTGATTTTCTCCCCGTCTTAGGGTTTCCACGTAATTCTCGTGTGTCTCGTATTTCTCGTTTCGATCTTATTTCTCAACAGAGACATTGGCGCACCTTACGTCTAACGAACCGCAGCGGCGCGTAATCATCCATTCCCGGCGTAGTGAGGCTGCAAGGGAAGCGAACTCCGGGGTTGGCCGGCATGTCCATGGGCACTCGTGCAATCAGATCGGCCGCTTGGCTGCCATGAAGCTCGACCCCGAGGTCGCTCAGAAGCTTCATGTAGGCCTCCGACTCGATCCACCAGTCCTGATCCATGCTTTTTCCGTATATCACAATCTCCGAGACTCGCCACCTAGATAGCATATAGCGACCAATCTTACAATCTCACTTTTAGCATCATGCATAAAATTATAATTCGGCATGGATTTTATCGTAGTAATTATAATTAACATTGGAATATTCACTCGATTCTAGCACTTAGAAAATGTTAAAATCTTTGAATCCAAACTCGAAATTTATAACTAGATAAGTGATTGTACATAATTTTTTTTAGGAGTGCAGTATTTATTAATAATATGTACACCATTTACATATCACCTCCTAGAGGAATGTGGAATCCCTTTAACAAATGCGAGTCTCTGCAAAAATTCTATCATGGGAAAAAAGTTAGGAAAGGGAAAAGAATCCAACCGTATCTTGCTTTCGTATTGTTCCACACTCTCCACAAATATATCCCACCCACCTGAGATAAAATCTAGGAAAAAGTCCACTTAAGTGTCCTGTGGTATCGCAAAAAATTAAGTCAGTATCATGTGGTTTAAAACGTATCAATTGAGTCAAATTTATTCCAATTAAAATTAATTAGAGGCCTGGGCAGCTGCCCCAAGGCTACCCGGCCAAGTGAAAGGCCACATCAACTAATCACTCCTAAGTGGCATGCCAACTGGACTTATGTAAAAATATCAAAATGGTCTCAATTTTGTATATAATTTTTTAATGATCCTTGCACATTACCCATCCCTAACCCCTCTTCATCTTCTCTGTTCATCTTCTCCCTACACCATCCCTAACACCAAAACCCATCCATTCCCACCCCTAAAACCATACCCATCAATCTATGGCAGTCAACCCCCAAATTTTCCCGGTCAAGAAACGGCGGCCGTCGGTGAGAGATTTCATCACCCCGAATCTATCCGGACAGCGGCTCCTCCACGTACTCCTCTTCCTCTCCCAAGAGATCTCCACCCTGAGAACCAAAACCCTCCCTCTCTTCAAATGCAACTCCGCTCCATCACCAGGAAGGCCAATCTCCTTGCTATTATGAGATGGTTGTAGCTCATCTGCGATGTTGTGTTTCAAGGTCTTCGCTCTCGCGGACCCGTACTCCTCCCTACACCTCCCGGCGACCCGGGACCCAATAGACCTAAGGTGAGAGGGGTCGGCCAGGCAGGCTGCCCCCTCGGCAGCATCGATCTCTTCCTCGTCCTCCTCCACACAGCGTCGGTGTGACCCCGTGGCAGCTGTGAAGGAGGAGCGGAGACGGGGGCTTGTTTGAGTTCCTCTCTACCTTCGTATTGGAGTTCGATTTTGAAGGGCTTCCTCCTTAGGATATTTTTGGCTTTTTGTCTTCAAATCAGTACGAGAGAATTTTTTTTAGTTTGTGTTTCTGGGTTTTTAACTATACAGGAGGGAAGATGAAGAGAGAGGTTAGGGATGGGTAATGTGCAAGGATCGTTAAAAAATTATATACAAAATCAAGACCATTTTGATATTTTTACATAAGTCTAGTTGGCATGCCACTTAGGAGTGATTAGTTGATGTGGCCTTCTACTTGGCCGGGCAGCCACGGGGCAGCTGCCCGGACCTCTAATTGATTTTAATTGGAATAAGTTTGACTCAATTGATACGTTTTAAATCACATGATACTAACTTGATTTTTTATGATACTACAGGGTACTTAAGTGAACTTTTCCCTAAATTTTGTAGTTTGATGACGCAGGATTCCCATTAGTCTGAAGCACCAACATAAGATTCTGGTTGCCGAAACACCTAATACCATTGGACCAGAATAACCATTCATGGGCCCTACTACAGATTGAATGCCGAAGAAACTCGATATCAAAGTTGGTCCTTCGAATATTGCGCAGATTTAATTGTCTCATATACTGAAGTGAGTAAAATATGTGATTAATATGTTCTAATATTATAATAGAATTTTTATAATAATGGTGGAATTAGTCTAACTAGTATAATTCAAAGAAAAAGCCAATTTTCATGAGAACATTTTTTAAAAACATAAAAAGAATTCCAATGTACATAACTTAAACATGCTTAAGGGACCATGCAGAGGATTTGTAGACCCATTTAACAGCAACATAGTAGCAATTAATATCAGGCCTAGATAATTGGATTTCGTGACACTATTCAATTATTGCATTACAAAAAAGTTGACGAGAGGGAGAATTTTTTGTGGGCGAGGAGGCGTTTCTTTCTGGTGGGCAGATATAGAGGTCCAATTTCACGACAAGATGATATACAGTGTATTTTGTGACCTAACAGTTGCTGCATAGTACATTGCATAGGCTCTACTTTATTCCCCCTAGCTCATGCAAATTTTTGTCCCATGCTTCTTTTGTGACTTACAATTTTTGTTTCGGTGGTTTAATGGTTGTATGCCTAGCCTTGTGCATGCATCTCCGTAATCGTCTATAGTTCTTTTGATCGAAACACGTGTATTTTGTATTATCTATCTCTCTTAGCTAAAGAAACACGTGTATTTTGTATTATCTATCTCTCTTATCTCTTTAGCTATTTGTTATGGATGTTTAAACGCTTACGTTGTCCTAATTACTATATATATATATATATATATATATATATATATTAGGTTGAAGAATTAACTTATTAATTAGTACTTTTACATTGAAATACAGTTTACAATATGTACCTCAATAGCTCCAAAATCAGCCATGTGTTACACTTTTAATATTTTTGAAGTACGTAGGCCATGGGTATAATAAATTTTTTTCCACGGATGTCTTGTGAATTGATATGATTGATATTCACATTATCCACGTGCCTATATATGTCTGCCAAAATGTGAGAAAAGTCACACGAAGTATAACAACAACAGACGCCAAGCCTAGTTTCTCTAAAAAAATATGTATCACAATTTTTTTTCCAAAAGGAAATGCCACGAACATATATCCCTTTCAAAAAATTTAATTTACAACTTTTTGGTTGTCTACCCGTTTTCTTCTCATAACTGGGCCACCATTAATGGGCTAGAAAAAGTAAATATGCTTCTAATCTGGACGCTTCTGGGCCTGAAACAAAACCCCTTAACCCCAGCCCGTGTACGTATAGCACCCACCAGAAATCTATCCTAGTCAGATACAACACTTCTTGATTTTGACCTGATATAGACAGTATCTTGCACAGGTCCTGATTTTTAAAGATAAAAGCATGCCTGTTTCATTTTTTTTTTTGGTCGAGCAAAATTTAGGTGGGTTGACCTAAACCCCGGACTCTAGACGGCATTGGGTTTTGTTCCATTCCCAAACAAAATTTTGTCATTTCCGCAAGAGGTGAGAATCCGTTACCATTAACATTGCGTCAATTTTGATTTTTTTATATTGACTTGAAATTAATGATAAAATCAATTGCATTCATAGCGAACAATCAAGCGGCATTTTAAAATTAAATAATACAAACTTGTCAGTCGTATTATCATCCTAGGAACTGGTTTCTACCCAAATTCTCAATTTTAAAGAAAATAAATATGGATTTGGTAGATCTTAATCTAATGTATACCAAATGAGCAAAAGTTAATGCCAGTACAATTCTATAATTCTATCATATAATGATGTCATAATGATGTAATAATCATGTACCTATTACAGCTGTAACTAATGTAATTATCTAACAATGCTCGATAATCAAGTCTTAATTAACAAACCTCAGAGACTAGAAAAACACTCGATATTAACTATTAATTAATTAGTCTACTCGATCCCCTTAGCATCCGTCCAGACAAGGCCAAATGTTGACTCGAACGAGTCCCTATTATAGTTAGGGACGGTGGTGGACACGATAGCGGCCAAGAGGAGGATGTAGTTGGCGTCAAGTCGGTACGCCACCAGCATTAGGAGAGATTCGCGCAACTTAGGTCGCACTCTAACGAACCGCTGCGGCGCCTAATCGTCCATTCCCGGCGTACTGAGACGGCAAGGGAAGCGGACTCCGGGGTTGGCCGGCATGTCCTTGGGCACTCTTGCAATCAGAGCGGACGCTTGGCTGCGAGTAAGCGTGAGCCCGAGGTCGCTCAGAAGCTTCATGTAGGCCTCCGACTCGATCCACCAGTCTTGCTCCATGCGTTTTCCGTATATCGCAATCTCGAAGTCGCTCTATTTGTAGTGTCCGTAACCTTTTACGCACAGGCTGCTAATCTTGCTTGAGGGCTCGGTTTTAGTTTTCTTCTTGGAGGCGAGAAAACAAGACGGGAGATCCATCTTCTTCTTCTCCTTCTTCTTTAAAAGGTTACGTAGGGTTTTTCTTTTCTTTTTTCTTTTCAATGTGGAGGATAGATGATGGGATTTAGGGTTTTGTTTGGTTATATATATATATATATAGACGATAAATAGGTGTACTGTTTGAGACAATATAGGACTGTAATTGCTAACTTATTGAGCTGAGGACTGGGATTGTCGATAGAAGAAAATTTCTCTGGAAGATGATGCCTCCTGGTAGTTGGACAGCTGCTAGAAATCTGAGGGCTGCTCATCTTCTTTCTCTTTATCAATCCAAACAAACTACCATACTTCTTCGAGAATATTTATACAGTTAATCTTTTAACAAAATCTACTAAAAATAAATCATATAAAATTTATCAAAAAATATTGTTTCGTAAAATTTAAACATTCGATTTGTTATGTCATTTTAGTATTGTTATGAATTTAGAGAACAAACCGCGCAAAGAACATGGACGCGAGAGATAACGTGGTTCGGCCTAATGCTTATACGGAGAGAAAGGAGAACTTTTATTGATGAGTTTCCAAGCCACAAAGCCATACAAACAACCTAGGGTAACATGTTTTTATATAGAGACAAACCCTTGGTGTAACCTATCTAGGTCAGATTAGGAGTTCAAAACCTAGTCAGAATAGGAATAGGAATAGGAAATAAGTCTTTCCTATTTCTCGCCATTCCAACAATCTCCACCTTGGTGAGAAATCATTTCGTGGAAGAACCATGAAGCTCCACCCGAACTTCAACAAACTCCACCTTGACAAAACACCGGCCCATGAAGAACCATGAGATCTTGCAAAACCAATCCGACTCCACCGACTCTATCTTGGACCATAGATAACTGCATCAATAAGACCATCTCAACTTTCTCTTCACATTTTGTTCAATCACTTGGAGCCAGCCCCCAAACTCGAGCTTCTGAGCTTGCTTGGCCTATTCTCTCCAACCTCCATCGAACCCCAATTAGCGAGTCCACTTTCTGAAGCAACCTTGCGACCAATAGACGTACCCTCTATTTTTCGATCAGCCCTATGCTCCGCAACCTCGAACCGCTCTTCCGTTGGACCTTTTTGCCTTGAACCAATGCTACATGCCATAGCATACAATGGGCAACCTTTTATTCCACCAAATAGAACCCTCGACATGTCATGAACTCCACTGTTCGGCCTTGAGTGAGATACCCGATTCATCCGTGGTGCTACCAACGGCTTCGCATTCCCTATGCAAAACCTACCCAACACCTTTGACGTGCATGTCTCTTTAGACAACCATGGCTCTTTGCCAACCATGCCTCCACGAAACAACCATAGCTTGCTATCCATGTCTTCGCGAATTCCAACTACACTCAAACCATCCATGTCAAGCCTTTGCTCCCTCATACGAACCAATTTCATATGACCTGAGCATTTTTCTACTTCATCAAGCCCATTGATATGACTCCACCTACAATAATGTTCCCCACTAACATGTAGGTATTTTTTTCACCCTTCATCCCTACCATCGCATCCTTATCCATCTTTTTTAGCCTACCTTTATAACTATCATTGTTATAATTCAAGGTCACTAACGAAAAGAGATTACCAGGATGCATTGGACTTGATGAGACAGAAAGCCAGTCACTTTCTAACCCATCTGAACATGTGGCCATGGTTGTGAATGCCGATCCCTCCTCGTTGTCTTGATCCCTAGTTCGTCTTGGATAGTCCCCTTTATGTGCCCTTCTCCGCACTTGAAACCACTTCCATTGAACTTCTTTGACTCCGACCTGGATTCTCTTCCACAACCCAGCTGGTAGCTCCTCATCATCTGCCAAGCACAAACGAATCTTTGCTACTGCCTTAGCCTCCAACTCTTCCCACTCTTGCTCCTCCATCTTCTCGGATTTCTTCTCCGAGAGTACGATACTGTGACTCCACCTACAATAATGTTTCCCACTAACATGTAGGTATTTCTTTTCACCCTTCATCCCTACCATCGCATCCTTATCCATCTTTTTTAGCCTACATTTATAACTATCATTGTTATAATTCAAGGTCACTAACGAAAAGAGATTACCAGGATGCATTGGACTTGATGAGACAGAAAGCCAGTCACTATCTATCCCGTCTGAACATGTGGTCATTGTTGTGGATGCCGATCCCTCCTCATTGTCTTGATCCCTAGTTCGTCCTGGATAGTCCCCTTTATGTGCCCTTCTCCGCACTTGAAACCACTTCCATTGAACTTCTTTGACTCCGACCTGGATCCTCTTCCACAACCTAGCTGGTGGCTCCTCATCATCCGCCAAGCACAAACGAATCTTTGCTACTGCCTTGGCCTCCAACTCTTCCCACTCTTGCTCCTCCATCTTCTCGGACTTCTTCACCGAGAGCGCGATAACCATCCCTTGCTGCACGAGGAGATCTCTGACACGCCTTTGCCATAACCCGAAATTCAATGAACCATCGAACTTCACAAGAGCAAACTTCGCGCCGTGATTCGACGTCCTCCAACCTTAGCTCTTGATACCACTTGTTATGAATTTAGCAACTTAGAGAACAAACTGCGCAAAGAATATGGACGCAAGAGATAACGTGGTTCGGCCTAATGCCTACATCCACGGAGAGAAATGAGAACTTTTATTGATGATTTTCCAAGCCACAAAGCCATACAAACAACCTAGGTAACATGTCTTTATATAGAGACAAACCTTGGTGTACAAGTAACCTATCTAGGTCAGATTAGGAGTCCAAAACATAGTCAGAATAGGAATAGGAATAGAAAATATAAAATTATCCCAACAATTGCTATTCCCTAAACAACTTTTATCGAGACCCCAGCTCCAACACTTCTACCAGAAACCTGAAAGGAACCATCTTTAACCTTCCTAAGCCAAACCCACATCAAAAAATTCAATCTTTCCACTCCCCAATCTTCAAAATGTTCGGATATATATATATATATATATATATATATATATATATATATATATATATATATATATATATATATATATATTAGGAATACTATATCTGTTATGGTGGATTAATGTGTCGAAAATTCACGTATAAATTATTTTAAAAATTATGTCGCATATGTAACTTGATCTCATAATTTATTCTTGTTGCATGAGCTCCCATTTGATGACCCAAGAAATAATGTCAAAGTGATGTAATCTTCGACTCAATAGAGCATGCTATGAATGTTAAAATTTTCATATTCACCTAAAATTAATGTAATTGGTATGTAAAGTTACTTTCACTTAAAATGGAATTCTTCAATTAAAATATGAGTTTTTGGCCTAATTTCGATTAAATATGTAGAATCTAAATTATACATATTAAATTAATGACAATGGGTGTACAATTTAGTTATTCTTTTTATAAGTTAAATTTATATCAATTACCCAAAAAATATTAATAATTGCGGTAAGCCCAAATGCTCAAAAAGATAAATATTATGAACATAGTTTTAGTGAGAACCGAGACACCTAAGAATATATGCATGAATATGTAGCAAGTGAGTACAGAATTTGTCACGACCCAAATTCGTGGTCGGTGACCGGCGCTAGATCATGTCAAACTTAATATAATAAACCATAACCTAGCAAGCCTCAAATCATAATACATCATTCTTATTACCAGGATTGTCAAAATCTTTTTTTTTTCACAACAAACAAACATATTTATCGTGTCCAAAACCAGGTAGGCATTGCAGTACACATCTCCAACGTCATATCATCAAACTCATTCTTTTTAAAACATAAACATAAATTTACACATACATTACATATTAACATTAATCTAAGATCATATGTCAAAGGCCAACAAATATGTACAATGGAGCGACCTAGATTACAAAGACAAAGACCATCCGGAGACCTTTGAACGTAGCCCGAGAAAGAAAGACAACAGGCTGAACTCGGATGAAAAAGCTTCTCCATATGCAAACCACGGCTCAAATCTCTTCACCTGTGAATTGAAGTAAGGGATAAGTATTTTGAAATACTTAGTAAGCAAATATTATAAGTAACATGTATTTAACCAACCAGTCGTTCCCATCAAACTCAACCAAATACTAACACACAACTAAGACAACAAAAGAAAAATCACTTCACAGATAAGGTCATAAAAATTTCACATATCACACGTAATCAGAATTTCAGATAGACTTTCACAGAACATATAACACAATTCGGATGAACTTCAGATAGGTTTAGATAGTGTCACTCCCACACCGACACGAGGATACCATATCTTAAAGGCGCCATCAGAAACTAACCCCGCCGGCCAAATATCATATCGTATACATATCCAATGTATCCTCAGAATATGTGCACATATGCCAACATCCCCGGTTGGTCACGGGTAGACCTCATCATCTGCCATCACACAAATCACATACCAAACTTCTCAAAATTCACATACATACACAGACAATCCAAAAGCAACCTCAAATATCAAATAGACCAAAACCAAACCCAATACCACATTTCATATCATTCAAAAGTACGCCAAGTAAAGCACATCACCCACGTCTAGTTAACTAAACACATGTTACAAAGAATATCCACTTACAAGATAATGGTTGCTCAAACCAATCAAAGAGAAGCTCCTTGCTTCATTTTACAACTCGTGGCACTCGGATTCAAACATCGGTTAACTAGTCAAAAGAATAATTAACCACTATCATTACCACCCTCTTTAATATGTAAATAGGTCTTAGGAAACGTAAAACTTCATTTCTTAATTTGTAATTTCTGCTACCAGAAATACTTGATCTAATCCTTGTCAATTATACAAAATACATCACCTTCATTTCAATCTAATTATTTTCGGTTCATCATTATGGTCTGATCCAAACCCAATATTTATTAAATCTGCTTACCAATTGAGTAACGTTTCTAGCTTCTTCTTCTTCTTTTTTAAACATCATCTAATCCATGTATCATAATTACGTGAATATTAGCTCCTGATTTTCTACAAACATACATCGTAAATAAATGTTAGTTCATCCAATATCCTCAATTGATTGAACCTATTTCAAATGGTTTCCTAATTAATTGTATACCAACTTCTTACAAGTTCAATCTTACAAATTTTCACTACACACAGATTTTCAACAAAACCATTTCTTATGTTCCATATTTTATTATCTACTTCTACTATCACCATGGCTATTGAGTTTCTAAATTCATAGATATCATTTCAAGATACAATAAACTTTACCAGTAATCATTTACCTTCTCATATTTTCTTCGTGGCCTGGTTCCCTTTAGTTGCGGTCACTTCTTTTTTTTCTTTTGGTTTGGTGTAAAAATAGGGAAAATGACTAGCTATTTAATCCTCTCACCTGGTTTTTATCTTTTTGTGGTATTACATTTTCTTTTCTTTCTTGGTGTAAATTTTCCATTCTGCCACGTTTTATTTTTAATTTTTGACACATCTTACTTCCACTTGCCACGTTAACTCTTTCTTTATTTTAATCTTCTAACTTATCACATTTTATTTACTTATTCTTATCTTTCTTTTACCTTGCATTTATCTAGGTTATTTCCTGGTCCTTTAATGCCTAACATTCATATTGGTTCTAACTTTTACTTTATGTTACTTAATTTATCCGATACTCATCTCATTTTATAATGAGACATATATATATATATATATATATATATATATATATATATATATATATATATATATATATATATATATATATATATATATATATATTGTGGTCATTTCCAATAGTTGCCACGTTTCTTTCTCCTTTTTTTTAAGCTTTTGCTATTTTAATTCATTAATCTTTATCTATAAAAAGTGTACGTCCATATCTATATAAATTAATTTATTCATGAAACTAACATACCAAATTATCATAATATGTAATTAGAATTATCAAATTGACAGTTAAATTAAACTTCACCTACATGAAATAAACTTAATCGGTGCAAATTATATCTAACTAAAATTTTGAAATATTTCTAATACTGACGAAATCAGACCTATATCAGAGCACCTTAAATTCTTACTTAGTTCCAGCAAGATTATTTCATAAATCACAAAATCAAAAAGCAAAGTTATAGATCTAGATGTTATAAATCCACACAAATTAGAATCACCTAATTTAAAATCCCAATTAGAAAATTATGCCTATTTTACCGAACGACGACGGACTAAGCCTAAACCCTTCCAAAACCAACCTTATTTTATTGTAACCAATTTCGTAGAAGGGTGAGAATATCATAGAATTATGCTCTTATAATTAGCTAAGAAATAAAAAATGGCAAGCACATTAACTAATTTAATACCCTCAACATATAGGAGCTGTGAAAACTGAAGTAAACTTTTTATTAGTTGTTCCTTAAAAATGATGAATGGGAGACAATGGATTCATTAGTTGTTCCTATCTAAATGGTTAAATTTTTTTATAGGGAAAATTACTCTCAAGTCCTTCGGGTTTGTTTAAATATACTCAAAAGTCTCTCCTATATGAAAAATGATCATGTTGTCTCTGTAGTTTACTTTTATTATACTTTCGGGTCTCTGGCGTACGTTAGCAGCTCTCTTTTTTCATTTTTGTCAATGAAATGACCAAAATACCTTTTAGAACAAAAAAGTCATCTTCTCCTCTAGATTGCTGACGTCTTCTTCTTCTTCCACCGCCCAACGACGTCACCTTCTCCGGAGGACCAACGACGGCAAGCCATGTTCTCAGCTCCCAACATCACAATACAACTAAACACGGCTACCCAACCCTAAAATTTTCCTAAAACAGAAAGGAGACCAACGACGGTTCCCCTTCGGTGGCAAGCATCGTCACCTTCTCCATCCCCGGCCGCCACTCTTTCGTTGGGCTTGGAGACAAAAATCAAAGCTACCAAACCCGACGACAGTGGCCTTCAGTTATCAACGGCCCGACGACAGCGAAAAAATCTCAGGCCCGACGACGTCATCGAGATCTGTCACAGGTGGACCCATGGTGTAGATCTATCCCCAACATAAAGAAGGAGTTCGACAGCATGAAGAAGGTTTTGATAGTCTCGGCGTTTGAGAAGCACGGCGTGGAGAAGAATATAGCCGAGCATATAAAGAAGGAGTTCGACGGCAAATTAGTTTCGTTTTTCCTCTAATGGGTCCTTAGTTTGCTTATCAGAGAAGGAGAGATGATGTCAACAATTTTTTATTTTTTTGTTCTAAGGGTATTTTCGTCATTTCAATGTCAAAAAAGAAAAAAACTCATTTAGGGACCCAAAAGTATAATAAAAGCAAACAAGAGGGACGTAAGAATATATTTTGTGAACAAGAAGGACTTTTGGGTATATTTAAGCAAATTCGAGAGACTTGAGAGTAATTTTCTCTTTTTTATATCATCTAGTATTTGTACATTCTGACTAATTTATTTTTAAACGGGATGAAAACTTTGAAAAGTGTGGAGAGAATGGTTACATGTGCATGTGCATCCAAAATGAGGACAAGAAAAACATTGTCTCGTTTTAGCTTAGTTTGTGTGTGCAAGTTGAACGAACTCCCTCCCCGGAGGAATCTTATCATTGGTTTTGTTGTGTTAGAAAGGAAGTGACAATATCAGAGGGTCAACACCTAGATAATAAATATAGGAACCAATACAGTATAATATACCTTTTATATCCAAAATCTTAATAGAACTAATATGTGAATTTTTCTCACGTAATAATGAGACTTTACAATTCTTCGTTTTCCAATGCAAAATTTTCCAACAAAAACTATTTTACATAATCTCTAGCTAGTATTTGAAAGGAAAAGCAATTTTCATGAGATCATTTTTCTATAACATAAAAAATATTTAAATATAGGTGTTTCGACTGAACCACATATATTGTATCATCCATTTTTTTAATGTTTTAGCTATTTGTTATAAGTGTTTAAATATCCATATTTTTGCTTCGCTGCCGTAACACACACATGTCGATTAAGTAGTGTATATACCTCAATAGCTCCGAAAACAGCCCTATATGACACTTAAAATATTTTTGAAGTTACCACCCAAAAAAAATTTTGAAATACGTAAGCCATGGGTATAATAACTTTCCAATGGATGTCTTGTGAATTAATATGATTGATATTCACATTATCCTCATGCCTATATATTGAAGATACTGATGATTACATGACGTACTCCAAATCATCAGTATGCAACCTCCTCTGTTCTGTGCTGCATAATTCTGTAGCAGCAGTTATTCTGTAGGGGCAAATTTGGTAAGAACCAGTATAGTCCCACCCATGCAGATTAAAGTAAATCAATACCACAACCACATGCATACACATGCAACCAACCAATATCACTTCACATGCAAACTAATATTACTTCACATGCAAATCATTATTACCTAATAATTTATTGACCATCAAATTTAAAAATATTTTTTTACAATCGAATATGATGGCCCATAATTTAGTTTCACATGGGGATAAATTTTCTTTAATCTCCACTCAATCTAATTTATACCATGCTTTGCTCCAGTATTCTGCTGCAGATCTTCAAGATGATGATGGACCAATTTCGATGCCGCTCCTGACACGTGGTTGTTGCTGATCATTGTCTTCCAATGATCTGCGACGTCTCTCTCATGATCTAACCACCATATTAATCATTGTACATAATCATAGTTGACCTACCTAGAGAACCTCTATAGCAGTTACTTATAATTTTTTTTTGGTGAAAGTGATGAGTTGTATACACTCATTCATATAGAAACATTACAAGAAATTGAACGGAAAACACCTGCAGCAACAGAGTCCTACAGTAATAAAGAACTACAACTCGAAGGGGCAGAAGAAAAAATATGACAACTCAAGGCCAAAGAGAGAGTATAATTTGATAACTAGTCAGCTACCATATTACCCTCCCGGTAACAATGCTGGACCTCCACACGCCAGTAAAGATGAATGAGGTTCTGACAGCTAATCACAAGGGTGGAAAGTGGATGCACTACCTCGATACCCTTGGTAAGATAACCAATCGATATCTCTGATCCCATCCGAGGTGTAAACCACGCCATAAGGCCCATAACTCGGAAGCCAGAGATGTGCAATATCCAGTGTTGCTAGCAAAATCCACACACTAGAAATCTCGAGCATCCCTAATAACGCCACCACCCCCTGCTAGCCCAGGATTGCCCTTTGAGGAACCATCTATATTTAATTTCACTCAACCCTCATATGGAGGCGACCAAACAACCAGCTGCTGCCTCCGTGGCTGTCCTGCAGAAGCCTTTCCCGACGAAGCTGCCCAAGTAACAGTAAACTCCTTTGCCTGCGCCCAAAGAAAACCAACATCACCTGGGTGCCAATACGCAGCCTCCTTCTGCCCATCGTTAGCAAAGACAGTCTGATTGCACCATTTCCAAAGCCACCAATATGTTGTTACAAACAACACGCTCCATTTCACTCCATTCTGAATCTCGTTAGTGAACTTCAGATTTCCTGCAAACCAGTTAGACTAGGCAGAAGAGAAGAAAGACTGGTAAGCTGAGGTAGGAAGCAGCCGCCTCCAAATCTGACGCGCCTCCCGACAATCGCGTAGTAAATGGAGAAGAGTTTCTGATCTTCCACTACAATGAGGGCAAGCAACGGAGGATGTCAAATGTCGTCAAGAACGTTCTGAATTCGTCATCAAACAGCCTTTCACACAAGTCCACATAAATACTCTAATCCGCTCTGGAACCTCAAGGTTCCACACTAGCCGCCAATAGCTACTTATAATTAATGTGCATAGCTATATCTTCCTAGCGGTTGTAATCAACTGTGTATATATTTGTGATCTCTGAATGAATAAGATAAGTCAATTCGTTCCATTTAACACTATATAATTTGTCTGACAAAATGTCAGTCTTAAATACTTTAATACTACGAAACATAATTTTATTTTTGAAAAAAGCCACACAAAGTATAACCAACCGTAGACCCCAAGCCTAGAATTTGAATCTATTGATTATGAATCCAAAAAAATTAATTTACAGCATTCTGCCTGTCTACCCCTTTTCTTCTCATAACTGGGCCACCATTGATGGGCTAGAAAAAGTAAATATGCTTCTAAGCTGGACGCTTCTGGTCCTGAAACAAAACCCCTTAGCCCAGACCATTTACGGGTAGCACCAAGTTCACCAACGATGGACAAGACTTCTGCTCCTGCACAAGCACTATGACTACGGTATCACTTAGCAGCCACCTTTCTTTTTCCGGACGGTAACCTTTCTGTCATCTTGCTTCGAGATAGGCCGATCTTGTTGTTGTTGTCGCACTTCCGGGGGACGGATCGTTGCATGATCCGGAAAGGGATCCCACCCAGGTCAAAATCTTCCTTCAACGACTTGGCCTAGAATGGCCTTCTCATGTGTAAATAATGGAGTATCCTTTGTTCCCTAAACTTCATGGGAGCATAGATCAGTTGAATTCTTTAACCCGCACATTTTTTTCTTCATTCATTAAGGACTAGAGCTTCTCATCTTCCAAACCCAAAAGGCCAGAAAACAAAGTCACAATTCAATATGGGAGCTATGTCACAAGGTTACCGGTCCCTTGTCAATAAATGATGAATGTCAATAAATTTTAATACAATAGAATCAGATTAAAACAGTAGGGGAATGGCATCCTCCTCCCTTGAAGCTGAAATCGATGCTATCCGGATGGGTATTCGACTCGCGCAATGGTGTCAACCCTCCTTCCGATTGTGATTGAATCTGACTGCCTTGTTGCGGTGAACTTCATCAACGGGGTGTCGACTTCTTTAGATTGGCAACTGGAAAACTTTGCCTCTTTAGCTAGACTCGACCTTAGTCTTTTGTGCTCTTGTAGCCTCGTTGATGTTCCGCGTTCGGCTAATGAGGTGGTCAATTGGGTGGCAACCATTAATAGAGTGAGTCTATGTGCACCTAATTGGACTCTTCATCTGCCGCCAGACCTTTTGACTCTTTTATGTTCAAATTTTTCGACGTAATGGTTAATATGAAAGCAGGGTAATTCTATAAAAAAAAATATCGCTCAACCAAATTTTCATAATCACTAGTGGTACTAAACTAGGGAAGGATAACCAAAACAGTATCTGATAAAAGTAATATGCTCTACAGCAATCCTCCTCTGCATTCTAGTATATAATGGTGTCATAATTGTGTAATAATCATGTAACTAATGTAATTATCTAACAATGCTCGATAATCAAGTCTTAATTAACAAACCTCAGAAACTAGAAAAAATTCAAATATCAAGGACTAACTATTAATTATTTAATTAACCCTTAGCATCCGTCCAGACAAGGCCAAATGTTGACTCGAACGAGTCCCTATTATAGCGAGGGACGGTGATGGACACGATAGCGGCCAAGAGGTTGATGAAGGTGGCGTCAAGTTGGCACCCCACCAGCATTTGGAGACATTTGCGCAAATTTGGTCGCACTCTAACGAACCGCAGCGGCGCGTAATCGTCCATTCCCGGCGTACTAAGGCGGCAAGGGAAGCGGACTCCCAGGTTGACCGGCATGTCCTTGGGCACTTGTGCAATCAGAGCGGACGCTTGGCTGCGAGTAAGCGTGAGCCCGAGGTCGCTCAGAAGCTTCATGTAGGCCTCCGACTCGATCCACCAGTCCTGCTCCACGCATTTTCCGTATATCGCAATCTCGAAGTCGCTCTCTTTGTAGTGTCCGTAACCTTTTACGCACAGGCTGATGTTGCTTGAGGGCTTGGTTTTCTTCTTGGAGGCGAGAAAACAGGACAGGAGATCCATCTTCTTCTTCTTTAAAAGGCTACTTAGGGTTTTTCTTTTCTTTTCAATATGGAGGATAGATGATGGGATTTAGGGTTTTGTTTGGGTATATATACATGGACGACAAATAGGTGTACTGTTTGAGACAATATAGGACTGTACTTGCTAACTTATTGAGCTGAGGACTCGGATTGTCGATGGAAGAAAATTTCTCTGAAGATGAAGCCTCCTGGTAGTTGGACAGTCGTTAGATATCTGAGGGTTGCTCATCTACTTTCTCTTTATCAATCCCAAACAAACTACTTCTTCGATAATATTTATACAGTTAATCTTTTAACAATATCTACTAAAAATAAATCATATAAAATTTATCAAAAAAATATCATTTCGTAAAATTTAAGCATTGGATTTATTATGTCATATTAGTATAAAATTATCCCAACACTTGCTATTCCCTAAACAACTTTAACCAGAGACTCCAACTATAACCATTCAACCAACCTGAAAGGAACCATCTTTAACCTTCCTAAGCCAAACCCACATCAAAAAATCCAATCTTTTCCACTTCCCAATCTTCAAAATGTTCGGATAGTTATTAAAAAAACCATTAGCTTTATTACAACGGAAAAACAAATATCACAAACCTATTAGTATTAAGGAGGATGTGATCAATCTTTGATTTGAAGAAGATTTATTTTGTCCATCGATAAAAATATACGATGCTATTATAACGTGTGTGTTTTTTATGCTGGATAACTGTTTTGGATATCCAATATTCTCGTGGGATATCCAAAAAATTTATAATTATTCTTGATGGTATTTCTGTCCAAAAAAATTACTCAAGTAGTGGCGTGTCAATTTGAAATTTTTTTGTTACGTAGTGAAATATTTTGAAATCACAAGGTATTGATTTGCAAATAGGCGAAACCAAAGACTACTTAAGTGGACTTTTACCTATAAATTATTTTAAAAATTGTGACGGATATGATGGTAACTTGATCTCATAAATTATTCTTGTCGCCTGAGCTCCCATTTGATGACAGAACAAATAATGTCAAAGTGAAATAGATGTAATCTTGGACTCAATGAGACATGCTAGAAATGTTAAAATCTTCATATTCGCCTAAAATTTTAATGCAATTGGTATGTAAAGTTATTTTCACTTAAAATGGAATTCTTCAATTAGAATATGAGTTTTTTGGCTTAATTTGGATTAAATATGTAGAATCTAAATTATACATGATGTAACACTTAAAATTTATGACAATGGGTGTACAATTTAGTTATTCTTTTTATAAGTTAAATTTATATCAATTACCCAAAAAATAATAACAATGGCGGTAGGCCCAAATGCTCAAAAAGGGCAATTTTATGAACATAGAGAATTATGCTAAAAAATGTCCGTGTCTCAAAAAGGCCCAATTACCCCTAAGAATATATGCATGAATATGTAGCAAGTGAGTAGAGAATTATGCTCTTATAATTAGCTAAGAAATAAAAAATGACAATCACATTAACTAATTTAATTCCCTCAACATATAGGAGCTGTGAAAACTGAAGTAAACTTTTTATTAGTTATTCCTTAAAAAATGATGAATGAGAGACAATGGATTCATTAGTTGTTCCCATCTAAATGTCTTACCCTCTGAGAGGTCAGATACCGAGGAGAGAATGGATTCATTCATTGTACCGACTAATCTAGTTTTAAACAGGATGAGAACTTTGAAAAGTGAGAAAAGAATGGTTAGGTGTGCATGTTGGCTGTTGCATCCAAAATGAGGACAAGAAAAACATTGTCTCTCATTGCAGGACATGACGGTATCTTAGGGATTCTCTATTGGAATATATACTTTGATAGTGTTTATCATTGTTAAATGATGTGTGTTTATCTAGTACTTTTGACACTATTGGTGTAACTTCTCTTAGGAGTTTTTGAAAAAATATCAAAACTTTACTTATAAAAAAATATTGTCTCGTTAGGGATTCTCTATTGGAATATATACTTCGATAGTGTTTATCATTGTTAAA
The DNA here is from genome assembly GCA_963995505.1 of Hypericum androsaemum. NCBI lineage: Eukaryota > Viridiplantae > Streptophyta > Magnoliopsida > Malpighiales > Hypericaceae > Hypericum > Hypericum androsaemum. The sequence goes on from OZ023199.1 coordinate 2,106,240, forward strand.
TAATGTGTGTTTATCTAGTACTTTTGACACTATTGGTGTAACTTCTCTTAGGAGTTTTTGAAAAAATATCAAAACTTTACTTATAAAAAAAATATTGTCTCGTTTTGGCTTGGTTTTTGGTTGTGCAAGTTTAACGAACTCCCTCCTCGGAGGAATCTTGTCCTTGGTTTTGTTGTGTTAGAAAGGAAATCTCAATATCATAGGGTCACCACCTAGATATTAAATACAGGAACCAATATAGTATAATGTACTTTTTATATCCAAAATCTTAATACAACTAATATGTGAATTTTTCTCACTTAATAATAAGACTTTACAATTCTTCGTTTTCCAATGAGAAATTTTCCAACAAAAACTATTTTACATAATCTCTAGCTAGTACTTGAAAGGAAAAGCCAATTTTCTTGAGATCATTTTTCTATAACATAAAAAAATTCAAATATAGATGTTTCGATCAAACCACGTATGTTGTGTTATCTATCTTTTTTATGAGCAATATTTTAAAAACCGCAGTCCAATCGGTTGGACCGCTACCCAATATCAAATCCTGGTCAAATTTTGCATAAAACTCAACAAGTAGTTCGACCGGCCAAAATTTGGTCAGACCACTGGTCAGGTTCTTCCGGGTGACCCGGTTTGCCTGGATCAGAAAGTTTTGTGTTTATTTTTTCTATTTTATCGGATTTAATTTGGAAACAAAACCTCAACTTCCACGCTCGGAGCGTGGACATCACTTTTGGATCACAACAAACTTATTTTTTTAACAATTCTCGATAATATGTCAACTAAGTTAAATAAATTGGACTAATATGTCGAACATGAAAACTTGTATAATCATCTTCTTGTACTTCTAGACTTGTTTAATTCATGTTTGAAGAATTTGTTTGGATAAATTACAAAGCAAAGTTGCTAAATGTTTGAACTTATTTAGTATTTTATGCTAAATTAAATTTATTAGACCATATTTACTAATATAAACATAAATAAAAGTTTCGGTCTGACCGGTCAGACCAGGAGAATCATAAATTTTAAGAATTCTGGGTCACCTTCCGAGTCAATTTTAACAATATTGGTTATGAGTGTTTAAAGATCTATATTTTTGCCTCGCTGCCGTAACACACACACATATTTTGGCTGTGTGTGTGTTAATTAAGTTGAAGAAGTAACTTATTGATTAGTATATATACCTCAATAGCTCCGAAATCAGCCCTATGTGAGACTTTAAATATTTTTGAAGTTACCACAAAAAAAAATTGAAGTACGTAGGCAATGGGTATAATAACTTTCACATGGATGTCTTGTGAATTGATATTCAGATTATCCACATGCCTATATAATTCGTCTGCCAAAATTTCAGTCTTAAATACTTTAATACAACGAAACATAATTTTATTTTTGAAAAAAGGCAAACAAAGTATAACCAACCGTAGACCCCAAGCCTAGAATTTGAATCTATTGATTATGAATCCAAAAAAATTAATTTACAGCATTTTGGCTGTCTACCCTTTTTCTTCTCATAACTGGGCCACCATTGATGGGCTAGAAAAAGTAAATATGCTTCTAAGCTGGACGCTTCTGGTCCTGAAACAAAACCCCTTAGCCTAGACCATTTACGGGTAGCACCAAGTTCACCAACGATGGACAAGACTTCTGCTTCTGCACAAGCACTATGACAATGGTATCACTTAGCAGACACCTTTCTTTTTTCGGACGATAACCTTTCCGTCATCTTGCTTCGAGATAGGCCGATCTTGTTGTTGTTGTCGCACTTCCGGGGGGACGGATCGTTGCATGATCCGGATAGGGATCCCACCCAGGTCAAAATCTTCCTTCAACCACTTGGTCAGGAACCTCATGTTCGTGTCTGAAAGTTCCGTCTTGCCACTCGTGAACGCGACGAAAGTTGGTGGTCGGGCCTTCACCTGGGTGAAGTACTTTATCTTGGGTTTTGCAGCCTGGTCTTTCCATGAATGCCTGCTCATGACCTGGAAATGATGGAAAGACAGCTAGCTAAACTGTCGGATCTTCTGATCCCGATGTTTCTGCTTGGCGTGTATCGAGATTCGAATGAGCAAGGAATCAAAAGCATTCACCTTGACTAGCCACCGGTTAAGCCGAGCCGTTGACAACCTCGGACACCACTTTTCGTATGCAGTAATGACCTGGTCCCTCACAGCTTGACATCCCCTGCCTTCCAATGCTGAAGTAAACACAACTGGTATTCCAGTCACCTGCAGGTGCAGCCTGTTGAAAAGTAAACTTGATTTGTATTTATATTAGTCTAGAATTATCTAAGAAGTACATATGTGATCTAAAATTATCATGAATGTATGTTGTCCTCTTACAGTTCCATATACACCACAGCAAAATAGAGTTGCCAAAAGAAGAAACAGGACAATTCTCAACATGGCTCGAAGCATGTTGAAGACCAAAAGAATACCCAAGGAATTTTGGGCAGAAGCAGTTGATTGTGCAGTTTATTTGATAAATCGATGTCCTACAAGAAGTGTGTGGAACATGACTCCTCTTGAAGCATGGAGTGGAGTAAAACCCGGCGTATCACATTTGCAAGTATTCGGAAGTATTGCATATGCTCATGTGCAGAGTCAAATGAGATCGAAGCTTGATAATAGGAGTGCCAAGTATATATTCATTGGTTATGACTCTCGATCCAAGGGATACAAGGTGTATGATCCAATCAACTGTAAGGTTGTCATAAGCAGAGACGTGGAGTTCGATGAAGAAGGCATCTGAGATTTTGGTCTTCAAGAAAAGGAATATAATTTTCTCCCTATCTTAGAAGAAGAAGAATCACCAGAACCAGTTGCTTCAGCTACTTCACCACCTCCATCACCTCCAGCAGTGCATCATGATAATCCATCATCATCGGATGAAAATTCAAGTGAGAGGCCATTACGGACGAGGAGTTTATATGATATTTATAAGGATAATGTATCTCTCTTTTGTCTCTTTGCAGATAGTGATCCCATAACCTTCGAAGAAGCTGTGGAAAGTGAAAGATGGAGAAAAGCAATGGATGAAGAAATCAATGCAATAGAAAAGAATAATACCTGGGAGATCGCAACACTTCCGGAGGGACAGAGAGCAATTGGCGTAAAGTGGGTGTACAAAGCCAAGAAAAATGCCAAAGGAGAAGTCAAAAGATACAAAGCAAGATTGGTTGTTAAAGGCTACAACCAAAGAGAAGGCATCAACTATGATGAGGTATTTTCTCCTGTTTCTCGTCTTGAAACTATTAGATTAAATATTTCTCTAGCTGCTCAAAATAGATGGAAAGTTTACCAAATAGATGTTAAGTCTGCATTTCTGAATGGGCATCTTGAAGAGACGGTTTACGTCGAGCAGCCGCCAGGGTATGAAGTCAAAGGACATGGAGATAAAGTTTTAAAGTTGAAAAAAGCTTTATATGGCTTAAAACAAGCACCGAGGGCGTGGTACATCAGAATTGAAAAGTACTTCCAAGAAAATAGTTTCAGTAAGTTTCTGCATGAACATGCTCTCTATGTAAAGGTGAATTAAAAAGGAGATAAGTTGTTCGTCTGCCTTTACGTGGATGATTTGATCTTCACCAGCAATAATCCGACAATGTTTGAAGAATTCAAAAAAGTGATGACGAGTGAATTCGAGATGACAGATATTGGTCTCATGCCATACTATCTTGGGCTTGAAGTGAAACAACAGAGAAATGAGATATTTACATCTCAAGAAGGGTATGCAAGCGAAATTCTTAAGAGATTTAAAATGGATAAATGTAATCCAACGGTTACTCCCATAGAATGCAGCATCAAGCTATCAAAGATTGACGGAGGCAAGAAGGTCAATCCAACTCTTTACAAGAGTTTTGTTGGAAGCTTAAGGTACTTCACATGTACAAGGCCAGATATTCTCTATGGAGTTGGACTTGTCAGTCGTTACATGGAGATACCTACAACTACTCACCTAAAGGTAGCCATGAGAATTTTGCGCTACATAAAAGGTACGCTTGATTTCGGTCTATTTTACTCGTCATCAAACAAGTATCAACTTGTTGGATATAGTGATAACAATTGGGCCGAAAATTTAGATGAAAGAAAAAGTACTACTGGGTTCGTATTTTTTCTCGAAAATACGGGCTTCACCTGGAGTTCGAAGAAGCAACCAATTGTTACACTCTCTACCTGCGAAGCTGAGTACGTCGCAGCAGCATTGTGTGTCTGTCATGCGATATGGTTAAGGAGTTTAATGAAGGAGTTAAAAATGGAGCAGGAAGAACCGACTACGATATATGTGGACAACAAGTCGGCAATAGCTTTAGCAAAGAATCTAGTATTCCACAACCGCAGCAAACACATTGACACACGGTACCATTTTATCAGAGAGTGCATATAGGAGAATAAGGTACAATTGAAATACATGAAGACTCAAGATCAAGTTGCGGATATATTTACGAAGCCACTAAAGAATGAAGTCTTCGTCAAGATGCGAGAAGTACTTGGAGTTATCAGCAAATCAAGTTTAAGGGAGGATGTTGAAAAGTAAACTTGATTTGTATTTATATTAGTCTAGAATTATCTAGGAAGTACATGTGTGATCTAGAGTTATCATGAATGTATTAAAAGTTAAAAATGGCGGGTAGTAAAAGTTTTCTACATAATTATCTAGATAAGTTTAAAGATAAGGTTTATCTGGATAAGATTAGAGATAAGAATTATCTAGATAAGATTAGAGACAATAATAGTTATCTAGATAAGTTTAGAGATAAGGATTAGAATAGTCAAAGGAGGTGAAGCACTCCCTATATATAGGGATGGTGAGCTAGCAATTAGAAATTGTAATTGAGTGACCAAATAAAAGTGAGGTCTTGTAAAAATTAAAGTGTTGTGTAATAAAAAATTTGTGTCCTTCTTGTTAAGTATCAAGAGTATATCCACTAATTTCCAACACAGCCGTGTACTCCCTCAACCAGACACGGGATAAGCTACATGAAACAGAAATGTTGCAACACCTGCATAACGTTCTGCATGTATTTTAGACCGTCGTGATACTTGAAAGCTTCTCATCCGCTGTAATGGAGTATAGATCAGTTACAAGCCAGAATTCCTACAGAACAGCTTCATTCTGGAAGAACGTATGTAAAATGCTAAATATGCATAGTGTGTGGCAACCAGACCTGAGGTATAACTGTCTGAACTTCAGTAGGAACAGCTTCCATAACCTTCTGAAGTAGCCCCGAGTTCTCTTTTCGGCTTAGAATATCCATCTTATTCACAATAACAACCAAAGCACGCCCTTCTTCCACTGCCCTCCTCGCTATGACTACTTCTGCATGTGTCATGCTACGTGGCTTTTGCAATCTAATCACCAGACAGATATAACAAAGAGATGAAAATCGCTCACATTAGTGAATTACTGTAGTAAAAAATATGTAGAGATACCCAACTTGATTTGTATTGAATTGAAGATTGTGATATAAAGTCATTTGACTTTACCCTCCTTCCTTGTTCAGGAAAAAATTACACCAGGATGTAGATAGTAATTCTTAACACAGAGACAATGCTCAACATAAGAGCTTTAGGTAGCCAAACTACGAGATCCATGGTATGGCCTAGCCTGTGTCGAAGATTGTACGAGTGCGCGATGGGATTCGAAAGCTTCTTACCTTTTCGTCTTCGCGCTGTTTTGATAAAACTAAGATAAACGACTAAACGTAAATAAACTTATTCTTATTTCTTGGCTGAATAAATCCTAAATATTGTAGGCATTATATAGCCAAACAATTACAACGAAATAGAAAATATCTAAACATACTCGACTACTGAATTAGAAAATACAAAAGTATATCTACTAATACGAATAGGAAATAACAATAAGACTCCTGATCAAACTAGATACGTAACAATCCAACACTAACAACAAGATAAAACTCAAGGCATACAAGGGAAAGTATTTGATAAAACACAAAATTGCATCTTGTACATGCCTCAAGTTGAAGAGGTAGGTACTTCATGTCATCCTAAGTGACGAAAAAGCGAAGTTTCTTGGAACTTCAACCCATTTTAAGAAACAGCAAGTTCGTGCGCAGAGAACCCACTGAAGAAAAAAGAAAGTGCATCGTACGACTCACCTCTTCGGCGTCTAGTACCAAAGCGACTACATGCGCCCTCATCAGATTTTTTCTTGGTTGCACGATACTAAGTGATGATGGCCCCTGATCCTGCTTTGTCCGGTGCAACCAACCAGCAGTATCAACCTGAATAACGAAGTAAAAGTACATCATGCAACCTAAGAGAATGATCGCCAGTCAAGTTTAGTGGAGGTGGAAAAAAAAGCATATGTATACAAAACTCATCATCGAGCATAGGTTCCCTTTGGTAGCTATTAATCTGATGTATGCCAAATGAGCAAAAGTTTATGCCAGTACAATTCCATAAGTTTGCACCTGCATAACACGAGATTGGATTCTGACTAGACCACAAAACTTAAGCACACTCTAACATTAGTCACTATATCAATCTGAGCAGTATACGATAGACACTAGCTCTCAACCAAATTTTCAATGGTCGTACCTAAACTAGGTAGGATAACCAAGGGAAGCAGTATATCCCAGCGAAAGTGAGAATTCAGATCATCCTAACTTACCAAGTATACTGTTCTTCCTTGAAACTCAAACTGAGCCCGGATTGAATCCCTCGTCAGACCAGACTCTGGACCAACAAGAACACGTTCTTCCTGTAACAATGTGTTAAGCATGGTTGACTTCCCCACATTAGGACGGCCAACAAGTGCAAGCTGCAGTGGCAACTTTGATCCGTCGGCATCACCATATCGTCTTGACAGGTTTCAGGATCAATGCTTTCCATGCACGCACCTAATAGTCAGCCAATAAATGAGTGTTCCAACTCAAATTTACAAGTAATACTTCAACAAAATATTTAATACGAAACATGAGTCTACCGATCTTTTGGTTTAAAAATTAGTGAGGATGCACAGAGCTGGTTGCAGAATATTTCTTCGTGTATAAAATGAATCATTCAAAACAAGCAGCTTAAAAATGAAAGACAAGAAAGCACCTTGCTTTAAAATAATTCTGAATACTTGGCAAAATATTTTTGTTTATTTCACAAAAAAGATACCTTTATGCATCTGCGGAAAGGCTAAAAACCTAATACCACTTTGACTTAGTTGCAGAAAACAATGACTAGCAACTAAGAAACAACAGATACGGTATTTGGTGCCGCACGAGTCGGTGGAATTATTTGACATTAATGTCAGAAGCACCCTGAACGTTCACAAATTGTAATAGATTGGGCGACTTGAGCTCTACGAATTAATTTTGGGACAGGATATGAACTCTCATATTTTAAAATAGTTCCGACAATATTTTCATACCGATAGTGGTCCTCAAAAATCATATGTTCCTATTTATCAGTTATTCTTTTCAAATTAAAAAAAAACTAGAAAGAAAAGGAAAACCATCACAGCACCAAATTGCTAATGAGACATTAACGTCAGAAGCACCCTGAACGTTCACAAAATGTAATATGTAATAACTTTTCCCATGGCAATCTTGTGAATTAATATTAAATACTGTACTTTAATACTACGAAACATAATTTTATTTTTGAAAAAAAGCAACACAAAGTGTAACCAACCAGAGAGCCCAGTCCTAGGAATTTGAATCTAGTGATTATAAATCTAAATAAACAATACTATTGCAACATATATAAAAATAAATTTCTCTAAAAAATATGTATCACAATTTTGTTCTTTTCCCAGAAGGAAATGCCACGAACATATATCCCTTTCGAAACATTTAGTTTACAACTTTTTGGTTGTCTACCCATTTTCTCATAACTTGTTTTTGAATCCGGGCCACCATTAATGGGCCAAAAAAGTAAATATAATTCTAAACTGGACGCTTCTGGGCCTGGGAAAAACCCATTAGCCCAGTCCGTGTAGTATATCCCAACTTGTTGATTTTGACCTAGTATAGACTCATATCGTGCATAGATCCTGATTTTTTTTTAAATAAGGGTATGTATGTATACAATAGGATCCTGCCTGTATCTTATAAAATATATATATATATATATATATATAAATTATATATATATATATATATTAATTAGTAAACCTAATATCAAATTCTCAATTCCAACCTATTCAACATAGAATTTTATTTTAATTTGCTTATTTAGTTCTTTATATTGACATAAAATTAATGAACAAATCAACTGCATCCATATATCGAGTGACTCTTTGCTATTGCTAACAATTAGATTAATTATCTAAATTGAATAATTTTTTAAATAATACATATTCGTGAATCGTTCTATCCTTTCGAGCATTTTATGACCTGTTTTATAACCAAATCCTCAATTTCAAAAGAGAATAAATATAAGTTCAAAACTACCTTACTAGGTGCAAGCTCATAAGCCAAAATTCCTACAATGTAAAATGCTAAATGTGCATAGAAAGTGACAACCAGACCTGAGGTATAACTATCTGAATTTCAGTGGGAACAGCTTCCATAACCTTCTGAAGTAGCTCAGAGTTTTCTTTTCGTCTCAGAATATCTATCGTATTCGCAATAAGAACCAAAGCACGCCCCCTTCTTCCACTGCCCGATACAGCTGGGCCTGAGAGGAAGCTTGGAGGATTCTGACTCGGCCTGAGAGGTAAACGACTGGCCGTTGATGGTGACCGTTGAATGGAACCGGGGCATGTGGTCCGGTACTCCGGCGACCCTCGATCGCATACTCCGACAACAACCACCCTTTCTTCTGACACAGTTCCTCTATCATCGACTTGTTCAGAAGAAAGGGTGGTTGCTGCCGGAGCATGCGACGGCGAGGTTCGCCACATGCCCCGGTTCCATTCAACGGTCACCGTCAACGGAACAAGCACGCCCTTCTTCCATCTGCAGCAATCCTCCTCTGCATTATAGTATATAATGATGTCATAATTATGTAATAATCATGTACCTATTACAGCTGTAACTAATGTAATTATCTAACACAAGGCGAGAAACTAAAGCAGCCATACACAACACAAAACAGGCTCACGGGAAGTGAACGAAGAAAACAAACATCAGAAACTAGAAAAAGGACTAACTATTAACTAATTAATATTCTTGATCGCCTTAGCATCCGTCCAGACAAGGCCAAATGTTGACTCGAACGAGCCCCTATTATAGCTAGGGACGGGGGTGGAAACGATACCGGCCAAAAGGTTGATGAAGTTGGCGTCAGATTGTAAACCCACCAGCACTTGGAGACATTTGCGCACCGTAGGTCCCACTCTAACAAACCGCAGCGGCGCGTGATCGTCCATAACCGGCTTACTGAGGCCGCAAGGGAAGCGGACTCCGGGATTGGCCGGCATGTCCTTGGGCACTCGTGCAATCAGAGCGGACGTTTGGCTGCGAGTAGGCGTGAGCCCGAGGTCGCTCAGAAGCTTCATGTAGGCCTCCGACTCGATCCACCATTCCTGCTCCACGCATTTTCCGTATATCGCAATCTAGAAGTCGCTCTCTTTCTAATGTCCGTAACCTTTTACGCACAGGCTGATGTTGCTTGAGGGCTTGGTTTTCTTCTTGGAGGCGAGAAAACAAGACAGGAGATCCATCTTCTTCTACTTTCTTCTTCTTCTTCTTCTTTAAAAGGCTACTTAGGGTTTTTCTTTTCTTTTCTTTTCAATATGGAGGTTAGATGATGGGATTTAGGGTTTTGTTTGGTTATATATATACATAGGTGTACTGTTTGAGACAATGTAGGACTGTAATTGCTAACTTTTTCGATAATATTTATACAGTTAATCTTTTAACAAAATCTACTAAAAATAAATCATATAAAAATATCATTTCGTAAAATTTAAGCATTGGATTTATTATGTCATATATTAGTATAAAATTATCCCAACACTTGCTATTCCCTAAACTACTTTAACCAGAGACTCCAACTCCAACCCTTCAACCAGAAACCTGAAAGGAACCATCTTTAACCTTCCTAAGCCAAACCCACATCAAAAAAGCCAATCTTTTCCACTTCCCAATCTTCAAAATGTTCGGATAGTTATTTTTTTTTTTTAAACCATTAGCTTTATTACAATGGAAAAACAAATATCACAAACCTATTAGTATTAAGGAGGATGTGATCCATCTCTAATTTGAAGAAGATTTATTTTGCCCATCGATAAAAAAATAGATGCTATTATAACGTGTGTGTTTTTATGGTGGATAACTGTTTTGGATATCCAATATTCTCGTGGGATATCCAAAAAATTTATAATTATTCTTGAAGGTATTTCTCTCCAAAAAAATTACTCAGATAGTGGCGTGTTAATTTGAAAAAAATTTGTTACCTAGTCACACATTTTTAAATCACAATGTAGTGGTGTGCAAATAGGCTAAATCAAATACTACTTAAGTGGAATTTTACCTATAAATTATTTTTAAAATTGTGACGGATATGATGGCAACTTGATCTCATAATTTATTCTTGTTGCATCCCATTTGATGACAAAACAAATAATGTCAAAATCATGTAATCTTCGACTCAATAGGGCATGTTAGTAATGTTAAAATATTTATATTCGCCTAAAACTTTAATACAATTGGTATGTAAAGTTATTTTCACTTAAAATAGAATTCTTCAACTAGAATATGAGTTTTTTGGCTTAATTTGGATTAAATATCTAGAATCTAAATTATACATGATGTAACACTTAAAATTAATGACAATGGGTGTACAATTTAGTTATTCTTTTTATAAGTTAAATTTATATTAATCGCCCAAAAATTATTAATTATTGCGGTAGGCCCAAATGCTAAAAAATGGCAATATTATGAACATAGAGAATTATGCTAAAAAATGTCCGTGTCTCAAGAAGGCTCAATCACCCCTAAGAATATATGCATGAATATGTAGAAAGTGAGTAGAGAATTATGCTCTTATAATTAGCTAAGAAATAAAAAATGACAAGCACATTAACTTATTTAATTCCCTCAACATATAGTAGCTGTGAAAACTGAAGTAATCTTTTTATTAGTTGTTCCTTGAAAAATTATGAATGAGAGACAATGGATTCATTAGTTGTTCCCATCTAAATGTCTTACCTCTGAGAGGTCAGATACCGAGGAGAGAATGGTTAATTTTTTTGTTTATATCATCTAGTATTTATATATTTATTGTATCGACTAATCTAATTTTAAACGGGATGAGAACTTTGAAAGGCCAGTAGAAAATGGTTACGTGTGCATGCTGTCTGGAGCATCCAAAATGAGGACAAGAAAAACACTCTCTCTCATTGCAGACCATGACTTAGGGATTCTCTATTAGAATATGTACTTAGACAGTACTTATCATTGTTAAATGATATATATCTATCTAGTATTTTTGACACTATTGGTGTAACTTCCCTTCAGAGTTTTTGGAAGAATATCAAAACTTTACTTATCAAAAAAAAATCCTGTCGTTTTGGCTTAGTTTGTGGGTGTGCAAGTTTAACGAACTCCCTCGGAGGAGGAATCTTGCCTTTGGTTTTGTTGTGTTAGAAAGGGAATGACAATATCAGAGGGTCACCACCTAGATAATAAATATAGGAACCAATATAGTATAATATATTTTTATATCCAAAATTTTAATACAACTAATATGTGAATTTTTCTCACTTAATAATAAGACTTTAAAATTCTTCGTTTTCCAATGCTAAATTTTCCAATAAAAATTATTTTACATAATCTCTAGCTAGTATTTGAAAGGAAAAGCCAGTTTTCATGAGGTCATTTTTCTATAACATAAAAAATATTCAAATGTAGAAGTTTTGACCGAACCAAGTATATAGTGTCATCTATCTTTTTTATCTCTTCAGCTATTTGTTATGAATGTTTAAACATCTATATTTTTGCCTCGCTGCAGTAACACACACATTTTGGTTGTGTGTGTTAATTAAGTTGAAGAATTAACTTATTGATTAGTATATATACCTCAATAGCTCTGAAAACAGCCCTATGTGACACTTAAATATTTTTGAAGTTACCAGCAAAAAAAAATATTTTTGAAGTACATAGGCCGGGTATAATAACCTTCCAATGGATGTCTTGTGAATTAATATGATTGATATTCACATTATCCACATGCCTACATAATTTTTCTGACAAAATGTCAGTCTTAAATACTTTAATACAACGAAACATAATTTTATTTTTGAAAAAAGCCACACAAAGTATAACCAACCGTAGACCCCAAGCATAGAATTTGAATCTATTGATTATGAATCCAAAAAAATTAATTTACAGCATTTTGGCTGTCTACCCCTTTTCTTCTCATAACTGGGCCACCATTGATGGGCTAGAAAAAGTAAATATGCTTCTGGGCCTGAAACAAAACCCCTTAGCCCAGACCATTTACGGGTAGCACCAAGTTCACCAACGATGGACAAGATTTCTGCTTCTGCACAAGCACTATGACTATGGTATCACTTAGCAGCCACCTTTCTTTTTTCGGACGATAACCTTTCCGTCATCTTGCTTCGAGATAGGCCGATCTTGTTGTTGTTGTCGCACTTCCGGGGGACGGATCGTTGCATGATCCGGATAGGGATCCCACCCAGGTCAAAATCTTCCTTCAACGACTTGGCCTAGAATGGCCTTCTCATGTGTAAATAATGGAGTATCCCTTGTTCCCTAAACTTCATGGGAGCATAGATCAGTTGAATTCTTTAACCCGCACATTTTTTCCTTCATTCATTAAGGACTAGAGCTTCTCATCTTCCAAACCCAAAAGGCCAGAAAACAAAGTCACAATTCAATATGGGAGCTATGTCACAAGGTTACTGGTCCTTTGTTAATAAATGATGAATGTCAATAAATTTTAATACAATAGAATCAGATTAAAACAGTAGGGGAATGGCATCCTCCTCCCTTGAAGCTGAAATCGATGCTATCCGGATGGGTGATGCTATCCGGATGGGTATTTGAATCGCGCAATGGTGTCAACCCTCCTTCCGATTGTGATTGAATCCGACTGCCTTGTTGCGGTGAACTTCATCAACGGGGTGTCGACTTCTTTAGATTGGCAACTCGAAAACTTTGCCTCTTTAGCCAGACTTGACCTTAGTCTTTTGTGCTCTTGTAGCCTCGTTCATGTTCCGCGTTCGGCTAATGAGGTGGTCAATTGGGTGGCAACCATTAATAGAGTGGGTCTATGTGCACCTAATTGGACTCTTCATCTGCCGCCAGACCTTTTGACTCTTTTATGTTCGAATTTTTCGACGTAATGGTTAATATAAAAACAGGGTAATTCTAATATAAAAAAATATCGCTCAACCAAATTTTCATAATCACTAGTGGTACTAAACTAGGGAAGGATAACCAAAACAGTATCTGATAAAAGTAATATGCTCTACAGCAATCCTCCTCTGCATTCTAGTATATAATGGTGTCATAATTGTGTAATAATCATGTAACTAATGTAATTATCTAACAATGCTCGATAATCAAGTCTTAATTAACAAACCTCAGAAACTAGAAAAACTTCAAATATCAAGGACTAACTATTAATTATTTAATTAACCCTTAGCATCCGTCCAGACAAGGCCAAATGTTGACTCGAACGAGTCCCTATTATAGCTAGGGACGGTGATGGACACGATAGCGGCCAAGAGGTTGATGAAGGTGGCGTCAAGTTGGCACCCCACCAGCATTTGGAGACATTTGCGCAAATTTGGTTGCACTCTAACGAACCGCAGCGGCGCGTAATCGTCCATTCCCGGCGTACTAAGGCGGCAAGGGAAGCGGACTCCCGGGTTGACCGGCATGTCCTTGGGCACTTGTGCAATCAGAGCGGACGCTTGGCTGCGAGTAAGCGTGAGCCCGAGGTCGCTCAGAAGCTTCATGTAGGCCTCCGACTCGATCCACCAGTCCTGCTCCACGCATTTTCCGTATATCGCAATCTCGAAGTCGCTCTCTTTGTAGTGTCCGTAACCTCTTACGCACATGCTGATGTTGCTTGAGGGCTTGGTTTTCTTCTTGGAGGCGAGAAAACAAGACAGGAGATCCATCTTCTTCTTCTTTAAAAGGCTACTTCGGGTTTTTCTTTTCTTTTCAATGTGGAGGATAGATGATGGGATTTAGGGTTTTGTTTGGTTATATATATATAGACGATAAATAGGTGTACTGTTTGAGACAATATAGGACTGTAATTCCTAACTTATTGAGCTGAGGACTCGGATTGTCGATAGAAGAAAATTTCTCTGAAGATGAAGCCTCCGGGTAGTTGGACAGTCGTTAGATATCTGAGGGTTGCTCATCTACTTTCTCTTTATCAATCCCAAACAAACTACTTCTTCGATAATATTTATACAGTTAATCTTTTAACAAAATCTACTAAAAATAAATCATATAAAATTTATCAAAAAATATTGTTTCGTAAAATTTAAACATTCGATTTGTTATGTCATTTTAGTATAAAATTATCCCAAAACTTGCTATTCCCTAAACAACTTTAACCAGAGACTCCTACTATAACCATTCAACCAACCTGAAAGGAACCATCTTTAACCTTCCTAAGCCAAACCCACATCAAAAAATCCAATCTTTTCCACTTCCCAATCTTCAAAATGTTCGGATAGTTATTAAAAAAACCATTAGCTTTATTACAACGGAAAAACAAATATCACAAACCTATTAGTATTAAGGAGGATGTGATCAATCTTTGATTTGAAGAAGATTTATTTTGTCCATCGATAAAAATATACGATGCTATTATAACGTGTGTGTTTTTTATGCTGGATAACTGTTTTGGATATCCAATATTCTCGTGGGATATCCAAAAATTTTATAATTATTCTTGAAGGTATTTCTATCTAAAAAATTTACTCAAGTAGTGGCGTGTCAATTTGAAATTTTTTTGTTACGTAGTCAAACATTTTGAAATTACAAGGTATTGGTTTGCAAATAGGCGAAACCAAAGACTAATTAAGTAGACTTTTACCTATAAATTATTTTAAAAATTGTGACGGATATGATGGTAACTTGATCTCATAAATTATTCTTGTCGCCTGAGCTCCCATTTGATGACAGAACAAATAATGTCAAAGTGAAATAGATGTAATCTTGGACTCAATGAGACATGCTATAAATGTTAAAATCTTCATATTTGCCTAAAATTTTAATGCAATTGGTATGTAAAGTTATTTTCACTTAAAATGGAATTCTTCAATTAGAATATGAGTTTTTTGGCTTAATTTGGATTAAATATGTAGAATCTAAATTATACCTGATGTAACACTTAAAATTAATGACAATGGGTGTACAATTTAGTTATTCTTTTTATAAGTTAAATTTATATCAATTACCCAAAAAATAATAACAACGGCGGTAGGCCCAAATGCTCAAAAAGGGCAATATTATGAACATAGAGAATTATGCTAAAAAAGTCCGTGTCTCAAAAAGGCCCAATTACCCCTAAGAATATATGCATGAATATGTAGCAAGTGAGTAGAGAATTATGCTCTTATAATTAGCTAAGAAATAAAAAATGACAATCACATTAACTAATTTAATTCCCTCAACATATAGGAGCTGTGAAAACTGAAGTAAACTTTTTATTAGTTATTCCTTAAAAAATGATGAATGAGAGACAATGGATTCATTAGTTGTTCCCATCTAAATGTCTTACCCTCTGAGAGGTCAGATACCGAGGAGCGAATGGTACTTTTTTGTTTACATCATCTAGTATTTATACATTCATTGTACTGACTAATCTAGTTTTAAACGGATGAGAAGTTTGAAAAGTGAAGAAAGAATGGTTACGTGTGCATGTTGGCTGGTGCATCCAAAATGAGGACAAGAAAAACATTGTCTCTCATTGCAGGACATGACGGTATCTTAGGGATTCTCTATTGGAATATATACTTCGATAGTGTTTATCATTGTTAAATGATGTGTGTTTATCTAATACTTTTGACACTATTAGTGTAACTTCTTTTAGGAGTTTTTGAAAAAATATCAAAACTTTACTTATAAAAAAATATTATCTCGTTTTGGCTTAGTTTGTGGTTGTGCAAGTTTAACGAACTCCCTCCTCGGAGGAATCTTGTTTTTGGTTTTGTTGTGTTAGAAAGGAAATGTCAATATCATAGGGTCACCACCTAGATATTAAATACAGGAACCAATATAGTATAATGTACTTTTTATATCCAAAATCTTAATACAACTAATATGTGAATTTTTCTCACTTAATAATAAGACTTTACAATTCTTCGTTTTCCAATGAGAAATTTTCCAACAAAAACTATTTTACATAATCTCTAGCTAGTACTTGAAAGGAAAAGCCAATTTTCATGAGATCATTTTTCTATAACATAAAAAATATTCAAATGTAGATGTTTCGACCAAACCACGTATGTTGTGTCATCTATCTTTTTTATGAGCAATGTTTTAAAATTCGCAGTCCAATCAGTCGGACCGCTACCTAGGATCAAATCCTGGTCAAATTTTGCATAAAACCCAACAAGTGGTTCGACCGGCCAAAATTTGGTCAGACCGCTGGTCAGGTACTTTCGGGTGACCCAGTTTGCCTGGATCATAAAATTTTGTGTTTATTTTTTCCATTTTATCGGATTTAATTTGGAAACAAAATCTCAACTTCCACGCTCGGAGCGTGGACATCACTTTTGGATCACAACAAACTTATTTTTGTAACAATTCTCGATAATATGTCAACTAAATTAAATAAATTGGACTAATATGTCGAACATGAAAACTTGTATAATCATCTTCTTGTACTTCTAGACTTGTTTAATTCATGTTTGAAGAATTTGTTTGGATAAATTGCAAAGCAAAGTTGCTAAATGTTTGAACTTATTTGGTATTTTATGCTAAATTAAATTTATTAGACCATATTTACTAATATAAACA
Organism: Hypericum androsaemum; assembly: GCA_963995505.1. Classification (NCBI taxonomy): domain Eukaryota; kingdom Viridiplantae; phylum Streptophyta; class Magnoliopsida; order Malpighiales; family Hypericaceae; genus Hypericum; species Hypericum androsaemum. The sequence continues at coordinate 2,123,161 of OZ023199.1, forward strand.
TAAATAAAAGTTTTGGTCTGACCGGTCTGACCAGGTGAATCATAAATTTTAAGAATTCCGGGTCACCTTCCAAGTCAGTTTTAAAAATACTGGTTATGAGTGTTTAAAGATCTATATTTTTGCCTCGCTGCCGTAACACACACATATTTTGGCTGTGTGTTAATTGAGTTGAAGAAGTAACTTATTGATTAGTATATATCTCTCAATAGCTCCGAAATCAGCCCTATGTGAGACTTTAAATATTTTTGAAGTTACCACGAAAAAAAAATTGAAGTACGTAGGCAATGGGTATAATAACTTTCACATGGATGTCTTGTGAATTGATATTCAGATTATCCACATGCCTATATAATTCGTCTGCCAAAATTTCAGTCTTAAATACTTTAATACAACGAAACATAATTTTATTTTTGAAAAAAGCCACACAAAGTATAACCAACCGTAGACCCCAAGCCTAGAATTTGAATCTATTGATTATGAATCCAAAAAAATTAATTTACAGCATTTTGGCTGTCTACCCCTTTTCTTCTCATAACTGGGCCACCATTGATGGGCTAGAAAAAGTAAATATGCTTCTGGTCCTGAAACAAAACCCCTTAGCCCAGACCATTTACGGGTAGCACCAAGTTCACCAACGATGGACAAGACTTCTGCTTCTGCACAAGCACTATGACTATGGTATCACTTAGCAGACACCTTTCTTTTTTCGGACGATAACCTTTCCGTCATCTTGCTTCGAGATAGGCCGATCTTGTTGTTGTTGTCGCACTTCCGGGGGACGGATCGTTGCATGATCCGGAAAGGGATCCCACCCAGGTCAAAATCTTCCTTCAACGACTTGGTCAGGAACCTCAAGTCCGTGTCTGAAAGTTCCGTCTTGCCGCTCTTGAACGCGACGAAAGTTGGTGGTCGGGCCTTCACCTGGGTGAAGTACTTTATCTTGGGTTTTGCAGCCTGGTCTTTCCATGAATGCCTGCTCATGACCTGGAAATGATGGAAAGACAGCTAGCTAAACTGTCGGATCTTCTGATCCCGATGTTTCTGCTTGGCGTGTATCGAGATTCGAATGAGCAAGGAATCAAAAGCATTCACCTTGACTAGCCACCGGTTAAGCCGAGCCGTTGACAACCTCGGACACCACTTTTCGTATGCAGTAATGACCTGGTCCCTCACAGCTTGACATCCCCTGCCTTCCAATGCTGAAGTAAACACAAATGGTATTCCAGTCACCTGCAGGTGCAGCCTGTTGAAAAGTAAACTTGATTTGTATTTATATTAGTCTAGAATTATCTAAGAAGTACATATGTGATCTAAAATTATCATGAATGTATGTCGTCCTCTTACAGTTCCATATACACCACAGCAAAATAGAGTTGCCGAAAGAAGAAACAGGACAATTCTCAACATGGCTCGAAGCATGTTGAAGACCAAAAGAATACCCAAGGAGTTTTGGGCAGAAGCAGTTGATTGTGCAGTTTATTTGATAAACCGATGTCCTACAAGAAATGTGTGGAACATGACTCCTCTTGAAGCATGGAGTGGAGTAAAACCCGGCGTATCACATTTGCAAGTATTCGGAAGTATTGCATATGCTCATGTGCAGAGTCAGATGAGATCGAAGCTTGATAATAGGAGTGCCAAGTATATATTCATTGGTTATGACTCTCGATCCAAGGGATACAAGGTGTATGATCCAATCAACTGTAAGGTTGTCATAAGCAGAGATGTGGAGTTCGATGAAGAAGGCATCTGAGATTTTGGTCTTCAAGAAAAGGAATATAATTTTCTCCCTATCTTAGAAGAAGAAGAATCACCAGAACCAGTTGCTTCAGCTACTTCACCACCTCCATCACTTCCAGCAGTGCATCATGATAATCCATCATCATCGGATAAAAATTCAAGTGAGAGGCCATTATGGACAAGGAGTTTAGATGATATTTATAAGGATAATGTATCTCTCTTTTATCTCTTTGCAGATAGTGATCCCATAACCTTCGAAGAAGCTGTGTAAAGTGAAAGATGGAGAAAAGCAATGGATGAAGAAATCAATGCAATAGAAAAGAATAATACCTGGGAGCTCGCAACACTTCCAGAGGGACAGAGAGCAATTGGCGTAAAGTGGGTGTACAAAGCCAAGAAAAATGCCAAAGGAGAAGTCAAAAGATACAAAGCAAAATTGGTTGTTAAAGGCTACAACCAAAGAGAAGGCATCAACTATGATGAGGTATTTTCTCCTGTTTCTCGTCTTGAAACTATTAGATTAAATATTTCTCTAGCTGCTCAAAATAGATGAAAAGTTTACCAAATAGATGTTAAGTCTGCATTTCTGAATGGGCATCTTGAAGAGACGGTTTACGTCGAGCAGCCGCCAGGGTATGAAGTCAAAGGACATGGAGATAAAGTTTTAAAGTTGAAAAAAGCTTTATATGGCTTAAAACAAGCACCGAGGGCGTGGTACAGCAGAATTGAAAAGTACTTCCAAGAAAATGGTTTCAGTAAGTTTCTGCATGAACATGCTCTCTATGTAAAGGTGAATTAAAAAGGAGATAAGTTGTTCGTCTGCCTTTACGTGGATGATTTGATCTTCACCAGCAATAATCCGACAATGTTTGAAGAATTCAAAAAAGTGATGACGAGTGAATTCGAGATGACAGATATTGGTCTCATGCCATACTATCTTGGGCTTGAAGTGAAACAACAGAGAAATGAGATATTTACATCTCAAGAAGGGTATGCAAGCGAAATTCTTAAGAGATTTAAAATGGATAAATGTAATCCAACGGTTACTCCCATAGAATGCAGCATCAAGCTATCAAAGATTGACGGAGGCAAGAAGGTCAATCCAACTCTTTACAAGAGTTTTGTTGGTAGCTTAAGGTACTTAACATGTACAAGGCCAGATATTCTCTATGGAGTTGGACTTGTCAGTCGTTACATGGAGATACCTACAACTACTCACCTAAAGGTAGCCATGAGAATTTTGCGCTACATACAAGGTACGCTTGATTTTGGTCTATTTTACTCGTCATCGGACAAGTATCAACTTGTTGGATATAGTGATAGCGATTGGGCCGGAGATTTAGATGAAAGAAAAAGTACTACTGGGTTCATATTTTTACTCGGAGATACGGGCTTTACCTGGAGTTCGAAGAAGCAACCAATTGTTACACTCTCTACCTGCGAAGCTGAGTACGTCACAGCAGCATTGTGTGTCTGTCATGCGATATGGTTAAGGAGTTTAATGAAGGAGTTAAAAATAGAGCAGGAAGAACCGACTATGATATATGTGGACAACAAGTTGTGATATAAAGTCATTTGACTTTACCCTCCTTCCTTGTTCAGGAAAAAATTACACCAGGATGTAGATAGTAATTCTTAACACAGAGACAATGCTCAACATAAGAGCTTTAGGTAGCCAAACTACGAGATCCATGGTATGGCCTAGCCTGTGTCGAAGATTGTACGAGTACGCGGTGGGATTCGAAGGCTTCTTGCCTTTTCGTCCTCGCGCTGTTTTGATAAAACTAAGATAAACGACTAAACGTAAATAAACTTGTTCTTATTTTTTGGCTGAATAAATCCTAAATATTGTAGGCATTATATAGCCAAACAATTAGAACGAAATAGGAAATATCTAAACATACTCGACTACTGAATTAGAAAATACAAAAGTATATCTACTAATAGGAATAGGAAATAACAATAAGACTCCTAATCAAACTAGATACGTAACAATCCAACACTAACAACAAGATAAAACTCAAGGCATACAAGGGAAAGTATTTGATAAAACACAAAATTGCATCTTGTACATGCCTCAAGTTGAAGAGGTAGGTACTTCATGTCATCCTAAGTGACGAAAAAGCGAAGTTTCTTGGAACTTCAACCCATTTTAAGAAACAGCAAGTTCGTGCGCAGAGAACCCACTGAAGAAAAAAGAAAGTGCATCGTACGACTCACCTCTTCGGCGTCTAGTACCAAAGCGACTACATGCGCCCTCATCAGATTTTTTCTTGGTTGCACGATACTAAGTGATGATGGCCCCTGATCCTGCTTTGTCCGGTGCAACCAACCAGCAGTATCAACCTGAATAACGAAGTAAAAGTACATCATGCAACCTAAGAGAATGATCGCCAGTCAAGTTTAGTGGAGGTGGAAAAAAAAGCATATGTATACAAAACTCATCATCGAGCATAGGTTCCCTTTGGTAGCTATTAATCTGATGTATGCCAAATGAGCAAAAGTTTATGCCAGTACAATTCCATAAGTTTGCACCTGCATAACACGAGATTGGATTCTGACTAGACCACAAAACTTAAGCACACTCTAACATTAGTCACTATATCAATCTGAGCAGTATACGATAGACACTAGCTCTCAACCAAATTTTCAATGGTCGTACCTAAACTAGGTAGGATAACCAAGGGAAGCAGTATATCCCAGCGAAAGTGAGAATTCAGATCATCCTAACTTACCAAGTATACTGTTCTTCCTTGAAACTCAAACTGAGCCCGGATTGAATCCCTCGTCAGACCAGACTCTGGACCAACAAGAACACGTTCTTCCTGTAACAATGTGTTAAGCATGGTTGACTTCCCCACATTAGGACGGCCAACAAGTGCAAGCTGCAGTGGCAACTTTGATCCGTCGGCATCACCATATCGTCTTGACAGGTTTCAGGATCAATGCTTTCCATGCACGCACCTAATAGTCAGCCAATAAATGAGTGTTCCAACTCAAATTTACAAGTAATACTTCAACAAAATATTTAATACGAAACATGAGTCTACCGATCTTTTGGTTTAAAAATTAGTGAGGATGCACAGAGCTGGTTGCAGAATATTTCTTCGTGTATAAAATGAATCATTCAAAACAAGCAGCTTAAAAATGAAAGACAAGAAAGCACCTTGCTTTAAAATAATTCTGAATACTTGGCAAAATATTTTTGTTTATTTCACAAAAAAGATACCTTTATGCATCTGCGGAAAGGCTAAAAACCTAATACCACTTTGACTTAGTTGCAGAAAACAATGACTAGCAACTAAGAAACAACAGATACGGTATTTGGTGCCGCACGAGTCGGTGGAATTATTTGACATTAATGTCAGAAGCACCCTGAACGTTCACAAATTGTAATAGATTGGGCGACTTGAGCTCTACGAATTAATTTTGGGACAGGATATGAACTCTCATATTTTAAAATAGTTCCGACAATATTTTCATACCGATAGTGGTCCTCAAAAATCATATGTTCCTATTTATCAGTTATTCTTTTCAAATTAAAAAAAAACTAGAAAGAAAAGGAAAACCATCACAGCACCAAATTGCTAATGAGACATTAACGTCAGAAGCACCCTGAACGTTCACAAAATGTAATATGTAATAACTTTTCCCATGGCAATCTTGTGAATTAATATTAAATACTGTACTTTAATACTACGAAACATAATTTTATTTTTGAAAAAAAGCAACACAAAGTGTAACCAACCAGAGAGCCCAGTCCTAGGAATTTGAATCTAGTGATTATAAATCTAAATAAACAATACTATTGCAACATATATAAAAATAAATTTCTCTAAAAAATATGTATCACAATTTTGTTCTTTTCCCAGAAGGAAATGCCACGAACATATATCCCTTTCGAAACATTTAGTTTACAACTTTTTGGTTGTCTACCCATTTTCTCATAACTTGTTTTTGAATCCGGGCCACCATTAATGGGCCAAAAAAGTAAATATAATTCTAAACTGGACGCTTCTGGGCCTGGGAAAAACCCATTAGCCCAGTCCGTGTAGTATATCCCAACTTGTTGATTTTGACCTAGTATAGACTCATATCGTGCATAGATCCTGATTTTTTTTTAAATAAGGGTATGTATGTATACAATAGGATCCTGCCTGTATCTTATAAAATATATATATATATATATATATATATAAATTATATATATATATATATATTAATTAGTAAACCTAATATCAAATTCTCAATTCCAACCTATTCAACATAGAATTTTATTTTAATTTGCTTATTTAGTTCTTTATATTGACATAAAATTAATGAACAAATCAACTGCATCCATATATCGAGTGACTCTTTGCTATTGCTAACAATTAGATTAATTATCTAAATTGAATAATTTTTTAAATAATACATATTCGTGAATCGTTCTATCCTTTCGAGCATTTTATGACCTGTTTTATAACCAAATCCTCAATTTCAAAAGAGAATAAATATAAGTTCAAAACTACCTTACTAGGTGCAAGCTCATAAGCCAAAATTCCTACAATGTAAAATGCTAAATGTGCATAGAAAGTGACAACCAGACCTGAGGTATAACTATCTGAATTTCAGTGGGAACAGCTTCCATAACCTTCTGAAGTAGCTCAGAGTTTTCTTTTCGTCTCAGAATATCTATCGTATTCGCAATAAGAACCAAAGCACGCCCCCTTCTTCCACTGCCCGATACAGCTGGGCCTGAGAGGAAGCTTGGAGGATTCTGACTCGGCCTGAGAGGTAAACGACTGGCCGTTGATGGTGACCGTTGAATGGAACCGGGGCATGTGGTCCGGTACTCCGGCGACCCTCGATCGCATACTCCGACAACAACCACCCTTTCTTCTGACACAGTTCCTCTATCATCGACTTGTTCAGAAGAAAGGGTGGTTGCTGCCGGAGCATGCGACGGCGAGGTTCGCCACATGCCCCGGTTCCATTCAACGGTCACCGTCAACGGAACAAGCACGCCCTTCTTCCATCTGCAGCAATCCTCCTCTGCATTATAGTATATAATGATGTCATAATTATGTAATAATCATGTACCTATTACAGCTGTAACTAATGTAATTATCTAACACAAGGCGAGAAACTAAAGCAGCCATACACAACACAAAACAGGCTCACGGGAAGTGAACGAAGAAAACAAACATCAGAAACTAGAAAAAGGACTAACTATTAACTAATTAATATTCTTGATCGCCTTAGCATCCGTCCAGACAAGGCCAAATGTTGACTCGAACGAGCCCCTATTATAGCTAGGGACGGGGGTGGAAACGATACCGGCCAAAAGGTTGATGAAGTTGGCGTCAGATTGTAAACCCACCAGCACTTGGAGACATTTGCGCACCGTAGGTCCCACTCTAACAAACCGCAGCGGCGCGTGATCGTCCATAACCGGCTTACTGAGGCCGCAAGGGAAGCGGACTCCGGGATTGGCCGGCATGTCCTTGGGCACTCGTGCAATCAGAGCGGACGTTTGGCTGCGAGTAGGCGTGAGCCCGAGGTCGCTCAGAAGCTTCATGTAGGCCTCCGACTCGATCCACCATTCCTGCTCCACGCATTTTCCGTATATCGCAATCTAGAAGTCGCTCTCTTTCTAATGTCCGTAACCTTTTACGCACAGGCTGATGTTGCTTGAGGGCTTGGTTTTCTTCTTGGAGGCGAGAAAACAAGACAGGAGATCCATCTTCTTCTACTTTCTTCTTCTTCTTCTTCTTTAAAAGGCTACTTAGGGTTTTTCTTTTCTTTTCTTTTCAATATGGAGGTTAGATGATGGGATTTAGGGTTTTGTTTGGTTATATATATACATAGGTGTACTGTTTGAGACAATGTAGGACTGTAATTGCTAACTTTTTCGATAATATTTATACAGTTAATCTTTTAACAAAATCTACTAAAAATAAATCATATAAAAATATCATTTCGTAAAATTTAAGCATTGGATTTATTATGTCATATATTAGTATAAAATTATCCCAACACTTGCTATTCCCTAAACTACTTTAACCAGAGACTCCAACTCCAACCCTTCAACCAGAAACCTGAAAGGAACCATCTTTAACCTTCCTAAGCCAAACCCACATCAAAAAAGCCAATCTTTTCCACTTCCCAATCTTCAAAATGTTCGGATAGTTATTTTTTTTTTTTAAACCATTAGCTTTATTACAATGGAAAAACAAATATCACAAACCTATTAGTATTAAGGAGGATGTGATCCATCTCTAATTTGAAGAAGATTTATTTTGCCCATCGATAAAAAAATAGATGCTATTATAACGTGTGTGTTTTTATGGTGGATAACTGTTTTGGATATCCAATATTCTCGTGGGATATCCAAAAAATTTATAATTATTCTTGAAGGTATTTCTCTCCAAAAAAATTACTCAGATAGTAGCGTGTTAATTTGAAAAAAAATTTGTTACCTAGTCACACATTTTGAAATCACAAAGTAGTGGTGTGCAAATAAGGTAAACTAAAGCAACTACATGCGCCCTCGTCAGATTTTTTCTTGATTGCACTATACTAAGTGATGATGGCCCTTTATCCTGCTTTGTCCGGTGCAACCAACCAGCAGTATCAACCTGAATAGCGAAGCAAAAGTACATCATCCAACCTAAAAGGATGATCGCCAGTCAAGTTTAGTGGAGATGGAAGAAGAAAGCATATGTATACGAAATTCATCGTCAAGCATAAGTTCCCTTTGCTAACTATTAATCTAATGTATACCAAATGAGCAAAATTTTATGCCAGTACAATTCTATAAGTTTGCACTTGCATAACACAAGATTAGACCACAAAATTTCCGCACATTCTAACCTCGGTCATTATATCAAACTGAGCAGCATACATGAGACCACTATCTCTCAACCAAATTTTCATAATCACTGGCGGTACTAAACTAGGTAGGAACCAAAGCAAGCAGGATCTCCCAGCGAAAGTGAGAATTCAAATCATCCTAAACTCACCAAGTACACCGTTCTTCCTTGAAACTCAAACTGAGCCCGGATTGAATCCCTCGTCAAACCTGACTCTGGACCAACAAGAACGCGGTCTTCCTGTAACAATGTGTTAAGCATGGTTGACTTCCTCACATTAGGCCGGCCAACAAGTGCAAGCTGCAGTGGCAACTTTGATTCGTCGGCATCACCAAGACTATCATCTTGACAAGTTCCAGGATCATTGCTTTCCATACACGCACCTAATAGTCAGCCAACAAATGAGCGTTCTAACTCAAATTTAGAGTAATACTTCAACAAAATATTTAATAGCAAACATGAGTCTATGGTCTTTTGGTTTAAGAAATTAGTGAGGATGCACCGAGCTGGTTGCAGAAACATTTCTTCATGTATAAAATGAATCATTCAAAACAAGCAGCTTAAAAATGAAAGACAAGAAAGCACCTTGCTTTAAAATAATTCTGAATACTTGGCAAAATATTTTTGTTTATTTCACAAAAAAGATACCTTTATGCATCTGCGGAAAGGCTAAAAACCTAATGCCACTTTGACTTAGTTGCAGAAAACAATGACTGGCAACTAAGAAACAACAGATACGGTATTTGGTGCCGCACGAGTCGGTGGAATTATTTGACATTAATGTCAGAAGCACCCTGGACGTTCACAAAATGTAATAGATTGGGCGACTTGAGCTCTACGAATTAATTTTGGGACAGGATATGAACTCTGATATTTTAAAATAGTTCAGACTTTGTTTTCATATTGGTGCTCCTCAAAAATCGTATGTTCCCATTATCAGTTATTCTTTTCGAATTTAAAAAAAAACTAGAAAGAAAAGGAAATCATCACAGCACCAAGTTGCTAATAAACACTAGTTGATAAAGAACCATAAGATAAACAACAAACCAATTACCATTTAAGACATGACGCATGTGATCCTCGAGCAGAGGCTGAAGGACATCATGAAGTTCTGTCATTCCAAGACCAGTCTCAGCTGATATGGCAATCTATCAAGTCTCTCCTGTAATGCATTCCAAACAGAGCAATAAGAAGATCGCCCAGTAACAAAGCAATCTAAAGCAAGATGCAAATAGGTGATTGAGACTGCAACACTTCACTTTATGAGGGATAAGAAATCCTAAAAGGTTTTCGGAGAAGTAAAATGCCACTTTCTTATGACTAGCTGAACAATTCATTGACCTTGTGCATTAAGAAAAGGGAGGGAATTTTAGGCCTGACCCACAGAAAAGCATACTCTCAAAATTTCAGTACATATTATGGGCTAACCTTGCATCTACGACGAACACAACAAACTGAATCCTCGATAGAACATTTGCTGTCATGCCAGCTGTCCTTCCTAGAATAGACTCTGACGTTGCTTCGGTTTCTAATCCAGCAGAGTCCAACACTCTAAACCGCAGGTTGCCTAGTTTTGCGAGTCCTTCTCGTATGTCCCGTGTGACATGGTCACCTGGAGTGTTACTGCGGTGAAACGGTAAAAGCCCACTGATAACTGAAGAGGGAGTAGTTGGATAAACCTCCGGGGTGAGAAGTGTGAATTTATTCGAGGTCGATGATGCTCTCTCTGATGCAGCGTTGGCGCGAGTTCTTGAAAAGTTGTGGACTTATATGGGCCTCTGTTCACCCACCAGGCCCACATATAATCCCAGACCCACCAGTTGGTGGATTAGTGGGCCGAAATGCCCTTGTGAAGTTAATTGGTGAAAAAATGAATCATAAAGATTATAATTTTTTTTAATATGGCTTTAAAAACTAAACTTAAGTAATAGGAGAGTTACAATACATCAAAAGTAAATTACATAAGACATAGACGAATAGAGTATAAGCTAGACATAACAAGGCCCATAATGAATAACATGTTATTAATTTTTTATATCGGTAATCATTCGGTTAGATCTATTTCCGTAGAAATGTCGTCAACTATGGTAGCTATTAGTGTGATCATGAAAAAACTAATTTCACCACTTTGTCATCGGCGGATTAAAAATTACAATGCTCGAAAAAATAAGGCAAACCAGTCTTGGGAATAATGTTACGGAGAGTAAGTTTTTTTTTCAGAAAACATAGATATATTCCCTAAATAGAAAAAATTTTAATTAAAAATTTTAAAAAAAAATTAAGGAGACACCCATAAGCGGGTCCACTCCATTTGTTTGTAATTTTTTTAAATTTCGGTCGATCGAACTCAATCGGCTTTTGACTTCGAATGAATTTTTGACATCGTTACACTCCGTATTTAGAAAAGTTATAAACTATAAAGTTGTAGATATACGTCTCAGCTTTGCATAGCAACTTGAATTAACTCAATCGGAATCCGGAGTAAAAATTTGTATCTCCCAACCGAAATTAGTCGATCGAACTTGATCGGCTTTTGACTTCAAATTTATTTTTGACATCCTTACACTTTGAATTTGGAAAAGTTATAAACTACAAAGTTGTAGATATATATCTCATCTTTGCACAAAAATTTGAATTATCTCAATCGGACTCCGGAGTAAGAAGTTGCAAAAATTATTTTTTCAATCAAAGTACAAGAGAAGAAAAAAAATAATTTTTGCAACTTCTTACTCCGGAGTCCGATTGGTTTGATTCAAATTTTTATGCAAAGCTGAGATGTATATCTATAACTTTGTAGTTTATAACTTTTCCAAATAGGGAGTATAACAATGTCGAAAATTTATTTGAAGTCAAAAGCCGATCGGGTTTGATCGACTGATTTTGGTTGGGAGACACAAATTTTTACTCCGGAGTCTGATTGAATTGATTCAAATTTCTATGCAAAGCTGAGATATATATCTACAACTTTGTAGTTTATAACTTTTCTAAATACAGAGTGTAACGATGTCAAAAATTCATTTGAAGTCAAAAGTCGATCGAGCTCGATCGACCAAAAAAATAAAATTTTTAAAAAATTGGAGGGGAGGCGACCTATAAGCAGGTAGGGAGGCGACCTGTACATAGGTCGCTCCCTTTTTTTAAATTTTGAATTAAAATTTTGTCTATTTTAAAAATATATTAAAATTTTACCTATTTAGAAAATATATCTAAGTTTTTTTTGCCTATTTTGGAAGAAAAAAACCTCGAGGGTAAGCCTTGGTCCCACGGGGAAGTAGGTGACAGAAATGGGAGGAATTTTCTTGGACTTGTTCCTCTTCAACCCTTGGAATTGTCCCTCCATATATTCCCCCATCTTCGGTACCTTTTCCCATTTATTTCTCTTCACAGGCAAGCTCCCAAGAAACAAGCAGTGAACTCGGTTGGAAAAAAGTCCCTTTTTTGGAAGAAGACGATGAGAAATAAAAATGATCATCGTTACTGTCTACACAGAATGAGTTGACAACAAATTATTCATAATTAATTTTTTTATTAAAAGTGTCAATTTGGAAAAATAAATGCTAAAGAACATACGAAAATAGTTGAACAATAAGAATAAAAATAAAAATATTTTTTAAGAACAATAAGAATTTAACATGAACTTTTAGTTAAAATTATCTCATATTTGGATAATCACTGAATTAACTAATTTATAATTAAAAAAGACAATATTTTGAATAGTAACAAAAAGTTTCTAATAATTCTGTTTGGGAATTTGGTCCGGGAAACTTCAAAAACAATTCGATTTTTTCTGCATTAGAGTTATACTGTTATTTTTAAAAAGTTTTACGACCTAGGGGTTGGTTTGGAAAGTATTATTAATATGGTATTCATCCAGAATTCGGCCAAAAAAAAATTGGATACGTAACAGAAATCCGGCCAACATGGCTGGATTATGGGAATTTTTGAACTATCGTCACCACCAATCCCGCCAAACTTGCAATAAATTAGCAGTCATTATTATTCGTCAAAAGAATTATTGCGTAGTGCTGCGATGAAATCGCTATCATATGTTGGAAAGAAGCAAGTATCAACGTTATGCTAGGAACTATCAGATATATATCAATATAATATTCTTAATAATGAGAAATATATGTCTCGTGAGTACATGACCAATGAGGAATAATTTTTCGATGTCCTAATCATCTACATCTAATATTTCAATATCTGATGAATACAGTTACTCTTCCACTTGATCGATTTTCTAGCGTAAACAAATATTGGCGTGCACTATGAACATCACTATCTTTAACAAACTCTTTAAAAAATTGTTTGCATCGGTCAGACTTATTTGAATATGATTATTTTATTTTCATATTCGATAAATGTTTTCTGTAAAAATTTCACATTTGAACGTACCATGTTTATATTTGTTGTTCGAGGAACCCTAAAACTTACTTTGTGCATTCGATTGTAACTTATTGATTTATTTATTCGAAAAAACAATATATTCACCGTATTCTGAACTACAGTGGGTGTATTGTATTAATCATCAACGAATCCAACCGGCGTGTCATTCGCCATATTCTCAGTTACATACGGTCACGACAAAAGTCCAAAGCAAATTCTTGGCTAATATTCAAATCTCTCTCTCTCTCTATCTGAGTTTCTAGAGTTTTTGTACCCTTTCCCTAAATTTTCTGACGTAATATATATATATATATATGTTGATTTACCCCTATTAAAATTATTGGCCTCTTTCAAAAAAAAATTCTTGGCCAATTCATTTCGATTTGACACTTTTATACACTGTAGGATTATATTTAAAACTTAGGGAAGTGAGCCCGAACATTCTAATCATTATATTTTATTCGAAAGGCTGAATCCGGATGTACACCAAACCTTGGGGGACTCGGGACATTTTATTCTCTTTACAGCTTTAAATATCTTCTTTTTATTGGATTTTAGTACAAGACAACAGAAGAGAAGTGTTTTTGAATTTTGCCTGATCCCACTCTTCCGAAGCTGCCCCACATCAACGTCAGTGATTCAGTGTCGCTTTATTTTTTTCATATTAACACTCATTAATCAACTGATTAGAACTCTGATAACATTGTTTTTTTTACAATAATTTTAAAATAACTTGTAACAAATATGTAATAATACTGTATTAAATTTTTTACTACTTATTAAATTAGAACAAATTTATAGCAATAGCTTCACTTCCCAATTCACTATTTTTTTCCTAGCACTTTTTCTTATTAAGACTATACCGATATTTTATATGTGCTCATTCTTCCGTACAATATATTTTACTATGACCAAGTATGTTTTTTTGTTTTATGGAATATTTTTTATGTTTGTCCATGTTTAATACATTGAAAATTTTAAAAACAGAAAATAGTTTATCACTAAAGCAAAAACATTACTTTTAACTAAGTACTTTTAAAAAAATATTTTTCATTGTTAAGATTGGAACTTTAAAATGTAAAAAAAAAATCAAGTCAACAAAATTCTGAGATGGTAAAAATTTGTTACTTCTCATTCAATGCAAGAGAGTTTATATTCAATTTTCCAAATCGCTTTTCTCCGTTCCATAAAAAACGAAATACTTTTCCTATTCTAAACTCAAGGAAACATTTTAGAGAAAACTACAGTTTAGTACCCTATAGTATCACACTTTTTACGATAGGATCATGTAGTTTAAAAACCATCAATTGAGTCTAAATTTTTTGAAATTTTATCAAGCTACAGTCTAGCTCAGGTCTGGACGACTTCCGAACCTAGCTGGACGTCCACGCCATAAAAATGGTCCCGTTTTCATCTTCCGTGGCGTTGATGTGTCATTAAGAAAATTTCAAAAAAAAACCCTAAAAAATTTCTCCTATCCCTCCCTTCATCTTCCTCCTCCATCCTCTTTCTCTCCTCCTCCACCAAAATAGGGTGGCCAGCCCAAAGCGGAATTCAATTCCCGCTCCCTCCCTCCTACTTCCTAAAAACCAGAGAAAGAGACCTCACATTCTCCCACCAATTGCAAAAACCCAAAATCCCCGAACACATCCTCCTCGACCTTTCTATCTTGGATACTCCGTACAATTGGAACTGGGTTTTCTCATTTTTGCTTGCTAGTCTCTCTTTGATGAAAGAGATCACTTTGGGACTTTGGGATACAAGATTCTCAAGGTCGGGGTCCTCGGGGTTCTCGGGCTCCGGGTGGAGGGCGTTGTGACGATGAGATTGTGAGCCATACAGATCTGGTGGGGCTTCATCGCCAAGATCGTCGCCCTCCTTGCCTCCGATGACCTCTCCGGCCCATTTGTTTATACGGATTCTTGTTTAAGATCGTCGCCTCCTTGCTTCATTGGAAGAGTGTGTTGTTTTCTTTGGTCCTTTTGATTCCGCAGGATGGTATTTAGGTGTTGCAGAGTGGGATTTTAGGGTTTATTTATGGTTTAAGTTAGAATTGTTTTTAATTTGTTGAATTACTTATAAGTTTTGAAGAATTTTAAGGTTTTTTATGGCCAAAAGGGTGACGGGCAGGAATCTGGAAAACATTGTAGCCTTCAACGAGGAAGAAGGGAAGGGAAGAAGACGAAAAAATTACCTTGCTGTATTTGATATAGAAAATGGGGACCATTTTGATACTTCTTCACAAGTCTACTTGGCAAGACACTAGACAATTTTGTATGACGTGGACGTCCAGCTAGGTTCGGAAGTCGTCCGGGGCTGAACTGAACCGTAGCTTGATAAAATTTCAAAAAACTTGGACTCGATTGATGGTTTTTAAACTACATGGTCCTATCCCGAAAAAGGGAATACTACAGAGTACTAAACTGTACTTTTCTCAACATTCTATTTTTCATGAAACTAATTTCTGAACAAAAATTTTCTCCAAACACAATTATAATGGGAAACAGAGTAAGCCTAGAAGAAAGTCACGTCAAATAAGATTCTAATTTTTCAATAAGATTATATCAGTTTTGGAAATAAGCAAAGTTCTTAAATCATATCCTACATTTTGGATCCAAAAAAAGATGCGAAAGTGACAGAAAAGAGAAAATCTAATTAACAGCATTAATGGCTTACCATAATTAAAAATAAACAGCATTAATGTTTCACCAACTCTTTTTTCTGTTGTAGGTAACTAGGTATTCTCCCGTGCGCCATTAAATTCCACCAACTGTATTCTCTCTGTATAAAGTTCAAATATATTTTTATATAAGGAAACTATAATCCCCGGCCATAGAAGGAAATTCAAAGGTGTAAATTGATTGAAGTTGATCCCATTGACTGAATGAAGTTTTGAATTCAAATCTTATAATTGAAAAAAATTATTATTAAAAAATTATTATATAACTCGAAAATACTCAACCGGATAAAAATCTCCTCATTCTAAATCATCCGGTGAATACTTGATTTTCCTATTTATACATAAAATGACACAGCTTCCCCATTTCAGTAGCAAAATCCCAGCCTCAATTTTAGAACCTTATAAAAAAAAGCCCTTAATTTTAGAAAACTGAAAAAAAAAGAGAAAACAGGAAGTGGGAGAAAAAAACTGAAAAAGAAAAAGAGACCTCTTTTTCTTTTTC
Source organism: Hypericum androsaemum (assembly GCA_963995505.1). Classification (NCBI taxonomy): domain Eukaryota; kingdom Viridiplantae; phylum Streptophyta; class Magnoliopsida; order Malpighiales; family Hypericaceae; genus Hypericum; species Hypericum androsaemum. The sequence continues at coordinate 2,139,323 of OZ023199.1, forward strand.
TCCCAATAAATCAAAAATATACACCTCGGGGTTAAGAAGACCAAACTGCCCTCCACCTTCTCCCTTTTCCTCCCCTCCATAAACACACAGCGAAGGCGAGATTTTGGCGGAAGGCTGCAACAAGAAACCGACGACGAGCAGCGAAATGTCGAAACCACCCTTGGCGGCTCCTCCTTCTTTCAAGAAAGACGGGACCCGAACGACGCCGTACAAGCCGATAAAGCCCGAGGACTACGCGCACAGCCCAATCCACCACGCCGTCGTAATGCGGGACCACGCGGCCCTCTCGGAGCTTCTCTCCCGCCTCCCCCGCCCGCCCGACCCGGCCGTTGTCATGACCGAGTCGGACTCACTGAGTCAGGAGCAGGTCGCAGAGAGTATCTCCTCCGTGGTCGACCTCCGCGACGTCCCCTACCGGGAGACGCCGCTCCATCTAGCGGTTAGGGTGAACGACCTCGCCGCCGTCAAGGCGTTGGTTGCCGCCGGCGCCGATCCCTCGCTGCATGACTCCGCTGGTTGGAACCCGCTCCAGGAGGCGGTCGTGTCGCGGCGGTCGAGGGAGGAGAAGGAGATCCCGATAGCTCTCGCGCGGCACCTCCACCGGTCCAACTGGTGCAAGTACCGCCGCCGGTTGCCGCGATTCGTCGGCGCGCTCCGGCGGATGCGCGACTTCTACATGGAGATCTCCTTCCACTTCGAGTCCTCCGTTATCCCCTTCGTCGGGAAGGTGCTCCCCTCGGATACCTACCGGATCTGGAAGCGCGAAGGCAACCTCCGCGCCGACATGTCCCTCGCCGGCTTCGACGGCCTCAAGATCCAGCGCGCCGACCAGAGCTTCCTCTTCCTCGGCGAAGGCGATGCCGGGAACGACATCCCCTGGGGATCCCTCCTAGTAGTAAACCGCGACAAGAAGACGATCTTCGACGCTTTCGAGAGCGCCGGAGCCGAGCTAACCGACTCTGAGGCCGCCAGCTTCGTCTCCCAGACGAGCGTCGCCCGCCCGGGGATGGACGTGACCAAGGCGGAGCTCGTAGGGAGAACCAACTGGCGGTGGCAGGAGAAGACGGAGCGCATCGGCGAATGGAAGGCCAAAGTCTACGACGTCAACAACGTAATATTCTCCTTCCGGTCACGGAAACTCGTCGCCAACCCCGACCCGAAGAGCAAAACCGACGCAATCCTCCCGCTCGAGCTCGACGAGGACGACGACGGATTCCTCGTCGCGGAGAACCCTAGCATCGTTAAGGATCACAGGAGGAGGCACAGTAGCTTCGTTAAGGATGACGTCACGAGGGGAGGGGGGGACATAGTAACCGTCGGGAGGAAGAGCGTGGACATAATCCCGTCATTTTCGTCGTCGTCGAGGCAGCGGAGCAGGCGGGGAGTGAGTGCCGGCGTGGGTGTTCAAGGTAATTTAAACGGCGGGGGACTGGTGGATACGGCGTCGTTGACCAAGGACAAGGAGTTCGTGAGGAGGCACAGTAATTTCGTTAAGAATGACGTCACGAGGGGAGGGGACGTAGTAACCGTCGGGAGGAAGAGCGTGGATATAATCCCGTCCGCTGCGTCTCTGAGGCAGCGGAGCGGGCGGGGTGTGAGTGCCGGTGTGGGTGTTAACGGTAATTTAAACGGCGGGGGAGGGGTGGATACGGCGCCGTTGACCAAGGACAAGGAGTTCGTGAGGAGCCTGAAGCCGTCGGTTTGGCTGACGGAACAGTTTCCGTTAAAGACGGAGGAGCTGTTGCCGTTACTTGACATATTGGCGAGTAAGGTTAAGGCCGTTAAGAGGATGCGTGAGATTCTCACCACCAAGTTCCCGCCCGGTACCTTCCCCGTCAAGGTAAACATTTTTTTTCCTTTAATTTTGTGGTCAATTCTCCCCCTTTTTTGTTTTTTAATGTTATAAATGTTTAACGACAGAGCTGACGATTTGGTGAAGAATTATTCTCATTTTCATTTTTATTCATAACCCAAATTTGGTCGATATGTGGATACGGAATGATTTTGGCCAAAGGATAAACCGAATAGGGTCAAGTTCTTTAGTTTCGTTGGGAAAATATGTAATCAGGAGTCGAGTTTTTACATTTTTTAATGAAACAATCTTTTTACCAGAGACAATCGCAGATATTTATTAGTATTCTGAAAATAGTTTCTAATATTTTCCGCCAAAACAAATGGACCCTTAGTTTAAGGCTACGTTGGTGCTTTTTAGTATTTGGGTCTTGGTAACATATTTGTCTCGAGTCTGTTGTTAGTCTTATTTTCATAGCGTAATTGACCTGTTAATTTGGGAGATTCTATTTTTTTTAATTTATTGACTAAGTTTGAACTGTTTGGTCCTATTTTAGGTGTAATTTTTTGAAGACTTCTTTTAGATTATTAAGTTTTGAACTAACCAACTTATATGGGTCTTTGAGGGCTTTCTTGAGTCTTGCGCCTCATATATTCGAGTGCCTGCTTTATGTTGCGCAATTTGGTCATTTGATGAGTAAGACATAATTAGCCACTTTAGAGCAGATCGCGAAGATATCTTAACAAGTTTATTCTTTCTCGATAGCCCCAATAAAAGGGAGAAGAGAACCCAGTTGTCGTTTTTGTCGCACTATTTTAGTGGAGAGGGACAAAAAGAGAAAGCTTCTGGTCGGGTGTTCTGACTTGGAACTAAAGCTTCAAACGGTCTTCTTGTGCCTTGTTCTTGACGGGGATAGACTGTGGGGCCCCAGTGTGATATTCTAGCTTTTGTGGCCGATCAATGGTCCCTTTAGTGGCCTTTTGCTTTATTCTTTACGTGTCTTTTGATTTGTTTGACCGGCTCGTGGACGTCATCCGAGCAGCTAAACCTCTGCCAAATTACTGCCTGCCTGGCGGCTGGGACCCTTTATTTAGTTGGAAACCTTAGCGGCATCTCATTTAAATATGACGGGTTAATTGATCTGTTTTATTAATCGAGTAACAGGACATGGTTTATTGTTGTTTGGTACAGTTGGCTATACCGGTGGTCCCGACGGTGAGAGTGGTAATTACATTCACCAAGTTCGTTGATCTGCAACCCGCGGAGCAGTTTTACACTCCGTTTTCGAGCCCGTTGCATCACGACCATGGAGCGTCGGAGGAGGACGGCGAATCGGAGGGCCACCATTCATCGGCGCCATCCTCGTCCAAGTCAACCGGTTTGCTCGGTGGTAAGAACGGCAACAAGTCTGCATGTGCCAAGCATCATCAGCAGCAGCAACAAGATGAGCAGGAAATGGATCCGTTTGCTATACCTAGTGGATATAAAAGGTATACGAGGAAAGCTAAAAAACCAAACAAGTCCAAGTGAATTGTTGTTGATTTCTCGATCTCGTAGGGATGTTAGAAGGGGAAATCGAAGATGTTTGGTAAAGAAAATTAGTGTTGGTAGATGTGATTGGAGTTATATCGTGTACATTTATTTACCGAAAGGGGTTGGTTGATACACACCCTTATACTCGGTTGCATTTTGAAATCGTAGGATTTTGTTAACGAGAGTTGGTCCAATAGATAAATTACTAATGCAATGAAACTTTTTCTTGCACATTCTGGAAGTAAAAAATTGCGTGTTGGGTTGAGATTTTTTCAATCCAACGGTAGAGAACATAAAAAAAAATATGTTAGAAAACGTGACACTGTAAAGGTGGTGTACACTAGAGTGCATTTTTTTCCAAAACTATCACTATATTGAAAAGTCGTATGTATTGGCCTAGGACAATTTATCGGTAATCAATTGATGAAAGAGTTGTTCTAGTTTAGCCAAAAGATTTCGAGTTCGCTTTTGGTAATACAACAGAAATTTTATCACTTTTCAAACGTCATATTTGGTCAAATTATTCTAGATTTACCGCAAAAATATTTTCTTACCGTATAAACTCTACTACTTAATATGTCGTGATTATCGTAAAATTACTAGGATGCACAACTGTTGATAAAAACAGTAACACAACCAATAAGATCACGGAGTGGTTGGAGAAACGTGAAGTGGGCAGGTACATATTCTTCCTATAAATAGGTTACTTAAGAAAGGGGCAACCACGCAACTGAGTTGGCAGGGCATCTTTATAATAAAAAAATGATCATATAATATAATTGGGGAGGCCACTTTAAAAAAAGGACATCCCATCTAGCGGTGGCCTTGTTCTTGTTTCCTCTTGTTCTCTTCATCTTCAGCTCCAAGGAGGAAGAGTTTCTCTAATCTAATAATCCCTTAGCCAGTAACAATCAAGGTAATTGATGAGACCCTCTTCTTTGTTCTTCTTCTTTTATCTATCTTGATCAGCAACTTTTGGTTAGGCCTGATTGAATTATGGTTATGATGGTACTTTCTTCGATAAGAGGCGATCCTCGAGTTCGAACCCTGGTTCTAGACTCCGAATCCTCGGTCCACCTTTGTGTATACCAAGAGTATCCAAAGTTTTAATCCTGAACGCCATAGATCTGAATTGTAAAATCCGAGCAACATAAGAAGTTTAAATCAGGTCTCTTTGGCCAGGGAGGGGAAGTTCTGTGATTGGACAGGAAACGGTCAACCTAAGAGTTTGGACTGAAACAGTTCAACACGGGTTCTGTTTGTTTCGTCGGAAAATATTTTTCGGGAAAAAAAAAGTGGAACAAAAGGAGTCTGGTTGAAGATTCAATCAATGAAAATTATGTGGAAAGAGGCTAAAGATTGATTCGTGGGAGTTCATACAAAACCAAATAAGAAAAGATGGGAGTTTCCGGTTAAATCTGTAGTAATCCTATGCATTTGTATTCATTAGAAAGGATGTTTCCTCTGCTTTTACATTGGCTGAGAAATGGTTTCTTCTAGTAGGGCATTGCAATGGCAAGTGACGCGCCGAGCTGGGCGGATCAATGGGGCGCAGGCGGGATAGGTTCGATGGGAGATGACAAAGGCAGCACCGATGACCAAGAAGCAAACAGCAAAAGCAGTAACAAGGGAGACGGCAAGAAAGGGATGGACAAAGCCAAGACGGCTGCTGCGGCCGGAGCGCACAAGATCAAGAGCGGAGCTACCAATAGCTTCAAGTGGGTCAAAGCCAAATGCACGCGGAAATCGGACGATAAATGAGCGTCCTGCAGAGAATTCGTCGTCATATCGCGCGCCGGAAATTGTCTCCTCTCTTAGAACTTGCAGATGGTCCAACTGCAATATGCACTTGGATGGTTTGAAGCAATTGGAATTTCCAATGGTCACTATCTTGCGTGTCTTTGTACAATGGACAACGTGTTAAAGAAACTTCTCTGTTTTATGTATATGCGTATTGCTGTGGTCTTCTGTGATGCCCCCTAAATTCATGCGTTTCGAGCTTCTTACTCGTATCAGCAACTGCTGCTTTTTTCAGAAGAGAAGTTTCGTATGTTGCATCTGGTGAACCGGCTACAGAGAGAGATTTACGTTGTCCTCGTACGACCCCGCGCTAATTGTGGTTAACTGGATTGAATCCGGAGATTCTAACAAGCAAAAAATTCGAGCATTCCTGACCAAGTCAAAGCTGGATGTCAACTTCATAGGCTGGCCAAGCAAAAAATTCGAGTGTTCCTGACCAAGTCAAAGCTGGTTCTCAACTTCATAGGCTGGCTGGCATGAAAAAGACATCATGAACATCCACATTGATAAGGGTTTGACTTCTTCCTTGAGGTTCTAAAAGGGAACACTCCCAATTTCACTTGGGTGGGCTCCACAATCAACTGCATCAAAGCTCCATGCAAGCAACTTCCATGAACATCTGCATAAAAATCCTAGGACAGACTTTCACAACAGCTTCTAAGCTGTTAAGAAGGTTCATGAGATCTGTTCCAGATCCATCGATGAGAGTAGGCATAATCTCTCATTCGATCGATCATTCCAGATTCATATAACACGCGCAACGGTACCGATCAACCGAGTAATAAACCAAAGTCTTTTATTATCAATTCATAATTTAATGGTCGAGACTGATCCATTTTGTCACAAACGAAGATAAAGAGTAGATAAAAGAAGTCGGAGGATCCAATGGGGAGAATATACACCTTCCGAGTTTCATTAACATTGGATTGAAACCGAGCAGGTTATTGGGACCCAAATGTGTTCTCTCCACTGTAAGTCATGTAAAGGAAGCCATCTTCGTCCTTGTTTTCCTCATAAATTGCAGACATGATCGCAGCTGAAAATACGATAAAGCAGGTCAGAAACAACCACGAACACTAACTAATTGCTTGGTATACTGAATTGCTACTCACCGGTAGGAGGGAGGATGTTCTTGACAAAGACGAAAATAGCCTTCTCAGCGCTGAGCTTAATCCTCTTCCGAACGACATAAACAAACTGTCCGACGGTCAAATCAGCTGGCACAAGATATCTAGATGACAGAAAGGAAAAGAAAGAGCACGGTTAGGTTTAACCCCTAATATTTCAACCCATCAATTCCTTCAGATAACTGAGCTTCAGACAGTAAATAAACTTGTAAAGAATCCTATACTAGATCTTAATGTACAAAGCGAGGATGGATTCAAACCACCAAACACCAGGAGGACAAAGCATGTTAACAGCATTACCGATAACAATGGTTTTCAAAACAACAGACAGCAAAAATCATGTCTTGGACCATTTTAAGCTCCTCAATTAATGAAAAACTTTAGAATTCGTACCATCAAACGAAACCGCTGACAACTACCAACTCCATATTCAGATCTGACAAGTGCAATTTCTCATAACTCAATAGACTAGTTTTTTTATAATGGATAAAATATACTCAAGTCCCTGAGATTTGGAGTAATGAGCACTTAGTTACAGCAGTTTCAGACAATGAATGCTCACCTCCCTGACGTTTGGACTTTGGAAGTAGCATACTCTTAAGTCCTTCTATTAGCTCCCGTCAGTTGACAATCCAAAAAGTCAATAAATTTGTGAAAAAGTGACAATTCACTCCCATTATTATCCTCGCTTTGTAATTTAATCTACACTAACAACAAAATTTTCCACTTACATTTTTTTTTCTATCTCCCCCACTCACTTTCTTTTCTCCGCTTAAAACTGCGTTTGTGGCTGTCCACTCTGTGGAAGCTTCGTCCATTAGGCGTCGCTATGGAGGGCATCTCAGTGGGAGTCACTTGGGGAAGAGAGCAGCCATCAAATTGACAATCTTGGCAATGGCTGAGAAGGACAGGCTATGTCCATTCAAGTCTCCTTGCCCCTCAGCCCCTCTTCCTTACTCTCCCTCTCTCTAGTCGACCATCAAGATGCTTGATCTTGCTTATGGGCGGGTTGTTGGGTTTTTGGAATCTAGGACGGGGGGCTGTGGTGTTGGTGGGAGGAGAGAGGCTGACACTGACGGCGGGGACCTCTGGGTTTTTTGCAACCACAACGGGGTGTGGTTGGTGAGAGTCCAACTGTCGGATCTCTGGGTATTCACAGCAGCCGGGTGGGGGGAATGCGAGGTGGGGAGCTGTGATTTGGGGTGATGGTTCGGTTGCCGGAGGTTGTCTGATCTGTTCTTATTTCCGAAGTTGAGTTAAAAAGTAGACATGTGCATAGGGTTGATGGTTGTCGGGGAGTTTTAGTCATTTTATGTTAACTTAATGGTTGACTGACTATTGACTTAACACAAGGAATCAAGTGTATGCCTTTTCCAAATCTCAAAGAGTTTAACGCTTATTTACTAAACCGATGGACCCAAGTGCTCATCACTCCAAACCTCATGGATTTATGTATATTTTACTCTTTTATAATTATTAATAAACATAGCCATAAGTTAAATTTCTAATAACTCAACAGACTCTACTTTATAATTATAGAGAGACAGCCATCTACAGAGCCACACGCATATGATGATCAAAAGAAGGGAAGAGTAACGAACTTTTTCTTGTCAATGTCTGGGACATCACTTTTTTCAGCCTTCTCCACAATCACCTGCACCAAGTTTCCATATCACACCACGAGCAACGGAATCTCCACAAGTCTAGTTTATAATGACAAAAGAGAGGATAAGTTCTCACAGGTATTCTATCCGGATACTTCTCCCTGATCCGTGAAGCCTCCGCTTGTCTCCTCTCTAAAATGCACAATCAAAATATCAGACACAGGGAACATAGCAGTTCCACATCAACATACATGGGAAGAACCTGAAGTCGTATACGGTAGAGAAGAAGAAATGAGCAATTAGCTCTCATAAGACCAAGGAACTACAAACAACTAATTCACCGAAGCCGAAAGCCGCGAATCACAGAGAAGCAAATCCAAAGTACAATTCTGATGCCTCAAGATCGTATCCCATGTTCATGACTGGATCACACCAAAAAGAATCATCAAATACACTCCAGAAACTAATCAGAAACCCACAAAGAGCCAAAACGGGCATCAATTAGCCTCAAATTTCCAGAAACTACAATGATCTCTACAAAGCAACTCAAATTAGCCTCAAATCCTTCAGGACCCAGTTCACAACTCACAAACAACAAGTAACACAAAAAAATAAAATAAAATAGAGATTTTTTCGAGAATTAGAAGTCACAACAAGGAAACAAAAAAGATGGAACAAAACCAAAAAAAAAAAATTACCCAAGGGATGTTCAAGCTTGAAAGAACTTTTGGCCATTCTTGCACTCAAACTTGGGATTCTTCGAGAATTGAAATCCCCTGCGGGTTTAAAACATCTAAACATGTCAAACCCACAACCAAAACAGAGAAATTTATTCTAAAGTTTGAAACTTTATGATAAATTTGGAAACTTTAACTTTTTTAAAGACATACCCCCTTTACACGAAACAATATGGTATTAGGGTTTTCTAATCTTCCTCGAAAATAGATCGTTAAAAAAGAATTGGTTGATTGATTAGAGAAGAAAGGAGATAAAAAGATTACTTGTTGAAGAGGACGAGAGAGGAAGGAGACTCTGTTTAGAGCTGTGGAAATTCTGAACCCTACACGAAAACGAAACCTACAAAGTCGTCGTTTTGTTGATATTATTATTAAAATATATAAAGGGGAAAGGGTAGGATGTTGGGGATATTTTATGGGCTTTTGATTCGGTGGTTTTTTTTAGGTCCTATAAAATTGAGTAGTTTTAAATACTATTTAGGAAGTAATTTTTTAGATATTGTATTTTTAATATAATATAGATTTTAGTTTTTATATTATTTGAACAAATTTTTATTGATTATTTTGTGTGGGATTAGGACACGCAACCTACCCGGATTTCTCTCTCGATAACGAGCCCAAACCATATAGGCAGGGATACCGTGACAAAACATAGAAATCTAGGATTTGGATTCAGTGGGAACTACATAAAATATGTCCACATGGAGGGGACTACATATGAACCGTTAGATTCGATTAAAATTTTTATTTACAGATCTAACGGTCTAAATTCTCGAGGGCATTTTGGGATTTTAACCCAAGAATTCCCAACCAAAGTTTTAACCCTAGCAGCCCGTCTCTCTCTCTCCCGAAATTCCTTAAAAAAATCTAATCGAATCTCATCCTCTCCTCCAAGCAAAGCCAACGACATCGAAGAACAGAGCCGATAGGATTCCCCGTCACCCTCTGTTCTTTGTGATGCTAGAGTTGCCATCATCGTCTTCTCTTATAAAGGGAAGCTCTTTGAATACGCCACCGTACTCCTGGTAGGTTTTGACCCTTTTCTTTTTTTTCTTCTGTCAATTAATTAAAAGAAAATCTAATGCAATATACATGCTTCTGCTATGCTATTTTAATTTATCACTCACCCTATTTTTTTTTTAGGCGAAAAGAAACTTTATTACTCAAAGAAACGAAAAAGTTACAGGAAGGGAAAAAGAAAACAGAAGAGAAGCCAAACACAAAGGCCGAATAGAAAACCGCAAAACAGCAAGCCTATCGCCATAAAGAAGAACTCGACCCTACAAACTTGAGGGATAGCGAGGCCGATGAAGGAAACAATGATCTAAAGCGATCAAACGCGGCGCATCAAAAGTCCACCTCATACTCCAGCCAACGTAGATCCTTACTGGCATAGGTAGTCCCAGCCTGCTTCCTCGCTTGAAAGCGAGTGTTCTTGGCAGGTGGTAGATGTGATTCTTCCATGTCCGGCTGAGAATCCGCCTCGTCCGCCCAATTGTTCTTCATCTTCTTCGTAATCGAACCCATGAACTTCAACGAGTCCGGAAGATCATCGTTGTCAGAAAAAACAACAACCCTATTGCCCTCTTGACCTGGGATAGGCATGGGATCTGTAGTAGGTAAAGCAGAGGCGCTGCCCAAATAGATGTGGACGGTCCCGGTATTATTGGGGTTCCCTTGCCAAGGAAACCCGGTTTCAAACCTTTATGCTTGGAGCCCTTTGAACTGAATGAGCTAGTAGGTAAAATCCCGCCCGCTGCAACATATGCTGCCTTCCTAGCTTCAACTATTGCCAAATCCTCAGGAGACAGTGATGCCAATAACTCCGCCGAGGAAGGGCCATTCTTGCGCCCCTTTTTCTTGCCCGATGATGACCTAGGCTTAGAACCCGATGAGTCAGTCACATGTGAAGCTGGCGTCAACGGCTCTATTATAATCGGGCCTAAAGATACCTGACCTGTATCTTGGGAGGGCGAAACCTCCTCAATCATTACACCACAATCCCCCTCTAAGTTATTTGTACTTGGCATTGGAGACTGCTTAGGAACTTCATCAAGCACCATCAACTGGACCAAATCATTCTGACCTGTACCTGAAGTACCACCGAATCACCATCCTCTTGATCCTCCTCTTCGCGTACTACCTGTTGCACAAAATTTTCCAATACAGTAATAAGGGCAAGAGATGAGCACTCCTCAACTTCAATGCTGGTTGGTGAACTAGGGGAGCACTCATTCTTTTGTTGCCACACCTGCTTCCCCACGGACCTCTTGGGACCCTCAACCCGTGGGTGCAGTTTTCGGCAAGAGTCTAAATCATGACCAATAATTTTGCAATGCTCGCAGAAAAGAGGCAAATTCTCGTACACCACATCAACTAAGACCATGCCCTCCTCAAGCTTCAATACAACTTCTTTTCGACGAGGCTTGGACATGTCTAGTTCCACCAAAACCCGTACCAAAGCGCCATTAAACCTATTTAATGCAGTCAAGTCTGATCGAATGGGGTTACCAATGGCCGCAGCTAGTCCAAGTATGATATCATTAGCGACATGCTCCATGCTCAACCCCCCTAATGTAATCCATACCTTTGTGAGAGTCGAGGAAACCTTCGTGGGCTTAAAATAGGGTACCCATGGCTGCAAGTAAAGACATCCCTGAGGAAGTCTCCAATCAGAAGAGCTCCAGACCACGTCCTTATCTTGCTCCTTCTCAAATTGAAAACCAAAGTACCCTAGGCCAAGAGGAAGCAACTTCCACGCTTGCACAGACCAAACTTTGGAGATAGCAGCTTTCAAGTCAAATGTTGAGCAAGGTTTGGTGCCTCTCGGCATCACTAACCTTCCAATCAAAGCGCGCTTCCCAAAATTTGCACAAACTGATGATCTATCTGCATCCAATTCAACGACCATATGCTCGCCATCGAAGACTGGCTTAATATACGTACCTTCTTGGACCCGGTCAGATCGCGGGTGGAGTGTGGCTGCGTAGGACATCTTCTTCATGGCGTTCTCCGCTGGAGCCTTAGGAGTCGGTGTCACAGTAGTCTCCGCAACCCCATCTTTGCTCGCTTGTATATCTCCTGAAGGTGTAGGCCTCGCACCCTCCGCAGCCTGCCCCACACCCTCTGTCAACCCACGAGCCAGCGCCTGTGAAGGGTTACCGACTAATGGGGTAAGAGAGGTGTAGAACTGGTGAAGGAGAGGAAGGATGCTGGATTGAAGCGAATCCATCCCTAGCGAAGGGCAGGGATTAAGCGACGGCGGCTGAAAACCTCCATCTGAGGATCTCAACGAGGCCGTTGAAGACATCGAAACAGCAGCGACGGTGGTGGAACTCGAAGCCCTAGCCGAGGGAAACATTAATTAAGACATAGCGAAACCGGAGGGGTGGTCGTAGAGACCAACCCCTCTGGCAGCCACGGGGGGGAGGGTGGGGGCTCGGGAAAGGTGCGGGATGGGGGGAGGGGGGGCGGGGGAGGTCGGGGGAGGGGGAGAGCGGGAGGGGGAGAGCTGGGGAGGGGGGGAGAGCGGGGGAGGTCGGGGGAGGGGGGAGAGCGGGAGGGGGAGATCTGGGGAGGGGGGAGAGCGGGGGAGGTCGGGGGAGGGGGGAGAGCGGGAGGGGGAGATCTGAGGAGGGGGGGAGAGCGGGGGAGGTCGGGGGAGGGGGGAGAGGGGGAGGGGGAGGTCGGGGGAGGGGGGGAGAGCGGGGGAGGTTGGGGGAGTCTTTCAGAGGTCGGGGGAGCGGGGGAGGTCGGGGGAGGGGGGAGAGCGGGGGAGGTCCCCGGGGAAGTTTTAGATTGGGGTTAGTTTGGTTTTAGGTATGGCGAACAGGAGAAGTCACTCACCCTATTTAATTCTCAGAATTTTGATCTTCTTTCGTCTCCACTTTTCTTTTTTGTTCTGCATTGGGTTGACTTTTTTTGTTTCCATGTTTTGGCAAAAATGAAGATAATGTTGAACCAAATCTTTTTTTTTTGTTGAGAAAATGTTGAACCAAATTGTTGAACATCCATTTTCAATGGGTGAGTTTATTCAATTTGGTAGCAGCAACTATTCTATTTGGGGAACGAATATTATTTAAGAATGGTTTTTAATGTTGGGGGGAGAAGAGAGACACTTATGAATGTATACCAATATCAGAGAATAAGTATACCAATATCAGAGAATAAATATACCAATATCATATAATAAGTATACTAATATCAGAGAAGACGTATACCAATATCAGAATAGATGGCTACCAATACAGAGAAGAAGTATATCAATATCAGAGAATAAGTATACCAATTTCATATAATAAGTATACCAATATCAGACTAGATGGATACCAATATCACAGTAAAAGGAAACCAATATCAGAGTAGAACGAAACCAATATCATAGAAGAGGAAACAAATATCATAGAAGAACGAAACCAATAGCCAAAAAAAAAAGATACCAATATCCGAGTACAAGGATATTAATATCAGAGAAGAAGAAAACCAATATTAGAGTAGAATGACACAAATATCATAGTAGAAGAAAACTAATATCATAGAAGAAGGACACCAAACCAGAGTAGAATGACACCAATATCAGAGCCAAAGGAAACCAATATCATAGAAGTAGCAAACCAATATCTAAGAAGAAGGAAACCAATATTTGAGTATAAGGATATCATTATTCCCATAATTGTATTTCCATAAATTGTATTATTTTCTATAATTGTATTTCTATAAAATTATATTATTTTTTGGCTTTTTTTTGTATTACTGATAGTGTTGTTACGTAATTTAGGGTAATTGGATGGTATTTATTTCCGTTTTAATTATTTCAATAACTATATTCCCTAATTTGTACCTTTCCTTGTTAATAGTAGTGTACCAATATTACCCATATCCCTATCAGTAGGGACTAGTCTAGTCCCCACTGAATTCGAGCCCAAAAATCTATGCAACAAAGAATAAAATCGAATATTTTACTCGATTCGAATTTAAATTAGTTAATTTAATTAGTAATTGGATACCATTTATTATATTAAAAAAACATAACAAAAGTTTGAGAGGTTACACCAAGTCAAGAAAATTTGATTCAAGCAATAATTTTGAGAGGTTACCCCTTTGAAATTCCCTTGCACGCTCAATGAAAAGATACCAACCCAGCATAAATAATTTGATTCAATGTGTGGTGAAAAAGAGGCTCAAACACTACAACTTTTACCCTCTCGCGTCAAATTATTGCATGTTACCTCCGGGAATTTTTACAAACGATCACTCATTCTATAAGTATGATTTGATGTACCAAATGGTCAACATTTTATCAAGTAAAAGTTTTATAATGAATCTATACCGTTCAATTTCTCTTTCATATGTTTTATTAAAAAATAATAGTTCAAATATTATCAAATGACAAACATATAATTACTACTTCTCCAAAAAAAAATCTCAAAAAGACAAACATATAATTACTCAAAGTTATTTCATAAAAAGGGAGCTTAAGCACAGAATGAGTAAACAGACAAAGCGTTGAATGAACATCAAATATTGCTCTTGCACACATGAAAAATCAAACTAATCCTAAGATAGATAATTGTCATCTCAGTTCATATAGAAAAGTGGCAGCAAGAGAAAGCTGCCTCTCGAACATGAACAAACTTATTGCGTTCATGGCACAAGAACCAGACAACCACTAAAAAAATTGTCGTAAATTACACAGCATCTATGGATTAACCTCTTTTTCGGATTGGACCCTTCAGCTAAATTCCTATAGTTTTTCCTTGAGCTAAATTTACACCAACTAGTTATACCTATTAGTGTTTGAATCATAGAACTCCGTCAAATTTATTTACACCTTATATTATTAAGTCAAATGTCAAAATGTTCTTCGGTATTAAAGGGACATCAACGGGTAGGTACAAGTAGATTCCGTAACTTTGCGATTAGGATCTAAATTTTATCATCGATCTTATGGATTCTTAAGATTCATGTCATATCTTAGAGTTTATCTTTTTTTTAATAGATTAATTTTATATACCCAAAATATTTACACCAAGTAGTACAAAATCCTACGTTACTTGTTAATTACATGACTAATCTTCCCTATCACGTAGAGATTTCATGTACAAAAGTAAATCTTGAGGACCAAAATTTTCTATAATCTTAGAACTTATCTTTTAAACTGAACTCATATTCATATTATACTCGAATCTTACCATAGATTCTCAAAGTAAGGTCCATGGAGTATGAATTTTTTGTTATTCCAGAACTAGTGCACCGTATTGACATATATTTTTATAGTCGACCAAGCACTTTGAAGTTTGAACACCATTATACGTGTAAAGATGTGTCACGTTACATAGTGGGAAGGGCACATTAGAGAAGATATGGATTTAGCTTAGCTATAACGGGCACAAAATAACGGAAGGAAATTTAGCCTAGTAACAAAATGGGTAGAACGATTTGATAAAAGTTTAGTGTTAAAATTTTAACAAAAGATAGTAATTATTTTGTGTAAAATTTTATATTAAAAAAAACCAAAGGAATAATGTAATTGAAGCAGATCAAAGCAAAATTGTATTCCCCTATTGCATGTAAAAGTATCCTAAAAGAGTTGCATGGAAAGAGTTTTAGAAAATATAGGATATCAAGAAAAAAAGAACGCTAAAGATGGGCACGGTCCTAGTGGGGTTAATTGGCAACACCAGTTTTGACCTTATGCGAGTTGGTACATGGTCCTAGTGCAATTTCCTTTTTAAATCTGTACCGTCCAATTGCAATGTCCGTATATGTTCATGATAATAAAGTAAGGATATAACATCGTGAACGAAATTGAAGTTTATTAGGTAAAAAATATTGGACAAAGAGAAAGTAAGCATAAAATCAATTTTGTTTTGTACAAAATTATATTTATATTATTGTGTTTTGTCCGTTGAAGCAAAAATATATTACATATGTCATCACAACGGAAGCGTGAACATGAATGTTTAGTATACCGAAGAACGAGGACATACGATATACATGATGAAGTGAACTAACCTATACTCATGTGGCTGATACGATCATCACTATAATATATAGAGTACATGAGATAGGCGAAGGTACTTCTCAAGCCTAAAATCTTGTTGATACTACTATGTCGTTGTTAAAGATAAAGTCAAACAAACTCCTATACCACCTACTCTTTTATTTATAGAAAGATAACCCTAATATTCTTAACAATAGGAATAAAGTTCCAATCTAATTAGAATTTTTTACAGATCTAAACACATATCATAAAAAGTAATAGAACAATGATAAAAAGAGAAGATGATAATGGGCTAGATCATCAAAATTACAATCACAATAATATGTGGAAAGTATTATTTGGTCTAATATTATCAGATATAATAAGATTTGACGAATATTCAGGATTTAAATATCATGATTGCCGGCATAAAATAAAACCTATTAGTACATGAATTTTAAATTATATAAATTTTGAGAAATTTTCTATATACAATTCATCTAACAAATTTAAAGTGAAGCAAGTGGGGGAATAATTCTAGCCAAAGCAAACATATGGTATTCTTGTCGGCAAAAGGGGACCAACAAATTTCATCCACTAGAGATAAGAGTGGATTCTTTAGGCCCATATATAATTTGGTGTTATTCTCAAGAAGATACAAAGTAGCCATCAATAATGTTGAAGTATTACAACAGAAATAAAACATTTACTTCTTGGTGTATGGATCTTTTTTTTTGACAATTTTGGTGTATGGATCTTCTTATCCATAATGTTTGCGTATACAGGGAATGTGAGAAAGTAAATTAAGAGGAGACACCAACCAGTAATTTATAAGAGTTAGTTTTAGTTTAATCAAGAGTTGGCGAATTTGAACTATTTTAATAATTATTTGAAGATCTTTAACATTATTCAAAAATTCAACTAAACTCGAATTTCGGCCATTGATGTTAAGATACCATTTAATATCAACAAAAAAATTAAGATGATCAATGTTTTTGATTAAAGACATGAAATATAAATGTTTAAAGAATTGATCAGAAAACCGTTATTAAAGTTGCATAATGTGTTGACAGAAATTTCATAAAGTAAAAGAGGCGTTATCGATTGAAAAATAAAGAACTTATCGAACCCTCCACAGAAAAGTAGTTAAGGACACACAAACTAACTTTATGCTTTAACTTTTTACCAAAACTATACAGTATTCAAATACTAGTATACCGAGGCACTTGGGCTAAGGTACGTTGTTTTAGAATCTGACTGTTTATCTTTAGTGCAGGCTCTGAACAATCAGGTGGTCGATAGAAGTGATTTGGCTCTACTCGTGGAGGACTGTAAAGTGGGTGGTCAGGGCTTTCTTGGCCACTGTTTCTCATTCGCCAGGCGGGAAGCAAACCAAGCGGCTCACATTCTCGCAAAGATGTAGTTGGAAGGGGAGAGACAATATCAATTCTTCTCTTTTCCACCTCGGGACATATGTGATGCCATTGCGGAAGATCAAAGGAGAGGTTGTGAAGACGTAACTGACTGCTAAAGGGTGGGGTGGGTTGGTTAGCGATAGGCGGGCAGGGATTTCTATTTATGCCAGGGGTGTGCGGATGTATCAGGGGCAACACATAACACTCAGGTTTAGCAGTGATATCACTAGAGCAGGTTCTTACCGCGGTGCGCTCTTTTCCTATGTTTGGTTTTTTTCCGGTAGGGGCAGATTTTCTGGAATAGGTTTTTACCGAGGCCGGCGGCTGCAACCTCGTACTTGTGCGAGGGAAGTGTTATGTGTTGAAGGGTAGTTTGTTAGGTGGGTAGTGTTCTCGTGCTGATGTACGATGGACCCTAGGAAGGGTAGGTAGCTCAGGCACTTTGTAGGGCCAGGCGGAGGGTGGTGGGACTAGGTGGGTAGTGCTCCATCTCGTGTTGTTGTATGCTTTGGGGCTAAGGTTGTTTTCGTCAGTTGCTCTCTTGAGTTGTTTCCATGGATGTATTGGTTACCTATCTTATTTTTAATGAAATAGAAGTATTTATCCCTCAAAAAATACTAGTATATCGATTAGTCTATATTTAAATTGAACAAAATTTTAAATCGTAAAATTCTGGCTACCAAGTGTTCTGATATTTATTTATTTTTTAAATTATTTCCTCAATTTTTATTTTATAAATGTTATAAGTACTTTTGTCCTAAAAATGGTCAACGTCAATAAGTCACCATGGTGTTAACAAGAAAAAAATTTCTAACAGGCTGACACGTTGTACTCCTCTCTCCTCTCAGCTGATATTTGCCGATGATTTAATCCTCCTATGTAAGATTTCTGTTGTCGAGGCTAAGATTGTACGTGACCTTCTGGAGACCTTCTGCAATTGCTTGGGGCAACGGCTTAGCCTTCCCAAGTATAAGTTCATGGTTTCCCAAAATGTCAGCTCAGAGCTTACTAGTCAGCTCAGCGATGTGATAGATTTTCCTTTGACTACGTATTTGGGCCAGTACCTGGGTGCCCCTACCGACCTCAGGCGGGACCACCGTCAAATGTATCACTATATTCTGGAGAAGCTCCAGGGAAAGATGGCGGGATGGAAGGCGAGATCCTTGAATAGGACAGGTCGCCTGACGCTCGCTCGCTTGGTCCTGTCCTCCATCCCTGCTCATACATTGCAGCCTAACTTGTTGCATGCTTGCTTATGCTTGGATATGAACTATTGTATTTGTGAGTTTCTTTGGGGCTCTCCCAGTAGGACCGATATCAGATGTATCTTGTCAGTTGGACTACTATGTGCCTCCCAAAGAAGGTGGGTGGCCTGGGACTCATGCCTATGCAGACGGTCAACATGGCATCCTTTGCCAAGATGCCTCAGATATTTCTCCAATCACAGGACCCCATTTGGCCACGTGTCCTCATGGGCAAGCATGGCAAGAATGGCAGAGACCTTGATTTACTTCAGCTTAATCATGGCTCATATGCCACTTGGCAAGCCATGGTGAAGGCCCGACCGATTCTTGCCATCGCCAGAATATGGGCAATAAGATGCAGACCTCCTTCTGGGATGACTCGTGGCTTTTCCCCTCTCCTCTCTGGAACTACCTCCTAAGTGATCCCCCCGGCTGAGGAGACCGGTAGGCGGGTGGCTGAGTATGGTCCCCAGGGAGCGACTGGGATATCTCTCGGCTGGAGGCCCTTCTTCTCTCGCATATTATTAGTTCTCTGATGTCAATTTTCTTGCAGGGTTTTCCAGACTGGACGGACTCTTTGACCTGAGGTCACACCTAGGATGGACGCTTCACTAATCAATCTTTATACATGGTGTTGAGCAGAAGTGCAGAGATGCCACTTGCTGACCCGATTTGGACCCAGATTTGAGCTCTTCGGGTTCCCGAGCACATTTGATTTTTTATTTAGTTATTTTATCATTGCTGGTTGATGACAAATACAGAGCGCATTCATAGGCACTTTACTGAGGATGACACGTGTCTTAGATGTGGTATTGCTTATGAGTCCCTGATGTGTATATCTCATGATTGCAGGTTCTCTAGGGCGGTATGTGCCTCCCTCCTACTACAGCCTCCACAAGCCTTTTACACGGAGACAGATCCTAGCTGGTGGCTCTAAGCCAATATTTCAGACACTACTACTTCCACGGATGGCCCACCATAGGGGACGATATTCGTGACATCTTGTTGGTGGTTATGGCGATGGCAGAGCGACTTCGCCTTCCGATAGGGCACCACCTCGGGGCACTCCCTTCTCTCATCACTTCACAAGCACTAGAGTTTGCTCGTGTCCTGGCGGACTGAAATACTCTATTTTCTCCCCGACGCGAGATCATAGTTTCATGACAACGACCTGTGGAGGGCTTTGTCAAGCTCAACACAGATGGAGCTTAGATGGACAACTCGGGTCTTGGTGGTACCGGTGGCATCATCTATGACTCGGCTAAATTTTGGGTATGTGGCTTCACCAAAGGGCATTGGTTGTTGTACCTCCCTGGCTACGGAGCTCTGGGCTTTGGTCCTCGGATTAGAGTTGACCTGTGAGAGGGGGTTCCGGAGGATCCATGTGGAGGTGGATTCGTCTATGGCCATCCTCTGCATCGATCGTGAGGTTTTCTGAGCTCACCCGTTGGCGACGCGGATCTCAAGGGTGCGGGAGTTACTTGCGAGAGACTGGGAGATCAACATATATCACGCGGATGCCCTCTCCAAGCACACTTTAGAGATCTCGTATGATTATGTTATTTCTGATATTTTCCTAGACTCTTGTTTTGAGTGTACCTGGATGACTTGCAGGGAGTTAACCTCCCTCGTTGTACTCATATGGCCAGTAATAATTTGCGGGGATCTGATCTAGTGGTACCAACATAAAAGCGGGTCACTTTGACCTTGCCGAGGTGCTCTTTCCCTCCTGCAATTTTTTCCACCGGATTTTTACCGCAGGAGAGTTTTACTGAGGTTGGCGCCCGCAACCTCGAAAGAGAGGATCCCGTTACTGAGGCTGATAGTCATCAGGATGAGGGGTCTCATGATTCTCTAATTAGGGGACTGAGTTACGGCCAGTTTTCTTATGACAGTTGTACTTTTATTTATTTTCGTATTTATATAAAGGTCTCACCCACTTTTTTCAAAAAGAAAAAATTACTAACACTCAATTAATGCATTTATAAATATAGAATACATACTAAGATAAAAATAGTCAACCACATAGTATGGATTTTTGACTGAAATGGTGTTGCAGAACCAAAGATTTACCAAAACGGGGTTCAGGAGAAATTTTTTCAAGAATAATTTTCACGTTAGACTACCACGAAAAAAACTTGTATCTTAGCACCAAGATACGAATTATTCACTCGGATAGGCCAAGAGACGAGAAAATTTTGCGTTGCTAAGATACCAATAAAAAATCTTGTATCTTGTCCTAAAAAAAATATCGTATCTTGGTCAGCTATCAACAAAAAATCTCGCATCTTGGTCGAACCCCAATTTTTGGTAGGAATTTTTTTTATTAGTGTTAATTGGGGAATCTGAATGCTACGTTATAATCATAGACGCAGATGGTTTCAAAAACATTTAAAGTTCCTTTTTGGATTTAGTGAGACCATTTTTATCCGCTAACTGTATTTTAAAACTTTTATTAATGCTCAAATCCAATAATCTTATAATTTTTAATCGCTGGTATCAAAAAGTTGGCCGTAAGAAGCTGGAACGAAATTTGCTGGGGAAGAACCATTGTAGATTCCTTTGGGTTGAAACCAAATGATATTAAAAAATTTAGCAAATTTATTAATCGAGATTTGAGTCACTTGGATTAGACTCTGGATGAACTGGGAGGCATTTATGGTGATTTGGAGGGAGATGAGGAGGATATGGATGAAGAGGATATGGATGAAGAGGGGTGATTTCAATCAGGGTCGGGGAAGAAGAAGCTATTTAAATTGGGATTGTTTAAAAACTATAAATAAAGTAGAGACTGTTTCAAAATTTAACTCCCGGACAACTCGTCGCTCACGAGTTAAAAATATTGTTGAGCTGGATGCAGCGGAAAAAGGAGTTTATTCGAAGCTATCCGTGAAGATTTATGTGAAGGTTTACGACTAAAAAGGTGGTGATACTGAGATACCCTATCCGTGAAGATTTCTGATAAAAAATTGAGGTTCGACCAAAATACGAGATTTTTTTGTTGGTAGCTGATCAATATACGAGATTTTTTACTGGTATTTTGACAACGCGGAATATCTTGTATCTTAACTATCTGAGTAAAAAACTCGTATCTTGACACTAAGATATGATTTTTTTTGTGATAATATGACGTTAATATCATTTTTGGAAAAATTTTCTCCTGAATCCCGTTTTCGTAAATCCTTCATTTTGAAACACCATTTCAGTCAAAAATCTCATAGTATCAAAATGATAATTCGATCAATTCGAGTGAGAGTTTCCCATGATTTATGGATTTTGTTCCCGAGTCGGACGACCCATTGTACTGTCCCATTTTAATTGAAAGTTGAAAACTATAGGGTGGTCCTCCTAACTTGGGCTTGGAATACAGTACTTAGGTTTAGCTAGCTATCCAAATAATAATTAATTGGTGGGTCAATCTCTCGATACTATGATTACCTCAACCATGGAAGCTTGGACCTCTTGGGCCGATTCTCATAATTTGTCGTATATACCCAGAAGCCTTTAATTGAACTTGGAGAGTGCCTCCAAAACCATCGTAGTCATAGTAAAGTTGGTGGCAGGCAGGCCTATAAAATCCAAACCTGTAATTAAATCTGCCACACTTTATCGAAAGAAATTGTTTTAAAAAATATGGTCCGATAATAGAATAGTTCGACTAGTTGGACCATAACTACTATCTTTTTAAAGAAAATATGGCTTATATCTTGCATTAATTAAGTAGTCACATTACATTGCATGAAAATAAATACATAATACATAAGCGTCGAACTCCGCGAAAGACTTGGCGGTTCAAGACATCGTCCTTTTTATTGAGTCTCTTAATGTTTAGGAGTTTTTTTTAAGGGATATTTAGGAGCTTTGTTGGGGCTCTTGCTTTTTGCTGCTGTCTTGGTTTCTTGCTGCCCGTTTTACAGTTTTGATTGTTTTTGCTGTTGATCTCTTTGGTCGATTGCAATTGTAATCTTCTCCTGTTTTGGCGCTGGAAACTTTAGTTCTTTTGGGGGGGAATTTGCCTGTAGGGACTCCTTGTTTAGGCAGGATGTTCATCTATAGGTTGCTTGAATATTTTTTACAATATTAATACAAATCTTAACTTATCAAAAAAAAAATAAATAAATAGATAAGCAATAAACCTAATGACACATACGCGAGAGTGGGTATAGTAGTGGCAACGTGACAGAGTTAGAATCCATGACCTAGCTACTATTTATAGATCTTAAAATTCTATACCCTAAAACCTGTAATAAATCTGATCAAAAGGGCCAAACTCCGTTAGACAAGATTGAAAATTGTTACAAGAGTCTTTCAAGTATGACTTGATGTATTTATTAGTCATAATTTTGTGATGTGACAATTTTATAATGAACCCTACAAGGTTCACTTTCTTTCTCTTAGATTTTATTAAAAGACCAATGATCTAATTTTTACCATGGTTTTAAAAAACACGGTCCGACCGGTTGGACCGTGAAACGGGCACAAGACCGGGTCATTTTTAGGCTTTTGACCGGGGTCTGTACTAACCGGACCAAATTCGGTCGGACCGGCCGATTTTGAGGTCTACCCTGACCGGTCGAACCTGGTTAGTACAAAAATGGGCAAAATTGACTTTTTTGGTGGTTTTTGAGGAAAAAAATTGATTTGACAAGTTTATAAAGTAATAAATAAATAAATAAATAAAAGTAGATTTATAGAGTGGAGAGATAAAAAATTAAGTCTACTTTTTTTATGGAAAATAAGTATATTTTAACCTACATATATATATTATTTAAAATATTTAAAAATAAAAATATTTTTTGTCCGACCGGTGGTCCGACCGGCCGACCCGGAAAATGGTAGGAATTCCGGGTCGTAGCTCCGGGCCGGGTTTTAAAACCATGATTTTTACCACTTGGTATGAAAGAGTCATCCTAAAGTTATTCACAATTTCATAGGAAATGGTAAGCATTTTGTCAAATTTCATACCAAGTGGTTCACTTTCTTGCTATTAGAGAAAAGGGGTAAAAACTAAGAGGTCCCTGAGTAAAAATTTTATAATGAATTTATACCGTTCATTTTCTCTCTCATATGTTTTATTAAAAAATGATAGTTCAAATATTATCAAATGACAAACATATAATTACTCAAAGTTATTTCATACAAAGGGAGCTTAAGCACAGAATGAGTAAACAGACAAGGCGTTGAATGAACATCAAATATTGCTCTTGCACACATGAAAAATCAAAACTAATCCTCATATAGATAATTGTCATCTCAGTTCATACAGAAAAGTGGCAGCAAAGAGAAAGCTGCCTCTCGAACATTAACAAACTTATTGTGTTACTCGATGCCATGACACAAGAACCAGACAACCACTAAAAAATAGTCGTAAATTACACAGCCTCTATGGCTTAACCTCTTTTTCGGATTGGACCCTTCAGCTAAATTCCTATACTTTTTCCTTGAGCTAAATTTACTCCAACTAGTTACACCCGTCAATGTTTGAATCATAGACTTCCGTCAAATTTGTTTACACCTTGTACTATTAAGTCAAATGTCAAAATGTCCTTTAGGTACAAGTAGATTCCTTAACTTTGCAAGTTGGATCTAAATTTTATCACCCATCTTATGGATTCTTAAGATTCATGTCATATCTTAGAGCTTTAAACAGAACTTATATTTATATCATACTCGAATCTTACCATAGATTCTCGAAGTCAGGTCCATGGAGTATGAATTTTTTTGTAATTCCAGAACTAGTGCACCATATTGAAATATATTTTTATAGTCGATCAAGCACTTTGAAGTTTGAACACCATTATACGTTTAAAGATGTGTCACGTTACATATTGGGAAGGGCACATTAGAGAAGATATGGCTTTAGCTTAGTTATAACGGGCACAAAATAGCGGAAGGCGATTTGGCGTAGCGACACAATGGGTAAAATAATTTGACGAAAGTTTAGTGTTCAAATTCCGACAAGAGATAGTAATTATTTTGTGTAAAATTTCATCTTAAAAAAACACCAAAGGAATAATGTAATTGAAGCAGATCAAAGCAAAATTGTATTCCCTATTGAATGTAAAGATATCCTTAAAAAGTTGCATGGAAAGAGTGTTAGGAAATCAAGGATATCAAGAGAATAAGAATACTAAAAATGCATAAAGAAAATTACAAGGTTTGGCTTAATACATACGTCCGAGAAGAAATTAGAATTTTTATTGACAAACTCTTCATTGCGGCCCATCTTAAATGGCCAAATCTTCTTTCTTGTTTTTTTTACATATCCCAACAAAGAGTGGTGGCACACATGCACAATTTGGCATGGTGGGGTTAATTGGCAACACCAGTTTTGACCTTATGCGAGTTGGTACATGGTCCTAGTGCAATTTCCTTTTTAAATCTGTACCGTCCAATTGCAATGTCAGTAGATGTTCATGATAATAAAGCAAGGATATAACATCGTGAACGAAATTGAAGTTTATTAAGTAAAAAATATTGGACAAAGAGAAAGTAAGCATAAAATCAATTTTGTTTTGTACAAATTTAAATTTATATTATTGTGTTTTGTCCGTTGAAGCAAAAATATATTACATATGTCATCATAACGGAAGCGTAAAGATGAATATTTAGTATACCGAAGAACGAGAACATACGATATACATGATTGAGTCAACTAACCTATACCCACGTGATCAATACGATCATCACTATCATATGTGGAGTACATGACATAGGCGAAGATAGGCCTCGTGCCTAAAATCTTGCCGGCTACTATGTCATTGTTAAAGATAAAGTCAAACAAACTCCTATACCACCTACTCTCCTATTTATAGAAAGACAACCCTAATATTCTTAACAATAGGAATAAAGTTCTAGTCTAATTAGAATTTTAGATAGATCTAAACACATATCATAAAAAGTAATAGAACAATGATAAAAAGAGTAGATGATAATGGGCTAGATCATCAAAATTACAATCACATTAATATGTGGAATGTATTATTTGGTCTAATAGTATTAGACATAATAAGATTTGATGAATATTTAGAATTTAAACATCATGATTGCACACATAAAATAAAACCTATTAGTACATGAATTTTAAATTATGTTAAATTTTGAGAAATTTTCTATATACAATTCATCTAACAAATTTAGAGTGAAGCAAGTGGGGGAATAATTCTAGCCAAAGTAAACATATGGTATACTTGTCGCCCGGCGGGATAATTTGGTGTTATTCCGAAGAAGATACAAAGTAGCCATCAATAATGTTGGAGTATTACAACAGACATAAAACATTTACTTCTTGGTGAATGGATCTTTTTTTTTGTTGACAATTTGGTGTATGGATCTTCTTATCCATAATGTTTGCGTATACAGGGAATGTGAGAAAGTAAATTAAGAGGAAACACCGACTAGTAATTATAAGAGTTAGTTTTAGTTTAATCAAGAGTTTATGAATTTGAACTATTTAGAACATGACCGTGTTTAATAATTGTTTGAAGATCTTTAACGTCATTCAAAAAATTTACTAGTCCCGAATTTTAGCCAATGATGTCAAAATACCATGTAGTATCAACCAAAAAATTAAGATGAACAATTTTTTTGATTAAAGACTTAAATATAAATGTTTAAAGAATTGATCAGAAAACCGTTATTAAAGTTGCATAAAGTGTTGACAGAAATTTCATAAAGTAAAAGAAGCGTAATCGATTGAAAAATAAAGAACTTATTGAACCCTCCACAGAAAAGTAGTTAAGGACACTCAAACCAACTTCATGCTTTATCTTTTTACCAAAACTATACGGTATCCAAATACTAATATACTGATTAGTCCATATTTAAATTGAACAAAATTTTAAATAGTAAAATTTTCTCTACCAAGTGTTATGATATTTATTTATTTTTTAAATTATTTCCCCAATTTTTATTTTACAAAAGTTATAAGTACTTTTGTCCTAAAAATGGTCAACTACAAAATGTCATCATGGTGTTAACAAGAAAAAATTTCTAACAGACTGACGTGTTGTACTTTCCTCCTCTCCTAGCTGATGTTTGTCGATGATTTAATCCTCCTGTGAGGCTTCTGTTACCCAGGCTGAGATTGTACGCGACCTCCTGGAAATCTTCTACGGTTGCTCGGGGCAACGAGGTAGTCTTTCTAAGTCTAAGTTCATAGTTTCTCAGAATGTCAGCTCGAAGCTTGCTAGTCAGCTCAGCGTTGTGATGGGTATTCTTTTGACTACGTATTTGGGCTAGTACCTGGGTGCCCCTACCAACCTCAGACAAGACCATCGTCAGATGTATCACTATGTTCTGGAGAAGCTCTGAGGCAACATAGCACTATGGAAGGCGAGATCCTTGAATAGGACAGGTCGTCTAACGCTCGCTCACTTGATCATGTCCTCCATCCCTGCTCGTACGATGCAGACTGGCATGTTGCTTGCTCGCTTATGCTTGGATGTGGACCATTGTATCAATGAGTTTGTTTGGGGCTCCCAGCATGACCAACAATAGATGCATCTTGTCAGTTGGACCACTATGTGCCTCCCAAAGGAGGTTGGTGGCCCGGGGCTTACGCCTATGCAGTCGGTCAAGATGGCATCCTTTGCCAAGCTGCCTTGGAAATTTTTTCAAACACAGGACCTCCTTTAGGTGCGTTTCCTGATGGACAAGTACGGCAAGGATAGCAGAGACCTTGATTTACTTCAGCCAAAGCCTGGCTCACGTGCCACTTGGCAAGCAATGGTGAAGGCCCAATCGATTCTTGCCCTCGACCTTCGCCAGAATATAGCAATAAGATACAGAGGAGTATGCGGGTGGCTGAGTATGGTCCCCATGGAGCGGCTGGGACATCTCTCGGCTAGAGGCCCTTCTTTTCTCGCATATTATTAGTTCTCTGATGTAGATGTTCTTACAGGGTTTGCTAGATTGGACGTACTCTTTGACCTGGGGTCTCACCCAGGACGGGCGCTTCTCTAATCAGTCTTTGTACATGGTGTTGAGCAGGAGTGTGGAGATGCCACCTGCTGACCCAATTTGGACCCAGATTTGGGCTCTTCGGGTTCTCGAGCAGATTTAATTTTTCATTTAGTTATTTTATCATCGTATGTTGATGAAAAATTTAGAGCACGTTCAGAGGCACTTTACTGAGGATGACACGTGTCCAAGATATGGTACGGCTTCTGAGTCTCTGATGCATATGTCTTGTGATAGTAGGTTCTCCAGGGCTGTCTGGGCCTCCCTTCTACCACGACCTCCATATGCCTTCTACACTGAAACAGATCCTCATCGTTGGCTCTGGACCAATATTTTAGACACTACTATTCCCACAGATGGCCCACCATGGGCGACGACATTCATGACAGCCTGCTAGTGGTTATGGAAATAGCAGAGCAACTTTGCCTTCTGACGGGGCACCACCTCGGGGCACCCCCTTTCCTCATCACTTCACAAGCACGAGAGTTTGCTCGTGTCCTGGTGGACCGAAATACTCCATTACCTCCCCGACGCAAGATCCTAGTTTTCTGGTAGCGACCTGCAGAGGACTTTGTCAAGCTCAACACAGATAGGGTTTTGACGGGCAACCCGGGTCTTGTTGATGCTGGTGGCACCATTCGTGACTTGGCCGAATTTTGGGTTTGTGGCTTCATCAAGTGCATTGGGAGTTGTATCTCCCTGGCTGCAGAGATATGAGCTTTGATCCTCGGATTAGAGTTGACCTGTGAAAGGGAGTTTCGGAGGATCCAGGTGGAGGTGGATTCGTCTATGTCCATCCTCTGCATCGGTCATGAGGTTGCCCGAGCTCACCTGTTGGCAACGCTGATCTCAAGGGCGCTGGAGTTACTTGCGAGAGACTGGGAGCCTTACATTCATCACGTGGATGCCCTCTCCAAGCACACTTTAGAGAGCTCGTATAATTATGTTATTTCTAATGTTCTCATAGACTCTTATTTTGAGGTGTACTTGGATGACTTACGGGAAGTCAGTCTCCCTTATTGTTCTCGTATGGCCAGTGATGATTTGCGGGGATCTGATCTAGCGGTTCCAACGTAAAGGCGGGTCACTCTGACTTTGCCGATGTGCTCTTTCCCTCCTGCTGGTTTTCCCACCGGGTTTTTACCACATAAGGGTTTTACTAAGGCCGGCGGCCGTAATCTCGAAAAAGAAGATCCCGTTACTGAGACCGATAGTCATCAGGATCCCATGATTCTCTAGTTAGGAGATTGGGTTACGGCTAGTTTTCTTATGATTGTTGTACTTTCATTTACTTTCGTATTTATATAGTGTCTGAACACACCTTTTTTAATAAAAAAAATTCCTAACACTCAATTAATGCATTTATAAATAAGAGTATAGAATAACATAAAAAACGTCAACCACATAGTATCAAAATGATAATTCGATCAATCCGGGTGAGAGCTTCCCATGATTTATGGATTTTGTTCCCGAGTCTGGACGACCCATCCATTTCAATTGAATGTTGAAAACTATAGGGTGGTCCTCCTAACTTGGGCTTGGAATACAGTACTCAGGTTTAGCAAGCTATCCAAATAATAATTAATTGGCGGGTCAATCTCTCGAAGCTTGGACCTCTTGGGCCCATTCTCATAATTTGTCGTATATACCCAGAAGCCTTTAATTGAACTTCGAGAGTGCCTCCAAAACAATCGTAGTCACAGTAAAGTTGGTGGCAGGTCTATAAAATCCAGACCTGTAATTAAATCTGCCAAACTTTACCCCAACTAAAGGAATTGTTTCAAAAAATAGGGTCCGGTGATAGAATCGTTCGACTAGTTGGGCCATAGCTATTATCTTTTTTTAGGAAATGTGGATTAGAAGTTTTGTATTAACTAAGTAGTCACATTATATTGTAAGAAAATAAATACATAAGCAATAAACCTAATGATACATACGCTAAACATAAAACAACAGAGAATGGGTATAGTGTAATATTTTCTCAGTGACAGAGTTAGAATCCATGACCATAGCTACTATTTATAGATCTTAAAATTCTAAATCCTGAAACCTGTAATAAATCTGATCAGATAAAATTCCGCTAGACAAGTTTGAATATTGTTAAAAAAGTATGAGTTGATATATTTAATAGTAATAATTTTGTCAAGTGACAATTTTATAATGAATCCTACAAGGTTCATTTTTTTCTCTTAGATTTTATTAAAAAACCAATGATCTAATTTTTACCACTTGGCATGAAAGAGTCACCTACAGTTATTCACAATTTCATAGGAAATGGTAAGAATTTTGTCAAGTGACAATTTTAAAGTGAGCCCTACAATTTCATACCAAGTGGTTCACTTTCTTGCTATTAGAGAAAAAGGATAAAACGAAGACGTTTGTAAGTTTTGGTATAATGTACTAGAAGGTTCAGTCTTTAATTAATTAGTCCCTAAATTTTAAAAAATTAAACTCGTTAGTCCTTGGGATCAAATTCCATCCCAAATGACAAATAGAATTACCAAATTAACCCTCGTTCACTTTAAAGATCCAGGAATTTCACCAACCTCGTTGAGAACTCTACCTAAATCTGATTCGCGTCTTTTCCAAAGAACAAAAAATTAATAAACGGCAATCACGGGGTTGCTGTTTTTTTTGGTATTACTAATATTTGATGGACAAATTCACATTCAAAATAAATAATAAAAGATTTTCTAAATTAATCAAAAAATTTCGAGTTCAAACTTTTAAAAAAATACCAATTTTAAATTGGGAGCACAGTAGTATAATAAGCGTTTTAACAAAAAAAATCTAAGACCAGTGGTTCTTGTGATTTTCTTCTTTCATGCATTTCAAGATTTTGATGATGATCAGTGGTTCTTGTGATTCTTAATACCAAGTTTGCTGCCACTTTGTGTGGGAAATTTTGGCGAAGAAATGGTTATTTCAAAAAAATTTCCTTATCACTTGACGTTACTGAGCTTGTAAGATACTAATATGCACTCCACACTAAAAAAAAATTTCACATACCCTGTCATTAGTATGTTTTTGGTAATTTTGGAGTTTTAAAGTGGTTGAGAGGTATTTTGGGACTCCTAGGTGTCATTTGATTTTGAGATAGAAAAGAATTATAAGGACTAACATATTCAATTTTTCAAAATTTAGGGACTAAATAATGAACAATATATCAAAAGAATTTTTAAAAGTTGTCCTTTCCAATTATTAATTTGTAGTTGGCTGTCAACCAAAAGGATTCGCACATTTAAAAAGTGACAAAAGAGACATTTGCATGTTGCAACTTGCAATTATGCAACTGTTTTTCGCGTATGAGCCCTATAACGTCGTGAAAATGAAAGTGAGAGAGAGAGAGAGAGACAGAAACTTAAGTAGTTGGAATGAAGCACCAACTATATTATTAGTTGGACAGATTATACACAGTTGGCAGAAAAAAATGACTTGATTTTGCATTCCTGGTCGATATGATTCGATTCAAATATAAATTAATCGAATAATATAGATTGATGTTCGAAAAACAAACAATAGTTCAGAGATCATGATCCAAAATAGTATTGACAGTGATTTGGCAAGCACAAAGAGACTAGTAAAAAAAATAAGTAACCACTAAAAGTTAATACCATTACCATCCAATAAAATGCAAAAAGCAACAGCTATCCCGAGAAGATAATAATAACAACGACAATAATGGTACTCTGCCTTAATGATATCCCTGTTACAGACAGGTACACTGCCATTTGCCCAAAACATAATTCTATCTGGCTAACAAACAAAAACAGGTGGGGGTTACATTACACAGGCCACAAAATAGTTAAAATACTAATTCCCATTTTTTCTCCTCCAATAACAACAAAAAAAAACAGGGCAGCTTTGATATCATTTGGATTGGCACCATTTGTTTTTGTCCTAATACTCACTAAACTAACTAATATATATTCGAACCCAATAAGATATATGGGACCCTAGGACACTATAACAAAATGGGTGACTTCTAAGTGGTGGTTAAGACATCATAATTAATATTACCCCATCCATGTATATATATAAATATGTGAATGGGTTAAAATTAAACTAATCTAATGATATTATTACTCAAGGAAACCAGTCTTGGAGAGAATAGCATCCCTCACTTGGCTAAGGTCCCTCCCTTTTAGTGTCCTTCCAATCCCTTCACAAACTGAGAAGGAAGAAATCTGGCTACCTCCAAGCTTCCTAGCCAGCCACTCATGAGGAGGCACCATCTCTTCCTTCTCATCTTCAACCTGACCACCACCACCATGATCAGACCAGGTGGGGCTCACATCAGCTCCGCCATATATCTTTGACCAGTCGGGGATGTTAACCGGAGCAGATGACCGTTTGGCCACCTTTCTGCCCTCACCACCTCTTGTTCTGGCTTGTGGTGGTGGTGGGGCAATAGCAATCCTAGGAGTGGAAGAAGCATTGGAATATTGCCTCATCCTTGGGCTAGAGGAGCTCTCCCTCTCATCAACAACTTCCCAAACATCTCCTTCTTCAAAATCCTCATGCTTAGTCTCCCTCCTTGATGATGACCTCCTTCCACTCCCATAGTAGTCTCCCATTTAACTAGAAAAGAAAATGGACAAAACCAAGAAAAGGCAAACTGAGACCAGGACAAGGGTTAACTTCTCATAATTGTTTAGTGTTTTGTGGAGAGAAGGAGAGGGAGAGAGAAGAGGTTAGAAGAAGAAATTTGGGACAAAACTATGAGCTACTTGTATGTGTATATATAGGTATAAGGAGGTTGTACTTTTTTTTTTTGAGAAGGAAGGAGGTTGTACTTGGATTTCACATGTTGGCTTTTTTGATTGTTTTTATCCATTAATATTTTTGGGTTGGTAATAATTAACTGGATATATTATAGAAGTGTATTTTCATCATTTTTCTTAATTTTACTCTTTTGTGGGTTCTTGTGTATTGGGAATGAGAGAGAACAGGAAAGGTTTGTAAGAGAATAATTCCACGAATCTACCTTGGCTTGGCCTTTTTAGCTTCAATACCCTCGAGAAAAGGTGCAGAACTTTTCAAAGGGTGTATTTAGTATTAATTAACTGAACCAAGAAAAATAACATGCAAGAGAGGGAGCTACAAAATACACGAATACGTACTATACGTAGATCGGTGAGGATAATCTAACTTAATCAGAGTTCTCAAATTCAAATTCTTAGAACAAAACTATATTAATACTTGATAATGAGAATTTTATTGTTATTTGCAGGCCGATTATATTTAAATTTAGATTAGTCCGTCTAATGAATATAAAAAAACCTCACATTTTACAACCCTTCCCTTTATTCCTTCTTTCGTTTCTTTTAAATCAATAATCGAAAAGTGGGTTCACAAAAATTATTTGCAAAATAAATAACATAAACTTGCTAACCAACAAATGAAGGAAAAAGACAGTGGATGATGAATATGTAATGGCATTTATATTTCTTTTCATGTAACATAAATGGGCCACCTAGCCTGGCTTCTTACGGAAAGTTAAAATCAGAGAAGGGTAATGATGATGGGCTTTGATTAGAATCTCAGTTGCCAAAATTGCACTGTATCTAATTTTGTCCTCTTGCTTGAAAATGGTTACAGTATATTTTGGTGACACAAAAATCCAAAGTCCAATTGGGAAACTTTAATTGCTATAACTGGAAGGTTAAGTTGGTCCTAAGAGGGCAGTTAAAGGAGCAACCTGTTCAGCTGAGCAACTACACAAAGGGAAGGCCATGCTTAGGGAAACGAGACACAAAATAAATGTTTGATAAGTAATTGAGGGATAATATCAAATTAGTACATATTTTATTGGATCTCTATACATTTACTAAGTTGACTAATCAAGATTTGATACGGAAAAAATCTTTGAAACGTGTAAATATATATCAAATACTGTTTGATTAACAATGACAATAATTTGTCATTTTTGGAGCACAGTAAACTCTAATATATTTATTCCTACTTATCTTTTTTATTGTTTTCATTGAATAGTAAAGATCGTATTTCATCTCTTGTTATGAGAATTCTATCTCCTTTCTCAACTTTATTTTTATTTTTCTTATTTTTATATCAATTTATATATGCATGTTCAACGGTATTGATTGGATGTGTACCATTAAAAAAATCTACTTCATTCCAAATGAGATTTTCATTGAAGATGAATACTTGTTAAAAGTTGTGTAGACGTCGAATGACTAGTTAATATGAACAAAATTTTATTATTATTCTAAAAAATGCGTACTCATATATAACATATGTTGAGTGATACTAACAAATAGATCAGAAAATTATTTTAACATAATCAAATCTCAGGTTCGAGTCCTTAGAAAGATATAAGTGATAAATACTTGATGGAATAGTTTTGTCCCTTTCTAAAAATTTTATCTAGTTGAATCAAAATTAATCAGCCCAGTACACCGGATATCAGATGATATAAAAAATATTTATTGAATCCTTAATTGAACTTGTATGAGCTCACAATGGCAAATAATTTCCACATTGCAGAATGTGGACATTGTATTTAATATCAATGGCTAAAAGAGGAGATGCTTTAGGGTTAGAAAGGTGGTGAATTCTCATTGGGTAGACCAGCTTCACATATTTCAGTAACCTTATCCTCTAATAACTCGATACAGCCCATCCCCATTATAGGCACTCCCTAGAGATTAATAGAGGAAACCTCTCGGTTGGAGTTTAACTAAATGGGCAAGGCACTATTATTGTTCAGTTGGTCCAATCGTTCAGTTCCTTTAAATCGAGTTTGAACTTTTTGAATTGAATAGACACGATTAATACAGCCATTTTTGTAAAATCTGAAAAATGTTAGATTATGAATCCGTCTACTTAACAACAAACGATATAAAAAAAAGCCTTTGCCTGGTAGGACAAATCGTAAAGGTGGCCGATTTAGTTGGATCGAATATTATTATAACTATTATTGCCACCACCTTGAAATATGTGGTGAGAAGAAGGCGGTGGGTTGGTAATTTTTAACTGTGACTCCAACTTCTATCTATTACTTGCATTCTTCAATACCTCCACTCCTGGGTCTTGGGGATTCCAGGCAGATATCGAAATTGATGAGAGAAAAGCGCGAAATTGGTTGTTAATTTTATTTAATAACGATACATTTTGTATTTGGACAACTACTAAATTGACTAATTTAAGTTCAAAAAGATAAATTTTTTTGAAAAGTAACGAACTCTGATTACCATAAAATTACTTTGTAACACATGATAGATAAGTTGAAATCTCCGAGACAAGAGTGTCAAGTGCAGTGCAACTATTAGTATCTCTAAACAGACACAGACAATTGTTTTTCAAAAAAAAAAAGACACAGACAATTATACTGATTTGACAGCGTTTAACTAGAAAATTATTGTTATAAACCTAAAAAAATAGGAGAATATAATGCCAAAAAAATAAATATTAAATGGCTTTTTATCATGGTTTTAAAAAACGTGGTCCGACCGGTTGGACCGTGAAACGGGCCCTAGACCGGGTCGTTTTTTGGCTTTTGACCGGGGTCTGTACTAACCGGACCAAATCCGGTCGGACTGGCCGATTTTGAGGTCCATCCTGACCGGTCGAACCCGGTTAGTACAAAAATGGGCGAAATTGACTTTTTTTTATAGTTTTCGAGGAAAAAAATTGATTTGACAAATTTATAAAGTAATAAATAAATAAAAAAGTAGATTTATAGAGTGGAGAGATAAAAAATTAAATCTACTTTTTTGTATGGAAAATAAGTATATTTTAACCTACATATATATATTATTTAAAATATTTAAAAATAAAAAATTTTGGTCCGACCGGTGGTTCGCCCGGTCGGACCGGGCGACCCGGAGGACGGGAGAAATCCCGGGTCGGCCTCCGGGTCGTTTTTTAAAACCATGCTTTTTATTTACATGACAGCTAATATTAAAGTATTTCATTTTTTTTTACTTTTTTATGAACAACATAATTCCCACAGAAATATGCCATCACATCCCAACTAATAGGACCAGGATATGCCTGCCTTTATTTTTCGGGGACACCCATATCTGTTTTCTACTAACAAGTAGCAACTAAAGGCAAATATAGCCATGCCATGACATATCCTGTGCTGACTCACCATGTACTTGTTCGATCATGGGCTGGCTGAATATGATCAATACAAAGATGAGATGGGACACCTCTACTAATCCAAGTTAGATTAATTTTTGTATCGAAATATTAATTAATCCAAATTCGACTAGAACAAATCTTAAAGAGTAGCAAACATTTCTCCCAGGTGTCTCTTTCTTACTTCTGGAATACCAAACTTGGGATGGAATGGTCCTTGAACCAAGTGTGCGAATGGAGAGACTCAGAGACGCAAAAGTTGACTAGAGATTGTAACATAACCGGAAGCAGACGCAAGCGGGAAATCAATGATTTGAAGCCAAGGAGAAGTACGAAGGAGAAGTATGAGGCACCAAAAATCAACAATCAAGGATTAAGAAGGGTCCACTCCGGAGACAATAGAAAATTTTGAATCCTACGAATCTAACGACCAAAATGACGAGGAGTACAGTTCTAATACTGGATTGGCTTACATCTTGAAGAAGGAAGGTGGAGGAAAGCGAATCGTATGGATTAAGGGCCCAAGGAAGAAAAGAAAAGATACTAGATCGATCAATTAATATCTAAGATATTTCCGACCTAGTAGCATATTTTATTAAATATTGGATTATCTCTTGATCATTTTGAGGCGATAATTAGTGCTCACGACATTATGATATAGTACACTTGTGCATATTTGACATAAAATTTTGATGGGTAATAACATTTTACTAATAAAAAATAGAATCAATGATTTTTTTTATGGAGAAATTAATAATAATTGATCCAAGTAGTAAGATAATTTAATTTATTATAAAAAATTTCTAGTTCAAATTTGTAAGACACATTTTTAAATAATTGTTCCTAAATAAAATTCTACAACTTGATCACGACACAGAAAAAGCATTCATGATACATCATATATATTATAGGGCAAATTATGCTCAAATTATAGGGCAAATTTCACACTCACCTTCCTGTATTTCGGTAATCGATTTAAAACTTTCAAAGGTTTGGTTTTATTATACTCTCAGGTCCCTCTCTGACGTCAACGGTAAAGATATTATTATTTTATTACTAAAATGACCATTATACCCTTAGTTCGGTCAGCTTAAACATCCGATCATCTTCTCCGGTCATCTTTCCGGCGAACAAAAAAATTTCGGCAACCAAAAATCAAAATACAAAATTCAGACAAATCTTCGAACACCATCTCTCGGACAAATCAAAATCAGATCAAAAAAACTCGCCTTCGAACACCATCTCTGGGACAAATCTTCGATTTCAAAGTCAAAGAACTTGCCTTCGATTTCGAACACGCCTTCGAACACCATCTTTACAGCGAGCTCCTGGCGTCCAGGGGCCACGATTGAAGGGCGGCTACAACAGGTCCGCAGCGTGGACCGTTCCCGAGCGTAGACAGAAAGGGAATCGGCCCCAAGGTAGTCATCGATCTCGGCGACGGAATCGGCCTCGAGGTTGTTTCCCCTCATGCTACTCCATCAATCTCCTCCCTGGTGACAGAATCGGCCCCGAGGTCGTCATCGTCGCCAAGAATGTCCTGAACCCTAACTGCCATCTCCGTCGACAGCTCTGTCTCTAAAAAGCCACCTTCGTCACTGCGATTGAAGCCATCTTCGTCTCCAAGGAGCTCCAAGAACCCGTCGTCTTCAAGCAATTTTCGTGGGGGTTAAACACAAGAACATGAACCCGTCGTCTTCAATCATTCCATTACTGCCATTTCAATCTTGTAATTGGGTGAATGAGGGTGATGGTAGTCATTTAAATGGTGAGTATTTGGACTTGTCGTGCCATTTTAAATGATAGAGGAGGTGGAGGGAGGAGGTTGTGTTCGCCAGAGGTGAAAGATGAGGAGGAGGGAGAGAAGGAGGGAGGAGGAGGGAGTTTTTTAAAGTTATTTATTAAGGGTATAAAAGTCATTTCATAGAGAAAATTGACCATTGATCAGCGAGGGATCCGAGAGTATAATAAAACCAAACCTCAGGGAGTTTTTAATCGATTACCAGAATAAAGGAGGGCGAGTGTGAAATATACCAACTACCAAGGGCTTTAGTGTAATTTGCCCTATATTA
This sequence comes from Hypericum androsaemum, assembly GCA_963995505.1. NCBI lineage: Eukaryota > Viridiplantae > Streptophyta > Magnoliopsida > Malpighiales > Hypericaceae > Hypericum > Hypericum androsaemum. Next base: position 2,176,696 of record OZ023199.1, read on the forward strand.
TATGGTACTGAAGCCCATGTACACCTAGTTGAACTTAGCCCAATTCATAAAAATTCTAGCCCAGAAGGTACTGTCTCGTCTCATCCCTTCTCCAAGTCTTCTCATCTCTTCCCTAAGTTGGCGTACAAGCTCTGTCTCCTCATCTCTTCCCGGAAGTTCTTCTCTTCTCATCTCATCTCTTGTCCACGTCTCATCATCTCTAAGGTTTCCTCATCTCTTCTCTAGCTTAAATGTTGAGTAGTTGTGAACGATGTCTCTAATGGTATATCTGTTCTGTTCTACTAATTTCGGCCATACGTTAATTTGTTATGATGTGTACTTAACCAGTAACCTGATTTCTTGTGACAGTCATGTCCGATTATCTAACCTAGTTAAAGTTAGTAACGGTAATTAGTTTAAGTGACATAAAAGTTGCAAAAAATTAAATGTCAATTATGAATGACAATAGTCAACTTGAGTAAGAGACTTAAAATTTTGAATAGATTAAACACAATTGACATAATTACTTTCTAAAATAGAGCGGTAGTATCCGAATCTAAATATCAACAATTTACCAAAACAAAAATGGTGTTCCGTCAAATTGGACTAAGAGGAAAAAACAAAATTGCAGGCAGAAAAATTAAAACCAACGGCTGTACGTAGTCGGTATGCTTGGTGAGGTGAGGTGTGGTGGAAGTAAGTGAGCCTAAGAAATTAAAGAGAGTTGAGTCCCTTTCTAGAAAAAAGGGAATCCAATCCGAGCCAAGCCAAGCCAATGTGGTTAATAGGACACCAATCAATAGTTGGTTTCATCTTTAACTACATTGGCCCATCAGCATAACAGGCACCAAGATAATCGAGTAGCGGTTGCTTTATCTATATTTGTCTTGACATTATGTTTTAATAAAAAATAGATGTAATTAAGTTTGCCCATCTTTAACTCCTCGTTCCATATGTATAATCGACGTGAAAGAGGTTAACTTTCTTCATTGTACCTGTTTGACTGTTTAGATATATAATTAAAAAGTTTATGGGCTTTTACACACCGTTTTTTACTCAAAAAAACTACATTGGATCATTCACTCTCTGTTTTTTAAAGATTTATTACTATCAGATGTTTTATTACTCGAGTCAACTCTCGTCGCTAATCTCCTCCCTTTGGGACCCTTGTCAAGTTGCACCACATTGGACCCCTCCACCAAGTCGGCCATCATCCATCACCTTCCATTAAAAGCTTGTTTTTTTTTTTCATTTCCTCCAGGTGCTGAACCCTCTCTCCCGCACATCCATTGTCATATTCCTTTATTCCTCGCCCCCACATTTCCCTTATCACTTTTTTTGGGCAAATTACTCTCAAGTCCCTGATCTTTGATCACCCTCTCCCTAGGGTCCCTGACTTTTGGAAAATGATTGTCCCGTCCCTAAGTTTTGATGATAATAGACTCTCAAGTCCCTGGAGCCGGAATATTTTTTTTTTCCGGTGAACCCCCACTTGAAATAACCAAAATGTCCTCTCACAAAAAAATCCTCTTTCTTTTCCCTTTTTCTTCCTCCCACTTCATCTTCTTCCTCCCACCTTCAACTAAAATCAAAACTAAAAAATAAATCTGAACAATTTTAATGAGAATCAAAACTAATTAGAAAGAATCAAAACTAATTAGAGAGAATCAAAATTTAAAGAACTCTAATTTTGAAAAGTCTAATTAGAATTAAAAATTTTAATTAGAAAACTAAAACCCTAACCAGATTAAAAACCCTTTCATTTCCATTAACCCTCCTGGAGAATTCCTCCCACCAATCCAAAGGCCTTTCCTCCATTGGAGACCCGGAAGCAGAAACACAAATAAGTTGGCATTAGCTGGTACAGATAAGTTCAATTAAACCGAAGAAATAAAAAGGGAAGCCCGCGAAGAGAATAAGAAACTAATTAGAAGGCTCCGAGACAAAAAGAAAATGATGAGAAGAAAGAAAAAAGGATAAAGGAGAAGAAGTAATTACTGAGAAAAAGAAAGGGACAAAATCAACATCCTCTAAATTTTACTGAGAAAAATAGAACGTTTCCAAATCCTTCACCTTCTCCGAGTGGGTCCCACTTCCAATTTTGAGTTTAAGCTTTAAGGTCGAACCCTTTTGTTCTTTTCTGGGTTTTTTAATCACCGTGGTAGTAATTTTGTTTAGGTTTTGCTTGTTTGTGTTTGAATTGAAATTGTGTTTATGTGTGTTGGATTGGGGCAGATTGTTCACCAGAGTCGAGAGGTTAAAGCTCTGTTCAATTGTAATTTAGATTGTTTCTTTAGGATTATAGTGTTTATTGGGTTTGATCATATTTTGTTGTTCGTTGTGTGTTCTTTTCTGGATTTTTGATAAATTTATGGGTTGAAATGTTCTTGGTTGAAGAGAGCAAGAGAATTTTTTTAGTGGGAGGGCATTTTGGTCATTTCAAGTAGGGGTTCACCGGAGAAAAAAATAATATTCCGGTTCCAGGAACCTAAGAGTCTATTATCATCAAAACTTAAGGATGAGACAATCATTTTTCAAAAGTCAGGGACCCTAGGGGGAGGGTGACCAAAGGTCAGGGACTTGAGACTAATTTGTCCCTTTTTTTGTACTCCACGTATTTCCAACCAAACCAATCTATTTAATTATGCTAATCATGTCATTTGATAATGACCCCATGGTTTTTCTTGTATAAATAGGATATAGCGGTGAGGAACCGAAAGTGCCAGAATCTACGTATTCGATTCAAAACATATTCCTGATATAATATTATGCTACAATTTTTATCTCCAAATTTTTAACATAATAAGTAGGTGAATCTTTATATAAATATACTCATTAAACCTACAACTTTGTTTGAGGATATTAAATCTACAACTAACGATGTAAGAATCCCAACTGAAATTGTGATCATTGTTCAAATTTCGGGGTATAAAAATATAAACTTTTCGAAAATATAAAAAATAAGTTGCAACCAACTGAACTATTACAATATTAGGGCATGTTATGTTCTCATAAAATTGTTCTTGCTTTATTACAGAGAAATTATTAATCAAATTGCTTTGGACAGAATTAAAGATAGGCATTTAGAACGAGTTGGAGTCTAATTGAGCAAATTATCACTAGTAGAAATATTGGTACAGAGTTTCTGATTTCCCAATCCAAGGACAGATTCGGTAGAGGGGCACCTCGCAAAAATATTTTACATGCTTTGAGCTCACTCGGTACAGAGTCAGCTCATTCCACGACCGAGCCAACTCAGCCTTAATCATTGCTCGAGAAAGAATTATAAGCCAAATCATTGCTCAACCAGCGAACCCGGTCTGGCTCCAAACGGCATCCCTCACGCGCCACATGTCACGCCCCTTTAGCGTCCTTCCGACCCCCTTGAACACCGAGGCGCCACCATTCTCACGCGCCAGGTACTCGTGTGGTGGAACCAGTTGGCAGTCGTCGATCCTGTCGTCGAAGTCGTGCAATGACTCCACCGAGTCAACCCGGTAAATCTTGCTCCAATCAGGAACGTTGACCGGAGCTGAGGTGGCAAAATGGCGGGTCGAAGGTGACGCCGGAGCATCATGTTGACCTCGAAAATTGTGCACGATCCTTGACGGTGCCGTTTTCTCCGTGGACCGAATAGAATCTTCAAAGGCCAAGGAGAGGCCGCCCAAGTGTGTCCCATCACGCGGCAGAATACTTGGGCGACCCATATAAGAATAACTTCCGTTATTGCTATTACTCTCGGCGCGTGGGCTCCACGAACTATGGAGCTCATTGCTATCCGCCGTCACACTGCCTTCTACCATAGACCAAACTTCTTCCTCCCCGAGCTCGGGCGCGTCGGCTCCCGCCATGCTGTGACCGTTACTGTACACATAACTACTCCCCAAGTACCTCTCACTGCGACTGGTGGTAAGTCTCCTGCCTCTAGCCATAAAACTATTAATTAACACAAACTGGGAATTTCAAGAAGGGACCTGAAAATTGAATAATTACAAAACTACTTATGAAATAAGAGAGATGGCCAAGAAAAGGAGATATATGGGTGAATTGCTAGAAGTCCACTAATTAGGCTTTATTGACATAGGTAGGATTTGTGAGGAGGGCACCTGAATATATAGGATTTCAGTAGGCCAAGTGAACTTCTCCTGCGGCTTCTCACTTTAAATTTCATGTGAATTTGGGATTCATTTTGTCCGAATTTAATAAAAGAGACCAATCAGAGTTGTCACGTACGCGTGAATGGGAATGGAAGACGACAAGATGGCCCCGAAGCTGCCATAAAAATAATAATAATTGAATTCATCGTCAAGATAAAATAATGCAAGTTTTTCTGAACAGTATTAGAACACTCACATTCTCTGAAATAATATTCAAACACTTATTAAAATAATTAATTCAAGTTTATTCGACCTTTGAATGGTGATAAATTTTTTTAACAAACATATAATTTTTTTTAGATAAATCAAACTGATACTCTTTATTTAAATCAAAACAATTTTGTTTCTATTATGTTGAATAATTCATGTTCGAGTGTAATGACATCACTCATAAATAAAATATAGTAAGTTGTAACCTGATAGAAATAGAAGTGAAAGCAATAGCATAGTAAGGCAGTTCCCCTTCAGTTGCATTTGGAAGCGCGTAATTCCTACGCTCTAAAGGGTAACTAGCCGGTTGATTGCTATTTATAAGTTCCAATTTCTGTGGAGACTTCCCAATTTAGAGATTAGATTTGTGTTTGTGATAAAAAAATTCTTTACATGTATTTAGTTGGGGTGTGAAATTTATTTACAAGTTTAATTCTTTAGTTTAAGTAGATTTTACTGCAACAATTAAACAAGAAATAGTATTTATTGCAACAAAATTAATTTGCACCAAAGTTGAACAAATGTGCAAATGACATACACATCATAGTGTTAGACTCCACTTATATATTATATATGAAAAAAAACTTCTTCGGCTCTAGTAATTTTTTCATATTTTTCCTGATTTACTTAAATTGTTAATTTGATAATAATGAAATATATTTTTGTCTAAAAAAAATGCAAAAGTGGAATGTCAGATAAAAAAAATTTTATAACTCGATCGAACATGTGAAAATACAGGACAATAGTGTGTAAATGGATAAAACTATATAATATTAAAGTAAACGTTTACGGTTTACCTCTTAAAAATACTAACATGAAAAAATCACAAAGATCTACCAAAAAAATCAGAAAGAAATTAAATGCTGAAGTTTTCCAGTTTCAATAAAAAAATTCCACGGGGTAAAAACAAAAAGAAGCCAGGAAACGTCCGTATTTACTTGTCGTTTACGGTCCGCTTAATTCTCATTTCTTTCGGATGGGTCCCATCTATAGAGTCCTATCTTGATTGTTGACGTTGGCAGTCACTATACTTTATTTGCAGTCCACGTTGCCCCCACAGTCCACGTTGGCAGTCACTATACTTTATTTGCTCGCTTCCCTGGCCTTTTAGAGCCCAACACGTGTACGCAAGCAGCAGAGTGTAGGTCCCACTTTGCCACGTCTCTTTCTAGCCACGTGGACTAGCAGTGACCTAATGAATTGATACATATAATGGAGAGCACCAGCAAAATATAAATTTCTCTTTAATATTGTATATCCCAGTACATCTTATAAATTGTATCCTAACATTGGTTAAGTAAAAATTGTAGAATCTGATCTCTATCTAGGGATTTGAAGATTATACTCTCGCAAAAACTCGATATTTTTCTTTTTTTTTAATCGATATTCTCTTGTTCTCATATTTTCCTACTTTCAGTTTAAATATATATAGGAAGTGTTCTCCCCCACAAAAAAGTACAACTCATAAAAGAACTAGTGCTTCTATATTACCGAAAAGAACCATACTAATAGTCGGTGTCGTCATAGTTTGTATTTTTTTTTGGTGAGAATGGAAGGGCAAATCCATAAATATAAATACAAATCGGACGCGATCCAGAGAGGAGTTTATTATGGATAGGAACACAATACTCATTTCATATATATCTTGTTGTTTACGGAGGATTGCGTACTTGATTAGGATCTAAAGTCGAGGTAAGAGTTTGACTCTTTCTCCATAAGACGAGATTGCCTCGTATTCAGTGCTTACAGGCTATGACAATCGTCCCCAAGATACAACGACTTCGCACTCCCAGGATCGCAGCACGACAATCCTAAAAGTATCGGCAAACTTTTGATGCTCGGAACTTCTTTAGAGATGAGAAAAGAGATTCTACAATTGCTAGAAGAAATGATGCAAGTTGTAGTGGGGTGAGTGAAATGGTTGGCAGGGAAGCCTATTTATAGGCGGAAGGGGCCAGATCCGACGGGCTGCCTGGCAACTCTGAAGGGGCTCCAGCCTCCCGAAGAGGCACCTCATGCCTGCCTGAAGGTCTGACGGGATGCCTAGCCTTGCTGCTTCGCGTCCCTCCGCCTTTCAGCCTAGGATTTGGTCGTGCCCCGTCGGTTCGTGTCCCCTGCGCATCTTCGCCTGGCTGCTGCCTTCATGCCCCTGCGGAAGTCCTCGAAGGGGTACGAGTATTCTCTGTGTTTTCGCAAAATTTTAAGGCTCCTCTAGACGATGCACACGTGCGAAGTACAAATGCGCCTCAAAGCACCCCATTGCGCCTCGTGCTTGTGCTCGGAGGGTGCTTCGCACCATCCTCGTGACCAATCTCGGACAGCACTCTAGGTGGAACACTTAATGTTACACTAACTTGGAGCTCCAATGTAGTAATGGACTTTCTCATTCCTATTGCCTAAATACCAAACTTAGGTAGCTAATTTTAGTCATTAATTTCTCATTCATCGGAAATTGGATTTGAGAAAATAAATACACAAGAGTCATCTACTCGAAACGGAGATTTCGATTTTACCACTCGTTTCTATTTCCTCCAAATTAATCACGAAGAAAAATTGCTCGAAAGTCGGTCCAAAACCAACTTTCTAAAACCCAATTTTCTACATATCTCGACTATTATTCAACGGCGTGGAATCGGGTTCACAGTCTCTTATCATTTGGCAACCCAAGATTGTGGTCAAACAAGTGCTATTACGATCTTTAGGGAGTTGGTCAAACAACTGAGACATTTCAAATTGGCCCGAAAATTATGCCATTCCCTTGAACCTGGAGATCGTTGATCTAACGGCGGCTCTCTAGAATATCAATTATTCTAATTATCTGATCATAACAACTAATAATATAAAATAAAAGCGACATTGTAGGAGATCAATTAGTTTTGACTATTATGGTCCATATATTTTCCTAATTTATTGTTTCCTATTTCTATTCGATCTCTTTTTCTTATTTACTAGATGAAATTTGTTAGCCAAGTCTTGTAACCTTGTAGCTATATAATGCCCGACTCATTGGTGTGATAATCAAGCTTCCAATTTCTTCATGGTATCAGAGCAGAGATCTAATACAAAAGGCTAAAAAAAAAACCTACCCGTAGCACCATCAAAAACCCACCACCATAAATAAACCTACCATACAATAATAAACCTACCGAACAATAAACCTACTGTACAATAATTCCACCATAGCACCATCAATCATCAAGCACCACCTATGATGGCCAAAAATGGGAACAACCCAGCGACGGACATAACGTCGCCTTATTTTCTCCATCCCTTTGACAACCCAAGGCAACTCAATGTAAGCGAGCTTCTTAATGAAAGAAACTATGGGGACTGGGTAGGAGAGATGACCAATTTCTTATTGGCCAAGAATAAGCTCGGATTCATCGACGGTACCATTCCCAAGCCGGAGGCGAGTTCGGGAGAATACAACAGTTGGTTACGCTGCGACGCGATGGTCAAGGGATGGTTGGCAACCGCAATCGACAAGGAAGTCAGGAGCAGCGTGCAGTATGCCAAATCTGCGCACGAGGTATGGATCGACCTTAAGGAGAGGTTCGGAAAGACCAGTGCACCAAGGGCATATGATTTGTGCCGTTTGATTTCGCTGTTACACCAAGAGAAGATGAGTGTCTCAGCGTACTTCTCTAAACTGAAATCCCTCTGGGATGAGATGGAGTCTATCTCTCCAATGATCGGTTGCACTTGTTCGAACGATCAACATATTTAGCTGCTCGGGAGCAAGAACTGCTATACGTCTTTCTGATGGGATTGGACGACATGTTAAGTACCGTAAAGACTCAAATACTCAGCACAAAACCGCAACCAAGCATAGGGGAAGCCTATCATCTAATCCTAGAAGAGGAGCAAACTCGACAAATTGCATCTGCAAGACAGCCAAGCGCGGAAGCTGCTACTTTTCAGATAGGAAGTTATAACTGGACCAGCAAGGATGCGGCTAATCGAAAAGGAAGCTAGAAGGACAAGACTCGATGTACCCACTGTCACAAATTAGGTCACTCTAAAGACGAATGTTTTGAGCTGGTTGGCTACCCCAATTGGTAGAAGCGTGACGAGAATCGTGATAGAGGAAGGAAGGAGCGAGGGGACACATCTGCTATCCAAAAATTTCCACCCCGTGCTGCTCAGGTTGGGGCTGATACAAGCCCAATTCTGGGATTGAGTGCCGATCAATACAGTCGACTCATTAAAGTGTTACAACTAGGGGGAGACACCAGTGCGCTCACTGTGCAAGGTTCGGGAGTGGAGGTTCACATGGCTGGTATGGATACAGGAAAACATCCCTGGATTATTGATTTAGGGGCAATCGAGCATATAACTTGTGATGCCAGCTTATTTTCCGGTCCTATACAGCGAGCATCTAATACACCAGTAAAAATTCCTATTGGTGCGTCTGTTCCTGTTGAGGGAATTGGGACAGTAAACTTACCAAATGGGATTGTGTTGAAGAATGTGTTACATATCCCTATGTTTTGTTGTAATCTTATTTCTGTTTGATGCCTATCGGAAGATCTAAATTGTGCTTTGACCTTCGTTGCGGGTTTGTGTGTATTGCAGGACCTACCTTCGATGACCCTGATTGAAGTGGCTAAGCACCGCGGGGGGCTGTATTTGATGGAACCAACATCAAGCAATGGGGCGGCAATGCATGTTTCGACAGGAGCATCCACGACTACATGGCATGAGCGTTTGGGGCATCCATCAGCGGACAAGTTAGGTCATATTCAGAATTTATGTAAGACAGTCAATTTAGATCATAAACTATTTTGTGAGGCGTGTATTCGAGCGAAGCACACTCGCCCTCCTTTTCCCAATAGTTCAATAAAGTCAGGTTCCTATTTTGCACTTCTACATTGTGATATCTGGGGTCCGTACAAGATAACTTCTTTATCTGGTGCTCGTTATTTCTTGTCGATCATGGATGACTATAGCCGTGGCACTTGGGTTTACCTTATGCGAGACAAGTCTGCTGTTTCTAAATTACTGACAATGTTCTGCAACATGATAGAGACAGTTTGGCAAACGAGTACAACAAATCCGCACTGACAATGGGATGGAATTCCAGTCACACACCATGATGGACTATTACAGGGAAAAAGGGATTGTGTTACAGACTTCCTGCCCATACACACCGCAGCAAAATGGTATGGTGGAACGAAAACAGCGGCACATCTTGGACACAGCAAGAGCATTACTTTTTCACTCAGGGTTGCCTACATACTTTTGGGGGGAAAGCGTATTGACAGCGGTTTATCTGATCAATCGCTTGCCATCTAGAGTGATCAAGAACAAGACACCGTATGATGTTATTTTTGGCAAAGAACCTACGTACTATCATTTGCGATCTTTTGGCTGCCTGGCATATGCACATGTCCATACACCAAATCGGGATAAATTCCAAGAAAGAAGTCACCGATGTGTATTTATTGGCTACCCAGGAGGACAAAAAGACTATCGAGTTTTTGATCTCAAAGATAAAAGAATTTATCATTCTAGAGATGTGACATTCATGGAAAATGTGCATCCTTACAAAGAAACCAAGGAAGCAGCGAGCATGCCACCTTTGTTGAATTCTTAAACTATTGTTTTTGATGACAAAATGTCGACTGAAGATGAGGTCATCGTTGATCATGACATTGACGATGTTGCACCCGAAAATGAAGTGGAAATAGAAGATGGGAATCCCAGTGAGGCAATGAATGAAGCTGTTGTTCCTCCTGCTTGTCTGCCTCGCCGAAGCACTCGCGAGAAACATGCTCCAAAGCACTTAGAAGAATTCGAAACATGCTTGCCACCTTCCATCCCCCACCCGCGGCCTGCCTCTTAGTCTGAAAACTCGGTGGTATATCCTCTTACTCACTTTGTCTCTTATTCAAGATTTTCTGACTCACACAAGGCTTTTCTTATTGCCATCACACATCATGATGAGCCTAAAGCATTCTCTCAGGCAGTAAAGCATCCTGAATGGCGAGAAGCAATGGCAAGAGAACTACAAGCCCTTGAGGAAAATCAAACCTGGACGCTAGAGTCTCAAATTGCTGGCATTGATTTCCACGATACCTTTGCTCCTGTGGCTAAATTGGTTACAGTTCGCTGCTTACTAGCTATTGCTGTACAGAGAGGTTGGTTTATCACGCAACTGGATGTCAACAATGCCTTCTTGCACGGTGAGCTCAATGAGACAGTCTATATGAAGCCACCCCCATGTTATAACTCACCAGCAGACCCACGTGTATGCCGATTGAGGAAATCTCTCTATGGTCTTCGTCAGGCATCGCGCAACTGGTATCACAAGTTTGTGCATGCCTTGTTGAGCATCGGTTTCACACAATGTCACTCTGACACGTCTTTATTTTGCTTTGCTGCCAATAACATCATCTTGTTTGCCTTGATCTATGTGAATGATGTTATTCTCGCAGGCAATGCTTTTACCAAAATCAAGGAAGTCATCTCTTATTTGGATGCGCGTTTTGGCATTAAGGACTTGGGTGATCTGAAATATTTTTTGGGGCTAGAGGCAGCCCACTCTGCCAAGGGCTTGGTCCTTAGTCAACGTAAATACACTATTGACATCTTACAAGACAGCAAGAAATTGGATGGACGTCCGAGTCTTTTTCCAATGGAACAAAATCATCATTTATCGCAGACCGCAGATACTACTATTGTCGATGGTGGCCGTTATCGACGGCTGGTAGGACGGCTTCTCTACCTTACGGTAATTCGACCTGATATTGCATATGCCGTTAGTATATTGAGCCAGTTTGTGACAAACCCGCAGCAAGCTCATGTTGATGCTGCCGATAGTGTCCTATATTATCTGAAATAATCACCTGGCCAAGGTATTCTTTTACCCTCAAATGGTCAATGAAGTTTAACAGCTTATTGCGACGCTGACTGGGGAGGCTGTCTTATGATTCGTCGTTCTCGAACGGGTTATTTCATTCTTTTGGGTGGCGCGCCCATTTCTTGGCGTACGAAGAAACAATCAGCAATGGCTCGCTCATCAGCTGAAGCTGAGTACCGTGCTATGGCCGCTACAATTAGCGAGATCATTTGGCTTCGATGGTTGTTACGTGAGCTTCACGCACCGCAGACTCGCCCAACTACACTCTATTGTGATAACCAGGCTGCTCTTTACATCGCTGCCAACCCTGTTTATCATGAGCGTACTAAACATGTTGAAATTGACTGCTATTTTGTTCGGGAACGCGTCCAATCCAACGAAATTGCTCCTAGAAAGATCGACAGTGCTGGCCAACTAGCTGACATTTTTACCAAGACTTTAGGACGACATCGCTTCCAGTTCTTACTCGGCAAGTTGGGCATTGCGGACCTCCATGTGCCAACTTGAGGCGGAGTGTAGCAGATCAATTAGTTCTTACTATTATGGTCCATATATTTTCCTAATTTATTGTTTCCTATTTCTATTCGGTCTCTTTTTCCTATTTACTAGATGAAACTTGTTAGCCAAGTCTTGTAACCTCGTGGCTATATAATACCCGACTCATTGGTATAATAATCAAGCTTCCAATTTCCTCAGACATCCCACATTATGGGAGAAAACGATATTTACACGCTAGAAATTTAGGGAGACAAAAATAGGAGAAAAAATTATGGAGTTATTTAAATATGTGGCTGTGAGGCTGAGAAATCCCAATCGCAATGGGCAGAGCTACCTTCCAGAAAATTCCCCGACCTACCGCTCGCGTCTTTTGCAATAAATTAAGGATAAAAAAATCTCAGATTTTTTATATTTAAAAAAATTGATTAATCAGTACAAACAAATTTAAATTAATTTCTCATATTTGAAAATACGAACTACTTAGTTCCTAAATGCTTTTTCCCGTTGACTTTCCGATAAATCTTTTTAAAATGTTGATTAGACCTTCAAAACCACTCTCACCTCACCGGGAGGAGAACGTCCCCTTCCTCCGTGTTTTTCTTCCTGTCCTCCGCCGCAATCTCAATAATGAAGGCAATCTCGTGGTCATGCTAAGAAAAACTGCAATTAACTAGCTAGACTTTTTTTTTGTAATTTTTATAAGAAACCCTTTGGCGATTTCCAGTTATCTTTAATTTTTCAATTCCATCTTTAAGGTTTAACGTTTCTGCCATTTGAGTTTCATAGAGATTCTTTGGAAAATTATTTTTTGGGAAATCTATTTAGTAGAGTATTAGTTGAAGTTGTGGGTTGAGGAGGGAGCGGTTATTGGCTACGATGAAGATATTGTTGTTGGTGGAAAGGTGGAGAGCGGGTAAATGTTGTTCTCCTCATGGTCGCAGCCTCGGAGGTCTCCTTGTGAAAGGGGGAGATCTGGATGGGCGGGGCAGAGGTCTCTCTGTGATAGGGGAAGATCTCGACAGGTGCGGTAGAGGTCTCTTTAATGAAGGGGTAAAATTGGAATTTTAAAAAGATTTACCGTAAAGTCAACTGAAAAAAGCATCCAAAGACTAACTAGTTTGTATTTTTTTTAAACGAGGGAGTAATCCAAACTTGTTTATCTTCATTAATCAATTTTTGTAAATATCAGGGACTAATCACTATTTTGCCCATAAATTAAACAAGAAAGAAAAAGGAGCCCAAAAGTTAATATTAGCTAGCGTACAAATTACAAAAATAGTGATTATTGTTGAGATTAGGGCATGCTTAATTGCACGAGTGGTACATTAGTTGATAATTATGGAAAATTACATCCGAAAAATCAAGGTCTTCGAGAAACGAACTACAGATGATAAATCATGTACATCGATATTACTAACTAATTTCAGATTATCTAAATACACATCGATATCGTACCTGACTAGAAGGCACTCACGAGACATTTACATCCATCAATTAGTCACAATAACATGTTATGCCATGGTATTGTAAGAAACCATGGTCATTTATGATCATCAGGACCAGCCGACCACACTAGAAATCCTAGCAACCAGCAAGTAAATTCAACACAATTTTTAATAGCTACGAGACCATATCAAGATAATCAAATCCGGAATCACACAAATACATATTTCTATCCTTGGGTCACAATCAAAGTACTATCACGAGAGAAGGAATGGGAGTCCACCACTAAGCTAGGGATTCAATTCAATGGCAATTGCGAGGAGGACAAAGGAAGTGGTGGTGGGGAACGCTCAATTTTTGGAGAGATCCATTCCATCTTTGTCCATGATAGGTGAAAGCAGCAACAATTTGCCATTGATATCCTCATCTTATTTTAGATTTGTTGCTTTCGTGTTGGGGCCGTAGGAGCCACGTCCAATTGGTTTTTTTATACCATCTTGTATTCGAATATAGATTATACTGACTAATCTAGGTTCGAACATGGTAATATTTTTTTATGGTGGCAAAGTTTTTCCAACAAATACTTAATACTGTTGAATTTTTCAAAACTTGAACTCGAAAACTCTTAATTAAGTTAGATTGTTGGTGTGATATATTTTTTAAAATATGTTAAAAAATGATTAATGATTTGATTTTTCATATCCATATCAAATATTCCATCTTCTTTTCTCACAAATATATCAAAAGAACTCCATGTTTAACATACTTGACCTGAAGTAATTTCAGGATGGGTGACCTCCTGAAAAGTATCTCATGGTGCGTATGACTGAGGACAAAATATGCTGGAAAAGACTCGTGTTGGTCTTTGGAGATAGTCGATCGGATCACAAGACGTTACAAGTGGTATTAGAGGATGATCACTACTAGTACAATATTTTAGAATGGGTGAACTCTTAGGAAGTTTTTAGAGTGAGGACAAAATACGTTAAAAAAGACTCTTATTAGTCTGTAAAAATAGTCGATCAGATTACGAGATGTTATACTTGATATATAATCTAACCTAACATTATTTTTTGGGTAAATTACTCTAAGGCCCCTGGTATTTGGTATATTTCATGCTTGCTCTCTTGTATTCCGGTAATCGATTAAAAACTCTCCAAGGTTTGGTTTTATTATACTCTCAGGCCATTCGCTGACGTCATAAAAAAAATTTCTTGTAAAATGACTAAAACACCCTCAATTAAGAAAACATCGACGAACCCGAGAGGTCATCCGACCACCTAAAAAAAATACAAATGACCTTCCGGGGAGCTGGTGTAAGCTACCAGGCACGGAGCTACCAACCGATGACTGGAGAGCTGGTGGAAGCTACCAGCCGCTCGTTATCGAGGTTTCTGCGGCGAAGCGGAGGGGAGAGACGGACGCTGAGGAGAAGATCGTGACAAAGGTCCAATCGAGGAGGAAGCAGGAGCTCGAGTTCGATTAGTTTCAGTACTATCTCCAACTCTTCCTTTAACTGCAGTGGTCGTGGCAAAAAATTAGAAATTAGGGCACTAATTGTTGGTTTCGGTAAGAATTTAATCAGGCCCCATTGGAGAAGATGATATGATTGTTGCTTCTTCTACTAAGTTTGTTGGTTTCAACTACAGAGGTTCTCTGGTAGCGGGTTAAAGGAGAGGACAACGACGGGGTTCTGGTCGACGGAGAGCTGGTGGCGGGTTAAAGGAGAGGACGATGGTGGGTCTCTGGTCGACTGCGGGGTTCTCGAGAATGGGAGAGAGAGGGGAACGACGGCTAGTTCTCGAGAATGGGAGAGAGAGAGAGAGAGGCAGCCACGGAGGACGTCATTCAGAGGGACGTAGAGGACGCTGACAGCAGAGACGACAACGAGTCCCGCGGCCACCAGTGCGACGGCAAAGAATCCGTCCGCCGAGGACCTGTCCAAGTTGAAGGAGACATGGGTATAACGGTCATTTAAGTAATAAAATAATAATATTTAGACCGTTGATGTCAGCGAGGGAACCGAAAGTATAATAAAACCAAACCTCAGGGAGTTTTAAATCGATTATCGGAATACAGGGGGCGAACGTGAAATATACCAAATATCAGGGGCTTTAGAGTAATTTATCCTATTTTTTCCCTTCCCAATTAATCTCCTTTCGTTGTCTTTTCTTTTAGAAGGAATTGACGGGGTGTGGCCACCACGGTCTTTGTTTCTTCACATGGGATTGATATGATGGGTAACTTCTTTTTGCGAAATGGTTTGTCAAGTTGAATCGATTACATTGTTGGGGAAGAAAATACTCCGACCATGTTCATCCGAAAAGATATTTGTTGCTTGGCGAACATTAGCTTGGTCTAATTACCGTTTAAAAATGGGCAAATTATCTTCAGGTCCCTGGTCTATAAAAAAATCACCAGTAGGGTCTCTGCCTTTTGAAAAATTATTTTGCCATCCCAATTTTTTGAAAAATATTGGTATCGGGTCCCTGACTGACGTCATCAGTCATTTTTCTTAATTTTTGTCATTGAAATGACCAAAATACCGTTGACAAAAAAAACAAAAAAATTATCTTTAACCTTTGAACATCTTCATCAACTTTCAAATACCAAATCGAGAAACATTAAAATTAAATGTGAAAAAGCATCCATGTTTTTTAAATCCAAATGAACACCAACATGAATTCTTGCCACTGTTACTGGGTCTTGCTGAACACTATGAACACTAAGAATACCAACCAATAACATCAAGAAATCTAGAAATCATTGCCCTACAATTGAATCTGGAAATCGCTACCGACAATTTCCAAGTTTCCCCTAAATTGAAGTCCACCAAAATTATAAATGATAAGTTCATTTTAGTACCCTATAATTTTACCATTTTCGCCTGGAGTACCATGTAGTTTCAAATTGATATTTTAGTACCCTATGGTTGGCCACCAATTTTTCGGGCAAGTCCAGGGCAGCTACCTGTCCAAACCCACCCAAAATGACATCGTTTTGAGATGATGTGGAAGACACGTGGCGGATGACTTTCTTAAGTTAAAGCTGATGTGCAATATAGTAAATTACCCAAACAATCCCTAAACTTTTTTATATAATAAAAAAAATTAAAACTTCTTCCCTTCCTCCATCTTCTTCTTCTCTGTACCCCTCTCCTCTGTAACCAAGTTCCCTTTTCCTAATTGTTGTTGGGAACAAAAATTAAGGTTTCGTTTTTACAATTTTCCCTCTCACCAACTTTTGGGTCTTATGAGGGCCACATGATGCGGCCGGCGAGAAGGAGGAAGTGGGAGAACACGAGAAGGAGTTGCGGGTGACCGTCGTCATATGCGTAGCTATACGCGGTGGGGCACGCCTTCTTGAAAATCATAGAGTAGGATGAGAGCTTACACGTGGCAGACGACGCGTAGTCCCCGCTGTAGCAGTACTCCGACTGCTGGAACACAAATTCGGTGGGGTTGAGCGTGGCTAGGTGCGGCCCTGGACTCGCCTTGCTGGAGCACAAGAGACGTTGAAAGGCTCATTGAGCGAGGAAGCTGAGACCTAGAACTTGTCGATGGGCCTCGTCCCTGACCAGGTCTTTCTGCCCGTCGATGGCGAGACCTGTGACCCAGGGTTGTCATCCTCTGCCGGCCACTCCTCCCTCGCTCTCTCCACCCCAGACCTGTCATACCCCTCTCGCCATCACTTCCCGGTGGAGCGGCCGCCGATGACCACGACCCAAACTCCCCCTCCCTCTATTGACTACGACGGGATGTCAATCTGTTCAGTTTCTGGATTGTAATTCATGGTTTTTGGTACCCACTACCCACCGAGGTCGGAGACGACGAAGCTGGGTCTTGTCAGGCACCCTGGCATAATCAAGTTCTACTAGGTCGATTGAACTTTCTCAGAGATTCGCCGCGTCTATTTCAACTAAAATCGTCGCCTCGCAGTGTCGATGGAACTAACTTTAACTCACGATGGTCGGTGAGGTAGGGGAGTACAGGGAAAAAGAAGATTGAGGAAGGGAAGAAGTTTTACTTTTTTTAATATTATATAAAAAGTTTAGAGATTGTTTAGGTAATTTGCTATATTACACATCAGCTTTAACTTAAGAAAGTCATCCGCCACGTGTCTTCCACATCATCTCAAAACGACGTCGTTTAGGGCGGATTTGGACGGGTAGCTGCCCTGGACCTCCCCGGAAAATTGGTGGTCAACCACAGGGTACTAAAATACCAATTTGAAACCACATGGTACTCCAGACAAAAAGGGTAAAATTATAGGATACTAAAATGAACTTATCCCAAATTAGAAACTTTATCCACAGCCGTTTTTTGACTCCCCGAAAATTGCTGCTATCTCAATCTTCGGCACCGCCGTAGAGAGATGACCTCTCGGCTCTTCTCGCGCCCATCTCAATCTCTTGTCGGGGCGCGGCCAGGTAAAGAAGAAGGCAAGAGCGATAAAAAAAAAAGAACCTACAAGAGGTTAGAGGAGAACAGGTTGATGTTGGTATACCAACCATAATCTCTAAACATAGGATCGTCAAGATCCATGGTAAAAAAAATGAATCGTTGTACCTTTCCTCATGGCCTTTTCCCCCCTTCGTCTTAATTGTCGTTGATGTTGGTATTTAACGAAGCTTTTTTTGGAATTTTTTAAGGTGGAAAATTGGTGTACCAGACTACCAATAAGAGGGTTAGTGGCCCCAAGTGCCCCATCGTGTGCAAGAGGATTCAAGGGGTGAGTTGGGTTTTGTTGTTGTTTCTTCTTGGTTGATTGCTTGTTTCGCTTGAATTTCTCTAGGGTGGTGTTCTTGTTATTCGGGATTGAGTGTTCTTAATGTTCTTGCATATTCTAGAGGTTGAAGAAAATATTTTTTTTTGTTTAAGAGTATATCAATCATTTCCATGACAAAAATTGAAAAAAATTGATGACGTCAAACAGGGACCCGAGACCAACATTAATTCAAAAAAATGGATGGCAAAATAAAATTTCAAAAGGCAGGGACCCTAATGATAATTTTGGTATAGACGATGAACCTAAGAATAATTTTCCCTTTAAAATTGTCACCTACAATGTTTAAACCGCGACTATACAAGAGATTTACTGTTACTCTCATAATATAAAAATTGTCAGCTTAAACCATAAATAAAATTTAAGTTATTTTTTAAAATTTTCCAAAATTTAAAGTTGTATTTTTATTTAAAAACCTCAGAAAATAAGGACATCAGTTTGAATTTCAGGTTTGAAATTAAACTACCATTTTCTAAAAGTTTGAAGTTGGAAAAAAGAAATAAAAGATATTAACTTTACTCATTTTTTATTTTCCTTTTAATTTTTCTAAAAGTTCCGGTTCTTGTGATTATAGATGTGTTGAATATTTTCAAAATTTTAACATGCTTGAATATGGAATAATCGACCAACTAAATATTCGTATATAAGATAGTTTCAACTAAAATATATTAACCTTTCTGCATTATTTGTTTTTGGCTATATCGGCCACTTGATTAATGAAACCTTAAATCGATTATTCTTTTAGCTCCTTTATAATTCAATGATTAATTCCCCAAGCAACTGGGTATCCCTAAACAATAGAGTATCTTTTAACTAATTTAAGTCTCTATTATGAATCTCTCATCAAATATCACAAATAATTGAGAGGAATCTAGCATTGGCTGGCCCACCATCAAGTCTCTTGCTAGTGTCCTTGTCTAGCAAGGGACATATGTTTGAGGATAGATTAATTGGAGAAAAAGTAAATGGAGTTGGTGTTTACTTTGTTATTCACAATGATGTGAACTACATGACATTTGTAGTGTATTCCAAAAAAAATTACACATTCGTATTTCATAAATAGTCAAAGTTCACTTAATGCTACATGATATATAGGGGTGAGTATTCGGTATTCGTATTTTTTGATATTTTGGGATCAGTATTTCAGTTTACAGGATTTTATTCGGTATTGACTTTTGAAAAAATTTAGTAAATTTTGGTATTCGGTATAATTTTGGTATATACCGGTATAATTTCGTTAATACTTAAAATCTCGAAGTACTAAACTAAACTTTACCAAGTACCAACTACATAAGAGGAAAAAAAATTCTACTCACAGTCAACTTCCATTCTCCAGAGAAAACGATCCCCTTCGCCACTTCTCTCCCTCTCTCTCGACAAAAAAAAACCCTGACACTCAGAGATTCCACCGACGGCCACCAGCCCACCACCATAGGCGATGGACCCTCTCCACTTCCGCAGACCACCACTTCGGCACTTCGCCTCTCTAGGTATTAGTAATTAGGGTTTCAGATTAGGGTTTTTTTGAATTAGGATTTCTTTGAATTAAATTAATTAAATTGATTGGGTTACTGTAAGGTTAAAGAGAGTTAATATACATGGTCTAGTAGTCGTTATTTGTTAATGTATGAGTTTGGTTCGAGTAATCTGTGATTCTGTAAGTCTATCTCTTGGTGATGTTGGAACTCAATACTTTATTAGACATGATGTTGGAACAATCTGTAATCTGTGATTCTGTAATGCATGTAATGCATGAGATTTATTTTTTTTAAATTTTGGTATTTTTGGAATTTTAAGTATAATACCAAAATTTTAATTCAGTATTCGGCAAATACCAAAATAATTTTGGTTCAGGATCGGTATAAGTTTTTTTTGTTATTCGGTATTCATTATTCGGGATCGGTATATACCGATTGCACACCCCTAATGCTATAAAATGAGTCCAACGCAAACAAAATTAATAAAAATTCTCAAAGGCAGCCCAAAAATTAAATTAAACCCTCAATATACACATCCAAGTCTACATCAACTTCATGCGTCAAGTAAACCAGACACATATATTTGATTATTCCCCACAAAGTTTTGAATTACGAGATTGGTGTCACTAATTCCCTTTCTATTATCTTAGTTAATCGGTAAATCGATTATATTAAAAGACCCTTAAACGAGTTCACAAATAGTTACGAAGTTACGTGAGGGAGACAATCTTACCAATACCTGGAATTATAGACACGAAATTATCTGCTTTTATTATCTTATGTTTTCTTCTCGTTGTATGTTTAACATCAACTAGTCTCAATCCAACTATTCTCCACAGAGGACCCCAAAACATTATGAATGGGTCCATTAGAGAATTGATGATGCACTTAGTAAGAAAACCATAATTTTTGTTATTCCTTTGGTTATAGACCACTGATTTATATTTAATAAACTGCGGTAGCTTATGGGTTTGGAACACTTTCTTCATTTGAGGACCCATTCATTATTAATCTAATTGTAAGATAAGTGAAAAGTCATTGTCAAATCATGTAACACGTCTTTGTTAAATTTCTGACTTTAATGTTTTGAGTTGGTCCAAGTTGTAAAATAGTTTAATTTATCTAAGAATTTTTTTTATTCAAAGTTTACAATGTAAAATATTATAAGAGAATTACTTTCTAAGATGTCCGACAATATTAAATTTTGAATATAAAAAAGTCACTCGAGAAAAAATGTGCGACTTTAGCATGTGTTGCATGAAATTGAAAGCCTGAAATTGGTGGTTTTGGCTGGGTGACAGGTCCATCTCTTGATCTAGGTGGGTTAATTATTATTATACATCATGAATTATTTGTTGTCACTGCCACTTTCTGTTTGGGCACAATGAAAATCCATCAAGAATAGTCAAATAATTGATTGATTCATTTGGTGGGGATCAAGTGAATTTGACTGGCACTTGCCCCTAATATTTGTACATGGTTTCTTAATTAGTGGTAACCTTATTATAAGGTAAAGCAGTAGAATATTCATTACAAAATCTTAATTCAATGTGAGTTGATAGAGTTTAATATGATATAAATTAATGTAATTCCTGTGGGGTTGAACTCAAGCGCATCTCATCAAATGAAGTTCACTAGAAACAATTTGCATCACCCATTAGTAAGACTTTAGTACTTTCTTTTGCATGAAGTGAAACATGAGGACGTGTGAGATGAAGTGCTCTAGTATTATGTAAGATTCTTCATTACTAATTCAAAGCTTTAAAGATTTTTTTAAAATGGATTAATTTAATATATACCCAAATGTTTACACCAAGTTCAAAAAACAAGTCTAAGCTATTTGTTAATCTCTTCGATCTCTTAGAGATTCCATGAACAAAATCAAATCTTGGTGTCCAAAATTCATATTTGAGTTCGTCCATCTTAACCATTCATGAACTCGATATATAATCGTATGAGTGAGAAGCTCTCAGTTGCACCTTTCACTTTGAAAAATAGCTCGGTTCTTCATTAGCCAAAGACCCCAAAAAATAGCACCAAAAATTGTGTACTACACCATCTTAATCATAATACCATGAACAACATCCATCCATTTCTCAAGAAAGGAGTTGATGTTTCAGCCACCACACCATTGCACTTTTTTCCTCACAAAATAGTACCAAATACTTCTGGGAAAATGGCAAGTCAAGAACAGGTGATCAATACTCTCATCCTCATCTCCACAAATAGAACACAAAGCATCCAATGGATCAAGGAAAAAAAAAACTTTAAAGATTTGAGTACGCAACCCATGCTCAAACTTTTGGGTTAGTATAGTAATAAACACAAACAAAATCTTTGTGATCGGATCAAATTGGGATTTTTTTTTTCAAGGCTTGCCAACTTTCATCAAGAAACAAGAAATTCTTACTGCAATGCAATGTTCCATCCTTTATTCTATTAGGGCCCTCTTTTGTTTGGCCTAAAAAATTTTCCAGTTAAAAATAATATAAAAAAGTAAATTAGGATATTATTTAAGATCTTCGTAAAAATTGTGGATGACCTTAATAAAAAATAAAGACATTATAGTCGGTAACAACTCATATAAGATCGACAAAATTGACGAAAGAGTTGTTATAGCTTTACAAATAATTCCCGAATTCAAGCCCTTGTATACTTACCGGAAGAAATTACCACCTTCCGAAGTTCCTGTGCAACTCAAACCTCGGTGCATGTAAAATAAAAATAAAGGGAAAAGTTCACTAAAGTACCTTGTAGTTTCATACTTTTTTACTTTAGTACTCTGTGGTTTGACTTTTTCTTTTTAGGTGACAGAGGTTTCAGAAAGTGACACTTTTGGTGACAAATTGTTAACCATGGTTGATTTTTCCAACCACACCATACACATAGATGCCATGTCATCACCACGTCATATTTTTATATCCTAAGTGGTGATGACGTGGCAAAATTACAAAATCTCAAAAGTCAAAATTACAAAATTGCCACATCGCCAAAATTTTTATAATTAGGGTTAGAAAAATAAAGGGATTGGGATTTTGTAATTTTGCCACATCATCGCCACGCAGGATATAAAAATACGATGTGGCGATGATGTGGCATTGATGTGTATGGTCAGGTTAGAAAAATTAACCTCGGTTAAAAATCTGTCACCAAAAGTGTCACTTTTCGAAATCTCTGTCACCTAAAAAGAAAAAGTCAAACCAGAAGATACTATAGTAACAAAGCGTGAAACTATAGAGTACTTTAGTAAACTTTTCCCTAAAATAAACCAAAGACCACTAACATAAGTAGCATTCATTTTGTATTTTAGAGCCCAGGACCATACCGAAGCCCAATTCACCAGATCACCTTCATGGGCCTCAGAACAAGGACCCATAAGACAAAGTATAGTGGGCCGATCTTCAACCTCCATTGGGGGCCCACTTGAGGCCCTCCGCCTCTCGATCCCCTCCATTGGGGGCCGTACCTGGGAGGATGTTGATGCCCAGATGAGCTTTGGTGGACTTGGTGGCAAGTTGCAGGTACTAACTAGTTGCCTTGTGGATGTCGAGGCTGTTAGGAAATCAGAGAAAAAGAACGCGCAAAGAACACAGATATAAGATTTACGTGGTTCGGCCTAATATCTATATCTACGGGAAGAAATAAGAATTTTTATTAACGAGTAGTCACAAAGCTTTATATAACTTTAGGATAACATGCTTTTTTATAAGTAAACTATTTAGGTTGATCTAAGAGTCCAAGTCGGAGTCCGATACAAAACAGGAAGTGTCTATCGTTGAGACTTGGCAGGCACCAGTTGCTCGAACCCGGTACACTCTGTACCACGCCACTGACGATCGCCAGTGGCCTTACGGGCGCCAGCCCCGCATATCAACTTTCCTCCGCTTTTTTTCCTCAACATATCCCAACGGAGACAACTCTTTTCACTATTGTCATTTTTTCCTATTGAGGCAGCTCTTCGAACGATAGTTATCTACCAATTACTGGATGACCCTTTCAAGATCTAACTTCAGACATAGCAATCCACATTTCATTGATTAGACTTGACTTCTGTGGAGGTTGCAGTTTCTCTCTCAGCAAGTAAAAAGGCTCGTAAGATAGTGCAAGACAAGCAGGACAATGTATTCGTCCGGTGACAAGGGAGTTGCAAACGTAAAGTATCGAGTTCGAATATCATAAATATGAACAATTACGAGAATTGTTCTCATTTGTGAAGTCGACCGAGTCTGGCTCCAAATTAGACGTTGCATGTGGATATAGTAATTGATATTAGACAAAAATGTACTACTTAAGCTGTATTGGATAAAATCGGACTATACGAAAAAAAATCTAACGACAGGTTCCTTCAAGTACGTACAATGTATCAAACTACAGAAGTTTCTCGATATTTTCTTCAAATAAGAAAACAAGAGAGAGAAAAAAAAATCGACCCTGAAATAAACATTTAATAAAATTTAACAGATTCAATATGTTAATTGTAGAAAACAATAAAATTCTAACAATATATACAATGACGGGAGTCCGGGACTATAATAAAATCCCCCGACTGTCGACGTACGTAGCTGCGTGTCACCAAGCTGACCTGCATGAGCTGGTTGCCCTCCACATCACCAAGTACTCACCAACTTTTCCACAATGATTTAATTTGGGTCCCTACTCCTACTCCTACTCCTACTCCTCCCGAACCCAAGAACAAGTCCTCCATTCTTATCACACAAAAAAATATGGTCAACCAACATCCTATCTCCCACGTAAGAGCTCACATCATCGCATCGTACGTGGCTATCTTCATATAATTCCTTCTTCTATATGCCTTCTCCCCCTTAGCAACTTCTTAGAACCGCCACTCCTCCCCCAATACTAATCTTATGGTTGAAAGTTGAAAACCGATTGGTTTCCGAAAAATTGTTGAACTGACCGACTTATCTTCAAATCGGGAAGAATTTTTCTTTAATGACACATGGCGATGTACTCTCTATGGTGATTCTAGGAATATAATTATACTTAAAAAAAATATTTCTAGTGGTAAAGTTCTCATAACAAATTTACTAATGATTGTTTTTTCTATTATCTGATTTCAAAATCTCTTAATTAAATTAGAACTATTGTAAGTTGATCTAAATGCTCTTTGTTACTACCAACGAAGCATTTGAATGTAGATTAATTGACCAGAACATTGTTTTGACTTAACTAAGAGAAATAACTAAATATTTGTTAGAAAATTTTTGCCACCTTTCAAAAGTCTCAGTCATACCTAAATTAGTTAATACAATGATATGAATATTATGTATTTCTAAAAAAAATACTAGTTGTTAGTTATCAGACACCACTATTTACAACCTATCAAAAAACTATATAAGCAAGGATTCTAGCTCTGCTCCAACCTTGTATACACCTAATATCCATCTTTGTAACATATTTATCCCTAACCTATATACTCCATTTCCTCCCAAGGAAAAAAAGAACCCTTTTCATTGCTTAATCTCCTTCCTCCTCCCAATCATATACACCAAACATTTCGATCATGGGGAATTGTCTGAAGAGCAACTCATCATCACCAGCCATGGTTTGGGCTGGAGACGACTGGGGGTCACTCACAGAGACGCACAGAAATAGTAACAACAACATCAGCAATAACGACGTTAATGGAGAAGAAAGACAGAGGCTACTTGAAGGCAATTCGTTTAGAGAAGTGAAGATAAAGATCACGAAAAGGGAGCTCGAAGAGTTGACCGCCGATGTTCACATGCAAGGTTTGACCATGGAACGAGTCCTTTCGAGGTTGGTCAATAATTATAATTATGAGGATAATTATGAACCAAATTATCATCATCATTATTCAAATTATGATCATCACCATCATCACTGGAAGCCAGCTCTTCAAAGTATTCCCGAGGTGAACTAGAAATCTTCTTCTTTTTTGTTTTATTTTTTTTTTGGTGTCACCAGCGGTATTTCAATTAGGAAGGGCTGTGACTGAGTAATTAATTGTCAGCTGATGTAAATTTCGTGATGTGATGTCCCTGTAAGTTTGATTAATAATACTATTCGGTATTTTGGTTAATAATTAGTGTTGGTATGATAAAACAATTGATTTTCGTATTTGGTTAATAATTAGAGTTGGTATGATAAAACACTTGATTTTTCGTATTTGTTTAATAATTAGAGTTTATACGATAAAACACTTAATTTTCTAAGAAGATTTTGAGTTACGTTTCGCAAATAGAAAATATACAGTTGAACAATGTCCGTACGACGAACTATTAGCTCAGTAGTAGAGTGCATCTTTGTATCGTTGCATCTGCACTGTGAGGATTCTTAACCACGTAAATAGTTCAATTTACTCATTAGCACCCGATGCTGAGATGTGGATGCGATATCCAGTAAATAATATGTTATGTCTTAAAGGTCTTAAGTGATTTGATTGATATTTATCCATAATAATAAGGTACATTTTTTGGCACATATCTTAAGAGAGTTTCACGATTAAATGAAAAACCATCAAATGATAGAGTAAAGTGTATTTATTTTATTATTCCATGTTCAGGAGCCGGAGAACTTAATGCATTAATGACCAAGTAGCTACTTATATATCATCAATGCATAGAAAATGATTGTTTGTACTGCATATTTCAACAGCAGCCCATTTAATTTCAAGTTCTACTAATGGTGTTTTCCAAATGAAAACAAAACTTCCACCAATGGTAACATATACGTTAAGTAAAGTTGAATCAATAGTAACAGATATAAATTTTTTTACAACTAATTATCGAGTTCATGTATTATAAATATAAAAGAATCACCCGTACCAAATCAAAGATATTAAATTCCAAACTAATGATTGCTCCTAAGAATCACAATTAGATATCATAAAACTGACAAGATATATATCCATGCACATGCTTCTCATGTGAACATCAGAACATGCACTAATTCTCGCCCGAGCCTCCTCATCTAACACGAGTTTCAATCTCTAACAACATCACAAAATGCGGAGTAAAATATGGCAACAATATTTGACAATGATATTGTATTGGCGAAAAGTTGCTAACAACAGATTTTTTTGAATGGATGCTTTATATTTTTCAATATTTTTACTACATGTAATTTTATTAGATTTATATAAAAGTTTAATTATAAAAAAAACCTCACGAAAAGGTTTTGACATTTTGCGTCTCAAACAAACTATTTTTTCAAACTCAGGGATATCTAATATTTATTAGATAATCTAATCTATATTTGAATTAAATATGTTAAGTGGTGATTAGTGCTAAATCTTTGATAGTTGATTAAAATAACACTTTTAGTTCATATTCAAGTCAGATTAGATTAAATTTTCTGTATTAAATTTTATCATAACTGTATTCTTAGAACTTAAACTGAATAAACTGATTAAATTATGACGACTAATGTATCTAGCTAATCAATATTTATGCTCCATCAGCTAGGTAGTTTTGCGGGAGAACAAATTAATTGAGGGCAACAACGTGGAACATTTGTTTCGTATAATGTATTATATTTACACGATGAATCTCGATAATTTAAACGTAATTTTTTAAAAATAAATCAAAGTTGTGAAATATTAACAGGCGGTGAATAGCTTTGGGCGTAAAAGCGGGGTGAGCGGCACCAGCTCATGCGCATTTACGCGTGCAAGTGGAGGAAAAAGGCAATTCATGGCAATTAATGCACCGCAACCTTATTTATTTCTCAGCTCTCTTTTTTATATTATATTATATTTTATTTTATTTCCCCTTGTGGGCCCTAATCGCCTCCCCTCTCTCTACTACTTCCCTCCCAATTTGGCTATTTCCAGTGTCCTGGGTCCCTTTTGTACTAGTTTTGTTAGCAGATTAATTTGCTCATTTTTTGACCGATTAATTTGTTTTTTTTTCTTTTTTGATGCAGTTAATTGCAAATTGTTTCGACCAACTTTGAGGCTCGATTCTTATGTGGGATATTGAGCAAATGGTGGTCGTGTTCATTATTCAGAAAATCGTAGTAATGATTCCTCTATTTATGATCATTTGGATATCAATTATGATATAACGGTAAGATCCGATAATAAAACGTTTGTTATCTGGGCTTATTGTATTGGGGTTGTTTTTGGAACAGATAATATGCTAATTGGGGTGATATAGATTTGTGACGCAATTGTTATTTTTGAACAATTGTAATAAGAATTTACATTGAAATGAAGAATTATGTATATGCAACATAGCGCTCAATGCTATTTTTCTATCTCAATTTTCTTTAATTAGTTTTTATCGAGGTTGAATTTTACTGAAACTGCAGCTTTAACCTCTGAGGAGGGAATCTTGCATATGAGGATACATAGATATGTAAAGGGATAAGTTCATTTTAGTATCCTGTAGTTTCACCCTTTTCGTTTGGAGTACCATGTGGTTTCAAATTGGTAGTCTAGTACCCTGTGGTTGACCACCAATTTTCAGGGCAAGTCCAAGGCAGAGGCAGCTGCCCGTCGAAACCCGTTCGAAACGACATCGTTTTGAGACGATATGGAAGACACGTGGCGTCTGACTTTTTTAAGTTAAAGCTGACGTGGACCATGGTAAATTACCTATTCAGTCCTCAATTTATTTATAATTTTTAAAAAACCCCATAACTCCTCTCATTTATTTTTCCCTCTTACTTCGTCTTCTTCTTATTCTTCCTCCTCTCTCTCTCTCTCTCTCTCCCTCTCTCCCGCCTTGCTTCTTCCCTAAGTTGCCGCGGCCCCGACATCCTCGGTACTAAAACCTTCCCCCTCCTAAACACCGCTTTCCTGGACGACCGCCAATCCCCTGAACCCCCTGTCGTCCACTTCCTCAGGGCCACGCTCCAGCTCAGCGGACTCTCCCCGGTCGCCCAGCCCCTCTCTCCGACTACTTCGGCAATGTTCTCGTCTTTAATAATGACACTTTCTCCCTCTTTTTTTCTCGGTGGGAAACCATTCATTTTTATTTGATTGAATTTTTTTTCTATTTCATAGGCAAGATATTCAGAGGCGTTGATGTAGACAGTGAGAGCAACGACGGTGAGGAGCTCTTGGATGTGAACTCCGTGAATTGACTTGGATGTCGACTTAGGGCTGGTGAGTCAGGAGAAGAACTCTATCAAGAATCCTAATTAACAGTTTATCCCCGACCCTAATCCATCAATCAATTGAGGCGGTTGTTCGAATTAAATGTAGAAATCCTCAATTGGGCCTTGGGGTGCGGCGTGGCCATCGACCACCAGAATGCTTAGTATGAGAGCCAATTCTCCATTAGAGCTATCTCGTACCACCGACCCTTATATCGCTCCAGGTCCAGCCCTTTCACCACTTCCACCGTCTTCTTACTACTGCTGCTCACCATTGTTGGATTTTTTGAGGAGGAGGTGGGTCTTGGGTGAGCATCGATTTCTAGTTTTTTTGTTGATTTTGGTTGTAATAGGTTTTATGGTTTGAAGGGAGAGGTAGGAGGAAGGTGTGAGGGTGAGAGGAGAGAGAAGTTAATTAATATATTTAAATGGGATTTTTTGAAAAATATAAATAATTTGGGACTATTTTGGTAATTTACCATGATCCACGTCAGCTTTTAACTTAAGAAAGTCTTTCGCCATGTGTCTTCCACGTCGTCTCAAAACGATGTCGTTTCGGGCGGGTTTGGATGGATAGCTGCCCTGGACCTGCCTGGATAATTGGTGGTCAATCACAGGGTACTAGAATACCAATTTGAAACTACATAGTACTCCAGGCAAAATGGATGAAACTACAAGGTACTAAAATAAACTTATTCCATGTGTAAATAAAATTTAATTATCAAAAAGAAGATCAGATAATAGATAAGGGGATAGGGTAAAACACCTTGGCGCAAATTGTCGTTTTTACCCTTGTTTATAATTTTTTTAATTGATATTATCAGATATTGGGATATTTATTTGACTGATGTTCAACTAAAATATTTAAAAGGTGACAAAGTTCTCATAATAAATTTTTAACACTGGTACGTCTCTAATGATGTGAATTCGAAATATTTTGTTTGAGCTAAAATAACTCTCACGATACACTAAAACTTCTATAAAATGATCTACTTCTCTAAGCTGATGAAAAGTCATGGTTTTGATTCAGAATCAATGTTAAAATTTAATAGTCCTCTATCATAATAACTAATACTTTTAAAAAATTTAATGCTAAAATGTGGTTCTAATGTTAACATAAAGTAATATTTTCTGAAAACTCAAAGTAATTTAGTGTATTCAAAATATTACTCTGAAGAGATTTTACTATAAAGTAATATTTTCCATGTACTTGAGTTAACCATGAAGGTGGGGGAATAGAAAATTGTGGTGGGTAGGTAGCAACTTCCCCACCTCCCTCCCTGTCAAACCTCTCAGCTACTTGCAGCTACATTGCTCAAAATTAATGGAAAGCTCCAACCTTTAACCTCCATTTTATGATCACTCCTCAACCCATACCCTCCTCCTCTTCTTCTGAAACAGAGAGAGAGAGAGGGAGAAGACCCTTGGAATTTGTGTTTTGGTTGTAAAGGTTGGAGCTTTTTGAGGGATGAATGAAGTAAAGTCCACCCTTTTTGCAATGATACTTCTGGAGCTGTTCCTCTTGCTCTTGAGTGAGTTTTTTTTTGCAGTGTACCCAATAATTCCTTGTTGTTTGTTTCCTTTGCTGGGTTTTGGTTGGTTTAGTTTGATCTGTGTTGTTTTCTTAGTTTTGCTGTGTTTTGTGTTTCTGCATTGAGGTGCAAGGGTGATTAGGGTTTAAGGAAATTGCCAAAGAACCCTTCTTTTTTTTGCCTAATTTAGCTTGTGCATAGAGAAAGGAAGAATCTAGCTATTTAATAGGAACCAGGGGCTTTTCTCAATCTGATGATGGATGGAGGTGCATTTGCTCTGTTAGATGCAGTATGTCATTGGCATAACGTGGTTTAGGCCGCGGGCAGCACCTGTTGGCTAGCATTTTCGGGTTCTATTGGTTGGTATATCGAATGTTAAGGGAGAAGCTGTGATGTAATTCTTAGACCTACCAACCTGCGGTTCAACGCTGTTTCTGTGTGAACTAGTGAATGATGTTAAGTCAAGCCACCTGAATTTTGCTAGCATTGATTGATACAAGGGCGGGATCCCTCTTATCTTGCATTTGTTGTGTTTTACCAGAGAAAATTTACATCGTTAGGTCGCCTCTCTGTGTGAGCGCTTCTGGACTAGTCGGGAGTAGGTATAGTGCATGCATTCATATGCAACCCGAACCTTACATTTTATTCGAAGAGGTTGTTTCCTTGCCTCAACACTGTGACCAAACATGTCACCAGTGGAGCAACTTACAGATGCTGAGTAGCCAGTAACCTGAATTTGTTGCTGGTCATACTGGTCAAACAATGAATGATTGTCTGTTTTCCACCCCAATCACCACATCGAGGTTTATGTTCTGGTAAATTGGTAATGGTAAAGCCAAGTGTTGGTATTTACCTCTTCGATCGTTTTATCAGTGCTATTCAGAATGTGTGGCCCATCTCTGTTAATTTGATTGAACAATGTGTGCATAACTTTGTTGTGGTTAGCTGAAATGTTGTAATTCTGCTGTAGGTCTCGTGCAATGCAGTAGCGGTCCTGTTGATTATCAAGAAGATTTCATGTCAAGCGGGAAAAATACGGATTCATTTCTACCTCATATCTCAC
The DNA here is from genome assembly GCA_963995505.1 of Hypericum androsaemum. Lineage (NCBI taxonomy): Eukaryota > Viridiplantae > Streptophyta > Magnoliopsida > Malpighiales > Hypericaceae > Hypericum > Hypericum androsaemum. The sequence goes on from OZ023199.1 coordinate 2,207,787, forward strand.
CAAACTCTTCTCCTCAGCCACTTCTTCCCCTTCTGGCACCTTCTCCTTTGACACCTTTTGTGAACAGCACAATCCCAAAACTATCAGGTCCATATCCGTATTTCTGTTACATGGTGTCCATAGAATCAATGTCAAAGAATTTCCAAACAAATCTATAACCCGGTTCTGATCTCCTATATGCAGGAAGGTGCACGCTGAATTTCAGCGCCGCTGAAAGTTTGATGAGCACGACTGCAGTTGATTGCTTTCAGTTTTTTGCACCATTATTGGCTAATGTTATATGCTGTCCACAATTAGAGGCAACACTTACTATTCTCATTGGCCAGTCAAGTAAACACAGTAATGTGCTTGCCTTGAACGGTACTACTTCGAAATATTGTCTTTCTGATTTTGAGCAAACCTTGGAGGGTCAAGGTGCCGACACTCTTGTCAGTCATTTGTGCTCGGTTCAACCATCAAATCTCACTGAAGGTTCTTGTCCGGTCAAAGATGTCGATGAGTTCGAAAATACAGTGGATTATTCTACATTACTGGCTGCCTGTCAGAATATTGACCCCGTGAGAGAATGTTGTGACCAGATTTGTCAAAATGCTATATCCGATGCTGCTACAAGGCTTTCTCTAAATGCTTCTGAAGTTTTCAGCTTAAGAGGGTCACATGGTTTACCTAATAATTTGACTAAGATTGGTGATTGTAAAAATATTGTCCTTCGATGGTTGGCAAGTAAGCTTGATTCGTCTCGTGCGAGGAAGCTTCTTCGAGGGCTGTCTAATTGCGGAGTTAATAAAGGTGCGGTAACATATGAATTTGTTGATCAACTTTCTGAATGTGTTATTGAATGTTCTAGAATCTTAACGTTCCTCTTTGTCTTTTCCCTTAGTTTGCCCGTTGGTCCTGCCTGATACGAGACACGTTGCCAAAGAATGCGGGAAGGAGATAACTAACAAGTCTGTTTGTTGTACTATATCTCACTTGCAAAAGCAAAGTCTAGTTACCAACTTGCAAGCCTTGAATTGTGCTACCACTTTGGCGATGAAGCTAGAGAATGCGAATATTAGCCGAGATGTGTACAGGCTTTGTCATATAACCCTCAAAGATTTCTCACTCCAAGGTTAGCTCTTGGCTATTTCTTTCCGTTTATCGTCCCATGAATCTACTATCTAGTCTCAGTCTGGTTGTATCTTTTCAATGATTGTTTCTTTCGGTTCGTCATGTTGTACTGCATTTCAGACTCGGCCAGGCGTTTGCAGTACTTTCAGTTAGAACAGAAACTAACGAAGTTTGTCTCTTTTGTGTTAATTGCATATCGACATTGGCTATCAACTGTTTGTCCACCATCAGTTACGACGCAAGGTAATACGAACTTGCGCACAACTATTCTCATGATTTAAATACATAGTTTCTAATGGGCAGTTTAGGGATCACAATTATACAGATATATATTGAATTACTTGGTACTATGAATTTCAGCAGAGTCCCTAACTGAATTTGGTCTTTCTGTTTATCTGAACAGCGTCCGGATGTCTTCTACCGAGCTTGCCTTCAGATGCAACATTGGATCAGTCTACCGGAGTTAGTTTCATTTGCGATTTGAATGATAACATTCCAGCTCCTTGGCCATCCTCTTCTCAAGCATCAGCATCTTCATGCAACAAAAGTATTCCTTTTCGACAATAATCTGAAGTTCTTTTATGTGCTTCTATATTTTTGTTGGTTCATATGATAGATCTAGCACACCAATGGCTGACATTATTCAATTTGCAGCTGTCAAAATTCCAGCTTTGCCGGCAGCCGCATCTACTCAAAATGGTATGAATGAATTTTTCCTTGTATATTTACAGCTTTAATTAACTCAAAGCCCCTTAACCGATCCATTTACTGTTCCGGAGTGCTTATATGTATACGACTGACACGAGGTTCAGTGTCTGTACACAATGTTATACTTCCTCCATTGTCGTAGATAGTCAATCAGCCTAGTCTCAAATGATAAAATTTACCACGAAATTAACTTGACCGGTTTGTTTCAATATGGAACCTTAACTTATCAGAGCAGGGCAGAGGAAGCTTGTTAGTTAGACCTAGTTCTTATACCATTGATAATTTTTCGACATCTCTTTCGCCTCTATGCTTATCGATCATCAAATGTGAACTGCTGCCTTGAACTCAAAACATTCTTGTGTTGCAGGTCGCTACAGTAACATACCGACAGCTACCATCCTCTCTGCGGTCTCAGCTGTCGTAACAATGCTCGCATAGGTACCACTCCCCGCTTTGTCATATGCATCAGAAAGATCCTCTCACAGCCATGAATGCGGGATGAATCAAGTTGCTCGGCCTCGAACTCCTACCGGTACATCTCCTCCCGAAACCTTCTCCGGATGTCCTCATTGTATTCATTCATGATTCTTGCGTTTGCTAGCGTAATAAGTTTTGCGTAAAAGTGAAGAAAATAGAAGAATTTACAGAATATGTTGCCGTGAAGAGATCTTGGTTACCCTTCTGCATGTAAATTAACACCGAGCAGAAAAAAAACATGCAATGAATTTGTTCAAACATTGGACAGAGGACTCTCAAATTTTTGATGAGTGTAAGAATTCCAAAATGGGAATATGGGAAATATCTATGGATACTCGTACTGCTCATTTAATTGTTGATAGTTCTTACTGCAACTATATTGCAACGCATTTATTTAACCGTTCCAAAAAAATCGAGTTCAACTGCTGAAAGTTTGAGTCATTGAAAACACCACAGTTTTAAATATTTGTTAGGAAAGTTTTGTCACTTTACAAAAATTTTACCTGGATTAGTCAGTCCAAAATTTTACCCGGATTAGTCGGTCCAATGAGTTAAGAAAAAAGAACACTACAGCATCAAGTGTGGATTTTTTTTTTGAGAGAATCAAGTGTGGACTTGCCAAGTTAGAACCGGCAAATTGCCAAGTAAGAACGGAATCAATTATTTCACAAGATGAAATTCTATACATTAGAAAATGCGAAAAAGTTTACGACAGAGAAAAAATATATAATATGTAAAGAAGTTTTGAAGCTACAGTCACTACTAAAAAACAATTTATAAAAAAATTTATAGTCAAGTATGAGTATTGTTGGACTTTATTTTGAGTGTATAATTTTTTTTATTTATAAGAATCTAAAATATTCTGAAAAAAATCCGAGTTTCTTATCATTTGGATCACTCGTTAATAACGATTGAATGACTGACTGAAACTAGATGTTACTATCATTCCAATTTGAAAGGAGAGATTGTTCGGCCAATATCCCTTTTGCAGTTTGACTAGTTGGTAGTATTAGTAGAGCATGTTGTGGCCACTAAACCTTTTTTTTTTTTGAAAAAAATGGCCACTAAACCTTTGGTGGTTTCGGTTTTGTGAAATGTGGATGCGTAGATAGAATTTAATGGAATTTGATGCGGTGGTCCAATTGCCGGGCGGCAAATAGATTGATGCATGCAGTGACTATCCACGACGGATGAATCCAAATTTGAATCGATTGTAATGCACTTCACCATAATTTTTCTTGGTAACTTATGATTAGTAACCCAAACAATCACTCGAGGTAAAGCTAAAAGCTTCCTCCACCGTGGATAGCCCACTCAAGCATTATCTGTGGACAACCTTTCGGATATGATTTGGTTCGAACATGAATTAGTCAGTTCATATTTAGATATACAATTAATTTGAAAAAAAACAATGATTTCTTAGACAGTCAAGGTATGACAAGGGGAAGAGAAAAATCCTAATCAATCCTTCCTATGTATTGCAATTAAAAGGAATAAAAACCACCTCCAATCCCAATTAAGCGTTCCAGCCACTTAATTCGTTATGCACCTAGTCTTTAGCCCAATATAAAGTTTCCTCCTGATTTTTCTTCTCGCACCAATATAAAAGCAACGACCCTTAAATTAATAACCTAGGCCTAATCATATTAAGAGAGTCATACTTATTTAAACACCGAGTTCCGTCAAGTCTTTTATCACTTGAGTCGGGTCGAAAACCTCAGACTAAATCCATATATACAAGAGAGGGGAGAGAGAAACCATCTTCAAATGGCCCCTAACAATGAGGATACAATAGTAGATGAACACGTAGAGAACGAGTCTCATCAAGCAGTGAGCTCCGAGCTCGAGGAAGCACTCTCCGACGCCGGCCTGCCCCACTGGCAGCGACTCCGGAAGGCGAGCCGGATCGAGCTGAGGACGCTGTTCCGACTCGCCGGACCGGCCGTCGTCGTCTACTTGCTCAACAATGTCGTTTCCATGTCCACGCAGATCTTCTGTGGCCACCTTGGAAACCTTGCCCTTGCTGGTGCCTCTCTCGGCAACACCGGTATCCAAGTTTTTGCCTACGGCCTCATGGTATGATTCTTTACGTTATTTATTAACGGCGTTAAAATTTTCATATCCGAATTCAAATATTGGATACCTCGTGTCATGAAACAGAGTTGATCCAACTCGTTTTGATATATTGTGTTAGTAGTTTTGTTTTCTAACTTATCGTAGAGAAACCAACAATTACTGACCAACTATTGAAATAGTTGTTCTAGCTGAATCAAGAAATCTCGGATTCGAACCATTAAAAATACGAGTATTAAATATTTGTTAGGAAAATTTTGTCACTTTTCAAAAATTATATTCGACTCGAATTTAAATAAGTCAACCCAATAATTATTGAGATAGTATACCAAAAGACTTATAACGTAAAGAATATGGTAGGTATAATTGCGTCTTTAATACTTTAAACATAATATTTTTTCCATCCAATTTTCTATCTTTTCATGTAATTTATTACTTACCAAATAAATATTTTCCTTTAAAGGGTGCATTAATAGCTAACTTCTTTCCAAATAAAAAAAGTCATATTCCCATTACGTCAATTTTCAACAATTAATATGTAATAACAAACAACAACATACTATGGAGTTGGGTTACCAATCTTACAATATTTCAAAATGGTCATGTAAATTTACGAAAATTTCAATTTGGTTCTACATTAATTGACAATGAATATTGCATTAGTTTTGGGAAAAAATATTTTTCCGAGGCCACCATTAACGAACGAACGTCTAACGTATCACACTCACAGCTAGGAATGGGAAGTGCGGTGGAGACACTATGCGGGCAAGCATACGGAGCACACAAGTACGAAATGCTAGGCATCTACCTCCAGCGATCCACCGTCCTCCTAATGGCGACCGCCATCCCCCTGACCATAATCTACATCTTCTCCAAACAACTCCTGATCCTACTCGGGGAATCGACGGACATTGCCGAGGAGGCCGCCATCTTCGTGTACGGCCTGATCCCACAAATCTACGCCTACGCGCTCAACTTCCCGATACAAAAGTTCCTCCAGGCGCAGAGCATCGTGTTCCCCAGCGCATACATATCCGCTGGGGCCCTGGTGGTGCACCTGGTGATAAGCTGGGTGGCCATATACAAGCTCGGGTGGGGCCTACTTGGTGGGTCCCTCATGCTGAGTCTGTCCTGGTGGGGTATAGTGGGGGCCCAGTTTTTGTATATCGTGAGGAGTGAGAGGTGCAGGTACACTATTTTTTTGACACTTAAAATTTTTTTTTCTCGGCCAGAACATTGTCGCAATCCAATTAGCTATATAGTTGCTTCGATCTTGGTGCAGGTACACTTGGACTGGATTTAGCATGCAGGCCTTTGGTGGGTTGTGGGAGTTCTTGAAACTGTCTGCTGCTTCGGCTGTGATGCTCTGCCTTGAGACTTGGTATTATCAGATTATTGTGTTGATTGCTGGATTGCTCAAGAATGCTGAGATTGCTTTGGATTCTCTCTCCATTTGGTAAGTTAAGATTGATGAAAAAATTTAGTATAGTTTCGGTGAGTGATTTTATGGTGGTCGCAATGTTCTATTTAGTGTGAGGACATGGATATACGAAAATTGAAAAGTCTATAAATTCTAAGAGAAAAAATAAATTATGTATGGTCAGCCATGAATTTTTTCAAATCATACTTAGTTATACATTCTTTGATTGTACTAATTTTGTTTTTCTGATTTCTACAAAAGTATCATCTAGTATATTTGATGAACAATAGGATTCAACATGTCTTAAATGTACAGGGTGTCGAAAGCTTTTTCTCTCTTAAGTTCTATTAAATTTTTATGGATCCAAATTTTGTCATTGAATACATTAGGACCGAACTAACGAATTGTATTGAACTAGATCATTATTTGGTGACTGACTAGGAATAAATCTTTTGTCCACAAGAATGCTGGTTATTTGATCTTGATCTTCATGTATGGAAAAAGGTGCTTCTTCTAAATTTCCAAGAGTTTCTTGCTAATATCCATAAATAACTTATTTTTGGTAATAGATAGACGTTATCATACCTAAATTATATAAATAGAAGTATTACTTTTTTTCTTAGCAAACAATCGGACATTTATTGCACGAAAAAAGAAAATAATAGAAACAATGACAATATCCTTTTTCTTCTTGTTCTTATATTTTTTTTTTATAAGTAAATCTTGTATTATAAACCTGTACAAAGCACAACCGTACTTGAAGGTGGGCTAACGCCACCAAAAATTACATCAAAAGCCTATTGGAACGAGTCCAAGTAGAGTAATACATCCTGGCCACTTAGAAAAGAGTAAGAATCTGACTAAATAAAAGGTTGATGTACTAAATGTATTAAATTATTGATATGGACATGACTTGTAGGAAGCAAAACAAAAACCAAACTTTTCTAAGTACCGAATACTTTTGTTTTCCCTGATGCAGCATGACAATATCAGGGTGGGTCTTCATGATCGCAGTTGGTTTTAATGCAGCAGCAAGGTCAGTAATCTTCCCATAAAATTTGTCCTATATTATTTACAGTATCGAATCATCTCATTTAAACTCATTAATCAAATTAATTATTTATTCGGAACAACATATTATCAATCACTCGGATACTAACTGAATTTTCTGGCTCCGTCGCTAATCGAACAGTGTGCGGGTAAGCAACGAGCTAGGGGCGGGGCATCCGAAATCTGCAGCATTTGCAGTGGTGACCGTGACATTGAGCTCCTTTGTAATAGCACTGGTGCTGGCCATCCTTGTGCTTATATTAAGACATGACCTCAGCTACATCTTCACCGAAGGAACCACAGTCTCGGATGCTGTCGCTGAACTCTCTCCTTTCCTTGCCCTCTCAATCGTGCTTAATGGAATTCAGCCTGTTTTATCTGGTAATTAACTAATTCCCTTGGTTTTAGATATAATTTAAGTATATCTGTTTGAGAGTTTATATACACGATGAGTTGTTGGGCTTAATTTGTACGTGTAAATTGTTCATAAAGTTTTTTTTAATTTAGATAAGTTATAAAGATTCTAACATTAGTGTCACGCATACTATGTTAGATACATAATTTTAATAGTAACTTGGGGCTAGTTATAGATCATGTTGGCATAAAAGAAAAATCTTGTTCAAGGGATAAATATTAGAAAAGGTACTTGGGAAGAAATACACTTCAATTAGAAGTCCCAACTTATAAATGTCAAACAAGTTGGAGGATAATTTTTCAAATAGAGTACGACAATACTCGACTCTAAATTAATTATTATTGCGGAACAAAAAAATATATCCAATGGGTATGGTTATATCTATTTGAGAATTTATATACACGATGAGTTAGTTGTTGGGCTTAATTTGTACGTGTATATTGTTCATAATGTTTTTTTTAAAATTTAGATAGGTTATAAAGATTCTAACATTAGCGTCACGCACACTATGTTAGATACATAATTTTAATAGTAACTTGGGCTAGTTATAGATCATGTTGGCATAAAAGAAAAATCTTGTTCCAAGGGATAAATATCAGAAAAGGTACTTGGGCAATGTCAAAGATGTTGGAGAATCATTTTTCAAATAGAGTACAATAATACTCGACTCTGAATTAGTTATTTTTGCGGAACAAAAAATATATCCAATGGGTATGGTGAAGACGCGTACAAGTAAATTTTTGCCTTGCCAAGATGCTCTTTCCCTCATGCGGGTTTGTTTCACTTAATTTTACCACAAGAGAATTTTACTGAGGCCGACGGCTACAGTCTCAAAAGAGAGGATTCCACGTCATATAGAAGTAATGACTATCACAATAATGAACCAAAAGAATATTCAATTAGGAGGCTAAATTACGGGTATAATATTTACTTAAGATATAATTATATTTTATTTCGTATTTATATATTATCACTTGTCCCTGCATTAAAAAAAATAGATCTTTGCCTTATATATGCATATCCATATCCTAGTGCGTCCTTCGTTTAACACCAGCCTTTTGACATCTGTCAGTAATCTAGCTTTGACTTTTCGTATTGGTTTAAAATATATTTGGATATCGACGGATCATATTTTTCAGATAATTTTCTAAATAAACCATGATTGGATTCACTTTTAATGAAAAAAATGAAACCCAAGAACATTGGTCAAGTCACGTCCTATCGCTTTGAGAGCAACTAACAGTCAGTTGCTCTCTATAACTAATCATTGGCTAGTAGTTGGATATCACGATCCATTACTTGGTTGCCATTCAAATCTTTGATTCTTTAATTAAACTTTTTGGATCTTATTCCAACGAACAACATATGTATGTTTTGTCCCCAAGGTGTCGCTGTTGGGTGTGGATGGCAAGCATTCGTTGCATATGTTAACGTGTGCTGCTACTACGTTGTCGGTATCCCGTTAGGCTGCCTGCTTGGTTTCTATTTCGACCTGGGAGCCAAGGTATACATTTCAAATCCCGTAATGTTTAAAATTAAATTAGTCAATTTGTACGAGCATTTCAATACTTTTGAAATTATAACATTGTTAATTATAAGTGTGGTGAACTTATTTATAATTATAGAAAGTTTATATATTCAATGTTTTAATGTTTTGGGTTAGACATAAAAATTCTAACACGACATCAGAGCGATTGATCATGTGCCGTTCTTGATCGTGCAACTATAGTTTTATCGCACGCAGGCAAATCAAAGCCCGTGTAAATTTTAACTTAATGAATTTTATTCGAGGGAATATATTGAGTTGATATTATCACACTATTAGTTACAAAAGTGATTCACTTGTTTATAAATAATTTACTTCCTGGTTCAATTTAAAAAATATTGCTAAGAAGTCTTGAGTGAAAAAATTATAAAATTTGTGTAATTAGCTTGGTCTAACTGGTGCAAAAATAATTGTTCGTTTTTGTATCTGACAGGGAATATGGTCCGGTATGCTGGGAGGAACTATTATGCAAACAATTATTTTGATGGTGGTCACATTTCGAACGGACTGGAATAAAGAGGTACCAAGTGACATTCCTGACTTATTCGTCTATATGGCTGAAATATTATCATGATTTGTTTATTTTTTTCAAAAATAATTTTCGGGCTCAAATAAATACCAAAAATATCTTTCCTAATAAAAATAAGGAAATTCGTAAACAGAAAAGTGAGATGTGAAATGCGAAGATGACCATCAAGAAAACTGCTTGACATAAAAAGACAATCAATAGACAACAGTAATCCCCAAACCTAACATTCTTCTTTGACTTGCTGACACTAACCTGCATATATATATATATATATATATATGGTTTCGTCACGTAATGATTGGATTGGGAATAATAAGTTAACTAGATAAATTATACATGTTCAGTGCCCACTGATATGCATATAGTTAGTCAAGCCAAGCCAAGATTTTGTGAATAAAAAAAGGAAAAGTTTGAATCATGTAATGTGATCAAATAAAATTCAATTTGTTAATTATTGAAAATGTACATGTCCTAGGTAGAGAATACCAAATTGAAAACCAAAGTTGTTGGATCTAATATGTAAATGAATATAGTCTGCGAATTTTTTGGGTTGAATACATAAAATCGTATAGATATAACGGGTCCACGATATCTATCTATCTAACATCAAGACAAAAGAATTGGACAAACATTCCATAAAGGTAATCACGTAGATCAGATAAGTTTTTGATAAAATATAACTTTTTAACCTTTCAGCCCAATTGGGCAATGGATAAACAATATACAATCAATTGCCACTATCAGTGCAGATTCAATCTTGGTCAGGCAGGTACAAAGTATATATAATAATTTAATCTAAACATGGCCCTTTTGAAAGTTGGAAAATTTGCCATCATACAAAAAAAAATCATATATAATTTGAATATGATTACTCAATTTGGTGTTCGGACAACACGTAATTTCAACCAAAAACTGAATGGCACGTATAAGATACTAACTAATAATTTAATTAATTACTGTTTCAGGTAGAGAAGGCAAGGGGTCGTTTGGAACAATGGGATGACATTTCTAAGGAGCCACTTTTGGCGGATTAAAAGAAGGGACTTGTTGATTTCGACCTTTTCTGTTGAATTTAACGTGGAGTAATTAATTTCCTCTCAATATTCTTTTGGGTGGAGAAATTAAAAGAGATATAATCAATAAAAAAAGTTTGAAGCATCTTCTAGTCTAACTAGAGATTTTAATTGCAAATGCAGGATATTGAAATTTAGGTGCCCCCCGATCACTAATCTTTTCCAATTGTTTCGGCTTGAACTGCCTTGAAAACATCCTTGGTCCCACTTTCGGAATTTCGCCTTTTCTAATCAGTAATGCTTTTAATAATTTTTAATTGTTATTGAGAAATATTTTAGCAAAATTCTTAGACCGTGGTTATTTGTCTCATTGGTTTAGCTTTTTTTTTGTGTGTGGAATCTCATTGGTGTAGGTTGTCTAACAGTTTCGGAATTCGATAAAAAAAAAGATGGAACAATTTTGGGTAATTCTATTTCACTTCTCAATTTGCCCAAAAGTAGATGTTGGACATGGGCCTAACAATATCGAGCAGTCAATTTTAGGCCCAGTAGTGGCTTGTAGCCCACATGTTGCTCATTAAAAAAATCTTCCTTCATTTCCTCTTATTCCAAATTATAGATTCCGTAATTTAGTGCTTGGTAAATATTATAATGATTAGAAATAAAGGGATTCCACTTACCAAGCAAAAGAAAAAACCAAAAAGGGTGTGATTCCGTAAAAAAAACAAAAAAAGGTGGGAAAGTTACAAAGCCATCCTCTTTTTTATGCTTTTCTACTTTTAGAAGAAAATGGGACATAGAAACAGTACTAGGAGCATTAATTAAAGAGGTCAATTGGTTTAGCTTAAGCATAAATCTATCCCACCTCCTGCTTTTATCTCCTGAACCAACGGTTCTAAGTTTTGCAGAATATTCCGGTTTTGGGATCAAAGAGGTCAATTGCTTTAGCCCTTTACTTCGCAATTCAATTGTTTTAGCCCTTTATTTCCTCAAAAAGAGATGAAAGTTTACAAATATTTCGGGTGAAGTCCATCGGACACTATTTTAGGGTGAATATCTTAATAATACTTTTTAGGTTAAAATCTATTTTAATATACACTAATTTCACGTTTTGACACACAACTACTTTATAGTTTCAAATTCTCTGACCAACTGACTGAGGTTTTACCCCGCTAACAACCAAGTGACAACTACTAACTCCGGTTATTTGAGTTATCCCAACACGTCATTAATTTTATCCGTGTGTCAAGCAATCTCACTAATTTTATCAGTGTGTCAAACAATCTCGCTAATTTTATCCATGTGACATGTCACATCACTACTTTGATCTGTATGGCAAACACATGACCCCCGATTTAACACCATCGATCTCATTCCAGTCCGAGATTAAATCTGAATGCTACCGAATTTGTCTTTTTTTCTTAAATTAATGAAATGATATGCCACAGAGTGACATAACACACTTGAAAAATATACCAAATTTGAACTTGACATCCGAATATCCGGTACTTGCATAGCCAGAAGCGAAATGTTGAATGTAATATTGAACGAATACAAGGACAGGGTATTAACGATTTCACCAAAAAAAACTAGACATTAAAGAGGGTTCCGGACGTCACTCAATCACGTGAGTTTCCCTTCAAAAAAATCATACGAGTTCCATATAGAAAGGACACAACCACCTAATTTCTTTAACATAAAAACACAATCCCCTCCAAGTAGGAGTAGTCAATCATAGTCAATATTATCTATATATATATTTTAAATATATACTATTATAAGGGAAGACTTTTCCAATTATTTTTTACATGGGTAACACTTAACTCAGAAATTGTTAAGTAAATTAATGTCCTTTGCCACTAATTTAATTTTGGTTGAATATATTACATATAAATTTTCCTGCGTATGGATGGCTTATTATTAGCTGGAGCTTTCAGAGTTCATACATTCCTGAACACATACGTCCATGATAGGCAAGTACTCCATGAATAAATAATTGTCCACAGAAAAGGCAAAAATGGTAAACAATTAACTTTTAATAATTGTGATTATGCAGAGAGACTGCTTTAATTTAATAAGAAATTTTGATTCGAGATTCGGAAAAGTAGTTGCATTCAAATTTAAGAAAATAAGTTACGTGCTGTTCGTAGTCCAACCTGACTACTGTACGCCTTTCACTAAATAAGATAACAAAAAAAGGACGCAAATTAAGTGCACTTAATGTGCCTTCTTTATAGTCCACCCGAGAAGAAAAATACCCATGTCTGCACACAATAAATCAAAGTGGTACCAAGTAAATATTTTTCCAAATTACACTCGCCATAAATTAAACTTTGAAATTTAGTCAATTTATCTTTAAGTTTTCTGCCATTAGACCTAAGAGAGTTTGACTACTAACAATCACTTAAATCAAGGTCTTGTTATAACTTAATTAAAAAGTCTCGAATTCGATTTCTTGGTAATATAATAGTATTATGCACTTAGTTTTGCCATTTTTCAAAACTCGCACACGACTTGAACCTGAATTCATTGGCCGAGTGAGTGTTCGGATACCAATTGGTATAAAAAAACCAAAGTGGCACTAGCTTCATTAGCCCTTCTTATCGTCTATATCTCCACACTATACCATAGCCAAACACTTGTTCTACCTATTATTTTCAAGCATCAATTTAGTGATAGGAAACAAAATCAATAAATCCTCGAAGCAATATGGGTTCGAGAGAAGATCTCCAAGAGCCCATTTGGCAAGCTCACTTGGGACCTGAAAATGGTGACGACGAGGGTACTAGTGGTGATACCCATGGAGGAAGCACGATGCTTGAGAACGTGTTAAACGACAGGGAATTGCCGTACATGAAGAGGCTCCGGCTGGCGTCGTCGATCGAGCTCAAGATTCTGTTCCGGCTGGCGGCTCCGGCGGTGTTCGTGTACATGATCAACAACTTCATGTCGCTGTCCACCAGGGTCTTCGCCGGCCATCTCGGCAACCTTGAGCTTGCTGCTGCCTCTCTTGGCAATAGCGGTATCCAACTCTTCGCATATGGCCTCATGGTAACTAGCTAACACCTCTCGGGTTCAAACTTACAAATGAAACATATAATATTGAGAGGGTTGTTTCTTTGGTATCGACTCGGAATTAATCTTTTTTACAAAATAGCAAAAATTTGAGGTTCATGGACAAAAAATGCCGGGTCACACAAATTTTGATTTGCTTTCCTCTCTTGATTGATTTTGATATATTAATATAGAAAAAACTGTTGAGAGAATTATCCTCATTTATATAGCCGATCGAACTTATTATTGAATTTGTCATTGTCACTTGGATATAGATGTTCATAAGATCATTGAATTACATAAATTTGATTTGTTTCCTCTTTTGATTTTTTTTCCAAAATCACATCATATAACATTTCAAATGGTGTCAAAATTTTGATTTGCTTCCCTCTCGATTGATTCTGTTTCTAATTGATAGAATATAATGATTTTTTGAATATTATTAATAGAAAAAATCGTTGAGAGAACAGTTCTCATTTATATAGCCGATTGAACTTATTGTTGAATTTATCATTGATTCATTGTCACTTGGATATAGATGTTCATACTATCATTGAATTACATAAATTTGGTTTGTTTCCTCTTTTGATTTCTTTTCAAAATCACGCCTTAACTAAATTTGACCTACCAAAATTTGACATTGCTACATTTTCGATGCTCGAACTTTGTTGATGTAATTGTAGCTTGGAATGGGAAGTGCGGTGGAGACATTGTGTGGCCAAGCATACGGGGCACAGAGATACGACATGCTAGGAACCTACCTCCAAAGGGCGACCGTTGTCCTAACCGTAACAGGCTTACCCCTAACCCTCATCTACGCCTTGTCCAAACCAATCCTACTCCTCCTCCAAGAGCCCTCCTCCGTCGCCTCGGCCGCAGCCATCTTCGTCTACGGCCTAATCCCACAAATATTCGCCTACGCGTTCAATTTCCCGATCCAAAAGTTCCTCCAAGCACAGAGTATAGTCAACCCCAGCGCCTACATTTCGGCCACCACGCTCGGGGTGCACCTGTTGTTGAGCTGGGTGGTCAGCTACAAGCTCGGACTTGGACTGGTCGGGATCTCCCTCGTGCTGAGCTTGTCCTGGTGGATCATTGTCGTGGCCCAGTTCGTGTACATTGTGAGGAGCGACAAGTGCAAGAGGACTTGGAATGGGTTCACCATGCAGGCTTTCTATGGGCTGTGGGAGTTTGTTAAACTGTCGGCTGCTTCGGCTGTGATGCTTTGCTTGGAGACTTGGTATTTTCAGATATTAGTTCTCATTGCTGGTTTGCTTGATGACCCTGAGCTTGCCTTGGACTCCCTCGCCATATGGTAAGATGATTCATTGATTTACGTCGGTAAAATTAACAATGTGCACGCATCATATGATACACGAGATAGTCAAATAATTTAAGTTAGCGGGTGTTATTTAATTATTATTTATCAGATAAAATTTATGTTAACTAATCACCAATTCTCGATTCTTTTACTATTTTGTCTCATTTAAGAATGACAACAAAATGACAGGATGCGTTCAAATTGCGCACCGTGAGAATCCAAATTGGAGTAAATGACCTAGAAATCGACTTGTCTACTACTTCTTAGCTTTTTGTTTTGTCCCCGTGGAATCACAATTTTTTTTGGTGGAAGTGGAATCACAATTAATCATGCGGGTACCAACTTTTATGGTTTCTCTGTTCCCACTTTAAGTTCATCAATCTGTCTCGAGAAAAGCTACATATATGCAATTAATATGTGGGCACACTTTTAATTTTTTTACATATATGCAATTAATATGTGGGCACATTTTTTATTTTTTGTATGGTCGTATTATAATTTAATCAATATATTTTTATTTTAAAATTTTAAAAATATAGCTATTTAAATATTTGTTACTTCATTTGTGTTACTATTTAATAATTTTATTAAATTTAAATTTGAATTAATTAATTTGGTGAGTGTTAGAATATATGATATCAACCAAAAAGTTATTATGTCTCGGTAAAGCTAAGTAGAGCGGTAGAGGCTAAAAATTACTTTAATTATATAAAAATATAATTGAACTAATTTTTATTTTTACAGTATGGCTATTCAGGGAATTTTTTTTATGGTATCAGTCGGCTTCAATGCAGCTGCAAGGTTAGTCCGATAACACTTTTATTTTAGGTTTTTTATATGTTAAAAAAACGTCAGCATTTTTAGATGCACAATATTAGCAACTAGTTTAAATTGCTTGTATTAAAGATTTCAATTTTGCTACAGACACGACTTAGTGATTAATATTAGCAACTAGTTTAAATTGCCTTTTCCTAAAAGTATAATAAAATTAAAAATATATGTTTATATTTATTCTTTATTATTAAAGAATTGCTTGTTTGAAAAAAAGTAGACATCATGATTAGAAAAGAAATGATTAGCTGTTTGAGTATTGGTCCATTGGTAAAAGACAAAAATTACAAGAGTTAAGATTCTGGATAGACATTATAGTTCTTAGGATTAGAATAGTTTATAAAAAAAAGTTAACTGCCGAATAATTTTATGAAAAATTCATTTTAATACTTTGAGGTTTGACATTTTTTTGACCAAGGGATTTTATTTTATCTTTTTAATACAGTAATTGCATTATATTTTGAACAGTGTGAGGGTGAGCAATGAACTAGGAGCAGGAAACCCCAAGGCAGCGGCGTTCTCCGTTGTGGTTGTCAACTCGATCTCCTTCGTTATCGCCGTGGTGGAAGCCATTGTAGTGCTTTCTCTACGCCACGTCATTAGCTACGCCTTCACCGACGGCGACACAGTGGCCGAGGCCGTGTCGGAGCTCTGTCCATTGCTGGCCGTCACCCTCGTTCTCAACGGCGTCCAGCCAGTCTTATCCGGTGAGTATTAGTTACAAGCAATTGTCTAATACTTGATTGAGTTTAAATTTTACGAATGCAGTTGTATTAAACTCGGTAAAAATAATTTTATCATCTTTTATTTTCTAATCTGACTCGAATAAATATCAACTTTGACTTAATATTTCTTTCTATTGTCTGCTATTATATTTACATCCCAAGTTGAGCATCTATAAAAGTGACGGTTCTTTGAACAGTGTTTACTCTATTAATAATATATTTGAATTCGAGAATTTTGTTAAAAATGCCAAATCTTTTATCGCTTAAATCAAATTTTCGCTCTTTAAGGCGTGGCGGTTGGGTGCGGATGGCAAGCATTTGTTGCGTACGTAAATGTGGGATGTTACTACGTGGTTGGAATTCCTCTCGGCTGTCTTCTTGGCTTCAAATTCAACTTCGGTGCTAAGGTAACCACTCAATTTTTCTTCTTTTCGGCCATACATTTCTTTCTTTTTTTGGTCAATCTCTGCCCTACACTTCAATGAAGAAGCGAAGACAGTTGATTTTGCTTTTGCTTTCCCTTTTTGGTACTCTTCATTAAAATCTATATCATCATAGATACTTTTTGTCTAAAAAATCCAATTTTCTCAACGATAATGTAAAATATGAGATCAAATAATATTGGTTATGAGTCTTTTAAAATCTTATTTCGATTGTCATTTTTTATTGGTAGGGAATATGGTCAGGGATGATAGGAGGAACGGTAATGCAGACAATGATATTGTTATGGGTCACATTTCGAACAGATTGGACTAAAGAGGTAACCTTCTAATTATTATTATTATGAAACGTAAGAAATTTTTTTAAACTAATGTCTGTTCTGAATCAACCAGCTACATTTACATCTAGCTATTAAACCTTTTTGGAAACAAGAATCAATGTCCCACATGATAATCTCATACGGCCATCAGTAAAGTGATCTACGTGCCATGTCCATTTCTTTAACATTTTTTAGGAAGTTGGTCATTAGTTTACCAACAACAAAAACTAGTCATCAAAATTAAATCACGAATATCTGGTATTTAAAGTCAAACATTGTAAAATTCTATTTTATAGAGTAATTCTTTCAATAATTTCATTTTTGTTCATAATGGCTAAACTCAATATTTCATTAAGGAAATTACGAGTATAAAGTACATGAGATTTTATGATGTAGGCCTATACCCATTATTTAGTTTTAGTTTTCATTAAGGAGTTAAGTTAATTGTATACTTATATCCAATTTTTTTTCTTAAGCAATTGGAACACTATTGGTGTTTTTTTTTATACGTATAAAAATTGGATCATTTCTTTATTTTTGGTGTATCGTTCCAATTTCTCGATTTTATCTCTGTATCATTGGATTTAATGATATATTTACTTCCAAAAACCAAAAAAGGTGGAGAAAGCTAAAAATCGTTTGGACAAATGGGAAGACAAGGACAAGGAGCCGCTTTTGAGCAACTAAATACATTGATACAAGAAGATTAAGGAAGCGTTGGGTAAGAAGGGAAGGCCAATTTTACAAGCCCGGTCCATGAAGTGGACTCTAGTTTGGCCCAACCCAACCCATAATTTTAATTCTGGTCCAACGGAAGATTTCTTTTTATAAGTATAACCTTGTCAAAACTATGGTTTGGACTAGGATTTGAATCAGAGCTTCACTTGAAAAGAAGGAAGTTGCAATGTTATTAAAAATGGATAGGAGAACGGACACATATGCTCTCTTGATTCTGGTTTGATCTATTGGGCTGAAGTTTATTTTTTAAATAATTATGTTATAATTTATTTAGCATTAAAATGATAAATACTTTTTAAATTTTGTTACAATGTTTAACACTTATAGTATTAAAATTTGAATTTAATCACTTTTGACCTAACAAAACTCAAAGAAATAATAAAAAGATTTAGTCGGTTGGATCTGGGATGATAGGTTCAATTCGATCCAATAAAAGAATACAATAAATCAATGAACAAAAGGCGCCGTATACCAGCTTATACCAGATGTATATGAAAAGATATGAAGTAGCGATGATATTACTAGTTCCAGCTAGGACATATGGGTCTGCTTGTTCATGGATGGACACTTCCCATTAATGCACATTAGCTACTCCTTTCAATAAGAAGACGATAAGGATCCAAAGAAACAAGAAAATAGGTTGACCTATGGGCCCTAAATGGGCCGTCGTCCTGACTCACCTTAACTATCTAACGGAGATTACCACATTATTAGTTACTAATTATAAATATAATGAGTTTATATATTATTGTTACAAATTTAACTTATTTTCATACCATGTTAGAAGAATTAATTGATCAATAATTCTTAGCATGCCGGGTAACCTGTGGTATTTATTCGCCTACTCCTTAGTAATCTCCGTATTCAATCATGTAACCATTATATTATATAGTTGGCACCAGTAAATAACACATATTTGTACAGACTGTACTCGACGCGTCGAGATTTCACCATCTAAAATCTGATCAAGTACAATGTTCCATTTTCTATATTTTAATTTCCACACCTCTTGCAATGGTACCCATTTAATTGGAACGTTATTGTATATTACACTTTATACTAATAAAGAATATTACTTATAAAAAAAAGTGGAACGTTACCTGAAATGATTACTTCAGAGAAAAAAATTAATATATGATGAGAAAAATAAGTATGTACTGGGTGACATGTTGTAGTCAGCAGAAACAATTGATACTTGAGGGTACGCATCAAGTTCAATTTCTATTCTAACCAAGAAAATGATCAAATGCAATGACTATGTGAAAATTTTAAAATCTAATTAATCAACAATTTATAGCATAGACCAAATGCTCTTAGGCAAAAAACTTAAATTATATTAAACAAAATATTTAGTATTAGATTTTAAATAGAGATATTATAGTACAATTCTATAAATTTCTTAGGAAAAGCAAAAAAAAAAAGATATTTTTAGTCAGTTCAATCTATATCCTCATACCACAGGTTTGCAAAAAGAAAAGTATAACATGATTGCATTCAACCAAACTTGAGAATTGAGATATAACATAAACTAAAAAAAATAAAAACTTGACATATATCTCAAAGTCATCACCCCACTAAGCCAAAAAACATATCTTTGCTTGGAATTTCATTTCCACAAAGAGATAAAGGAGACGATGAGCACAAAAAAAGAGAGAAAGAAGTCACATCATTCTTGGTCATCTTTGACTGGTCGGCCTAGTGGATATCCGAAATACCAAGTAGTTTTAATCCCAAAAAAGTTACAACATTCTTTGTGGAAGATTAATGATCAAGAGAACACATGGCAAGGGAGATTTCCAATGGCCTTTTCACCACTAAACAGGCTTGAAACTTGCTTATGGGCTCTGGCTCTGGCTGAAGATACACTCAACAACATACTCTTTCTCAATATCTTCAGTTTCCTCCCAATCTTCACCCTTAACTTGCACAACCTAATCCTTATAAAGGAAGCCCTTCTTGGTCGAGTGTCCGCTTGCTGTAGTACCTTGTAGACCAAGAATTGAGCTCTCCTGTGAACCATCTCTTCTGGGTCCTCGTTGGCCAATTTTGAGTAGCCATATGGAACTCTAGTTAGAGACATTTGGATAGGGTTTCTCTTTATGTGTTTATGTTATTATCTATAGGGAGAGAAGTGAGTAATGGTGTACAAGTTCAAGGGACAGTGTCATGGAAGAGTATTTATAGGAGTATAGATTAGGAAGGGGAGTGAGATGGTGGGTCATGTGGTGATGAAGTAGTGGATGTGCGTAATGTGATGGTTGGAAAATAATTGGAATTAATTATGGAGGGTAGTTCTAGCTCTATTTTTTCATAAATTCAGATTTTTATATTCAAAGTATGAGACTGTGAGATCCTATTGAAGGAGTAGTTCTTCCAATCGTGTCATATATATTTATAAGGCTTAAATTTAAGACCTCTTTAAATAAATTAAATTTTTTATCACTTGAATGAACTCACATTAATCTTCATACTTAAAGCTTAAGCTTGAAATTTTATTAGAAAAATCAAAGTGTCTTATTAGTTGACTAACTCAATGTTTAATTAAATGCGTGAAACTAAAAACCAGTTTACTTAATTAAGTTGCTAATTTATTGAGTACAGCTTCCGATGTAAGCTGAAGCCATTGCATACTTTTTTTAAGTAAATTGCTTTATTAATTAATACAAGGTTATAATAATTACATTTACAGCCAAAGTAGAGCCCAAAACGATCCCCCACAACTCAAAATAAAATGCTAATAATCACCCCATTTGGAAGCCAATATTCACCATAGTACAAGATTAGCGTCCAAATAACAGTAATCTCTCACACTGCATACATTTATTCATCGAATAAAAAACCAGGTCATCACGTGCACAAATTATTATTATTTTGGTTTATATTATCTGATATTCTGATTTATTGACCCGGATAATTTATATTCGAGCCGAGTGAGATATTTGAAAAGTGACAAAATTCTTGTAACAAGTATTTAATATTGTTATTTTTTCAAGAACTCTAACTCGAGACATATTTAAACATAACAAATTAAATTAGCCAAACAAAGTATCACTAATCAACATAAATTTTCTTAGAAGGATTTTACGTTTAAAATATAAATTTGATAAAATATCATTAGGAGGACGATGCCTGATTCTGAATGCCCAAAAATGCCAGATCTTGAATGTGATTTGAAGTTTGGACTAGGCTTTGTCTTTAAATAATTCCAAAAAAGTCAAAGCATGATTTGATGCTTAAACTAGACCCAAATTTTCCACCGGCTTTGAAAGAATCTCTGAAAAGGGATATGCATTGACATTGGAATAAATTAAGAAACCAAAACACCAAAACTTGTGTCAACCCAATTGGGAGGAGACAAATGGTCAATTTCCATAATACATCACATTGTTGTTGCCCTCAAAAGTTTCACCGCCGGTCCGCCGCTACTAAAGTCAACTACCTCGACGGCAGCTGCCTGTATGTGTTTCTCTCAATAATTACATTATTATTATTTCTGTCCCCAAAAATAATTATATTATTGTCTCCCCCAGGTAGGCCATATGGCATCCCAAGGGTCAAAAGGACACCTTTTAAAAAAAAATGGGGTTCTCCTATTTGTCAGACCAAAGGTTTTTGTCGTTTCGTCCGGAGGAAAATGTGCAGCCACAAAAGACTTCGTTATTGAAGGACATCCGCGTGAATCAAGAGACCCTCAAAGAAAGCAAGAATCAATCTTCAGATCCAAGAAAAAGTCTACCCGGAATTTTTTTTTTGGGATACGACTTCTCCAAGGATGACA
Organism: Hypericum androsaemum; assembly: GCA_963995505.1. NCBI lineage: Eukaryota > Viridiplantae > Streptophyta > Magnoliopsida > Malpighiales > Hypericaceae > Hypericum > Hypericum androsaemum. The sequence goes on from OZ023199.1 coordinate 2,229,335, forward strand.
GCCTTCAATTCAAGATTGGAGGCATATCAAGGAGTCCTGGGAATGATATTATGAGATCTTGCCAAAGAGTTTGGAGTGATATGGGAAGGAGACGAGACCATAATCCTTCAAATTTTATGCGAGATTGTAACTTATTCGAGTTGAGTGGTTTAACAAAAGTATCTTGTCGTAGAGTTTTAATAAGACCGACGGTCTCAACTTTGTACAGAGAAATTTCACACATAGTAGTAGGTTGTAAATAGTATTACTAATATTAATAAACTTCATTTATCAAAAAAATCTTTGACCATTCTTAGGAAACTTAGTACTTATTAACACTATCAGTGTAGTGAACTCGTAACTTTTTGATGGATAATAAAAATTAACTTATCAAAAAACTTTGTTGACAATCGCAGTATCCTTTAGTGAACGGATCTCTACCAATCTAAATATGTCGAACTTATTAATGGAAATTGGTTCAAATCTGAGTTGTATTTACTTTAAAAATATATTGAGTTTATATTTTATGAATATAAAAAAATATTAAAAATCGTCTTAAAATAGAGTCTAATAATTTTCGACTCTCAATATCTTAAATTCACAAAAATATGGCACTTAAATTTCTACTTAGCAATTGTAAGAATTGTTTAGAGATTATTGCATTGGCTTAATTTGCGTGGATTATTGGACTTTGTTTACAAGTTTAAGTTGGAACAATTTATCAACTGCTTATAAAAAACAATAATTCATCAACTCATTTTTTTAAAGTTATATGTGAAGATTCAAAACTCAAAATTTACGCAGTTTGTGCACAAGAAATGCCAATAGATTTCCCTACTTCTCACTGAAAATCTCAAAATTACCGTTCAAGGAACTGGATCAAAATATTTGTTGTTTGTTTAATTTCAGAAATCGTCAATATTGGCATAGAACCTTAATGTTCTCATCTCATTTATATTTATTTCGTTGGATAATGGATTAGGTTCCTTTTAAGATGATCGATGACACCATGTTTCGAATAAATGTCTCCAACTACTATGACCTCGTATAATAATAAAATTATATTAAAACTATATAGTACAATTAATGACACATGCGTTGCCATTTTAAAGGTGGAGGTAATTGATTTTTTCCACTAGAATATACTCACACCAGTTGATTTTTCTTTAAATCATTTTGCATTAGTTCCTCTTGTGCACGTCTTTTATAGAAAAATTTCACTGATAGTACCAAGTCCTATCGGTAGAAAATGAACTTTAAAACCACCAAGCAAAAAAGTCAAGTTCAACATAACTTTTGACTTGGTTCTTAAAATATTCAAATTTTAAAAGTTAGTTAAAAATACCGTGGATTTTTCCTTTCGTAAAAAACTTGCGCAAAAGTTTTCAAAATGGATAACAAATTATCAAGATAGTTTTAGATAACAATTTTTTAACAGTTTGTCAGAATTTTTAAAAGATGATAAGTTGATATTCGAATACCTAAATAAATTTGTCAATTTCTTATAATTTTTCGTGCTCTACACAATGAAAGTATTGAATTTTTTGGTAGCCTATTAAATTTGTTGCTAATGTTAACCTTGTTGTGCACAAACGGGCTTTACATGTGATACAAATGATGGGCTTCTCTAAGCCCAATATCCTAGTCCAGGCCCAAAAGGACACCAACTCACCTTCCTCTCCCTCGCGCCAATTCCGAAAATTTTTCCCGTATTAATGGATACCATCACCTACTATTCCACTAAACTTGCTAATGGAGAAGTAGGTGAAGTGGAGAAGTAGGTGAAGGTGAAGTTCTCCACTTCACCTACTTCTCCACTTCACCTAATTCTCCATTAGCAAGTTTAGTGGAATAGTAGGTAAGTAGTAGGTGGAATATTGGCCTATAAATAGGACTTATGTCATTACCATTGTTAACACACACAATTGATATTGATTAATGAGAAGTTCACTTCATTATCTACTCTCTTCCATATTATTCCCTATATTCATTTGCTTAGATTATAGATAATTTATAACACGTTATCAGCACGAATCTCTACGAAGTTCACAGTAATTTTTTGAGAAAAATTGAGCTTAACTTTTGTAAGTATTCTTACTCATTCTTGTTAGATTCTCATTTATAATTATTCATTCTTGTTGGATTCTCAATGTTATTAAATCATATGAAGCTTTGTTCTTGCTCATAAATGATTTTCTCAAAGAAAATAATTTTGTAAAATTTTGTTCCAACACACACTTTTTACCCGAAATAATATTTGTAATATTTGTCACATTCACTTCAAGGAATGAAGCATAACTATTAAATTTTAGTCCAAAAATCCAATTGCAATTAATCCAGGGACCAAAATGGTAGAGAATATTTTCTCTAACATATTAGATTTGATTTATCATAGATAAATATAATTGAGATAAAATTATTATATAGACATAACACAAATATAAGGAAACAAATGATTAAAATGATATTCTGTCCTTATTTAAAAATATGAAAAAATATAAAGTACTAATCAGTAATTTTGTCCCCTTTCCTTCCCTTTTTCGGCGCGCATAATATAAAGTTTAGTACCTATTAGTTTGACACGTGTGCAAGAAAGGACAAATTCGATGTTCAATGTGTAAACTTACAATTCAGACCCTAGTATTTTCTTGCGTGTGCGAATAAGGACATAACCCTTATTTGTGTTCCAAGACAAAATTTCACATAGATCACTGGTATTTCCTAATATTTTTATGCAAGGACGACAGAAAGTTTTTGCATGAAATTTTTTTTTAAACAAATAAATCCGATTTTTGCAAAGAAAATTTTACAAAATTATTTTCTTTGAGAAAATCATTTATGAGCAAGAAAAAAGCTTCATATGATTTAATAACATTGAGAATCCAACAAGAATGAATAATTATAAATGAGAATCTAACAAGAATGAGTAAGAATACTTACAAAAGTTAAGCTCAATTCTTCTCAAGAAATTATTGAGAACTTGGCAGAGATTCGTGCTGATAACGTGTTATAAATTATCTATAATCTAAGCAAATGAATATAGAGAATAATATGGAAGAGAGTAGAGAATGAAGTGAACTTCTCATTAATCAATATCAATTGTGTGTGTTAACAATGGTAATGGCATAAGTCCTATTTATAGGCCAATATTCTACCTACTACTTACCTACTATTCCACTAAACTTGCTAATGGAGAATTAGGTGAAGTGGAGAAGTATGTGATTCACATACTTCTCCACTTCACCTAATTCTCCATTAGCAAGTTTAGTGGAATAGTAGGTAAGTAGTAGGTAGAATATTGGCCTATAAATAGGACTTATGCCATTACCATTGTTAACACACACAATTGATATTGATTAATGAGAAGTTCACTTCATTCTCTACTCTCTTCCATATTATTCTCTATATTCATTTGCTTAGATTATAGATAATTTATAACATCCCAGGCATTATAACAAAGGTTTTAAAAAATGCGAAACGGGTGGGAAGGCGTCCCGGTATTTGACAAAAAAAGCCAACCTAACGAACCGCCCAAAATTTAGTCAAACCGGGCGGTTCATTCGAAAAAATGACCCGGATTTTTCCGGATTTAAAAATCGAATTGAATGCAATGAAAAAAATAAGCAATACTACATTAGTTTTCCCATGCTATCTAACTGATCTGATCCTACATTTTTGAAGCATGAATGTAAAAACATTTAGAGTTTGGTCTATGTGGTGGAAGCCAATTTCATAGGTAGAGTGCTCATTGTTTCTGAAGTCTTAGCAACTTGTATGAATTGGACCAAACACCGTAAAGAGGCAAACAAGTACACGGAAGATGTTGAACACTTGAGAGTTGGAGGCCTATGAACTGCAATTAGAGCATAACCTTCGGGTACATTGGTGCTCCGGTTGAGCGTCTGTCGCATAAAAGCTACTGAACTTTTGCTTTCTTGATTTCAGAAGAAAATTTGAAGAGCACCAAGCTTTGTCTATTGTGCTTCATGGAGCAACAGATTCAAGGGAGAACTTCTTCTCCACTAGATCCTCCTTTGAAGCGCAAGCGTGGACGGCCACACAAGGATGAAAACTTGGTACATGGCGAACCAGTACCTCCAATGTCTGGATCTGAGCACATGAAGAAACTCAAACCGGATGCGGGTCCTTCCGTTGCTGGTGGAGATCGCATGGTCGGCCGGGTTGTTCAAGGTGTCATAGATGGTAAATTTGAAGCAGGATATCTCGTCAAGGTTAAGGTAGGTGACACTGACACCCATCTGAGAGGTGTTGTATTTCTACCAGGCCGATATGTTCCAGTCACTGCTGCAAATGATTTGGCTCCATCAGCCAAAATGTATCAAAGAACAGATATGCCAATACCAGTTCCAAATTTCCGAAATCAGCATCACCAGTTTGTTCTTTCGGCAGACCGACCCTTTAAACAACCTGTTGAGGACAAGAAATTAATGCCCACATTTCAGGATCACGGTCTACCAAACATTGCAGTCATGCGAGATTGGGATATACAATCCGCTCCTGTAGTTCCGCCTTCGGTGAGTAACCTGCTGGCAAGCAGGAACGCTCTTTCCTCGGAAGGGACAAGTGAGCAACCAAAGCATATGGTGTCAGGAATGGAGACTCTATCTGCTTCTATTACGGCGAAGATGGTGCAGGATAAAGCTGCTGAAGACAATAAAGTCTTACAAGAATCTGAAGCATCTGGACTAAATGGAAGACCCGTGGTTAATTGTTTTCAATTGACGGAATCAAAGACACGGGGCGAAGTTAGGACAGAACTAAACTTTGCTGCTGAAGGTTCACTGCTCCAAGGAATAGTGCCATCTGAATTCTGCACAACATCCGGCACGTCAGTCGCAAAGGCGGGCTTAGATACGGAACCATCGACTAGCTCATCAGCAATGATGTTGCAGACACAAACCGGGTTGTTAGAAACCGAGCCTGCCCACGATGGATTTCTTCATTCCAAGATGGCGGAACCTGGACGATGAGGCTCGTCAGGTGCTGCCATGAACAAGGATGGAGACATGATCAATGCCATTCTCCCAACAGAAATCTTAGACCAAATCCGATTAGGAGCAAATATAGACATCAAAGAATGAGGAATAAACCAGCCATCATGGTCATTGTTGGACTATAAAATGCAGTATGGACTGTCTGCTGATATAGTAGAGTCTTGAAAGTCTACAATAGAATATTAGTATAGTTTTAAAATTGTCAATGCTTATGTTTTTTTAACCTAGTATTTACAGAGAGCACCCTGGTCGTATTTAGGAATAGCTCCGGTATATTTTTCATTCGTAAGGTTTTTAATCAATCCAAAAGTCTGTATTCTGCGTGCTTAAGTATATTAGTATCTCATTGACAAAACTAAAATGGATTCGAATTCGATCGAAACTAAATGTATGAAGAAACAAGATTGAATATTCTTAAATATCATGTGTTTTGGTTTTAATCAGCAAATATTAGAGTTATTAAAAAAACTTAAAAAGATTGCCACATGGACGATTAACTTGTAAATAGTTAAAAAATAAATAAAATTTAATTTTTTTCCCAAATACTTGCATTGTTTTTTGACATTCACTTCCAACATTAAATTTCTCTAAAATTAAAATTTGTTTTGGACTCAGGAGGAAATTTGTAATACCAGAAACTACTTATGAACATTTTGTAGTTTTGTATTTAAAAAAAATGTTGTGTTATTGTTAATCTTATTAATCATGTGTTATAATATTATTATTGTTAGTTGGGTATCGTACTATTGTCTCATGCCAAATATTATGAATCACGAGTCTTCTACCATCGTTGAGACATGGTTACCAGAATCAAGAAAGAGACTTGTCTGTAGACAGACCAGAACAGTCGCATCTCTTCGTTCGTCTTGCAAGAGAGAGAATAAATAAGTAAGTAATAAAATCTCAAGGGGAGAGAGGAGAAGGAGAAGGAGAAGGAGAAGATGGACATAATATCACAGATGCAAGAGCAAGTAAACCAAGTAGCCGCCCTGGCCTTCAACACCTTCGGGACTCTCCAGAGGGACGCTCCCCCTGTCCGCCTCTCCCCCAACTACCCGGACCCACCTCCTCCGCCTGCCCCCACCGCCGACGACGCCGCCTCCAACCCCGCCGACCAGCCCAAGCTCATGAGCGCCGCCCTCGTCAAGGCCGCCAAGCAGGTACCCCTTTCCCTATTTGGGATACTCTGTAAAGTTTGCGCCTTTCGTATTGGGTTTGCGCTAGGGTATTCGAGGGTTCCTTCCTATTGGTTCATTTGATTTAGGGTTGGAAAGTGTCAATTGGGGAACAAAATTTTTTTTTTTGAAAGGTAAATTTTTTACCAGGGTTTGAACTTTGGACCTCCGGAATATTTACAACGCCTTGTGTAGCTGGACTACAAGCACTTTGGCAATTGGGGAAGAACTTGAGACGGTATTGTCTCTCTAGTTCTTTAAATGGTGATGGTTAAACTACGGGTATCTGACTCAATGTGGGAGCAGGACCAGGACTGCAATAGTCTGTCTGCAACATCCACAAATATCGGCCAGTCCACAACAGAGTACTGCCCCATGTTAGGGCCGGCTCTCGGAGTTGAGATGTCATGTCATTTAGGGAATCTAATTCTCTTACAACTCGGACAAATGCTGTATGTGTAGAAAGGAAAAACTGAAACATCACACAGACTTGTGATTTTCGTAGAGGTCCTTGAAAACATTGGATGTTAGATGAAAACGCAAGATTTATTTTTCCGGGTATCTGTGGCCTAGCATGTGAATTTAGATGATTATAGGGTGTGATCTAGTTTTCCGGATGTTTTATATGTACGCATTTGATGTATGAGTCTCTCTTTCACGCTCTTTATTTATGTGTTCGGTCCTTATCTTTCCGTATCGTATCAACTGCTCTACTTTTACACATGCAGTTTGATGCACTAGTTGCTGCGCTGCCTTTGTCTGAAGGAGGTGAAGAAGCACAGATTAAGAGGATCATGGAACTCCAGGTATACATGAGTTGAAGGATGATATTTTGTCTTGGTCGTATTGCTGTTTGCTAATCCAGTGTTTCCTCTCTTTTGCGAACTACTCTAGGCTGAAAATGATGCTGTAGGGCAGGAGCTCCAGCTGCAGCTGGAGGCCGCAGGTAAAAATCTTATAACTTTTATGGTTCTCTTGCATCTATAAGCATTAAAACCCCTTTTGTTTTTAGTTTTCACGGCTATTCTGGAAGTGAATAGTCTCCCGTGAAGTATAATTAAGCGGGAACTCTGATTGGTAGACCACCAGTCATTTGCAAAATGATTGAATATATTCTAGACTAGAGAGTTTGTTCAACATACCCAGGTGCATGGTGCTCCCTTCTACTTGTGTGGATCTCAATTAGAATCCTATTCCTTTTTAACGCATTACGAAGTATCTACCTGCCCGGCTGTTTTCCAAATCCATTAATGATGTTGTACTTATATCTATTCGAGAAGCAAATCAACACGTTAATACTCTAGCCAAGATTGGAGCGGCATTGTCCTAAACCACTTCAATGATGGAACTTCCCCTGTCGAGCATGCCCTTGGCCTCGCTGACAACATGCTTTGCTGGATTTAGTTTTTCTGTTATGTTCATTCTTACACCAAAAAAGGATCCAGTCCTTGCCTCTATTTGCCTCTTGTCGGACTCTATATGAGCTTCTTTGTTCCTGTCATGACTAACGATATTGCACTCCCATGATCGCAGAGAAAGAACTGAAAATGGTGCAGGACTTGTTCAGCCAGACGGTAGATAATTGTGTGAACCTCAAGAAACCGGATTGAAGACATGTGTGTAGCTTTGAGTTGGGTTACCTCCTGACCTGACCATTGGATAATTACTATATCCTGAACAACTGAGTTGGGTTGCCACCAGAATGGGCAAAAGCTGGTTTGGTTTGATATGTTTGGTTGCGTAGCAAAGAGGAACCCTACATGATGCCCATGGTATGTTATTGAGACACCAGCTATACGGACCAAAATCTTGTAGGGAGGGCGGGAGGGCGGGCTTGTCTTATTGCATTAAATCGATTGTCCTAGTTCACACTTTAGCTTAGATGACTGATTACGATGCTGATCAAAAGTTATTCAGCAGCAAACACACCTTAAAAATCGAATTGAATGCAATGAAAACAATAAGCAATACTATATTTATAGTTTACTAATTGGTCACAGTTAAGCTCGTAATATCAAGAATTATTAATTTAATTATTTTATCAAAACCAAACGGTATAAAACAAAAAAAGAGTGGCTCAAGTATCTTGCCATAAAAGTGGTTTAATATCAGTGACCATAGAAAAAAGTCTAGTGTAAGAAAATAAAGACAATGGGCATCTTTTATTCGGTATTTATCAAAGTCAAACCCTGCTGCCAAATTGTATGGAAAATGCATATTCCTTCACCTTATGAGAAAGGCAACCCAATTCGATTGAAGACGGATTCAATACGAACTCGAACTAGCTGAGCACAAAGACAGCATGTACAAAGAGGCAACAAGACAGTTTAATCAAAGGAACAGTGTAGGAACTGGACATCCAACCCCAGCAGCAAAATAATAACCAGAAAAACTAATCCCACAAAACCTTTGTTGTTTTGCTGAGGTAACAAATGGTGGATGCCCCACCATTAGCAAACAACACAGCCTGAATCGTTTTGTACTCCGAAAAGACATACGAGTTTCCACATCCTCACCGCTGCATCGGATCGATGATAACGTACAAATTATAGACTGGTGGATTCTTAGCTGTATCCTAGTTGTTGATGTTGATGCTGTGGTGGCTGCTGTGGCTGCTGCTGCTGTGGCTGCTGATACCCACTATACCCAGCATAGTTTCCATAGTACATACTAGGGTCCTGCGGAGGAGCAGCAGCAGCAGCAGGAGCCGCACCGTATCCATAATTTTCGTATCCCTGCCCATAGCCTTGCCCATAGTAACCCTGCCCACCCCATTGGTTTGCTTCTTGCTGCGGCTGAGAAGAAAAAAAGGATCAACTGTCAGATTAAATACATCGAAAAGGGGCATATAGTATGAACATCAATAACCAATGAGCAACCTGCTTGTTTGCAAAATTGCGGCCCCAGGAAAGTCGCACACTTTGACCACACAACTGAGCTCCGTTCAAGTTCTCCAACGCTTCCTCCGCAGATCTCCTGATGTAAACCAAAAACACAGTTGAAATTGGAAAATCGTCGAAGTGACCATATTATAATGAAACCTTTGGGTGTATACAAACCTGTCCGCAAATTGGACAAAACCGCATCTCTTGCCTGGAGGTATCTTCACATGTACTAATTGCCCACATCGGCCAAATAGGGATCTCAGGTCTTCATCCGTGGCATTAGGATCCAGGTTACCAACAAATATCTGAGTTTAAACAAGTCAGAACGATGTTTTCAAGGTAGATGTGGCAGCACAATGATAAAGTAAGATACCCACAGTGGTGTTAGAAGGGTCTTGCTCAATTTGACTCTGAGGACTCTGATCAGAGGCTGCATACAAGCAATGAAACAAAATAAAAAAGAATTGCAGAGCGCTAAATATATACGTCACACAATTACTTTGTTACTCGTACAAACTGCGTCAGGAGCAGCATTAAAGGAAAAATTCGCTCCAAAACTGAATCATATAGCAAACATTCACCAACAAGAATGTAGCAACAAAAAGTGTCTTCGAAAAAGTTAAAAATCGTAAAATCTTACATTACTGTGAAAATGAGATAGTGATTCACTTTACAGAAGGAAAGACAAAGCACTCTCCAAGAAAATAGAACAAAGCAATGAAGATAATACTAAAGATCACAAATGATTGGATCATATTACAATCAGAAACCTTAAGTAATAGAATAGCACAGGGAAAGAAACATAAGAATTTCCTACCAACTCCACATCAGTGCAGCTTAAAATAAACATAAGTAGTACAAGAGACAGATTTGCCAAGAATACGGATCCAATGAAATAAAGCAGAAGTGATGTGGGGAAAAAGAGAGGCATGATAAGGTCAGGCAGCAGTTAGATGCAGTAAAATCTAGGATAAACATCACAGGCCATAACAGTTACCCCTGCCGGCTGCTGCATATTCAAGCAGCCACATTCTGGTGGCTGAGAAGGAAAAAAAACTAATTCTAGGCAAAACCATTCCGAGAGGAAAGAATTATAAACTACAAATACTTAAAGACTGGGAAACTATAATAGTATATAATACTCAAAACCAGTGCTCCAATCTGAAACTAAAAGAACCGTAGATGATGAAAAAACCTTGGAAGGACCTAAAATCTAGTGAAATTAAAAGGGGCAGGTAACGAAGTGATAAAGCTATAAAGAAACTAAGGACCAATTGAAACTTGGTAGACAGCTGAACCAATATAACTGGTGGGGAAGTACTTTGACAAACTGGAAACCTCAAATGAAGGACAACACATAAACCAAGAACTGACCTAAATGAGGCCACGCACTAATGGGTCACCATTTCATCTGTATTCAGTTCCAGGCCCCTAGATGGCAGAACCTCTCGACATCCTGCTTTGAGACAACAGTAGTCTATAAGTCAAAGCAAGTCTCAAGATATTGACATGAATTACTTTCCCAAATGGAAGGAAACAACAGGAAGGAAATGACTTTGAGTAACTGCTGCCTATGAATACGGGGAAACCAATCTAAGAGATAGCTCGGAAAACTGCCAAATATCAAAGTGAACTCAGTCAAACATGATTAGCATCTTAGGCAGCACTGGCAAATCAAGTAAAACACCATCACATTCAAAAGCATACCTTTAGAGCCCAAAGGCTTCTTGTTTGCTGCTTGACCAATACGCATAGCACGAGATGAGCAGTACTGGCCATTCATCTCACTCATAGCTCTCATCTGCTCACTTTCATCAGAAAACCTCACAAACCCATAACCCTTGGTGCGTTGAGTCACCCTATCGAGAACAACCTTGGCACCCTTAACAGAGGGGTAGTGGACCTTGAATGTATCTTGCAGAACTTGGTCAGTAACATCAGCGGCCAAGTCCCCCACAAATATGGTGTAATCAGGGCCATCATCACGTTTCTCTCCCCCGCCGTGGGATGCCCAGTTCAGTCTGAAAGTCTGCTCTATATTTGGCATAGGCATGCCATTGTAAGTCTGCAAAACTCTTTCAGCAGCTGCACGGCTTGTAAACTCAAGAAAGCCATAACCTTCCAGGTTGCCAGTCAACTTGTTGCGAATGACTTTCACATTAGCAATCTGTCAGAACCAAAGAAAAGGCCAAAACCCGTCAGCCATGCACAAACAACACTATTCAAAAACATCACACAACAGCTTTTTTCAGTTCCCAAATAAACAACAAAATCCGTACTAAACAAATGCAAAGCCCATATCCTAAATAGTCTCATCTCCCTTTTTCCTCAAATTGAAAAGCTACCCCTTTCTAATTCAAGGTCGAAATAAGAATCATCAGTCCCAAACCCTACACGTGCACACACATATAAAAGAGCCCACAAGCGAATCCAAAGGGGCAAACTTTAGAAGCAAAATACAGAAAGGCCTTTAACCCTAAGAACGGGTAAAGACACCCACTAATCTAATTCACTAATAGCATGATAATAAACGTCCCAAACGTAATACAGGAACCCAGAAAACTGTACAAAAGCGCAAAAGGATAAAACTTTAGCAGCAAAAATCCATAAAGAAGCCCACTTTACACCAAAAACAGCTACCAATACAACACACCCGAAGGAATCGATATACAATTACCAAAATACCCGCGCTAATCTAAATCCACTACAAACATGGTAAACAAGTGTCCCAAACCTAATACAGAAAGAACCCAGAAAGTATACAAAAAACCGAATAAAAAATCCATAAGATAGCCAACAGGCAATCACTACAAAACCCTTAAAGGAACCAACCGAATAAGCGTCAAAATTAATAGAGGGAAAGAAGGGGAGTAGATACCTCATGGGTGTGAGCAGCGAAGCAGTTGGCGATGTAGATCTCCTCCATCCAGTACTGGAGGTCTCCAATCCAGAGGGTGCGGACCTCGTCGGCCGAGGCGGGCTGCATCTGGGCCTGCTGGTAGTGGTGGGGGGCCCACATGGGCTGCTGCTGCTGCGGCGGCGGAGGCTGGTGGTGGGCCTGCCCCATCATGGCGTACGGATTGGGCTGCTGCTGGTACTGCAACCCCATCGCCGGCGCCGGCTGCTGCGGGGCCATCCCGGAGCCTGGCTGCTGCATCATGGTTGGTGGATTTGTAGAGAGAGAGAAACCCTAGAGAGAGAAAGGGTTTCGGAGATAACTTCTCTCTATTTTTTAACCCTTCTGGGAAGATAAAGAGCTTCGAACCCTAAGTGGGGTTGAGATTTTTTATATAGTGGCGGTGGTGCCCTTTGGTTGGATGGACTGTGTCTCTTCAAGGAGATACCAATCCCCTCCAAAAAAAAATTTTCAAGGAGAGACCTGTCGTCGGTTGTGGTTGGCTGTCGTCTGTCCGTAGAAGTAAGATTAAGCTTAGTTGGTTTGTGAGTTTTTCTCCATTAAGCTTGTAGGTTAGCCCCAGGATAAATGGGTCGGGTGCTTTGTACGTTCACTGTTTTATTTTTTCTTTGGGTTATAAAACCAGTGGCTTATAAAAAAAATGTCATCCGAAATATAAAATAATTGAATTTACATAAGATTAATAAAAATAATATTCAATAAAATTATGTAAACGAAATATGAACATACAAACGAATTTGGGTCTCGAAATTTTACTCCTTTTAAAGGAAAAAATAAATTACTTCTTTGATGACCTTATTTTACCTTGTAAAACTTATAATATTAACTATAAGAAATTGCTCTAATTTTATAAAAATAATTTAGATCATATTTTAAATGATTTCTAAATATCTGAACAAATGGTTAAACTTAATATTTGTCAAGAATTTTGCTAACAAGTTTTTTCTCTATCTTTATTTTTTCTCAATAAATTTTGCGACAATAAATTCTTTAATAAAATTCTCGGAAGAAATCGCCACTCATCTAAAGGAGTCACTACTCGCATAAATATTACTATATATTAATAAAGCGAATCTTCCTAAAAAAATACACCTACATTCTTACATATGGGCAAAACCGAACCTATAATTTTGTTTGCCACCCCAAGGGACTAAACCAAACCAAACCAAACCAAAAACCTCGGTTTGGGTTGAAGTCGAATTTGACTCTCCACTTCCACTGTTCGGTGGTCAAAAGTCAAAACCCAGTCTCCTCCTCCTCCTTCCAAGCTTCGATCTTAGGAGTTGGAAGTCAACGAGTCCACTCGCTCCCAACTCACTCCGACTCAGTTCTCTTCTCAGGGTATGGAAAAGTTTTAGCTTTCGCATGTTACAGATGATTTAGCCTTCCTTTTTTTGGTTAATTATGCGTAGTAACTTCGCATTTGCTCGATGGAAGCAATTTAGGAACTTTGGATGGTCTAATCTGCAGGAGAGGTTGCTGCTTCCTTCACTGGGTTGGCCAAAGACTCCTCCTTTGGGAGAAAGTTTGGTGCTTTGGTTACTGGAGGAGCTTGGTTTATGTGGGTTTGTAACTGTGAAGTTGGGGAGGAGGAGGAAGGTGTGTTGTTGCTGATCTGATCTGGGTTTGTGATGGATTTGCATTTGAAGTCTCTTTTCGGTAGGTTCGAGGAGCAGTTCGGGTCAGGTCCAGGTCTCGGGCCCGGATCAGGCGCCTGCTTGATGAATGTTGGGGGCATTCCCCCCAGCTTTATGAGGTCTGTGTATAAGGCTGCTGCTGCTTTGTATCGAACTGATCCGTGGAGAAGGTTACGTCCGGGGCATCTGTTTGGTGTTCGGGTAGGGAAGGATTCCGATTGGCCTGGAAAGAAGCAGCCATTCCCTTGTACCCAGGTCATAGGAGGCGATGGTGGGGATGTTGGATTTTACATGTTCAGGTCGGTGGGCGATGCTAAGAAGATGTTAGGGCCGACGGAGACTAATCGTGTCCCGAATGTTGAGCTTTTGAGAGTCACTTACCAGCCCGAGTCATTGTTGTTCCCCTCAAACAGGAGGATGATCAGATCCCTGTCGCTTGAAGTTTCTGGTTCTGATAAGTACCCTGTGATTGACGTGGGACGATTTATGTCCTCGGGCGAGCTTCGATTCAGGAACCCGACTATTGAAGAACTTAGATTTGTCTATGCATCCATGGCAGCCTTCGCACTACTCCACCCCTTGCTGCAAGAGGATAGAGATGGAGGTCCAAAGTGGTCGAATTTGATGCACTTTGATCCGTTAATTGAGACAGTTGATGTAGAATGGGCTTTAGAAATGGCACCCAAGAATTATAACCTCGTTGCTGTTACTGTCTCTCATCCACCTGGGCAGACATACGAGGAGAAAGCTAACTCGGCAGCTAGTTCAACACCGACAGAGTATGCAGAGCTACAAGAGGAGACATTTGATATTGAGTAAGCCTCAACGCCAATGTCATTACTTTGTGGACGGTATAGTGTAGCCGTTGTTTAGAAACATTGAGCTGCACTGGAGGAACTTCATCATGTCTGGTACTTATTATGAATGTCCAAGTAGGGAACCTCGGACGGTTGAAGGACAAGTTGCATTCTGGTGTTGCTTCAACCTATCTCGGGTCCAGGCACGAGCCGATTTCCGAAAGTCCATGGTTTGTAACAATTTACTCCATTGAAGTGAAGCTGAGCATGCGACTTTTCTGTAAATTCCATTTGTCTTGGCCTTTTCCATATGTAATCTGTGAATGCCGTATCTATAGACAGATGAAGCAGCAGCACTATGGTGAGACAATTTTTTTTTTTATTCCAATAGTTTAGCATCTGTATAGTTGATTAACAATTTTAATTTTTGCCATTCGACAGTTGCACTCTAGTATATCTGCTACCATTCTGCCTTGTTAATTACTTGGAATCTTAGACGTTTTGGTAGCCATATACTGTTGAATATTTACGAGAAATTCCTTACATGATATTAAAGTGGATTGATCTCGTTTTTTTTCCCGAAAGCATATGACTAAGATAGTCCTTCCATCCGATACACAAAAAAGTCCGAGGCAGATATTTTAGCGACTTGCTAATAAAAAAATGGCCAGTTTCTTCCAAGGCAACTATATTAGCAAGTCCCAACTCACAGTTTCCTTGCTTAGAAGGAAACCACCTGCAATATTAGGAGGAGCCAAATTGGCCACCAACTTAGTCCTATAAAACAGCTCCAAGATCATTTTCCCCTTCCTTTCCAAGTGCCCTGGAGATAATTCTCACAATAAAGGAGGAAATGGAGGAGTACCCTTTATCCCATTACTTCTACCAGCAATCTCCATGGAATTATCTCCTTACTTCTCCTGCACTTTTCACCTCACCAGTCCTCCCAGAGAACTATGTGCACTGGTCACAAACAGCTGAATCTCACATTTATTCTGTTGATCTTCCTGGTATGTTTGCTTAATTGCTACTCTTTACTTTTCCCAACATAGCTAAGTTTTGCGGCTTTATTCGGACTAAATGAAACTCCGTGTATTGAACTGATCTCATACCACGAACATGACTCGTAGATCAACCGGTGAGGGCCGTTCTGATGGTCTGACCCGGCTCGAACCTGTATTAACTGATTGAGTGATTTTTTGAGTTGTTTGTTTCTTGGTAGGTGTGAGGAAAGAAGAGATAAAGGTGGAGGTAGAGGATTCAAGATACCTCATAATTAGGACTCAAGCAACTGATGGAATAACACGGCCATCCAAGGCCTTCATGAGGAAATTTCGGCTTCCGGGTCTGGTTGAAATTGATGGTATATCAGCTGGATATGAAGATGGTGTCCTGACAGTAACTGTCCCAAGGTCTTGTAGGAGAATAAGCCTAATTGTTGATTCTGAGTTTTCTCCGGAAAGTCTTGAAGTTGTTGCCAGAGCTGCTTAATTGTGTTCTTTAAAGCTACTAAATTTGGTTTCTGCAATTTTCGGCATTCATTGGCTGTGAGAATTTTTACTATCAGTGGACTGGGAGACTAATTTTTGTTTGTCCACTAATTATATTCCTTCTAAAAAATGTACAACTCTCTTGTTTTCGTGTTATGTTATCCACATTATAATACAACCGGTCTTATATTAATGAACAATTTTTCAATGACAGAAATTTTAATTCAAAAATTAGTTAAAAAAATTATAAGCTTTTTGGCTTGAATGATTTCTGATTGTGTTATGTTCAATTAGCTCCTAGATAATTGGGAAGGGGTAATATGATGGCCTGCTATGTCTGAGAGAAAAATTTATAACGATTTGTACGCTACAAATATGGGTTCAAATTCAGTGGGGACATAAGTAATCCCCACTGAAAAGGACAGGGGCAATATTGGAAATTTAATAATTAAAACAAATATCAACAAAATAATACAAATTATGGAAATACAAGTATGAGAATATTGGTTTCCATTTTTTCGGATATTGGTTTTCATCTTCTATGCTATTGGTTTCATTCTACTATGATATTGGTTTCATTCTACTATGATATTGGTTTCCATCTTCTATGTTATTGGTTTCATTCTACTATGATATTGGTTTCATTCTTCTCGGATATTGGTTTCATTCTACTATGACATTGGTTTCATTCCACTGTGATATTGGTTTTCATCTTCTTCAATATTGATATCTCATTATAAGTGAAAATGTATACCACTTGAATGTATTGGTTTCATTCTTCTCGAATATTGGTATCATCATTCTAGGATATTGATATCATTCTACTTTAATATTGGTATCATTCTACTTTAATTCAAATTTTATACATGTAAAATTATTATTGAAAATATTTGTAAATAGAATTCGACAGTATTTCAATACTACAAGCAGAGATTTCAAAAGTAAATACCAGTCTTCGATTTTCCTTTCTCTTCATCTGAATTTCTCCACTCTTTCCAAATTTATTACTGATGGTTGGTTTATGAACCGATTTTGGGCTTCAGAAGGGTTATTTGGTTTCCATCTAAATTTTGTGATGCTCAAGGAAATAGATGTGCATTAAAATTTCATATCTTAATAAAGATCGAGAGCGGCGGGGGGTGGGGGTTAGAGAGCGGCGGGGAAGGTGGCGGGGTGGGTGGGGGAGGGGAGGGGGGAAGAGCGGCGGGGGGAAAGTGGGGGGAGGGGGAAGAGCGACGGGGAACCCTAATGAGTTTTTTTTTTTGTGGGATTATATAGAAAAAAAGTGGAACCCTAATGAGTATGTTTGGATAAAAATACGAAAATACCTTCAACAGATTCTGACCATTAGATCTGTAAAAAAAGAATTTGATCAAATCTAAAGGCCCATATTTAGTCCACACCATGGGGATGATTTTTATGTAGTCCCCCCTGTATCCAAATCCCTACGGATATAAATTAGTACATTTAATTGTATCCTATTTTTGATAATATCAGAGTTTTTAGAGAAAGAAAACGACCCAATATCTTCTATGGCAAAAGCCGGACAAATGTGCAATTTTATACTAAACAAGACTTGACATTTTGGTGAAATTGCCAAATTGGTAGAATTTGATATTTCTCTCTGAAAGGATAATTGGTTAGATATTTTGGGGATGCGGAATCTGAATCTTATGTTTTTTTGGCATCCCCATAAAAAGGTCGGCCGTCATGTGCATGTGCACCCCCCAGCTTTCTCGGAATGGGGCCAACCACGACAGCGACTGTATTTTTTTCAATAAGTAGATTTTTTTAATTATCATGATTTGAGTCTAGTCACTTATACCATTAGAGAGAAAGTGTTATTTGGATAGCAATTTTATTTTATTCTAGTAATAATAATTTAATTATGTACCGAGATAATTCAAATTATAATAAAATATATTTTTTCTATAATCCTATAAATTCAGTATTTAACATGCATCATCAAAAGCATCGATAAGAAAATAGGGATGGAGACTTCCTTGTAATCTCTCCCTGATGAATGACATGCGCCACTGCAAATTTGATCTTATAGTAATTGCAACTTGTCGTGCAAATATTTCGACCACACATTAGTTGGTCCAAAATTCAAGTTTTTGCATGTCACGTGTACCACCTAGTAAAGTGGTAAAAAAATTTCAATAAGTATTACCACTATTGCATTTTCACGAATTCAAACTTAGAATTTTTTAGTTAAATTAGAACAGTTTTTTTACCGGTTGAACAAAGAACGAGAAATAGTTACGTGAATCATTGGATGGAAAAGTGCTTCCCATTAGAAAACTAAGCACGTAAACTTGAAATCAAATCATTTGTCTTGGTCGAATTTACAACGCGATGTTTATAAAGAAGCCAAGATAGTTGCACAAATGACTCACACACCCCTAATGATATTATACAGACATTTCTGCCAAAGTTCTTCTGCAGTTGCGAGTCTCAGCTATTAGCAGTTAGTGTCAGGATTTCAACGGCCTCCTTCATTCTTCTTTCAGCATTCTCCCTTGCAACCCGACCACGGGGATTCCTTCACAAACAATGGATATTTACTCGGTTAATTCTTTTTTTTTTTGCATCTTCTTGTAGGATTAATTAGAACTTCAAATATATTAAACTGACTTGCTTCTTACCTTTTCTCAATGATTGCCCTCCTTTTATGTTCTTCTACCAGACCACTTAGCCTCTTCAGGAGGGCGGGCAACCTGCGCATGGCATTCGCACCTTCCCGGGTAGCGCATATCTTCTTGAGAATATCTGCTGCAATGAAGTATCCTTCCTCCTTGTTCCTGACAAATTGCAGCAGAGTAAATTGACCAGATTGAGTACGAGCCGAAAAATGCTAATTGAAAGGATTAAGAAAGAGATTAACAGAATGGATGCGGAAAAGGAAAGGAAAAGATAACCTTAGCAACTCCCAGAGAAGTGTCTCTACAGATCCGCGGCTCGCAATTAGAACTTCCACCAGATGTGAATAGTTTGCGAGGTTCCTGAGAGTTGACAATGAGCGCTTTATGATCTCCTGGTCGGGTATGCTTCGACTGACTGAGCGTATGAGCTTTAGCAATGAGTCAATTGCCCCGGCTTCCACGAGTCTCTCGCAACACTTTTGAGAATGCTGCGTAGTTGTATCTGATTGCACAAACCCCAGAAGGGTTACTACCATGGAAGTAATTCAATATTTATCTTTCACCATATGAACTATACCATGAAGGATAACTTCCTGACCCAGGATCCAACATAATTGATCAATCAGTTATTCTATACTAGTTCCAACTTGTGTAAAACAAGCTAACATCCCTCATCACGAAGGAATATGCCTGTTCTAGTCTAGACATTCTCGTTTACCGGTTGATCAAATTACCATGTACTAGTGAACTTTCCATGAAGAGAACCATCAACCAGAAAAATAAATTAAAACGCAAAAACATGAAAGAATTCTTACCCAAAGTTATACATGTATGAAGTATCCCACTAGTGCTTTTCATGCTTTCAAGCTCAGAAAGTGCAGAAATGAGTCTGTTGATAATGCGCATACTGTCATCAACATTTTTTGCTGAGTTGTGGATTCGTATGCGCAGATCTAACAACTGTTCTCTTGATTCCTTTCGAGCGCGGTAACCTTTCCAGTATGACTAGCAAAATCAAAAACAAAGTTGGACTTTAAATTTTGATTGAGCTAAATAAGAAATTGCACGTTCAAGTACGTACTTGCGCAAACAGTAAAAAATCCCAAGTGACACTAAATTTTCCACCGTAGATTACAATTGTTCAAAGAACAAAACTGCGTATTTACTTAAAATTTGTTACATCCTTCCTGCCAGACATTACCAACAAATATTTCAGAATTAGCAAGTAAAAGGAGAATGCCTTTTTTCCTGTTAAGAAGATGTTATTAATCACATCTATTTTAATAAAAAATCCACTTACTTGGATGACAACAGCATTCTGCATCTCTCTGTAGGCCCTTTGCCTGTCAATCCAACCTCGGAAATGAGACTGTATCAAGGTTGCTGACCTGGTCCTTTGTTTCAGCAAACAAATGCTTCTCCACCATCTTTGCAGCTTCAAAATCGAAGCTAACACCAGCTTCAATTCAAAACTCTGGCAGCAGCCTGTGGAGGCATATTCATTGCTATGGTACGCCATGGATACACATAAATGAGAGGCACCTGCAACATCCAACAGGTAACTAGGCGCAATTCTGAATAGCTGAACTTCAATATTTTACACCAGTAAGATGTTGCTCACAGATAAATGAAGTACCTAACAGCTTATTTCTAGCAATTTGGCCTCTAGCAAACCGTTGGATTTGGATAGCAGCACACTTTCGACGTTGATATGTCTTTGAGCAGCTTACACATCGAACTAAACTTTGGATCTTGATTACTGCTTGCCTTTGCGACAAGAAGTTCTTCCTTATCATCGAAACACGACAGCATCTCTAGATTCATACGAAAGACTTATTAATCCAGGCATGAAAAGTTGTAGGTTCAGCATATATGCAGGGACGTAAAAAGATCCAAATTTGGGAAGAATGTCCTCAAACATGATGTTAAGCATGCGGAAACGCCGGAAAGGCCTATCTCATCAATACAATTACAATGCCAGTAGTGCGTGCATCACATAAAGACCCACGAAAATAAGGAAAAGTGTAGGACAAGCCAGAAAAGCACATGCTATGACATTCAATATGCACCTCGTTTTCTAAATATGGAGCCTGAAATACTAAAGCTGAAATCTCACTTCTTGTTTTTAGGAAGCTAAATCCAGTTAAACTTTTAGCTACAAGTCAGCAATTAAGGAGGAAATTGGAGAACTGTCTCACTGCTAAGTAAGCAATTAAGGTGGAAATTGGAGAATTGCTTACTTGAAGTACATTGACGAGGTACCTCTGTCTCCTAACCATCTTTCTTGCAATCCATGCACGAAAATGGGATTGGATGATAATAGCTGCACGGTGTAAGCTCCTCCTATTTTTCATACGACAAAAACCAGCTTGTATTCTTATAATTGCCTGCTTCTGACTTAGGAACTGCTTTCTTATCCACCAGCGCCTAAAATGAGTCTGGATTTTTCTGGCAGCTCTCTGCTGATTGCTGAGAAGATTGTCAGCAGTAACCATCTTTCTTGCAATCCATGCACGAATATGGGATTGGATAATAATAGCTGCAGAATCTATGCTCCTTCTAATTTTCATTCGACGAACACCAATTTGTATTTTTGTAATTGCCTGCTTCTGATTTAGGAACTGCTTTCTTACCTGCCAGAGCCTAAAACGAGTCTGAATTTTTCTGGCAGCTATCTGCTGGTTGCTGAGAAGATTATCAGAAGTAACCTGCTTCTGGGCTTCCGTGACCATCCTTCTTGCAATCCATGCACGAATATGGGATTGGATAATAATAGCTGCAGAATCTAAGCTCCTGATTTTCATTCGACGAACACCAATTTGTATTTTTATAATTGCCTCCTTCTGATTTAGGAACTGCTTTCTTGTCCGCCAGAGCCTAAAACGAGTCTGGATTTTTCTGGCAGCTATCTGCTGAATGCTAAGAAGATTATCAGAAGTAACCTGCTTCTGGGCTTCCGTGACCATTTTTCTTGCAGTCCATGCACGAAAATGGGATTGGATGATAATAGCTGCAGAATCTAAGCTCCTCCTAACTTTCATTCGACGGACACCAATTTGTATTTTTATAATTGCCTGCTTCTGATTTAGGAACTGCTTTCTTATCCGCCAGAGCCTAAAACGAGCCTGGATTTTTGTGGCAGCTATCTGCTGAATACTGAGAAGATTGTCAGGAGTAACCTGCTTCTGGGTTTCCGTGACTTCTCCAGCTTCAGGAGAATAAGAACCACTTGCTGGACATTTTACCGATTTCGAAACCTTATAGTTGTGAATTTCAAAGAGAAAATATTGGAAGAAACAATTCAGAAAGAAAATATACCTCTTTGAATGTTGGTACTGCTTTTTCTTGTCGAACTGTATTGTGCTATGACAGTACTCTTTTCTGTAACAAATGCTCCATTCTTTTCTGCCATATCTTGCCACCATGTCTTGATCGCTTTAAACTTTTTTGCAGCATCTGCACACAGGTTGAAATAATAGATACAAAATGAATAATTTCTTCAATTTGCAATCTCAAGCTCCGTCGCTTCTTCCTTTCGTTTGTCGGAAGCCCTTGTTCCCAACAATAGGTGCACTATTTTCTTACGCTTAATCAAGATAAAGCCTGTCCATAATTATATTTATCGTATTTAAGCCGGGATCAAGATTTTCTATACAAATCAAGTTTACTTTCCACTTAAAATTTGACCAAGAAGGAAACTGTATAAACCTTCAGTATCATCAACATCCAATTCTTCTTGGCTCGCTTTCCACCCTATGGAGGACCTCTCGATTCTTAGTGACCTCCTCTCTGGAGTCTGGCACTCACAACCCAGCAACTTATGAAAATTCACTTGATTCTAGCAAATGAACAAGAAGTAGTCAACATTACTCTATGCAAGCCTGTGCAAAACCAATAGTCAAAAGGAATAGGATGTTCTCGCATTACCTGAGCTTTTTTTATTGTGAGCTGCGATGCAAGGAAGACTAATAGAATCACCACACTCTGATAGCTTGGAGCACCACGATGCTCAAGTATGTCACTGATCTGCAGAACCTGGAAAATAAAATTGTTTCAGCATCTCCTTGTGTTCTTCAGCCACGAGCCCAGCAAATAAATGATTCCATGAAAATTACGCATCACAATAGTGCACTGCTTTCTCGAGGAACCACAGTATTGTACATCTCTAAAAGCCAATTTCACAGAGCCATCCATCAGTGATTACTGATAATTAGTTTCATATTGAATATGTTCATCCTGTGGAGGAAAGCAATGCAAGATCGATAAATAATTTCTTACCTCCGGAAAATTCCCTAGTAAAGTTGTCAATTTCTGTGACAATACAAAATTGTGGACAGCATCTGTATACTCCATAGCTGACATTATTGATTCTTTGTTTCCGTTTTGGTTAGCATCCTGTTAATTAAGGCAATTCACGTAAGAGGAAAAGAGAGAACAAGTGAAATGGGAAAAACTTCAATTAGCTGTGGATGGAGCTTTGCACCTCAAGTGTAAGAGGACAGTGAAACTCCTTGTGGAAGTAATAGTCGAGCAAGCACCAGATGGCTTTTCCATCAACCAGTGATGAAAACCCATCGATCTTGTACTCATACTTCTCACTAATAGTCTAATAGGCAATTGAAAAGGTTGTGAATAATTTATAAATCCAAGGGTTGATTCTAGACAGGAGAACATTAACTTGGAAGAAAATAGGTGTGAGTGGCTGTTGATGTACCTGGATCCAACTGAAAAGCAAATCCAGAGCGGAGGAATTAGAAGTCACAGTTGTAGCAGGGTCCTGAAATTATCATGCAATTTCAACTTGGAGAACAATAAAGGAGGAAACAATTCAATTCACCAATGTGTGCTAATCAAGGCTTCAACTATCCTAAAATGAAAAACAAGTGGAGCTTGGTTCGTCTATTTTAATGTTCCTTCTTGTAACATGATATAATCGAAAGGCTTGTCCAAGGAAATGTTTACCAGAATTCGTCCACGAATCATCACAACTTCCTCCGCTAATATTGGCTTGTTGATCAGAAGCGGGAACTAAATGATCCAATGATCGAAAGCAGAATCAAAAGTCAGCCACCCCTTTCACAATCCAACAACGACGATCATACAAATGGAAGGAGAAGGTAAGTCAACTAACCTGCAAGTGAACAAACATATTCCAGAGCAAGCAAACAGTTAATTCCTTGTCTCCGAGCACAATATCATCAGCTGTAACTGCAATCCCGTCTTCATCATGCAATGGTACTCCAGCAGATTGCAGATACTTTAAGACGATGCTGCAATTTGCTAAATGTTTCTTTCGAGTGTCCGATGGCACTACCAATTTCTGCAGGAAGCAAAGACCAAAACTAAAGCTCTCTTCAGCAACAAAACAACCTTAATCTGTGGGAAGGAAAAAAAGACCAACCGTCAATATGGAGCTGTCATTTAGCAAAAGCTGAATGGCTCGGGAAAGCCGCACCCCATCTTGCAGATCCACAAATAAATCATTCACACTGAAGTCATACTCAACAAGATAAAGCTGTCAACAGAAGCTTCTTGTCAGTGAATCAATTAATCAGCGTGACTTAGCATACGAACTTTGGTTATTCCACCATTAATACACCTAAGCTTTACAGATAAGGATCACTTGATAAGATTAATACCTGCTCATAAGATACTCTGAAGCCAACCATCTCCAAATGAGCAAGTAGATTTCCTTCTCCATGCATCACCTCAGATGATAAGAAATCTATTCATATGGAGTAGAGAAAATGTCAAACCTACAATGAGGAAAAGATTATTTCCAATTCAAATCAAAACTTTTGGGATCTTTAGATCAGGCAGAAGATAATACCATTTATCACTTGACGACTAGAACTGACAGATGATGGTACTGAAAATAAAAGAGGAGAACCCCCATCTACTCCATCAATACCATACTTCAGAGGAAGAGCAGTATGCAGCTTAGCTCTGTCAAGAATAAGAACAAGCAACAAGAATCTCTTCAATATGACATTCCCAAGATTTTCATAGTACCCAGGTCTGTATAACCCTTCAACCATCTTGTTATAAGCATACGCCTTTGCAAGTCCCGTGTGCGAAAAGAACTGTTTCTCAATGACCATCTTCAAGGTCATTTCCAGTTCAGAAGTCTGATTCCCATCTGACAGTAATGAATCTCCACCAAAGATAATGTGCAATCCAATGCTAAGCCAGATTTGATTATACGACATGAGAACTCTGGTGGCTTTCTCCTTCATCCCAACATCAGTTACGATGGGACAATGTGACTTCATTCTCAGCCTCCCTTCGTCGATATTCTGCATACTCATTCGAAGTACAATCCATCATTTCTAAAAGTTACAGATAATATGCAATTTCAGAAACAAATTGCAGCTGAATGAAGTGTTTTCCATATTAATACTCAATTCGAAAACCGCACATTTATTTTCACATCCACCAGCATCAGCCAAAAATTAAATGATCTCAATAAATTTCTAACAATTGATTCAATTCCTACTACAGAATGAGCTATAAACATATTCAATTCCGTGGCAAATCAACGAATGACTGACCTTAACGACACGAGACATCGCGTCTAAGACCTCCTTGCAGGCGTCTAGGCTCAGGTAAGTCCTCATCCTCTCCTTGAGGTCCTCCAAGCTACAGACCTCCCTCAGCGACTCCCCGAGCGCCACGTGGCCATTCTTCCTCTTCGAACCAGAGATAGCAACTCCAAGCTCCACGTCGTTGCCTCTCTGCCTCTTCGGACACCTCCAGCCAGCAGGCCCGCCGCCTTCCCTCTTCCCCAACCTCGCCACGTCATCACCAGCCCCACCCACGCGGACCTCTCCGCATCCGCAGGAGGCCGGGTTCCGGATCAGGAAGTTGAGCCACGTGGCGAGAGACTTCGAGAGAGACCTCAGCGCCTGCTCCTTCCTGATCTCCTCCTTCCGCGACGACATCGTACTCTGCTCGAGCTCGAACGCCTTCAGGTTCCGGCGGGCGGCGGTGGCGGATCTCGGGACTCGCCGGTACCGTGACGACGACGGGGTCGCGGCCGGAGTGTTCTTCATGGCGGTGAAGTAGCGCGTGGACGAGGACGGGTTAGGGTTTCGGATCTTCGAGGGGCATTTAGGGGTTTTCAGGTTGGAGATATCCTTAAGAAGCGAGGAAGAAGAAGAAGGGAAGCGCGGGGGACAGGGAGTAGTAGGGGGGATGTTCTCGTCGCCTCCCATTTCGAAGGGAGGATTCGTAGTTTGGGGGCTTTAGGGATTCGGTTAGGGATTAGAATTTGGAGGAGAAGAAGAGAAGAAGGGAGATGGAGATGAAGATGAAGTGGGAGGGAAAGAACAAAGAAGAGCGTTGGTTGGATTCGAATTTGAAATTATGGGTGGGGGAACGATGAAGCGCGGCCGTTTTGATTGTAAGGGAGCACGTGATGTGACCCGGCTTTAACTATAAAGTTTTTGTGAGGCGTGGAGTAAGTAATGAAAAATTTTAGTTCGAGGATTCAAGAATGTGACATTATTAAATATTAGAAAAAATATATTTTATTATCACGTGGTTTCACTCTTTTTAAGTCTAATATTTTGTAGTTTAGCCTTTTCTTTTTTGGTGACTATAATTTCCTAAATTGACATTTTTGGTGACAATTTTTTTATATCATAACTAGTCTTCCATGTCAGCGCCACGATATAGTTCTCTCTCCTATGTGACACTGGCATGGCAAACTAAAAATTCAATTTATATAAAATTCTCTAACCTAATTTTTTTATATGAGATATTTTGGTTTCAATTTGGGGATTTGGGATTTTAATGCTGCAAAATGTCAACCATGCATTTTATTTTGACACGTTATCGCCACCTAGATGAGAGAAATACGATGTGACAGTTATGTGGAAATGTCATATGAAATAAACTAACACTGGTTGAAAAATTATCACCAAAAGTATCACTTTATGAAACATCCGTCACCAAAAGCGTCAATTTAAAAAACCACAATCACCATACAAGACAAAGTCAAACCACATGGTACTAAGTTAAAAACGTGTGAAACCACATAGTACTAAAATGGACCTTTCTATTAAATATTTATATGATTGTTACTTTTATTCAGTGATCTTATTATGAATCTGGATTAATTAAGTTAGTTATTATCTCTATCAGGTGATATCCACCAAAAAAAAGTGTGCAATTTTCTATGATTAGTTAGCATATTTTATAAATTTTATCGAATTTTTTGGTAAACCATTTTGTAAGTTGCGCTTTTGATTGTTCCTGGCCATGTCCAAATTTTACTTTGGGATACTTCATTCTAATATAGTGTAATTTAATACCTTTTTGTCTTAGTCTAGTAGTTTTTTTAAAAGGTAAGTTTTATTTAACAATATTAATATATACATCCTAGTAGGTGATCCTCCATCTAAATACAAATTCTCCGATAGAAGGGAGGACCTTTGAAGATTAAATTTGCAATAAACAAATGTCAATTGCAAAATCAATCTCACCAGGTGATCCTTAACAACCCCACATACATCATCAAGCCCCCTGGCCTAAACAAACGATTGTAGATATAGTAGAAGGTTTTGATTGCCAATTTCCGTAGAGCAATTAGACCAATGAATCCACTTAGTCTAATACTTTGTAAATGTTAATTTTCTACCTCCTCGAATTTGATTAGTTAGTTGAATGGGTATTTGGATAAGAATGTGAGCATGCCCAACTAACTAATTTTAATGAAAGTGATGTTACTTCTGATAGTCCGCTGCGGAACTTGATTATCCGAGCGAAGGGATTTCTTGCCCGAGATTGAGAGATATAAATACAGTACACGTGGAGAGAAGAAAATCGTGTGGCTGATGTCCTGTCCAAACATGCTCTTAAATATAAACTTTTTGTTTAATTCTCCGCTACCTATTTATTTTGATATATATTTAGATGACATTATAGGGATTAGTTTGATTTGTTGTATTCGTTCTTATATTCTAATATGTAATTAATAAAGATTGATGAGCTCATTGTCCCTCGCCCTTTAAAAAAACTAACTAGTTTTGTCGATAACCCAGATATAAACTTCGTAATTGATGTAGTGTTCATTCGGCGCAAGCACAACAATTGTAATTAAATTGTGTGGGAAAGCATCTTTCTTAAGTGATTTGGAAGATTCTGCTCCTTCAGCGACAAAAGAAATAAAACACGATGAGAGAGAGAAAAACATGTAGGCTTTCTTAAAAAAAGAGAGAAAAACATGTAGGGAGGAGATTCAGATCCACGGTTGAATGAGAATTAAAAATATTTTAAAGTATAATTTAATCAAATTTCGATCTCTATGATATATTTGATTGTTATTTAGGACAGATGGGGCTGCTACCTTATACAATATTAAAATATTCATATTCAATTCATAAACAAAATCTGACATTCTTGTAAACCAAAATTTGAACAATCAGTAATCGAGGGAATTTCAGTTTCGCAAAATAATTATCGCTGCGGTGTTCTTCCTCCGTTTACAAGGGAAAAAAAGCTTGCCGGGGAAGAATTAATTCCTTCCTATTAAAATATGAATTGTCATTTGAATTAAACTACATCGACCCTTTCTGACGTTGACCTCCTAACATTTTTTTTTGCTTGAAAGGAACATCTTAACATATCTCACTTATGTCATCGAAGATGATTCATTTAATAAGTTAAAAGATTGTTTTACTTGAGTTGTTTTATTTCAATTAGCATATTAATTTAAACACCTTTTATTTCAATTAGCATATTAATTTAAACACTTTCTCTATTGAGAACGGAAATTTTTACAGTTTTTTCATATTTCTGACTTGATATATATAATAATTAAATTTTTATCGAATTGATAATTTTATGTTGAGAATCCATTTTCTCTCTCATAATTTTATTTAAAAATTAAATTTTCAAATATTACTATTACATATAAAATATTACGTATAAGATGATCACAAAAAAATTAATAACGTTAAACATTTGTTTAGAGATTGCCGCCTTGTGACCTTGTCGTTACTAAAATGTCAAAAACACTACATCCAAATAATCGTAATCGATAGAACGATAAGATTTTAGCATAAAACAGATTTAGCGAATAAACTTTGATAATCGGACGAACATAACCCAACAGTGACCAGCTAGGCAATAACAATGTTATCCTCCTTCGTAATCAAGATCCAGTGATAAACAATGAAAATTTAAAATTTTAAGCACGGATATTATTGAATGAGTATTTATTGCATAATGGTTCCAAGATAAAGATTATTTGGCCAAGTACTTTAAAAAAAAAAAATCTAAACACACGTAAGAGGCAATAAAAGACTAATAGTCTAATTCAATTGAAACTAAAAGCATCCAATTGTTAACGAAAA
Organism: Hypericum androsaemum; assembly: GCA_963995505.1. Lineage (NCBI taxonomy): Eukaryota > Viridiplantae > Streptophyta > Magnoliopsida > Malpighiales > Hypericaceae > Hypericum > Hypericum androsaemum. The sequence goes on from OZ023199.1 coordinate 2,258,233, forward strand.
GGACTTGATTCTTGCCATAAAAAGTTAAGTGTTCGATTGTTGCAAGAAAAAATTAAAAGCCTTAGTCTGTCCAAAAACATAAACAAGTTGAAGCCACGCTATAAGTAACTCCTATTTCTCTCTTCATCTAAAAAAAAAGACCAAATTGAACTTTGCAATAACAATGGATCCAACCTTAGCTCTCCTCTCATTGCTAATAACTTTCCTCGTACCTCTCTATGTCCTCCTCCTGAATAAGAAGAGAGCCTCAAAGAGGCTTCCCCCCGGTGACATGGGCTTGCCGATCCTAGGCCAGACCCTGAGCTTCCTCCGGGCGATGAGACACAACACGGCCGAGAAATGGCTCCGCGACAGGGTCAACAGGTACGGGGACGTGTCGAAATTGAACATCATCGGGACCCCGACGGTGTTTCTCCATGGTCAGGCAGCCAACAAGTTTGTGTACACTTGTGATGACACGATATTGGCCAACCAGCAACCTGCCTCCATTAGGAGGCTGATGGGGAATAGGAACTTATTGGAGCTGAGTGGAAGCGAGCATAAGAGAGTTAGAGGTGCTCTTACTTCGTTCCTCAAGCCTGAGGCGTTGAAGCAGCATGTTGGGGTCGTGGATGAGGAGATTAGAGATCATCTGAAACTTCATTGGCACGGCAAGGACAAGGTTCCGGTGAGTGATTTGAGTGGATTAATACTTGAATCAGAGTATTTGGGTTTTTTCTATAGAAATCCTACATCTTAAGTTCTTTTGCAATGATATTTACCAAAATTTTATCCTAATATCTTGAGTCAGAAATAGAGACTAACTGATATTAATGCAGTTCTATTTGTAGCCACACATGACACTCGTTTTGTGGCATACTACTAGCACGTGATATGTTAACAACCAGAATTTATAGAACATACATAGCCCTCTGTATCATTGTTTTGAAAACTACTCACACTCATACCTGGTCATTTTTATACAAAACCTGAAAGACGGTTGATCATTCGGTTCAATGAGTTAGACCAGTCGGTCAAGTTCAAACTGCTCAATTTATTTTGGACAAAATAGCCGTAGGTCTCTGTTAGTTGGATAAATTGATTAACAATAACAGTTTAGTATTGATAAATTCCTCATCTTTGCTAAATCAATTGATAAGTCCCTGAACCTATTTTCTGGTCACTTTTCTGACGAGATATTTTTCATAGTGACAAAAGTACCCCTAAGCCTACCAAAATTAAAAAAAATACCCTTAGACTTAAAGACCTTGTGAACTTAATATCCCTTGAGAAAAGAATTTGTAAAACCCTAAAAGAAAATGAAAAGACAACGCAAGGAAGAAGCCTACAAAGAAGAAGGTTTAGGGCAACACTTTTGATAAGAAGAAGGGGATCAAGTAATTTGGATACCGAGCTTTTCTAATCAACTACGGTTCAGGGCGTTTCTCTAAAGGAGGAGGAGATTTGTGTTTCTAAATCTTTAATTTTTCTACAAGAGTGATGATGAAACAGAACAAAACAAAAACCTAGGGGTGTCTTATAATGAAAGGGGAGGGATTGATATTTTAAAAAGATGATGAAGCGTGAAATTGGAGGATTTTAAAATAAAAGAACAATTTTTTTAAAATTTTTGGTAAACTTGGGGGCGTTTTTGTCACTAAGAAAAATATCTCACTAGAAAAGTGGCTAGAAAATGAGTTCAGAGATTTATCAATTAATTTTGCAAATATGAGAGACCTATCAATGCTAGAGTATCTTTATTAATCAATTTATCCAAACTACAAGGACCTATGGTTGTTTTTCTCTTTTTTTTAAATTGTTATATTTAAAGTGATTAAATTAGAATTTTTTGATATTTGTAAATGTTAAACTTTATGATAAAATTTGAAAATATTAGAACCATTTTATATTTTAATACTAAACATAATTAATAATAGAATATTTTTATAACAAATCTATGGTCTGACCAGAAAAAGGAGAAAATGGTTCACTTCCCAACCAATTTAAAATGTTAAATGAGATTCTACTGGATATAAAAATTCTAACAATTTTGACTCATACAGGCTATGCCGCTGATGAAAACACTCACATTCAGTGTTATGAGCTCACTAATCATTGGACTAGAACAAGGGAAGCAAAGGGACACACTGGTCAAGCTATTCCAGGACTTGATGGAAGGGATGCTAGCAATACCAATCAATCTCCCCTTCACAAGATTCAACAATGCCCTAGGAGTGCATACCAAGGTTAGAAGATCAATTATGTGTCTCATACATCAAAGGAGGAAGCTGTTGGAAGCTGGCCAAAATCCTAAGAAAGATCTAATTTCTAGCTTGATTGTCCTGAGAGACGAGGACACCTCGGAGACCTTGTCCGATGAGGAAATCGTGGATAATGTGATCCTTGTAATGATCGCCGGCCATGACACTTCGTCCATTCTTCTTTCTTTCTTGATTAGGGTTTTAGCCAAGGAGCCGTCTGTTCATGCCGCTGTTCTTCAAGGTACGTCCACTTTTTAGACATTTCATGTAGTGGAGACATGAGTGCATTGTTTTAGCTTGATAAAGAAGTTTCGAGTTCGAGTCATTCAAAATGGAGTAATGTTAAATACTTGAGAAAACTTTGCCACTCTCGATTCTTCAAAACACAATCGTATTAAGTACTTGATAAAACTTTGCCACATTTCAAAAGTTTCATCCGGAAGATCCATTAAATTTCTGGATAGAGGGTGGTATAAAAAATAGAATGGACCACACACGACCAAGAGTAAATTTTTAGGTCATTTAACTACAAATACCAAAATGAAAACTTGGTATATTAGAGTGCAATCTAATCCCTTAGAATTATATTTGAAAGCTTTAATTTAATTAGAATTGATGACGATAGAAAAAGATCATCGGTGCAGAGCAAGAGGGGATAGCAGCGAGCAAGGGCCCCGGAGAGATTCTAACATGGGAAGATTTAGGCAAAATGAAATACACATGGAGAGTGGCCATGGAGTGCCTAAGGATGAACCCACCTGTCTTTTGTTCCTTTAGGACGGTTCTGAAAGACTTCGAATATGAGGGCTACCTTATTCCCAAAGGATGGCAGGTAATGTATATTTATACTCTTCAAATTGCATACATACAAGTAATAACTAGATCAAGTTTTAGCATTCGAGTTCTATTCCCCACAATATTTGGTTAGTGTTGGAGTATGAATCTACTAGACTACATTTAGTAATTGATATGAAGATTTTAATATGATATTACATTTTTAAAAAAAGTTATGGTCTGACCGATAGTTTAACCAATTGGATCACGACGTTGGTACCAAATCATTTTTATGTAAATTCAGACAGTGGTTGGACATGTGGTCGATCCAGTTAACCACCAATTCAACCAGTTAGATCAGCTAGTTCACTCGATTAGATCGGTTGGTCAAGACAAAACTACCAAAATCTATTTGTCTCAAAATAACATATTTTTTAGTTTTGTTAGATTAAAAATAAATAAATTAAGAATTTGATATTTGTAAATGATGAACTTTGCAAAAAAAAAAAATAGAGAACATTTAGAATTATTTGGCATTTTAAAACTAAATATAAGATTTTTGTAAAAAATCTCTAAACATATGTGCGTTTCAATCATTTAGACCAATCACACTAGAAAATGGAGAAAATCCGAGTCACTGCCTGGTCTATTTTTAAAAACATTAGTACTTACTAGCTTGCACTCTACCAATAAACATCATTAATCACTAATATTGATGTAGTGTTGATGGTCCAGGTAATGTGGGCCTCATTCATGACCCATATGGACGAAAATCTATTCCCGGACCCAACGAAGATGGACCCAACAAGATCCCAGAAGCAGGCCTCAAGCCCACCATATAGCTTCATGGGCTTCGGAGGTGGGCCCAGGATGTGCCCAGGCTACGAATTCGCCAAGATGGAAACTCTCTCTACGATCCATTACCTGGTGACCCGTTTTACGTGGAAACTTGGAAGCCCTGACCTCGACTTCTGTAGAGATCCCATGCCCATGTTTAAGGATGGGCTTGAGATTCTAATCCACCCAACCATCTCCTAAAGTTGACAATCGATCCAAAATAATAAAAGTGCAAAATATCTGTTTGTGTAAATTTGCTTTATTAATATATAGTTATATAGTAGTAATAATGGTATTTACAACCGTGTACCCCTATCCGAGTGGTCCCAACCCCCACCCGAGTGTTGACAGCCCCGTACGAGGCCTCGCTAAAGATCTGCTAGTGTACTTTATGCCGTAACAAAGATATGTGACCATGTTTATATGTTTAGGCACTTATTTCCGAAACCTCTGGAGTTACTAAAGCTGCAACAAGGTTAAAATCTTCTTATTTTTGGTCGGGAATAAGTTACATCTTTACTACAAATATATCTGTCAGTATACCATACGCCGTAAAACAAAATACCAGTGTCAATCCAAACACTGTTGCTAAATATGATGAGGACATGATCATTCTAAATCCCAACATTAGGAACAACGAGATCCAGATTAATCCCAGAAGTCGCAAGGGAATGCCTTTGTTGCTAGACTTGGACCATAGAATCTCGAGAGACAATTGGTAAAACGTCATCTTCGTTCTCCGCCAACTCATGTTGTGTCATGTAAAAGGAACTTGTACCCCAACTTGTGCTGGTAATTCCAGTTGACGAGTCTTCCATATTCATTGCTAAGAACGATGGAGCAAAGGACGGTTTTGGAGGCAATTGGAGAGCATCGAGTCCTCCCTGAAGCATCTCTATAACTTTGTGCATTGAAGGACGATCAACTGGGCTCAATTGCACACACCAAAGTCCAACCACCATCATTTTCTTCCTTGTCTCTTTCTCTACCTCAGTGGTGTCCTCTAGCCAAATGTCTTTCCCCTGGCTAAATTGGTCGTGCACCCAAGATGGCAAGAATATCTGGTTAGAATTCTCAGCTAGTAAACAAGAATCTCTCTTCCTTGTTGCCATTTCCATCAACATCCTTCCAAAACTATACACGTCAGCTTTATAGGATATGCCTCCAATACTTCTGTAGAAAAATTCAGGAGCCATGTAACCTATTGTTCCTTTAATGGCCGTGAGAGATACAATGCTCTTATTTGTTGGATACAATTTTGCCAAGCCAAAATCTGCTACTTTGGGCACGAAATTGTCATCAAGAAGAATGTTATGAGGTTTGATATCAAAATGCAAGATTTGCATGTCACAACCTTGATGTAGATACTCGATGCCACGAGCCACTCCCAAAGCAATCTCATACATTTTATCATCACTTATAGTTGGTGTATAAGTGGTGAGACCTCTCTCTTGAGACAATATGTACTTGTCAAGCGACCCATTAGGCATGAACGGATAAACAAGGGCACGTTTTGATCCTTCTGCGCAGAATCCAATCAAGCGCACCACGTTAAAATGGTGGACTCTTCCAATGGTGGCAACCTCATTGATGAAATCCTTACCATCAGCATCCACCTTCCCTAGCATCTTGACAGCTGCAAGGTTACCACTACGAAGTTTTCCCTTGTATACACAACCATAGCCTCCTTCCCCAAGTTTCTCTCGAAAACCCTTAGTAATCTTCTTAATATCAGCGTACGAGTACCTCACTGGCATTAGCTGATCATAAGTGTTCTCCAAAAAATATTCAATATTGTCGTAGATGGAAAGATGTCGTCTTCTCCATTTGTACACCAAAAGAACCATAAAAAATGGAACACCGATCAACAACAAAATTGCACGGAGAAGCACTGCAATAATTTGAAAATCGAAAGGAGGATTTCTGGTTACAATAATACGTCACCACAAAAGAACACGCTTTAAGCTTAAGCAGAGAAGTTATTACCATATAGAGCAAATACATAGGGAAGCAGAGCCGCCGTTAAAAGAAAATGATCTGCAACAGGACAAAACAATTAGCTCTGGAGCAAGAATCTGCAACACAAATAGAAATCCGCAATCTTGCCAGCATGTCCAATTTCTGTTCTAGTAAGTCGAAATGCTCTATCCGGCCATTGTAATGGTGAAAATTACTATGCGTAATAGAACCTTGAGCTTAGACTAGACATTGTAATGGTGAAAATTTGAGGAAAAGAAGAATATGAAAAAAAGATGTTGCATACTCGAATCGTAGGTGCGTGCTTCGGGATCCCCTGCATTGCATGTAAGAAGAAAATATAAAGATGGTGCTTCATTTGATTGTGTTGAAGGCAAGGAAAAGAATATCAAGTGGATAGATTCTTACAGTTGAGCCTCATCATTCTAAGAAGACGATGGAGTGGAGAGTCCCAGAGTTTAACCAGGAACCTGTCTAGGGAACCTAACACCAAGAGAAAATAAATGAACCGATAACACATATTCAATTTTTCCAATTACCGAGTTACATTCCTCCAAAGTTAAAAGAAAAATTACTTGTTTCGTCCCCCGGTATATATAATTCGACGGTGTTGTTCATAACTTTGAAATGAACTCTGCACGGATTGGCACGAGGAAGATCGCGGGAGCAAAGCCAATCGTGCCAGGAGACCTCGAACCCGTACGACCAGCTTTCATGAACATCGTCAAAAGATACATTTCGTGTGCTTGTATTGGGTGCCATGGCCGTGGCAAGAATCAGCTCCACACGGCAAGAATGCACTAGATCATATGCTTGTACGTTATCATGATATTCAACATCTGCATACCAATTGTACGATTCATCGGATTCGTGACCACTGCAGATAGGGCCATCCACATAATTACTCCAGGGGTAACCTGCTTCCCTGCTGATGTTGAATGGACTCGGGCAGCTTATAATAACTATGATTTGTGCAGGCAAGGTCAAGGAAGTATCATGACTTTCTTCCACAACAGAATCATAAACCAAAACATTGCCTCTCGGTCCTACAGCATACGGGTCCAAAGCGTGAGAATGGTTGCAGAAGAAGGTGTTGGTGTTGGGTAGTGGGACTAATGAGGCGTCGGACATGCGGATGGTGAAGTTGGTGTAATCGATGGATCGCACGTAGTACCTCTCAGACATGTTATAGAACATGGGAACATTGTGGTCGCAGGTGATCTCGAAGTGGTAGTCGCCGCAGGTGATGGGGTCTGTGGTTAGTCGGAAAGGGTAGCTGATGTTGCGGATGTCGCCGCAGGAAGAGGCAATACAGAGATCACCAAGTGAATTAGTACATTTTGGAATTACTATTTGTAATAGTAGCAGCATGAACGGGAAGGTAATTGACAGCTTATCCATGGAATCAGGTAGCTGGTACTACTGGAGGGAAGGTGAAGCATTTATTTATTTAGAGCAAGTACAACATGGATCCAAGTCTTAACGGACTGCATACTTCATTAAACAATATTTTCAGACAAAAATACTTACCAAGTAAGTCTTCATCCTGCGATCTAGAAGACGAGGACATCAACAAATAAATAAAATTGTATGCAACAAAACATCACAATCAATATCGGATTCTTCAACATTTGCAGCGTATATAAATTGCGTACCGTTTTGTCATATGTAGAATATATTTGTATCAACGTTTACCTCAATTTTCCAAGTCAAGCGATGCTGGAACTATAATTGGAACCGGTCTCCAAAACTTTATTGACTTTGACCGAGGTATACTGTTAATCTTCATTAATATGTTAGTATTGACTTTACCAAGCCCGCAAGTCTTAAAAAGAGAGGTAAGAAAATGACCCGTTGGACTTCAAGAAAACCGATTTATTCTGTGTATATCCGTGCTTCTTTGTTCAATATATATAAATTGGGTAAATTAACACCGCATTAATACACTACCAAATTCACCTTACACCTAACAAGGGTCCAAGTTTGAGCTGATTGAATTATGGTGACTTCTATAGTAAGACAAAAACACACCTGAGTAGGTGACCAGTCGTCCGCCTTAAACCATAACGCCACCGGTCTTCCTCTTCTTCTTCTTCCTCCTCCTCCTCTTAGGCACCTTCATTGTCGTGTGACCTTCATCGCGTCAGTGTTCTTCCTCCATTTACAAAAGGAAAAAAGCTTGCTAGCGAATAATTAATTTCTTCCTATTGAAAGATGAATTGTTGTTTGAATTAAACTACATCGACCCTTCCTGACGTTGACCTCTTAGCTTTTTTTTTTTGCGTGAAAGGAACAATTATCTCAATTATGTCATCGAAGATGATTCATTTGGTTAGCCAAAAAGTCGTTTTACTTTGAGTTTTTTTAATTTCAATTAGCATATTAATTTGAACACTTTCTCCCGTGAAATGAAAAAAATTACAATGAGTTTTTCGTTTGTATGACCTGATAGACAATTATATGTGAAACTAATTTTTATTGAAAAGTCATTTGTTCAAAATATTACTATTATGAGCGAAATAATGAGCATAAAATTAGTAATGTTTAATCGACTATTGAGAGATTGTCGCCTTGTGACCTTGTCGTTACCAAAATGTCAAAAACGCTACATCTAATAATCATAATCGAGAAAACGACAAGATTCTAGCATAAAAAATATTTAGCGAATAAACTTTGATAATCGAACAAAGGGAACCCAACAGCGATCAGCTAAGTTGGCAATAAAAATGCTATCCCCGTTCGTAATCAAGGTCGAGTGAAAAAAATTAAAATTTTATTTTCAAGTATGTATATTATTAAAAGAGTTATTTCTTAAATATAATTCAAGAATATTTTATTCTAGACACCAAAGGGTAATGTACCAAACAAATTAACAATCAAGCTCTTATGACTATCAATACCTATATCAACAGATAGATGTTTTGAGTTTCAATTTTGAAAATACGACATTATTAAAACTTGATATACATAAACTTAACATATTTTATGGTCATTTTGGTTCAAATCTGGAGTTCAGGTCGAACAGAAATTATTCGGCCAAGTATAACTCCATGTAATTCAGGAAGAAAAAGTATTAAACAAATACCAGAGGCAATAAAAGATTAATTCAACCGAAACCCAAAGCATCCGAGTGTTAACGAAAAGGACATGACTCTTGCCATAAAAAGTTAGAGAGTTCGATTATGGCAATAAATCACATGGAAAGCCTTAGTTGAAGCTACTATAAATAACCCAAAGCCTTAGTCGGTGCAGAGCAAGAGGGGATATCAGCGTTATAGGGTAGGCAAATGGGATTCAGGATTTTCGGTATTCGAAATTTCGGAATCGGTATTTCGGGATTCAGGATTTAATTCGGTATGAATTTTTTAGAAAATTCGGTGAATTTTGATATTCGGTAAAATTTTGGTATATACCGGTATTAAATTATAATTTGCCAACTATATAATGAAAATCCCTAATCTAATTAACCTTCCTCCTTCACTTCGTTTCTTCCCTGCCTTGACCTTCGGTCCAGAGTGTTGAGAACCGGAGTGGACCCAAGCAATACCCACAACACACAAGCGAACCACAATCACAATGAGAGAAACACAAACTCACGAAAAATAAAGGAAAAGAACAAGAGCGACAAGATTTGTTTACTTGGTTCGATCCTCAACGATTTACGTCCAGGGGCGTACCAAACCAGGAGAGATATCACTATGCACTTGGTGTTTCACTCACACTTACAAGCACAAACCACATTTTTGGTTACCCACTCACTTAGGGTTTTTCTCTTTTCTCTCTAGCTACACACTATGGCTTTACAATGTCTCTCTTGGAGATTACAAATGAGTTACAAGGGATATTTATAGAACCAACAACCCTAGTAAGCAAAAACAACACTCAGGGGTAAACTTGAAGTGGTAATCGCCGCAGGTGATGGGGTCTGTGGTTAGCCGGAAAGGGTAGCTGATGTTGCGGATGTCGCCGCAGGAAGAGGCAATACACAGATCACCAAGGGAATTAGTACATGTTGGAATTACTATTTGTAATAGTAGCACCATGAACGGGAAGGTAATTGACAGCTTATCCATGGAATCAGGTAGCTGGTAATACTGGAGGGAAGATGAAGCATTTATTTATTTAGAGCAAGTAAGTACAACATGGATCCAAGTCTTGACGGACTGCATACTTCATTAGACAATATTTTCGGGACAAAAATACTTACCAAGTAAGTCTTCATCCTGCGATCTAGAAGACGAGGACATCAACAAAGAAATAATTTATCGAGTACGTTATACTTTGATAGGTTCTATCTAATTTTATTAGGAGTGTAATTATCCGGTTGGATATTTTTCGAAGAGTATTATACATTTATTTATTAAAAAAAATTGTAGCAACAAAACATCACAATCAATATCGGATTCTTCAACATTTGCAGTCTATATAAATTGCGTACCGTTTTGTAATATGGGCATTATGTAGAATATATTTGTATCAATGTTTACCTCAATTTTCCAAGTCAAGCGATGCCGGAACTATAATTGGAACCGGTCTCCAAAACTTTATTGACTTTGACCGAGGTATACTGTTAATGTTCATTAATATGTTAGTGTTGACTTTACCAAGCCAGCAAGTCTTAAAAAAAGAGGTAAGAAAATGACCCGTTGGACTTCAAGAAAACCGATTTATTCTGTGTATATCCGTGCTTCTTTGTTCAATATATATAAATTGGGTAAATTAACACCGCATTAATACACTACCAAATTCACCTTACACCTAACAAGGGTCCAAGTTTGAGCTGATTGAATTATGGTGACTTCTATAGTAAGACCAAAACACACCTGAGTAGGTGACCAGTCGTCCGCCTTAAACCATAACGCCACCGGTCTTCCTCTTCTTCTTCTTCCTCCTCCTCTTAGGCACCTTCATTGTGGTGTGACCTTCATCGCGTCAGTGTTCATCCTCCATTTACAAGAGGAAAAAAGATTGCTGGCGAATAATTAATTTCTTCCTATTGAAAGATGAATTGTTGTTTGAATTAAACTACATCGACCCTTCTTGACGTTGACCTCTTAGCTTTTTTTTGTGTGTGAAAGGAACATCTTAACCTATCTCAATTGTGTCATCGAAGATGTTTCATTTGGTAAGCCAAAAAGTTGTTTTACTTGAGTTGTTTTATTTCAATTAGCATATTAATTTGAACACTTTCTCCCGTAAAATGAAAAAAAAATTACCATGATTTTTTCTATTTGTATGACTTGATAGACAATTATATATGAAGCCTAAAGAGTTCATTTTCTCTTTCATAATTTTAATTGAAAAATTAATTGTTCAAAATATTACTATTATGTACGAAATGATGAGCATAAAAATAGTAATGTTATTCGAATATTCAGAGATTGCCGCCTTGTAACCTTGTCGTTACCAAAATGTAATTATCGTAATCGAGAGAACGATAAGATTCTAGCATAAAAAAGATTTGACGAATAAATTTAAATAATCGAACAAAACAGCGACCAGCTAAGTTGGCAATGAAAATGCTATCCTCTTTCGTAATCAAGGTCGAGTGATAAAAAAAATTAATTTTAATTTCAAGTATGTATATTATTGAAAATTTTATTCCTTAAATATGATTTAATAATATTTTATTCGAGACAGGAAAGGGTCATGTACCAAACAATCAAGCTCTTACCACTTATTCCTATCAAATACTTATATTAACCAATAAATGTTTTGAGTATTCTCAAAATTTGAGTCTCAAATACGTGATTGTTAAAATTTTGGAAGACATAAATATAACATATTTTATGGTCAGCTCGGTTCAAATTTTAGTTCAGGCCAAATATAAATTATTCGGCCAAGTACATCTCCATGTAATTTCGGAAGAAAAAGTATAAACCCATATCAGAGGCAATAAGCGATTAATTCAATCGAAACCCAAAGCATCCGCATCCAAGTGTTAACGACAAGGACTTGATTCTTGCCAAAAAAGTTAAGAGTTCGATTATTGCAATAAAATGTACCTTTCATTATAATTCCAAAAATCACACGGAAAGCCTTAGTCGAAGCCACTATAAATAACTCAAATTTCTCTCTTCACCCAACAAAAACACGATCAAATTGAACCTTTCAGTTACAATGGATCTACTCTTCCTCCCATTGCTAATAATTTTCATCGTACCTCTCTATGTCCTCCTCCTGAAGAAGAAGAGAGCCTCAAAGAGGCTTCCCCCTGGTGACATGGGCCTCCCAATCTTAGGCCAGACCCTAGGCTTCCTCCGGGCGATGAGACACAACACGGCCGAGAAATGGCTCCGCGACAGGGTCAATAGGTACGGGGACGTGTCGAAATTGAACGTCATCGGGAACCGGACGGTGTTTCTCCATGGCCAGGCAGCCAACAAGTTTGTTTACACTTGTGATGACACTGTATTGGCCAACCAGCAACCTGCCTCCATTAGGAGGTTGATGGGAATAGGAACTTATTGGAGTTGAGTGGGATCGAACATAAGAGAGTTAGAGGTGCTCTTACTTCGTTCCTCAAGCCCGAGGCGTCGAAGCAGCATGTTGGGGTCATGGATGAGGAGGTTAGGGTTCATCTGAAACTTCATTGGCACGGCAAAGACAAGGTTCCGGTAAGTGATTTAAGTGGATTATGTTAGGATTTGTCTCAAATTCTAGACAAGTTAGTACTCTATTCTACTATTAGATAGGGTAATAATCTCCTATATATAGGGACGAAACCCTTGTAATGGGTGGCTTGGGTTGTTTGGACTCTCATAGTGAACTCTCTTCCTTTGCCCGTGGTTTTCTCCCCGATTGGGGTTTCCACGTAAATTCTTGTGTCTAGTGTTTACTCGTTTCGATCTAACAATTGGTATCAGAGCCGGATTGAGATTCGAGTATTTGAGATAAGAAAAAAAAAAAATTTAGAAGAGAGGCAGAGAAGAGAAGTGACGCGAAGGAGAAAATTGGGGAAGAAGGGTTTTTGGAGAAGAAATCCAAATTAACCCTCCCGGAGCCGCCGTTCAGCCACGAAGGAGACGACCGCCGCCCCGAGTCCACCTCCGTCGACCGTCCAGCCCGCAGCAGCTCCGCCACCCATAGATCGGAGCTGACGGCGGTGAGAAGAGAAGAATCGTCGAGGAGAGAGAGAGAGCTCGAGGAGAGAGAGAGCTCGAGGAGAGAGAGAGCTCGGGGAGAGAGCTCACGAACCCGAGCTCACTGCTGCTCGCTCATCGCCTGGAGCCGCTGCTGCCCGGCACCGCCGCTGCCTGCTGTCCGTGAGCAAGAAGGAGGATCGACGGCGGAAGGAGAAAATCGGGGAGAGAGAGAGAAGGAGGTTTCGGGGGAGATCGAAACCCGCGGTGACCGACCCAACCGTCCCCGTGCTCTGCTGACCGAGGCCGAGTCGTCCTCCAGCCGCTCAGCCGCCCCCCGTGGTGGTCCCGCCATCAGCCACGTTTTTGGGGGAGTTTTGGGTTGAAAAACCCTATTCCCGAGTTGACTTGGTCAACTGTTTGACTGGTCAACATTTTGACTAGTCAACAGTTGACTGGTTGACCAAAAGTCAACTGTTTTGGCTGATTTTAGTTTTCTAACTTGTTTTGGGCAGATTTCTTGGTTCGAGTTATTTCAGGATGACTTCGATGAAGTACGAGATTCCTCAGTTAACGAGGAAAACTAATTTTTCCTTGTGGCAGGTGAAGATGCGCGCTATTCTGACACATTTAGAGTTGGATGAGACTCTACTTGATGAGAAGTCGATGCCTTCGAGTTGGGATGATGCGATGAAAGCGTCAAAGAATCGCAAGGCTGTGAGTCAGATTCAGCTACATTTGTCAGATGATATTTTGCGGGACGTGTTGAAGGAGACAATAGCTTCCTCTTTGTGGACAAAGCTTGAAAAGTTGTGCATGCCCAAGAGTTTGACCAACAAACTGTGCTTGAAGCAACGACTGTTTTCCATCCGGATGCAAGAAGATAAGTCTGTTCATGACCACCTTAATGAATTTAAGGATATAGTGGCTGATCTTAGAACTCTGGATGTGAAGTATGATGATGAAGATTTGGCTTTATTGTTATTGTGCTCGTTGTCTGTTTCTTATCAGCAATTCAGGGATACTCTGTTGTTCAGTCATGATACTCTGAGTTGGGATGATGTTCATGATTCGCTCTTGGAGAAAGAGAGAATTGATAAGCACACTGTTAGTTCCTCTGAAAATAGCCAAGGGACTGGCTTGGTCATGAGAGGGAGGTTTGAAGAGAGGAATGCTAAGTCTGGTTCGAAGAAGAAGAGCAGAAGCAAATCAAGGTCAAGGCAAAAAGATAAGACTTGTTTCAATTGTCATAAGGTTGGGCATATTAAATAGTTCTGTCCGGAGTTGAAGAACAAAAAGAAGGGCGAGAAGTCCAGTGCTCCGAAAGGAGAAAGTTCTGATAGCGGCAGTGCTAGTGTTGCCACCACCACTCAGAAAGAAGAATCTGATGGAGACCTTGTGTCTGTGATTGATGGGAAGTCAAAAGTTGATGCTGATTGGATCCTTGATTCTGCTTGTACGTTTCATATGTGTCCTATCAGGGACTGGTTTTCAACATATGAACGTGCGGAGGGTAATGTTCTAATGGGAAATAATTTTGTCTGCAAGGTTGTTGGTATTGGCACAGTGAAGATCAAGATGCATGATGGTGTCATTCGAACCTTGACGAATGTGAGGCATATCCCTGATTTGAAGCGGAACTTGATTTCGCTGAGTACTCTTGATACATTGGGGTACAAGTATACCGGAGAAGGTGGAGTTCTTCATGTGAGTAAGAACTCATTAGTGCATATGAAGGCCAAAAAGGAGGTTGGGAATCTGTATGTTTTGCAGGGTTCTACAGTTACAGGGACTGCTGCTGCTGTTGCATCTGGCTCGTTGACAGATTCTGAGAATACCTCATTGTGGCATATGCGACTTGGTCACATGAGTGAGAAAGGCATGACCGAGCTAAATAGGAGAGGATTATTATGTGGACAGGGTATTGGGAAGCTGGAATTTTGTGAGCACTGCGTGTTTGGCAAGCAGAAGAAAGTCAGTTTTCAGAAAGGTGTGCACACTACAAAGGGAAAACTTGACTATGTTCATTCTGATCTTTGGGGACCATCTCAAGTTGCAACAAAGAATGGTTCCAAGTATATGCTGACTATTATTGATGATTATTCGAGGAAGGTGTGGACGTTCTTCTTGAAGAGCAAGGATCATGTCTTTGTCACTTTCAAGCAGTGGAAGACTATGATTGAGAAGCAGATTGGGAGAGATGTCAAGCATCTCCGCACAGACAATGGATTAGAGTTTTGCTCTAGTTGGTTTGATGAGTTCTGCAAGAATGAGGGTATTGTCAGGCATAAGACAATCCCTGGTACACCTCAACAGAATGGAGTCGCTGAAAGAATGAACAGAACTTTGTTGGAAAAAGTTCGTTGTATGCTGTCAAATGCTGGTTTGCCTAAGTCGTTTTGGGCTGAGGCTGCTTCCACTGCCTGTCACCTTGTTAATCGTTCACCTCATGCATCACTTGATGGCAAGGTACCTGAAGAATTGTGGTCTAGAAATCCTCCTAATTATGCTGATTTGAAGATATTTGGGTGTCCTGCCTATGCTCATATGAATAATGGCAAGTTAGAGCCAAGATCTGTGAAATGTATCTTCCTTGGCTATGCTTCTGGAGTGAAGGGATACAAGTTGTGGTGTCCCGAGCTGTCTAAGGTCTTGTTGAGTAGGAATGTTATTTTCAAAGAGACAGACATGCTGAGTAAGAGGGAGGATGTTTCTTCACCTGGTGTTTCTAGTGCTCCAATTGTGGACTTGCAAAAGTCAAAAGTGCAGGTGGAGTTTGATGCTGATCCAGAAGCGAGTTCCTCCTATGATGTTGATTGCCATGAAACTACTCATGGTGGGTTGTCTGATGAAGCTGAGAATGTTGGCACAGTTGAGAGGGAGCCAGCATATTCCATTGCTAAAGACAGGCCCAGAAGAATGATCAGGCCTCCACAGAAGTTTGGTGAGGCTGATATTGTTGCTTTTGCCCTGAATGTGGCAGAAGAAGTTGATAGCTGTGAAGAACCGTCTAGTTACTCAGATGCTGTGAAGTCGAAAGACTCTGATAGATGGTTGGTTGCTATGGAGGAAGAGATGGAATCTCTTCACAAGAACAAGACTTGGGAGATTACTAAGCTGCCTAAGGATAAGAAGGTTGTCAGTTGCAAGTGGGTATTCAAGAAGAAAGATGGTATACCTGGAGTTGAAGAGCCTAGATACAAGGCTAGGCTAGTGACTAGAGGATATAGTCAGATTCCTGGTGTGGACTTTAATGAGGTATTTTTACCAGTTGTGAAGCATACCTCGATTCGTTCTCTTCTTGGTATTGTCGCTATGCAGGATCTGGAGCTTGAACAGCTTGATGTGAAGACAGCTTTCTTGAATGGAGAGCTTGAGGAGAGGATTTATATGGCACAACCTGAGGGTTTTCATGTTGAAGGCAAAGAAGACCATGTGTGCTTGTTGAAAAAGTCCTTGTATGGCCTTAAGCAATCTCCGAGGCAGTGGTATAAAAGGTTTGATTCCTTTATGATTTCTCATAGTTATGAGAGGAGCAAGTATGATAGTTGTGTTTACCTGAAAAGGCTACGCGATGGTTCCCAAGTGTATTTGCTCCTGTATGTGGATGACATGTTAATTGCTGCAAGTGACAAAGGAGAGGTGAGAAAGCTCAAAGCTCTGTTGAGTAGCGAGTTTGAGATGAAAGATTTGGGTCCTGCTAAGAAGATTCTTGGTATGGAGATTGCCAGAGATAGAGGATCAAGAAAATTATTTCTGAGCCAGGAAAGTTACATTGAAAAGGTACTTGACAGGTTTGATGTGACTGGTAATCCTGTGAGTACTCTTCTTGGTACACATTTTCAGCTTTCGTCTGCTTTATCTCCACAATCAGCTGCTGAGGTCGATTACATGTCTGGTGTTCCATACTCCAATGCTGTTGGTTCTCTGATGTATGATATGGTTTGCACACGCCCGGATTTGGCCTATGCTGTGAGTGTCGTTAGCAGGTTTATGGCAAATCCTGGAGAAGGTCATTGGAGAGCAGTGGAGTGGATTATGAGGTACTTGAAGGGTACCAAAGGCGTGTGTCTACAGTTTGGAAGCACCAATGATGGAGTTGTTGGTTTCGTTGATTCAGATTATGCTAGAGACCTTGATAAGTCTAGGTCCTTGTCTGGATATGTCTTCACTCTTGGAGGATGTGCTATCAGTTGGAGAGCTTGTCTACAGGCCACAGTGGCGTTGTCTACCACTGAGGCGGAGTACATGGCTATAACTGAAGGTGTGAAGGAGGCTATCTGGTTGAAAGGTTTCTTCAGTGAAATCTGTGAGAAGCTGCAGGTCAGTACAGTGTACTGTAATAGTCAAAGTGCTATCCATCTCACGAGGGATGCTATGTATCATGAGAGGACGAAGCACATTGATGTGAGGTACCACTTCATTCGGGAGCATGTTGCTCAAGGTGACATTGTTGTGAGCAAGGTCGGTACCAAGGACAATCCTGCAGACATGTTGACGAAGCCGCTTTCTGGTGCTAAGTTCGAGCATTGCTTGGACTTAGTAAGTGTTCGTGCTTGATGATGATTGCCCTTAGGGGCTGGTGGTGAAGGTAGAGCAGCGTTGATGTTGGAGTCATAGAATTTGGTCCAAGGTGGAGATTTGTTAGGATTTGTCTCAAATTCTAGACAAGTTAGTATTCTATTCTACTATTAGATAGGGTAATAATCTCCTATATATAGGGACGAAACCCTTGTAATGGGTGGCTTGGGTTGTTTGGACTCTCATAGTGAACTCTCTCCCTTTGCCCGTGGTTTTCTCCCCGATTGGGGTTTCCACGTAAATTCTTGTGTCTCGTGTTTACTCGTTTCGATCTAACAGATTAATACTTGAATCAGAGTATTTGGGTTTTTTTCTATACAAATCCTACATCTTAAGTTCTTTTGCAATGATATTTAGCAACTTTTTATCTTAATATCTTGAGTCGGAAATAGAGACTCTAACTGATATTAATGCAGTTCTATTTGTAGCCACACGTGACGCTCGTTTTGTGGCATACTACTAGCACGTGATATGTTAACAACTAGAATTTATAGAACATACATAGCCCTTTGTATCATTGTTTTGAAAACTACTCACACTCATACCCGGTCATTTTTATACAAAACCTGAATGGTGGTTGACGAGTTACACCAGTCGGTCAAGTTCAAATTATTATTTTTAAAAATGACCCGGAGGCCGGCCCGGGATTCTTCCCGTCCTCTGGGTCGACCGGTCAGACCGGTTAGACTGCCGGTCAGACCAGTACTATTTTTAAACTATACATAATAATGGGCCAGGAATTCTTCTAGAATTAACCTTTGTCACTTTCCTTCACCCACCTTCTTCATCCACTCTTTCTTATTCTATCCACCTCTTCCTTTTCTGTTCCATGATGTCTCCTCCACCTACCCCCTCCACGGGCTCCTCCACCCATCCTCTTCCATGGCTTCACCCACATGCTGTCTCCTCCTCCACCTACGCCGGTGGGTCACCAGGGTGAATGGGGACTATCTATTTCAAAAAAGTGAAAAGGTCTAGAATCATTAATTTGGGGAAAAATTAAGGGTTTGTGGAAGATCGATTACAAAATCTAGAATCACCAATTTGGGGGAAAGGGTTATTCGTTTTGGGTTTAACTGAAATTGTGAAGCAAATCGTCAGAAGTTGTTTTGTGTTTTCAGATTTGTTCTTTGGGCGAAAATGTGTGATGGAGGCGAGTCGATTTGGGTAAAAATCTGATTTTTTGTTTCCAAGTTTACCCCTCAACCTTACGAACCAGATTTTTCTGGGTCAAAAATCTGAGCCAACTATCCGGTCTAACCAGAAATCCTCCGATTCGTTAGGTTAGCGTACGTACATGATTTTCTGACCCGCTTAATGTTCTGATTCATGGTCCGATCAGTTGGACTGCCGATCGGACCACCATCTCGAAAACAATGGTTCAAACTGCTCAATTTTTTTTGAACTGTTATATTTAAAGTGATTAAATTAGAATTTTTGATATTTGTAAATGTTAAACTTTATGATAAAATTTGAAAATATTAGAACTATTTTATATTTTAATACTAAACATAACTAATAATATAATATTGTTATAACAAATCTCTGGTCTGATCGGTCTGACCAGAAAAAGAGAAAATGGTTCACTTCCCGACCAATTTAAAATGTTAAATGAGATTCTACTGGATATTAAAATTCTAACAATTTGACTCATACAGGCTATGCTGCTGATGAAAACACTCACATTCAGCGTTATGAACTCACTAATCATTGGACTAGAATAAGGGAAGCAAAGGGACACACTGGTCAAGCTATTCCAAGACTTGATGGAACAGATGCTAGCAATACCAACCAATCTCCCCTTTACAAGATTCAACAATGCCCTAGGAGTATATACCAAGGTCAGAAGATCAATTATGGGTGTCATACATCAGAGGAGAAAACTGTTGGAAGCTGGCCAAAATCCTAAAAAAGATCTAATTTCGAGCTTGATTGTTCTGAGAGATGGGGACACTTTGGAGCCCTTGTCCGATGAGGAAATCGTGGACAATGTCATCCTTGTAATGATTGCCGGCCATGGCACTTCGTCCATTCTTCTTTCTTTCTTGATTAGGGTTTTAGCCAAGGAGTCGTCTGTTCATGCCGCTGTTCTTCAGGGTACGTCCACTTTTTAGACATTTCATGTGTTGAGACCTGAGTGCAATGTTTTGGGTTAATGAGAGGTTTCGAGTTCGAGTCATTCGAGATGCAAGAGTGTTAAGCATTGCCACTCTCGATCCTTAAAAAAAACAATGTTAAATACTTGAGAAAACATTGTTATCTTTCAAAAGTCTACCCGGTCGATCTAGTATATTTCTGGATAGAGGGTGGTGTAAAAAATAGAATGGACCACGCATAACCAAGAGTGAATTTTAGGTCATTTAACTACATAATGAGAAATTGGTAGATTAGAGTTTAATCTAATCCCTTAAAATTATATTTGAAAGCTTGAATTTAATTAGAATTGATGACAATAAAAAAAATCTTTTCGGTGCAGAGCAAGAGGTGATAGCAGCAAGCAAAGGCCCCGGAGAGGTTCTAACATGGGAAGATCTAGCCAAAATGAAATACACATGGAGAGTGGCCATGGAGTGCCTAAGGATGAACCCTCCTGTCTTTTGTTCCTTTAGGACGGTTCTGAAAGACTTCGAATATGAGGGCTACCTTATTCCCAAAGGATGGCAGGTAATGTATATTTATACTCTTCAAATTGCATACAAGTAATAACTAGATCAAGTTTTAGGATTCGAGTTCTATTCCCCACAATATTTAGTTATTGTTGGAGTATGAATCTAATAGACTACACTTAGTGATTGATATGAAGATTTTAATATGATATTTAATATTGTTTTAAAAGTTATGGTATGATTGATGGTCTAATCAATTGGATCACGACATTGGTACCAAATCATTTTTATGAAACTCGTTCGGTGGTTGGACATGTAGTCGACCCAATTAACCACCAATTCAACCAATTAGACCAACTAGTTCACTCGGTTAGACCAATCGGTTAAGACTAAACTACCAAAACCTGTTTGTCTCAAAACACTATTCTTTTTTGGGGAAATTACTATGTAGCCCATCGGATTTGCTTTTATATACTCAAAATTCTCCCCGGTTTACAAAATATATACCGACGTTTCTCTAGTTTGCTTTTATTCCTTCGTCGCATCGATTTTCGTGTCCAACGGATCGAGCCCCCCGACGTTCCCATCCTCTTACCATCGAACAGAGGTTACCGCCGTCAGATTGCCAGGCGTGTACGATGAGGAAGTGGCTGGGGGACCTCTGTCAAGGAGCTTACCTCCTCGGGATCTGGTGCGGGAAATGGTTCTGGTTCGAGCGCCGGTTCAGGATCGACGATGTGGAGTTCAACACTAAGCCCAAAATTTATGTCGCCGTCAACGCCGTTGGCCTACGCTCATGGCCTTGCAATATCGCCGTCACCGTCATTGCCCCCTACCGACACCAAGCCCAAAATTCTCGTCGCCGTCGCCGTGTTGGTAGGAGATTTACGTGGGTAGGAGATAAAATCGATTTCCATTTGTGATTAACATGGGTAGGAGATAAAAGAAGATGATGATGTCACAAGCAGGAGGTCGATTTTTTGTTTTTTGTTCAAGGGATATTTTTGTCATTTCAATGACAAAAAAAAATTCATTTAGGGACCCGAAAGTATAATAAAAGCAAACTAAAGGGACGTCGGCATGTATTTTACAAATAGGGAGAACTTTTGAGTATATAAAAGCAAACCCGAGAAGGTACAGAATAATTTCTCTTTTTTTGTGTTTTGTTAGATTTAGAAATGATTAAATTAATATTTTTATATTTGTAAATGGTTAACTCTGCAAGAAAATTAGAGAATATTTAGAATTATTTGACATTTTAAAACTAAATTAAATATTTTTATAAAAAACTCTACAGTGACCCGCCTTTCAATCGATTAGACTAATCAGACTAGAAAATGGAGAAAATCTAATTCGTGCTCTGTTTTTAAGAAGATTAGTAATTACTAGCTTACACTCTACTAATTAACATCATTAATAACGAATTATGATGCAATTTTGATTGGTCCAGGTAATGTGGGCCTCATTCATGACACATATGGACGAAAATCTCTTCCCGGACCCAACGACGCTGGACCCAACAAGATCGAGAGGCATGCCACAAGCCCACTTCATGGCCTTTGGAGGAGGGCCCAGAATGTGCCCAGGCTACGAATGGAAACTTTCTCTACGATCCATTACCTCTTGACCCGTTTTACGTGGAAACTTGGAAGCCCAGACCTCGACTTCTCTAGAGACCCCATGCCGATGTTTAGTGATGGGCTTGAGATTCTAATCCACCCGAGGATTTAATGTTCAAAGTCGACCAATATCGGGATATATTTTTGAACATGGTCGTTCTCGTACCAGCCGCTGCCGCTTCTTCTGGTTGCTGACGTGGAGGGCCTCGAACCCAAACCCCTTAACGGTGAAGCGATGAGATGATTGGAGACGGAAAGGGAAAGGCACTAAATCCGAAAGCCTCTTTGCCAATTTTTTTTAAAGGTAAATTTACACCATGATTACAATGCTAGAATTTGAACCTGGACTTCCGTGACCTAATCTACTCCTCCGTTAGGCTATATGCCCTTTGACTCTTTGTCTGAAACTATCTTACGGGAAGCGAGAGAAGCAAAAAGGGGCTGGGGAATTCCATTAATTTCCAATTTTCCATCTTGGTTCCGGAACTTGTACTGCTCCTGGGGTGATTTCTTAGGTGGATTTTTGTTCTTTTGGCTTGTACTGCTCCTGAGGTGATTTCTTTGGTGGGTTCTTATTCTTTTGATTCAGCGGCAGTAAAGTTTCACTCTTTTTAGGTTCCTAGCACTGTAGCTGTTGTCTTGTTTTTTATTTTAATTTTTGATAGAAAGACGTTGATTCCCAGGAAAAGATGGAAGAAGATGAGCGAAACAAATCAACCAAATTTAGGTGTTGATAGTGGGATCTAGAAGTTGAAGAAGTAATTTTTTAAGGCTATTTTTGTCATTTTAATGACAAAAAATGAAAAAATATTTAATAATATCAGCGAGTGACCTAAGAGTATAATAAAACCAAATTTTAGAAAATTTTTAATAAATTTTTGTAAGACAAGAGGCTGAGCACCGAATATACCAAAATTATCCCTATATTTTAAGAAAAAATTCTCATAATTGTGTTTTTTCAATTGGTAAGATAGGAACTCAAGAGATTCTTACGAGAATCTAAAGTCCTTACCATTTGGATCAATTACCATTCGTTTCCCCGCTTATGTTACTTCGTCCAATAGGCTTTGGATTGGGTACGGAGTGAAATAATTGATTCCGAACGGTTTGGAGTGAAGGGGGACCGCAGCGGCAAGCGTAGTTATGTGATAATGGCATGCGTGGTTTTTTTTATTTTGGTCCCCTGTATTTTAGCATTTTTGCAAAAAGGTCACACTGGCATGCGCAGTTATGTGATACTAACATCCACAATTATGTGATACTGGCATGCGCAGTTATGTGATAAATGCATTTGTATCCGGCCTGTGTTTGTGCTTAGCTTTTTTCATTTTGGTCCCCGTATTTTAGCGCGTTTGCAAAAAAATCTCCGCGTGTCTTCATTCCAAACAGTTCGGAATAGTGGCATTCCGTACCCAATCCAACCCCCGTCCAATAGACAAAAAAGATCTTCCATACAAATCTCTGCTCTTTAAGATTAATAATAAGTAGCATTTGGTGCAAACTAAAAGTTACAAATTGTCCGATGACGATTTAAGATTAGAGTCTAATTGTTGTTGTGTAAAAGTCTACTTATCTAAAAAAATTAAAGTAGAGATTAGAGAAACGTGGGATTTTGAAAGGAAAAAAGAAGAAGAGGTTTATCTTTCCTGATTTTCAATAAATTAGTTTGAAAATCTTACGATATTTCGTCCAGACTTGTATACCCAATTTTAGAATTCTACCGAATCACAATATGATAAAACATAGTTCATTTAATTTCTTGTAGATTTTTTCAAAAGATCAATAATTTTAGTATTGACAATTAGTACTAAAAAATCGCTATAAAATTACTCCAAAATTATTACCACCAAAACGATAAATGGTCATATTGTTTTTCAGATTTATAGCATTGGAATTGAGCGTTACAACATTTTTCGATTATTTAGTATAATTACCACAATACAGACGCCAAAGAACAATGGCTAGGAGTGAAAAAATTATCCAGTATCCGATAAATAATTGAATTCGAATAATTTTGTGTCCGAATTTGGTTTCAAATTATTCAAATATTTTAACTCAAATTCGGATAACAAAATCATAAAATTCAGATTTGTCAAATACGGAAATATAAGTCCAACTTAAAATATACTATATGCACTTGAACTTTCTCTAAACGAACCCACTTGGGATTTAAGATTTTTTATCATTTACGTGAACTGATATTGGATTTTGGAAACCAACAGAACGTAAGAGCAATCCTGGTTGGATTTTTAGATTCTTGTGTTATCTTGAATATCAATTTTTCGTTATTGTTGATTGGTTGTTTCGGTTCTGCTTTTCTATATGAACTGCTGAAAGCGAGTAGTTAGTTTAGAGTGTAAGAGCTTACATGGTAACCGATAAAGGTTTAGTTTGTGGATTGGACTAGATAATCACATGGTAAAAGTTGTTGTATTTTGTTAGAATTTAGTTAGTTTGGTTCGTTCTATGCTACCATAATATTTGAAATTAATTAAATTTGTATGAAGATTTAGGAAATTTACACACTTCATTTGGATGACATGTCGTTTAGTTTTTTTTAATTCGGGTAATCCAGATTATCCAAAATAATTTCAGACTTTGAATTTTGGATAATTTACTATTCGAATTCGCATTAAAAAATAACAAATTTGAGATTTTGGATAATAAAAAATTTAGATAATTTAGATTCGGATTATTCGAATGTTCACTCCTAACCTAAGGGCGCAAAGCATAGCTATGAATTAAGGGTTTGACTCTTGGCTAGTAAAATATTGTTAAAAAATTACTTTTCAAAGAAAAATGACCAGTACAGAGAGAAATGCGTTGGACTTCTTAAAAAGAAGACTGATTTGGTGTTCTCCCTTTTCTGTCATCCGCGTTCTTCTTTTGTTCAGTGGCGGAAATGACAAAGCGACGACCTTGACTTTCGACTCACAAAGGACAGACACGTTATCGGGGAAATATAAAGTTCTTAAAAAAAAAGTTATCGGGAAAATATAAAGTTGTAAGCCCTAAACTTTCTAAAAATGAAAAAAATAAAATAAAAGATACAGATCTTAAATAGCTAATTCACTGTTTGACTTTTTTTTCAATATTATACTTACTAAGATTTGAACCCTTGATGTTTGTCAATTTGTGCGATTACTATAAGTATTCTCCGGCTATTTTATACTAGTAATTACCCACTTACATGTCAAAAATGATTATTTTAGTTTAATTCTACTTCGCACTTCGGAAAATAAAGCCTCTTTCTATATTTAGAATCCCACGGCGATTGACGTTAGTGTTTGTGGGTTGGCTTTGGATTCACATATCTCAGGTATAATATTAAAACGCTTGACAATTCAATCGAATTATCTAACACTAAGGAACGATAACAAAATATATAAACTTAGCAAAAAGAATATTTGAACTATTAATTTTTTAACAACACATATGAGAGAAAGTGAACCTATTATACAATTATTACATGATAAAATTTTATCAAATATCAACTTTACTGTAAATTATACACGACTTTTTCTCTCACAAATTTTCGAATTTTCTTGTAAGATCAATAATAAACCCTCGTGACCAGAAAATTCCCATGACGTGTACGTCATGGCGCCATTCGAATTCCACAATTGACCTATACATAGCTCCATCGCCGGACGACTAAATACTTTTAGCTTGACCAACAGAGTTTGCCCATGAGGCTGACAATTCCCGGAGTGTAGACGGGTCTACCAGAGCTCAAAATTTTACATTGGACCGTACACTTGTTTCTAAAAAAAAGTGATATACCACGTGACATGTACCAACCAATCCACACTGGGAGGTCCAAATAATTAAAACTAAATCACTGAACATATAATTATGAAAAAAAGAGAGAACAGAGTTACTTGGAGAGTTACCAATTCACTCGGAACATGTGGATTAACTAATAAATAACATGTCACTATGGTACTTAGGAATCAACATAAATTCCTCCACAATTAGTACGGCTTCAATACAAGGTAAATTATGACGCCATAGAGACAAGACTGCTAAATAACTTCAGGATTATGTTTGCACCTCTTACGCAGTTACATATTGTTAGAGCACCAGAAGTGTTAAATATTCATAAAAAATAGTGATTAAGATATAAGAGAAATAGAGTACACGCAATATACAAAATTCGGTTTGAAGACTTATATCTATGAGACGATCATTAAAAAAATACATGATACATAAGTCACGAGCGAAACTATACTTCTAGCATAAATCTCGTGCCTCACTTGAATTGCCAAAATTCAAAGCCACCTAATCAACAACCATATAGCTAATACAAACCGAAGTTGTAGGTATCCTCACCAACAAAGAGAGAGCAAGATATAGATATTACACGCACACAAATTCCTGGAGTGGTTTAATTTGTTGCTAGACCACATATTCATGAGATTCAACTAGTACATCTTCATCTTCATTCTCAGCAGACTCGAAGGTCATGTAATATGAACTTGAATCCTCGCTTGCATCGATGATTCCGGATGACGAGTCTTCCACATTCATCGGAAAGAATGATGGAGCAAAGGACGGCTTTGGAGGCAACTGGAGAGCATTAAGTCCTCCCTGAAGCATCTCTATAACTTTGTGCATTGAAGGACGATCAGTTGGACTCAGTTGCACACACCACAGCCCCACCATCATCATCTTCTTCCTTATTTCTTTATCTTCCCCGGTGGTGTCCCCTAGCCAATTGTCATTTTCCTGGCTAAATTGGTCGTGCATCCAAGATGGCAAGAAAATTTGGCTAGAATTCTCAACCACTGAACACGGGTCTCGCTTCCTTGCAGCCATTTCCATCAACATTCTTCCAAAACTGTACACATCGGCTTTGTAGGATATGCCTCCAACACTTCTGTAGAAAAATTCAGGAGCCATATAACCTAGTGTTCCTTTAATGGCAGTGAGGGACACGATACTCTTATTTGTTGGATACAATTTTGCCAAGCCAAAATCTGCTACCTTGGCAACAAAATTCTCATCGAGAAGAATGTTGTGGGGTTTGATATCAAAATGTAAGATCTGCATCTCGCAACCTTGATGCAGATACTCGATTCCACGAGCCACTCCCAAAGCGATATCATACATTTTCTCATCAGTAATCATCGGTACATTATCTGTATGATCTCTCCCTTGAGACAATATGTACTTGTCAAGAGACCC
Organism: Hypericum androsaemum; assembly: GCA_963995505.1. NCBI lineage: Eukaryota > Viridiplantae > Streptophyta > Magnoliopsida > Malpighiales > Hypericaceae > Hypericum > Hypericum androsaemum. Next base: position 2,285,136 of record OZ023199.1, read on the forward strand.
GTTAGGCATGAAAGGATAAACAAGAGCACGTTTCGATCCCTCTGCACAAAATCCGATCAAGCGCACCACATTGTAATGGTGGACTCTTCCAATAGTGGCGACCTCATTGATGAAATCCTTACCATCCGTATCGGCCTTTCCTAGAATCTTGACAGCTGCAATCTGGCCGCTACGAAGTTTTCCCTTGTAGACACAACCATAGCCTCCTTGGCCAAGCTCGCTCTTGAAACCTTTAGTTATCTTCTTAATGTCCGCGTAAGAATATCTTACTGGCATTAGCTGATCATAAGTGTTCTCCAGAAAACATTCAATGTTGTCGTAGAAGGAAAGATGCCTTCTTCTCCATTTGTACACCAAAAAAGCAATAACAAATGGAGCTCCTATCGTCAGAAATATTGCATGGAGCAGTACTGCAAGAATTTGAGAATCAGGAGGAGGATTTCTGGTTAGACGCATATCTTACCATATAAGGAAGCGCATAGTTCTGAAGCAGAGAACTTCTTACCATATAGAATTAACACATAGTAAAGGACCGCTCTTATAAGAAATGGAACTGCAATAAGAACAACAAATAAGTTCTTTTATAAGACAAATCGAAACTAGCCATCTGTACGAATGTTCCACACTTAATAAAAGCTCGCTACTTTTGCAACTAGTAATGTGTTAATTTCAACCGAACCTGGTCTATAAGAAGAAAAATGAAAAAAGAGATATAGCATACTCGTATAATGGACCGCCACGTATTCCTCTTTATGATCTGCATTAAATGTAAGAGGAAAAAATAAAGATCAGCATTTGAGTTGGTTCTGTTGAAGGTGGTTCATACCACGCTAGAAAAAGAAGAGCAAGTCGTTAGATTCTTACAATTGAGCCCGCGCTTCATAAGTAGGCGATGGAGGGACGAGTCCCAGAGTTCAGCTAGTAAATTTGGTAGGGATCCTGACACCAATTAGAAAAGAAAATTGAAGGACAACACACATTTGATTTAGTAGAGGACAGAATGACATGGCACGCCATATGGATAGACAAATAGGACTTAACAAACCATGGTGAAGTGCAATATCAATTAGAAAAATATTTGTTGACCCATGGCTTTGTCATTTCGCTCTACGATCAATTTTAGAACATTCTTAGTTGAATAACATAACAACCTGCTAAAAATTTATCACAATAGTACAAGGAGTATATGAATTGATTGAAATCTAAGGTTCAATTTCTGGGTGTTATAAATGTCAACTTTTGATCAACAAAACATAGCTAATTGAATTATATGATGTGGTTGGTTGAGCGTCCCGGGGTTGAATTGGTTTGCCAAATTGAGGTTTAATTATGTACCTATGATAGAAGATAGACAGAAATATAATGATAAAGAACAATGGGAAGGCGTAAAGTAAAAGAAAATTACTACTGGTGGCCTCATGTATGCACGGATAATCAGAAGAATATTCGCGAATGCAAAACCAATGACGCCAGGAGACGTCGAACCCATATGACCAGCTCTCACGAACATCATCAAAAGATACAAAACCTTTGCTTGTATTGACTTCCATGGACGTAACAAGCATCAGCTCCACTCGGCACGAATCCTCTGCATATACCACATCATAGGGATTAGCAACTGCTGCGTACCAATAGCTCGAAGTGGTTGTTGATCTCCCTGCAGCGTGTTCGTCAGATTCATGACCACTGCAGATGGCGCCGTCCACATAACTACTAATCCATGGTTCCCTGTTAATGTTCAATGGCCTCGGGCAGCTTATGATAACTAGGTTCTGTTCAGGGTAGTCAGGCGAAGTATAACTCAAAATATTACCCCACCGTCCAATAGTATACGGCTCCGCGGTGTGGGAATGGTTACACAAGAAGGTACTGCTGTTGGGTAGTGGGACTAATGAGGCATCGGACAAGCGGATGGTGTAGTTGTTGTAATTGATAGACCTTACGTAATACCTCTCGGACATGTTGTACAACATCGGAACATTGTCGTCGCAGGTGATTTCCAATTCTTTGTCGCCGCAGCTGATGGGGTCCGTGTTGAGCCGGAAAGGGTTGCTGATGTTGCGGATGTCCCCGCACGAAGAGGAACACAAATCGCGCCCAACAGAACTAGAACTACATGTCGGAAACTGTAATAGGGTCATTGGTAGTAGTAGAAGCAGCAGCTGGAACTGGAAAGTTAGTAGATTCACCATGGAAGCGTAATAGGATGCAGTATCGAAAGTACATGGGTTGGATTCTGCTGTTTCACTTTTATTCATAGATTGTGCAGGGCTGGGATGTAAGGATTTGCGCTTTCCACACGGTTTAAGTCTCCCATTATAACGTCAATATCCCGTTACGTTCACGGTAGACAAAGGCTCTCCCTCTGGAAAGAGCGTGGAAATTTTCTTTCTAATGATCGAACAATGTCGCGTGACTTTTTTATGCGAGTACAGCCGGCCACTAGACTTATCTCGTATGAGTAATTAATTTTGATACAATTTTAAAGTCATGTGAATTTTTTTACTTACAAAAAAGTCCATAATACGTGGAATTCTCTAATAAATATCATATAATTTGATGACTTTTTGATCAATTACTATGTAGTTCAAAACTTTCTTTGTCGATGCGCTGGAAATTTCATTTCCTCTTTGCCTACCCTTCTACACCAAAAAGTGACATCGCAACCCATAAATTGCATTTGGTACCAAAAAGTCCTCTCCTAACAAGACCGTTGGTTCGAGTTTCCTTCTCATCCTTGGAAAGTCTGAAGAATGTACCCCACCATTCTCAAATAAATACCAAGTCAATCGATGTTTCAAGCGGAATTCTCTTCTTCCTGGATGGATGCTCTCGGCTTCTTGTGGGTCTTATCCGGAGTTGTGGATTTAATTTTGTGTCTTTTTTCCTACCATAGTCTTTTTCCTATTGGATTTTGGCTATGGTAGGGTTTTAATGGAGGCTCGTTGGCTGCTATTTCTCCCCATGATATTCAACATTTTTTTCTTTTTAAAGATTATTAGGTTAATAAAATATCACTTAAAAAAAGGTGGAATTCTCTTCTACATTTGAACTATATCAGTAATGATGACTAATTTTTAGAAATGAAAGTCAGAAATACAGTAAAATTTCTATAAATTAATTTAGAGTATATTAACTAACTGATAAATTAATAATTTATTAATTGACAGAGCAATTTTTTGATTCAACAAAATTAAATCTATCTAAACTCCATTGTACATATGTATATCATTAATAAAATATACCATTTAATGAATTAATCAACAGAGAAATTTTATTGTAGGATGAATATCTATAAAAATAAAATTAATGTATAACTTTGTGCATACAGTAAAAAAATTATCCTATAATAAAAAAATTATACTATAATAAATTAATTATTTATTAGAAAAGATAAAGTACATTGATTTATATTCTACTAAATTTACATGTTCACTCACCAAAAGAATGCATTCATGAGAGAGCTGATCAATGATCTAGAGTACCATAATAAAATGGACGTCAATCAATTATTAGATTATCTGGAAGAAAATGATCAAGGTTTAGAGGTTCAAAGTTTTTAAAAAATTATGACTAGTTTAATTGAAAATTTTGTTGATGATGATGTTCTCATGACTCAGTAACTTTAAAACAAGTTACAAGAAAGGAACACGGTCATAGCAGGAACAACTCTTCACAATTTTTTGTTATATTCGGAGGAGACGATACTGAAGCTCTTGAACAATATTTTTAAAACCAACCCGAAAAGCGATCCGGAATTCTTAAATTTTCAGTTCACATGGTCTGACCGGTCAGGCTATTGGTCGGATCAAAACTTTTATTTAATATTAATATTAATAAATTTAATTTAGCATAAAAAATAATAAAATACCAAATACGTTCAAACATTTAGCAATTTTGCTATATAATTTATCCAAACAAGTCTTGAAAAATGAATTAAAAAAGTCTAGAAGTACAAGAAGATGATTATACAAGTTTTATTGTTCGACATATTAGTCCAATTCGTTTGACTTAGTTGACATATTATCGAGAATTGTTAAAAAGATAAGTTTATTGTGATCTAAAAGTGATGTACATGCTCCGAGAGTGGAAGTTGAGGTTTTGTTTCTAAATTAAATCTGATAAAATGAAAAAAATAAACGTAATTTTTTTTCTGATTCGGAAAAACGGGGTCACCCGAAAGCACCTAACTGGGGAGATTTTGGCCGGTCAAATCGCTTGCTGAATTTTAGATAAAAATTAACCCAAATTTGATCCCGGGTAGTAGTCCAATCGGTTAGACCGCATTTTTTAAAACATTGATCTTAAAACATTCATCTTAAAGCTACGGTGCAATTTGTTGTACTTTTTGGTATTTTTTCTTGGCTGCAGCTTGCTTCCTTTGTAACTGCTAACCATTCTGTAAGTACGTTGGAGTTAATATACATAACATTTACTTTTAAAAAAAAGTGCTGAGAAAGATTAGGGAAACGACCATATATTCATTAAAAAATATCGAAATATGGTAAAATTGTCTAACCAATTAGCTCAGATTTTAGATGGATATCAGATTGAAAATATTTTTTAAACCGACCCTAATAGTTATTCTTGCCAACATCAACACCAGATAGGGCTTTTACCCGATTATTTTTTGGTTTAAAACCACTTGATATCCGGTCCACTGGGCCGATTAATTCAAATTTGAGCCGGGTAGAACTTTTGAAAGGTGGCAAAGTTCTCCCAACAACTATTTAACACTGATGCGTTTCCAAAGACTCGAACTTGAGACCTTGATTAAGCTAGAATAACTCCCTCACCAGTTGATCTAAGTGCATGTTCGTTTTTACCTGATTATTTTGATTGGCATTTTGAACTAAACTATTTCATACTGCTAGAAATTCTACTTTACAATTCTACTTTCAATTTCTGCGGTAATTTTTTACCAATATTTAAATTTTGAACCATTGATTTTTCAACAAAGTGCAAAAATGAAGTGAATCTATAAGCTATAATTCATTATTTTATATGATCACTTACAATCGAATGAATCATGTGATAATACCCTAGAGTTACGTTTTGTCAAAATGGAGAGATTTTAGAATAAAATTTTAAACTATACGAATTTTGGAGATAATTATATCAAAGATAAGAGAATTTCAAAATAATTTTTCCGAAAAAACTTTCGACTTAAACGAAACAATAAAACCGACGAACACCTTAAAGAAAGAAAATCTCTCAATTGCGCTGCAACTTCTTCCAAGAAAGATGACCCTTAACTTGTGAAATGGTCTTCCAAATAGAACTGTAGTTGGAAAGACTATCACTATCAACTGACAGGTTAATGACTTTGACTTTTCAGTCAAACTATTTGATTCACAAATTTTCCAGATTGCAATACACGGCTAATACTAAGAAGTGTAGTCTACTAATAAAAGACAGTTTTTAAATAATATTTTGTAGTGCTTCACTCTAAATTCTAGAAATTAAAAGAGGTTAAAGTCTATTTTATTATTGTGCATTTTTACTTTGACTGGTAAAAAATAAAATTAGTAATATAACATAACAGACATATTACTAATTTGATGACATGTGGGATAGATAGCTCAAATAATTAGTGTTAGCGTAGGTCATTTGGTTATCAGTTAAGTGATACATTCGAATAAAATCAGTGACACGTCATGACACGCATGATAGTTCAAATAAATAGAATTAATGAATATCACTTAATTATTAATAATATAAAATTCTTGTCATCTCGTCATAAAATTTACTCGAACAAATGAAACCAAATGATAATAAATTAGACTTTAACCTTAGAAAAACATACTAGCCGGTGCTCGTTTCCATTTTCTAGGAAGTTTCTTTCGGGCAACAATTAAAGAAAGAAAAGCATACAGATGCAAAGCCTAACTCAGAAGACCAGATACTTTGAAAAAGTTAAAACTTCCTGAACCCGAAAATTAAACAATAAGCCTAGAAAATGCATCAACAACCAATCTCCTCCCTCTTCTCCTGCTTCCTGCACTTGTCCTTTTTCCTGCTTTTCCTGCTCCCAATATTAAGAACAGCAGGCCAGGGAGTTCCAGACCAATGTCAGGAAACAAGGTGCCGGAACAACGGCCCACCGATCCGGTTCCCGTTCCGCCTCGCGACGCAGCCAGAACGCTGCGGATTTCCTGGCTTCGAGCTATCCTGCTCGCCAGGAAACAACCGCACACTTATCAGGCTAAACCTGACTACATCCTTCATTCAATTCCGCGTCAGGAATATTGACTACCTGTCACAAGCTATTTCCGTTTCCGCCCCTGGACGCTGCCTTCCGGAGTACGCCCGGAACTTCACCCCGATAGACTACGCCGGTTTTTATTACACACCAGCGGAAGGTTTCACAATCTTAAGATGTCCTGCCTCCAACACCTCCTCCTCCGGGACGAGGAGGAACCTGCAAGGGAAGGTGGCTTGTTTAAGCGTACCTGGAGCCTACGATGCTTATGCCTTGCCCCTATTGGCCGATGTGAGTTTCTTTCCGATCGTGGGTTGTACTACGATGTACACTGTCCAAAATGTTCCTGACAGCTTGTTTCAGTCGGATGAGATTAGATTGTCTTGGGACCGGCCCGATTGTTTCCTTTGTGAATTCAAGAGCGTGACTTGTGGGTTCACAGACAATACCACCAGGAACACCACCAGTTGCTTCAGCGGACCTCCCATGGATCGTTCGGATCGATCGGATCGCTCAGGTACGTTCTTGGTCCACGGGTATGCTTGTTATACTAGACGTGTTCTCATGAGACTCGTTCCAAAGATTTTTGTTCATATGTAAAACGAAGTCTTTTGGACAACATTTTGTGGAGAACGGAAATAGCAAGTACGGATAATCTTTGAAGTGGTTCATTAAGAAAGTGATCCTTTGATGTAATTTTCAGTGTCTCCAAAGGAAAATTATCAATTACCGATTGATGATCGAATAAAGCAAATAGTTAGGACCGAAATAGTGCTACCTTGATATGTCGACTGACGATCTGATAAATGATTTTGCAGGTACTTGGAGGTGGATCAAGGTTGCAGGTGAGTGGTTGCAGCACCGAATCCGACCCCCACAATCACATTTATCATTTCCATCCTTTGACGTAACGTTTGTTCTATGCAGGTTCCGTCCTAGGTTCATTGGTTCTGCTGGTGCTGTTAGGTGCACTCTATCGGAAATACAGAGCACATAAGAAAGAGAAGGAAAACCAAGCAAGGATAGAGAAGTTCTTGGAGGACTACAAAGCTCAAAAGCCAGCGAGATACTCCTATGCCGATCTCATGAGGATCACAGGCAAGTTCAAAGAGATACTGGGACAAGGAGCCTATGGAATAGTGTACCGCGGAATTCTCTCTAGCGAGATCGTTGTAGCTGTGAAGCTGTTGAACCACGCAACGGGGGACAGCGAGGAGTTCATCAATGAAGTAGGGACTGTGGCCAGAATTTACCATGTCAATGTGGTTCGTTTGGTCGGATTCTGCGCAGACGGGTTCCGAAGAGCTGTGGTGTATGAATTCTTACAAAATTCGTCACTAGAGAAGTTCATCTTCCCGGATGACGGCAGCCAGCAACATGCTCTTGGTTGGGAGAAGCTGCAAGATATTGCTCTTGGGATAGCAAAAGGAATCGAGTACCTTCACCAAGGGTGCGACCAGAGGATCCTGCACTTTGATATCAAACCTCACAACATCTTGCTTGACGAGGACCTCACCCCGAAGATTTCGGATTTCGGATTTCGGGTTGGCCAAATTATGTGCCAAGGACCAAAGTGCTGTTTCCATGACCGCCACCAGGGGAACAATGGGCTACATAGCACCCGAAGTGTTCTCTAGGAACTTCGGCAACGTGTCCTATAAGTCCGATGTGTACAGCTTCGGAATGTTGTTGCTAGAAATGGTCGGAGGAAGGAGAAACCATGACGACAAGGGTGGCCATGTCTTCTTCTTCCCTGAATGGATTTACAATCAGCTGGAGCAAGGGCGAGAACTAGATATCCGGTTAGAGGAAGACGGAGATGCCAAGATCGCGAAGAAGCTTACCATTGTGGCATTGTGTTGTATTCAGTGGTACCCAGTGGATCGTCCGTCCATGAATGTTGTTGTCCAGATGCTGAAAGGACAAGGAGAGGACTTGACAATTCCGCCTAATCCATTTAACGCAGGCGGTGGTCATAAGGGCAGACGCCTTGGCCAACACTTGGACATCATCCTTGAAATAGAGTGATTGCAGGTTGAAAGAGCCTTGATTGCAGGTTGCAGTTTAAAGACCACATGTGTACAAGACCCCGACATTGTTCGGCTGTGGATATTATAGAATAAAAAAATATGTGTATAACATAAGGCATCAGGTTCTTGACCATAATTGTGCTACTAGTAGATGCAAAAAAAAAAAATAATAATAAAACTGCTCTCTAAAGCTGTAAAAGTTTTACTCCCATGCAGAAATTTTGGGAAGAACTACCCATTGAACTTGTATCATATGGATTGAGGTGTTGAATAAGTTATAATTTGAAGGTTCTTGGAAATTAGTAATTTTGTCTGGTTTAAAAACATAGTAATTTTAATAAATTAAAATAATATTAAAAAAAAATATCCCTATATAAATATATACTCCTGTCAATATTATGAATTAATAATAATATATAATTATATAAATACACATAATTATGATAATTTAGTAAAATATATATGGTCGTTTTTTTAATCTTTCTCAATGTATTTAAGAGTTTCAGTGTCATCTTCTCCCACTATAAATTGCCGCTATGACTATGTTGCTTTCGCATAATTTGTTCTAAAGTTACTGAATCATCAAGACTTCATCATCAATAGAATTTTCAATCACACTCTCATGCAGCGAAAAAGGCGTGTTGAACAAGAACGATAGAGTCTTGTTCTGTTAATTCGCAAGAACAATCGGAAACAACAAGTCTACATAACAAGTTACTATTTGTCTTGTCTTGAATTGATTATAAAATTTGGAATTTTTCTATTTTTCTTGTCTTTTTAATTGTTCTCTTGTGAGTCTACGGAATAAATCACTATCGTTCTTGTTCAACACGTTTTCTTCTGCATCACACTCCCATAGTTATGTTCTAAACTTCGATCGTTTTCACCCAAATAATCCAACAGTTGATTGACGTCCATTTTATTGTTTTACCCCATATCATTGATCAAGCTCTCTCATGTATGCATTCTTTTCATGAGTGAACCAATAAATTTAATAGAATCCAAACCAATATAATGTATCTTTTCAATGAATAATTAATCTATTATAGAATAATTTTTGTACTGTACGCACAAAGTTATACAATATTTTTAAGTATTAAAATCAATATTTATTACTTAAGTATTTATTTTTATAAATTTTATCTATCAATATATTTTATTAATGATATACGTATGTACAATGGACTTCAGTTAGAATAATTTTCGTTGAACCGAAAAATAACTCTGTATATTAATAAATTATTACTAATTTATCAATTAATTAATATACTCTAAACTAGTAAAATTTCAAGATCCCAACATCATTAATTTATAGGGATTATACTGTATTTCTGACATTTATTTCTAAAATTTAGTCCCCAATAATGATATAGATCAAATGTAGAAGAGAATTCCACTTAAAACATCGATTGACTTGTATTTGTTTGTGAATGGTGGGGTACATTCTGCATGCTTTCCAAAAGACTCGGAGTTTGAGAAGGAGTCTTAACCAACGGTCTCGTTAGGAGAGGACTTTTTTGTACCAATGCAAATTTACGCGTTGCGATGTCACTTTTGGTGTAGAGAGGGAGGGGTAGGCGAAAAGGAAGTGAAATTTCCAGCAAATCGACAAAGAAAGTTCATAACTACATTGTAATCGATAAAAATGCATCAGATTATATGATACTTATTGGAGAATTCTAATTGTTGTGGACTTATTTATAAATGATAAAAATTTAATTATTTTGAGTTAGATATTGAAATTTTAAAATGGTATCAAAATTAATTATTCATACAAAATTATAATTGCATAAAAAAGCACACTCTAAATAAAATGTGACGTGCTGAATGAAATTTTCCACGCTCTTTCATGAGAGAGAGCCCAGTCTACCATGAACGTAACATGATATTATAATGGGAGACTTAAACCGTGTGGAAAATTTACACGTTGCGATGTCACTTTTGGTGTAGAGGGAGGAGTAGGCGAAAGGAAGTGAAATTTCCAGCAAATCGACAAAGAAAGTTTATAACTACATTGTAATCGATAAAAGGCATCAGATTATATGATACTTATTGAAGAATTCTAATTATTATGGACTTATTTATAAGTGATAAAAATTCAATAATTTTGAGTTAGATATTGAAATTTTAAAATGGTATCAAAATTAATTATTCATACGAAATTATAATCGCATAAAAAAGCACACTCTAAATAAAATGTGACGGTGCTGAATGAAATTTTCCACGCTCTTTCATGAGAGAGAGTCCAGTGTACCGTGAACGTAACGTGATATTATAATGGGAGACTTGAACCGTGTGGAAAACGCAAATCCTCACATCCCAGCCCTCTGCACAATCTATGCATAAAAGTAAACCAGCAGGGTCCTCTCGATACCGAATCCTCATCTTTCCTCATCCAAATCTATTACCCTTCCATGGTCAAGCTACTAACTTCCCACTTCCAACTGCTGCTGCTACTACTACTACCAATCACCCTATTGCAGTTTCAGACATGTAGCGCTAGTTCCGTTGGGCGCGATTTGTGTTCCTCTTCGTGCGGGGACATCCGCAACATCAGCTACCCTTTCAGCCTCAACACGGACCCCATCAGCTGCGGCGACAAAGAATTGGAAATCACCTGCGACGACAACGTTCCGATGTTGTACAAGAAGTACTACGTAAGGTCCATCGATTACAGCAACTACACCATCCGCTTGTTCGATGCCTCGTTAGTCCCACTACCCAACAGCAGTACCTTCTTCTGTAACCATTCCCACACCGCGGACCCGTATACTACTGGAAGTTTTGAGAATATTTTGACTGCTGGATTTGACTTTGACGACTATGATGGGCCTGAACAAATCCTAGTTGTCATAAGCTGCCCGAGGCCATTGAACATCAGCAGGGAACCATGGAGTAATTATGTGGATGGCGCCATCTGCAGTGGTCATGAATCTGACGAACACGCTGCAAGGAGATCAAAAACTACTTCAAGCTACTGGTACGCAAGAGTTGCTTATCACGCTATATTTGCAGAGGAACTAGAGGATTCGTGCCGAGTGGAGCTGATGCTTGTTACGTCCATGGAAGTCAATACAAGCCAAGGTTTTGTATCTTTTGATGATGTTCGTGAGAGCTGGTCATATGGGTTCGAGCTCTCTTGGCGTAATTGGTGCTTTCGCGATTATCCTCGTGAGAATCCCTGCGGATATATGGAGGAGCCCGCCACTAGTAGTAATTTTCTCTTACTTTACGGCTTCCCATTCTTCTTTTTCATTATATTTCTGTCTATTTTCTATACATATTAAACGGCAAACCAAATCAACCCCGGGACACTCAACCAACCACATCCTATAATTCAATTAGTATGTTGTGTTGATCAAAAGTTGACATTTGTAACGCCCAGAAATTGAACCCTATATTTATTTCGATTCATATATTCCTTTATCTTCTTAGGCGAGACATGCCCATGAGCACTATAAATTGTTTACTATTTAGACAAAATATGCTCTTGTTATGTTATCCAACTATGAATGCTCCAAAGTTGATCGTAGAGCGAAATAACCAAGCAATCGGTCAATGAAGATTTCTCTAATTGGTAGCTTATTTCACCATGGTTACTTAAGTCCTATTTGTCTGTACACATGGAGAGCTATGCCATTCTGTCCTGTACTTAAACCAAATGTGTGCTGTTTTTTAATTTTTTTTAGTCTGGGTCGTCCTTTAATTTTCTTTTCTGTTTGGTGTTAGCATCCCTAAAGTTCCTGATTGGACTCTGGGACAACCTTCAAGGACTCTGGGACTTGATCCCCCATCATGTACTTATAATACTCGGGCTCAGATGTAAGAATCTAACGACCTGCTCTTCTTTTGTCTAGCGTGGTATGAACCACCTTCAACACAATCAAATCAAATGGTGATCTTTATATTTTTCCTCTTATTCAATGCAGATCCTAGAGAGGAAGACGAGGAGGACTTTAAGGGTATGCTATATGTCTTTTCATATTTCTTCACCTCTTCCTCTTAAAGATATGGAGATTCTAACATGCTCCAAGGAATGGTGGACGGTTTCGGTTTGTCTTGTAATAGAATTTATTGACGGTTTCGGTTCCATTTTATGTAGGAGCGGTCCCTTACTACGTGTTCATTTTATATGGTAAGAAGTTCTCTGCTCCAAAACTATGCGCGTCCTTACGTGGTAAGATGTGCGTCTAACCAGAAATCTTCCTTCTGATACTCAAATTCTTGCAGTACTGCTCCATGCAATATTTCTGACGATAGGAGCTCCATTTGTTATTGCTTTTTTGGTGTACAAATGGAGAAGAAGGCATCTATCCTTCTATGACAACATTGAATGTTTTCTGGAGAACACTTATGATCAGCTAATGCCAGTGAGGTACTCTTACGCGGATATTAAGAAGATAACTAAAGGTTTTGAGAGCAAGCTTGGCCAAGGAGGTTTTGGTTGTGTCTACAAGGGAAAACTTCGTAGCGGTCAGTTTGCAGCTGTTAAGATGCTAGGGAAGGCTGATACGAATGGTAAGGATTTCATCAATGAGGTTGCCACCATTGGAAGAGTCCACCATTACAATGTGGTGCGCCTGATCGGATTCTGTGCAGAGGGATCAAAACGTGCTCTTGTTTATCCGTTCATGCCGAATGGGTCTCTTGACAAGTACATATTATCTCAAGAGAGAGATCATACAGATAATGTACCAATGATAAGTGATGAGAAAATGTACGAGATCGCTCTGGGAGTGGCTCGTGGCATCGAGTATCTGCATCAAGGTTGCGACATGCAAATCCTACATTTTGATATCAAGCCCCACAATATTCTTCTCGATGAGAATTTTGTTCCCAAGGTAGCAGATTTTGGCTTGGCAAAATTGTATCCAACAAATAAGAGTAATGTATCTCTCACCGCCATCAAAGGAACGCTAGGTTATATGGCTCCAGAATTTTTCTACAGAAGTGTCGGAGGCATATCCTATAAAGCTGATGTGTATAGTTTTGGAAGAATGTTGATGGAAATGGCAGCAAGGAAGCGAGACCCCAGTTCAGGGGTTGAGAATTCTAGCGAGATTTTCTTGCCATCTTGGATGCACGACCAATTTAGCCAAGGAAATGACAATTGGTTAGGGGACACCACCAGGGAAGATAAAGAGATAAGGAAGAAAATGATGATGGTGGGGCTTTGGTGTGTGCAATTGAGCCCAACTGATCGTCCTGCAATGAACAAAGTTATAGAGATGCTTCGTGGGGGACTCAATGCCCTTCAGTTGCCTCCAAAGCCGTCCTTCGCCCCATCATTCTTTCCGATGAACGTGGAAGACTCGTCAACCGGAATCACCAATGCAAGCGAGGATTCAAGTTCATATTACATGACATTCGAGTCTGCTGAGAATGAAGATGAAGTTGTACCAATTAAATCTCATGAATATGTGGTCTAACAACAAATTAATCCACTCCAGGATTTTGTGTATGCGTGTAATATCTATATCTTGCTCTCTCTTTTTTGTGCGGACACCTACAGCTTAGGTTTGTATTAGCTATATGGTTGTTAATTGTTAATTTGGTGGCTTTGAATTTTGGCAATTCAAGTGAGATAGAGATTTATGTTGGAGCTACAGTTTTGGGTATCGTGTATTTCCTTTTTTTTTCTTCCTGAAAAGTGTATCATGTAACTCCTTAATGATTGTCTCATAAATGTAGATATTTCGATAAAATTTCGTTCATCATATGTGCTCTATTTCTGATGGATGTTTAAACACTTCTGATACCCCTTATTTCTGATGAAGCTATACTCCTTAATCAAATATGTTGTTTTTCCTACTTATTTTTTTTTGTTCATGTTCCAATTTTTAATGAAGGATTTCCGAATTTAGGAGAAACGACCGAAAGAGAAGACCAAGAAGATGACGATGATCGCAGTCTCGGTTGAATTCGTTCGATCTTGTCTCTCATTTGAGTGCATCTTATATGCATTTAAATGTCCATAAAGTTGCATCTATGAAATTACCTTGTGGTTTTTTGCTGTAGCTTGCCTCGCCATAACTCCGCTTCGGTCGTTAGTTTTCATAACTTTTCGACCGCCCATCGCTTCCACCCATGCTACTCTGTAGACTACGGATTGTCTTCTTTATCTGTTCGGTACTACTGTTATTTGTCTATGTATTTCTTTTTCTCGTATTGTAATCTGTTTATATTAATATAGCCTTCGCGCACCCTTCTAAAAAAAATGATGATGATGGTGGGACTTTGTTGTGTGCAACTAAAGCTAAGTGTCGATTTCTCGCAAGTCCAAAAATGCCACGGAATGCAAAAGTGATCGTCCTTTATGCAGCAGAATCGATTCGCCTTCAAGTGATCGTCCTTTTATGTTCGCACTTATAAGAAGTGCCAGTTAACAAGGAAGATTCAACTACGGGAATGATCAGCTCAAGCTGGTAGACGAGCTCCTTTGCCAACGTTCTGGATGAAGAGAACCTTATGCTAGTTATGGAAGATATCTGGCAGGATTCTACGGTCTGCAATTTGTGAATGAAAACGATACGAATACATTCGTTAGGCTGTTCGAACCTGATAATTATCGCACCTGGGAGCTGATTCCCAGCAACATTTACCAAATATCCCACAGACTACAAATTCAAGCCACACCATCTCACCTGATAGTGAGTAGCTTGGTTAGGATGCAGAATCAAACACTTAAAAGCATCAGCACTGCAGATTCATTTCTGAAAAATTAATCAGACTTGATCGATCCGATGGTAGACAGATTATTCTAATTCGGCAAGTTATTTAAGCTTGCAGATGACCGAAAAATCGAAACGAAAGATGCACAAGGTAGAGATTACATGCTCAAAGAAAAATACAGTGGTGTGTGCAAGAAGAGCATATACAGAGAGAAGCTGGGCATTACCCTCTGAGAAACATCAAAGGTGACTATGATCAATCAGTGAGAGAACGAAGTGATAGATTCTTATAATTGATCTTTCGAAGTAAATGGCCAAGGGCAGAGTGACAACTTAGGTCCCACTTCTACTGCAGACCGACAACTTGTTGTTTACACCCGCCAATCGAGACCCATATTGCTCGCTACAGCTCCACCACCGGTGCTGCCCCAACCCAGTCCACCGCCATCTCAGCCGGTGGTTCAGCAGACCCACTACATGCAAACGCGGTCCCAAACCGCTACTACTGCCCGAGCTCTCACGGCTATCACCCCCGCTCCCAAGACACCCACTTGCTTCACAAAAGCTGTTCGGGATCCCAATTGGCGTGCCGCTATGCAAGATGAATTTAACGCACTGCTGAAAAATGAAACCTGGGTATTGGTTCCTCGCACCATGGCCACCAACATCCTAGGTAACAAGTGGGTGTTCCACATTAAGCATCATTCAGATGGTTCTATTGCTCGCTACAAAGCGAGACTTGTTGCTAAAGGCTTTCAACAAAGGCTTGGAGTGGACTTTCAGGAGACGTTCAGTCCCGTAGTTAAACCTGCCACCGTCTGACTTCTATTGGCAATATCATTATCGAGAGGATGGCCGGTGCGTCAACTAGATATATCGAATGCCTTCTTGCACAGCCAGCTTTATGAGGATGTCTACATGGTTCAGCCTTCGGGGTTTGTTCATCCCCAATACCCAGATTACGTATGTAAGTTACATAAATCTCTGTATGGTCTAAAGCAGGCGCCACGAGCATGGTTTCACTATTTCCGGGCTGCGCTCTACGCATTCGACTTTTTAGGTTCCAAGACTGATCATTCACTATTCTACTTGTGTCGGGATCCTATTTATCTCTTTGTGCTTGTCTACGTCGATGATATACTTGTGACAGGCAATAGTTCTATAATGATCAAGAAACTGCTGCAATTCTTGCCAAACAAGTTCGCAGTGAAGGATTTGGGCTTGCTGTCATACTTTCTGGGAATACAAACCTACAAGACATCAAAAGGTCTATTCCTTTCTCAAGCAAAGTATGTCGCCGAGATATTACAAAAAGCAAAAATGGCAAATTCTAATGCCCTGGCAACACCGGCAGCAACAAATCAGCCTTCCTCCAGCCGTGACTCTGAGTGTGATCCTGTTCTTTATAGACAAATTGTCGGGAGTCTTCAGTATCTTGGTATAACCAGGCCTGAGATTGCATTTGCTATTGGACGAGCCTCTCATTACATGCACGATCCCTCGCCGGCAAATTGGAGCAATGTGAAGCGCATTTTGCGCTACCTCCAAGGCACACACAATTATGGTCTCTTCATGCAGCCTTCTCGCTGCCACATCTTATCAGGCTATAGCGACGCGGATTGGGCAAGCTGTCCTAAAGACCGCCGCTCAACAATGGGGTATGGTGTCTATCTAGGTCCGAACCTCATTTCCTGGTCCTTTCGGAAGCAACGTTCGGTCTCACGGTCCTCCACTGAAGCTAAGTACAGGGCTTTGGCAATAGTAGCATCTGAAGTGATATGGCTGCAGTCACTTCTCCGAGAGATCTAACTTCCTTGTTCCACGTTTCCAGTGCTCTGGTGCGATAACCTTGGGGCTACTTATCTATCAGCCAACCCCGTGTTTCATGCACGCTCGAAACATATGGAGATGGATTTCCATTTTGTTCGGGAGCTTGTAGCAGCAGGCAACCTCCATGTTCAGTACATCTCTGGCCACGATCAAATAGCGGATATACTTACCAAGCCTCTGCCACGTCCTCGCTTTGAAGAACTGCGCTCCAAGCTCACGGTCATCGACCATTTGCTTGCGGGGGAGTAATGAGATATGATATGATTCTCTTGCCTTCTTTGTCAACCCGGCTTCTGCTACAAGATATGATCATCCATAACAGCTCCGGATCTTATGCCTCCCTGATTTGGTGTAACAACAGCAATCACTCCTCCACAAATTATGCTCATCATTAGCTGTAAAATATTTCCTATATAGCAATTACCATAACAGATGAGATTTCTCTCTGTATAAATTGTAACCAAATAGCTTGAATGTAAATCAATCAATAAAGAAATCATTTCAGGTACTACCGTTATTTGTCTATGTATTTTTTTTTCTCGTATTGTAATCCGTTTATATTGATATAGACTTTGCGTACCCTTCTCAAAAAAAAATGATGCTGGTGGTGGGACTTTGTTGTGTGCAACTAAAGCTAAGCGTCGCTTTCTCGCAAGTCCAAAAATGCCACGGAAGGCACAAGTGATCGTCCTTTATGCAGCAGAATCGATTCGCCTTCAAGTGATCGTCCTTTTATGTTCGCAATTATAAGAGTACCAATTAACAAGGAAGATTCAACTACGGGAATGATCAGCTCAAGCTGGGAGACGAGCTCCTTTGCCAACGTTCTGGATGAAGAGAACCCTTTGCTAGTTATGGAAAATATCTGGCAGGATTCTACGGTCTGCAATTTGTGAATGAAAACGATACGAATACATTCGTTAGGCTGTTCGAACCTGATAATTATCGCACCTGGGAGCTGATTCCCAGCAACATTTACCAAATATCCCACAGACTACAAATTCAAGCCACACCATCTCACCTGATAGTGAGTAGCTTGGTCAGGATGCAGAATCAAACACTTAAAAGCATCAGCACTGCAGATTCATTTCTGAAAAATTAATCAGACTTGATCGATCCGATGGTAGACAGATTATTCTAATTCGGCAAGTTATTTAAGCTTGCAGATGACCGAAAAATCGAAACGAAAGATGCACAAGGTAGAGATTACATGCTCAAAGAAAAATACAGTGGTGTGTGCAAGAAGAGCATATACAGAGAGAAGCTGGGCATTACCCTCTGAGAAACATCAAAGGTGACTATGATCAATCAGTGAGAGAACGAAGTGATAGATTCTTATAATTGATCTTTCGAAGTAAATGGCCAAGGGCAGAGTGACAACTTAGGTCCCACTTCTACTGCAGACCGACAACTTGTTGTTTACACCCGCCAATCGAGACCCATATTGCTCGCTACAGCTCCACCACCGGTGCTGCCCCAACCCAGTCCACCGCCATCTCAGCCGGTGGTTCAGCAGACCCACTACATGCAAACGCGGTCCCAAACCGCTACTACTGCCCGAGCTCTCACGGCTATCACCCCCGCTCCCAAGACACCCACTTGCTTCACAAAAGCTGTTCGGGATCCCAATTGGCGTGCCGCTATGCAAGATGAATTTAACGCGCTGCTGAAAAATGAAACCTGGGTATTGGTTCCTCGCACCATGGCCACCAACATCCTAGGGAACAAGTGGGTGTTCCACATTAAGCATCATTCAGATGGTTCTATTGCTCGCTACAAAGCGAGACTTGTTGCTAAAGGCTTTCAACAAAGGCCTGGAGTGGACTTTCAGGAGACGTTCAGTCCCGTAGTTAAACCTGCCACCGTCTGACTTCTATTGGCAATATCATTATCGAGAGGATGGCCGGTGCGTCAACTAGATATATCGAATGCCTTCTTGCACAGCCAGCTTTATGAGGATGTCTACATGGTTCAGCCTTCGGGGTTTGTTCATCCCCAATACCCAGATTACGTATGTAAGTTACATAAATCTCTGTATGGTCTAAAGCAGGCGCCACGAGCATGGTTTCACTGTTTCCGGGCTGCGCTCTACGCATTCGGCTTTTCAGGTTCCAAGACTGATCATTCACTATTCTACTTGTGTCGGGATCCTATTTATCTCTTTGTGCTTGTCTACGTCAATGATATACTTGTGACAGGCAATAGTTCTATAATGATCAAAAAACTGCTGCAATTCTTGCCAAACAAGTTCGCAGTGAAGGATTTGGGCTTGCTGTCATACTTTCTGGGAATACAAACCTACAAGACATCAAAAGGTCTATTCCTTTCTCAAGCAAAGTATGTCGCCGAGATATTACAAAAAGCAAAAATGGCAAATTCTAATGCCCTGGCAACACCGGCAGCAACAAATCAGCCTTCCTCCAGCCGTGACTCTGAGTGTGATCCTGTTCTTTATAGACAAATTGTCAGGAGTCTTCAGTATCTTGGTATAACCAGGCCTGAGATTGCATTTGCTGTTGGACGAGCCTCTCATTACATGCACGATCCCTCGCCGGCAAATTGGAGCAATGTGAAGCGCATTTTGCGCTACCTCCAAGGCACACACAATTATGGTCTCTTCATGCAGCCTTCTCGCTGCCACATCTTATCAGGCTATAGCGACGCGGATTGGGCAAGCTGTCCTAAAGACCGCCGCTCAACAACGGGGTATGGTGTCTATCTAGGTCCGAACCTCATTTCCTGGTCCTTTCGGAAGCAACGTTCGGTCTCACGGTCCTCCACTGAAGCTGAGTACAGGGCTTTGGCAATAGTAGCATCTGAAGTGATATGGCTGCAGTCACTTCTCCGAGAGATCTAACTTCCTTGTTCCACGTTTCCAGTGCTCTGGTGCGATAACCTTGGGGCTACTTATCTATCAGCCAACCCCGTGTTTCATGCACGCTCGAAACATATGGAGATGGATTTCCATTTTGTTCGGGAGCTTGTAGCAGCAGGCAACCTCCATGTTCAGTACATCTCTGGCCACGATCAAATAGCGGATATACTCACCAAGCCTCTGCCACGTCCTCGCTTTGAAGAACTGCGCTCCAAGCTCACGGTCATCGACCATTTGCTTGCGGGGGAGTAATGAGATATGATATGATTCTCTTGCCTTCTTTGTCAACCCGGCTTCTGCTATAAGATATGATCATCCATAACAGCTCCGGATCTTATGCCTCCCTGATTTGGTGTAACAACAGCAATCACTCCTCCACAAATTATGCTCATCATTAGCTGTAGAATATTTCCTATATAGCAATTACCATAACAGATGAGATTTCTCTCTGTATAAATTGTAACCAAATAGCTTGAATGTAAATCAATCAATAAAGAAATCATTTCAGGTACTACCGTTATTTGTCTATGTATTTTTTTTTCTCGTATTGTAATCCGTTTATATTGATATAGACTTTGCGTACCCTTCTCAAAAAAAAATGATGCTGGTGGTGGGACTTTGTTGTGTGCAACTAAAGCTAAGCGTCGCTTTCTCGCAAGTCCAAAAATGCCACGGAAGGCACAAGTGATCGTCCTTTATGCAGCAGAATCGATTCGCCTTCAAGTGATCGTCCTTTTATGTTCGCAATTATAAGAGTACCAATTAACAAGGAAGATTCAACTACGGGAATGATCAGCTCAAGCTGGGAGACGAGCTCCTTTGCCAACGTTCTGGATGAAGAGAACCCTTTGCTAGTTATGGAAAATATCTGGCAGGATTCTACGGTCTGCAATTTGTGAATGAAAACGATACGAATACATTCGTTAGGCTGTTCGAACCTGATAATTATCGCACCTGGGAGCTGATTCCCAGCAACATTTACCAAATATCCCACAGACTACAAATTCAAGCCACACCATCTCACCTGATAGTGAGTAGCTTGGTCAGGATGCAGAATCAAACACTTAAAAGCATCAGCACTGCAGATTCATTTCTGAAAAATTAATCAGACTTGATCGATCCGATGGTAGACAGATTATTCTAATTCGGCAAGTTATTTAAGCTTGCAGATGACCGAAAAATCGAAACGAAAGATGCACAAGGTAGAGATTACATGCTCAAAGAAAAATACAGTGGTGTGTGCAAGAAGAGCATATACAGAGAGAAGCTGGGCATTACCCTCTGAGAAACATCAAAGGTGACTATGATCAATCAGTGAGAGAACGAAGTGATAGATTCTTATAATTGATCTTTCGAAGTAAATGGCCAAGGGCAGAGTGACAACTTAGGTCCCACTTCTACTGCAGACCGACAACTTGTTGTTTACACCCGCCAATCGAGACCCATATTGCTCGCTACAGCTCCACCACCGGTGCTGCCCCAACCCAGTCCACCGCCATCTCAGCCGGTGGTTCAGCAGACCCACTACATGCAAACGCGGTCCCAAACCGCTACTACTGCCCGAGCTCTCACGGCTATCACCCCCGCTCCCAAGACACCCACTTGCTTCACAAAAGCTGTTCGGGATCCCAATTGGCGTGCCGCTATGCAAGATGAATTTAACGCGCTGCTGAAAAATGAAACCTGGGTATTGGTTCCTCGCACCATGGCCACCAACATCCTAGGGAACAAGTGGGTGTTCCACATTAAGCATCATTCAGATGGTTCTATTGCTCGCTACAAAGCGAGACTTGTTGCTAAAGGCTTTCAACAAAGGCCTGGAGTGGACTTTCAGGAGACGTTCAGTCCCGTAGTTAAACCTGCCACCGTCTGACTTCTATTGGCAATATCATTATCGAGAGGATGGCCGGTGCGTCAACTAGATATATCGAATGCCTTCTTGCACAGCCAGCTTTATGAGGATGTCTACATGGTTCAGCCTTCGGGGTTTGTTCATCCCCAATACCCAGATTACGTATGTAAGTTACATAAATCTCTGTATGGTCTAAAGCAGGCGCCACGAGCATGGTTTCACTGTTTCCGGGCTGCGCTCTACGCATTCGGCTTTTCAGGTTCCAAGACTGATCATTCACTATTCTACTTGTGTCGGGATCCTATTTATCTCTTTGTGCTTGTCAACGTCAATGATATACTTGTGACAGGCAATAGTTCTATAATGATCAAAAAACTGCTGCAATTCTTGCCAAACAAGTTCGCAGTGAAGGATTTGGGCTTGCTGTCATACTTTCTGGGAATACAAACCTACAAGACATCAAAAGGTCTATTCCTTTCTCAAGCAAAGTATGTCGCCGAGATATTACAAAAAGCAAAAATGGCAAATTCTAATGCCCTGGCAACACCGGCAGCAACAAATCAGCCTTCCTCCAGCCGTGACTCTGAGTGTGATCCTGTTCTTTATAGACAAATTGTCAGGAGTCTTCAGTATCTTGGTATAACCAGGCCTGAGATTGCATTTGCTGTTGGACGAGCCTCTCATTACATGCACGATCCCTCGCCGGCAAATTGGAGCAATGTGAAGCGCATTTTGCGCTACCTCCAAGGCACACACAATTATGGTCTCTTCATGCAGCCTTCTCGCTGCCACATCTTATCAGGCTATAGCGACGCGGATTGGGCAAGCTGTCCTAAAGACCGCCGCTCAACAACGGGGTATGGTGTCTATCTAGGTCCGAACCTCATTTCCTGGTCCTTTCGGAAGCAACGTTCGGTCTCACGGTCCTCCACTGAAGCTGAGTACAGGGCTTTGGCAATAGTAGCATCTGAAGTGATATGGCTGCAGTCACTTCTCCGAGAGATCTAACTTCCTTGTTCCACGTTTCCAGTGCTCTGGTGCGATAACCTTGGGGCTACTTATCTATCAGCCAACCCCGTGTTTCATGCACGCTCGAAACATATGGAGATGGATTTCCATTTTGTTCGGGAGCTTGTAGCAGCAGGCAACCTCCATGTTCAGTACATCTCTGGCCACGATCAAATAGCGGATATACTCACCAAGCCTCTGCCACGTCCTCGCTTTGAAGAACTGCGCTCCAAGCTCACGGTCATCGACCATTTGCTTGCGGGGGAGTAATGAGATATGATATGATTCTCTTGCCTTCTTTGTCAA
Source organism: Hypericum androsaemum (assembly GCA_963995505.1). Lineage (NCBI taxonomy): Eukaryota > Viridiplantae > Streptophyta > Magnoliopsida > Malpighiales > Hypericaceae > Hypericum > Hypericum androsaemum. Next base: position 2,307,910 of record OZ023199.1, read on the forward strand.
CCCGGCTTCTGCTATAAGATATGATCATCCATAACAGCTCCGGATCTTATGCCTCCCTGATTTGGTGTAACAACAGCAATCACTCCTCCACAAATTATGCTCATCATTAGCTGTAGAATATTTCCTATATAGCAATTACCATAACAGATGAGATTTCTCTCTGTATAAATTGTAACCAAATAGCTTGAATGTAAATCAATCAATAAAGAAATCATTTCAGGTACTACCGTTATTTGTCTATGTATTTTTTTTTCTCGTATTGTAATCCGTTTATATTGATATAGACTTTGCGTACCCTTCTCAAAAAAAAATGATGCTGGTGGTGGGACTTTGTTGTGTGCAACTAAAGCTAAGCGTCGCTTTCTCGCAAGTCCAAAAATGCCACGGAAGGCACAAGTGATCGTCCTTTATGCAGCAGAATCGATTCGCCTTCAAGTGATCGTCCTTTTATGTTCGCAATTATAAGAGTACCAATTAACAAGGAAGATTCAACTACGGGAATGATCAGCTCAAGCTGGGAGACGAGCTCCTTTGCCAACGTTCTGGATGAAGAGAACCCTTTGCTAGTTATGGAAAATATCTGGCAGGATTCTACGGTCTGCAATTTGTGAATGAAAACGATACGAATACATTCGTTAGGCTGTTCGAACCTGATAATTATCGCACCTGGGAGCTGATTCCCAGCAACATTTACCAAATATCCCACAGACTACAAATTCAAGCCACACCATCTCACCTGATAGTGAGTAGCTTGGTCAGGATGCAGAATCAAACACTTAAAAGCATCAGCACTGCAGATTCATTTCTGAAAAATTAATCAGACTTGATCGATCCGATGGTAGACAGATTATTCTAATTCGGCAAGTTATTTAAGCTTGCAGATGACCGAAAAATCGAAACGAAAGATGCACAAGGTAGAGATTACATGCTTAAAGAAAAATACAGTGGTGTGTGCAAGAAGAGCATATACAAAGAGAAGCTGGGCATTACCCTCTGAGAAACATCAAAGGTGACTATGATCAATCAGTGAGAGAACGAAGTGATAGATTCTTATAATTGATCTTTCGAAGTAAATGGCCAAGGGCAGAGCGTGTAACCCCCATTTATGAGTTTAGAGTAGATGGATTACAAACATTGTTCGAATTCGAAATCTCTGATTAAGAATAATTTATTACAAGCTGATCTATCAGTTCGGTGATACCCTGATTTGTGAATTAAGAAAGAAAAGCTAAAATGCACCAGAGGCAAGAAAGCTAACCAACTTCAGGGAATCCCCTTGTTGCTAGGCTTGGACCATAGAATCTGAGAGACTATAGGCACAACTTCATCTTCGTTCTCCACAAACTCATTGGTCATGTAATAGGAACTTGCATCCCAGCTTGCATCAGTGATTCTGGTCGACGAGTTTTCCATGTTCATCGGGAAGAATGACGGAGCAAAGGACAGTTTTGGAGGATTGGAGGGCATTGAGACTTTCCCGGAGCATCTCCATGACTTTGTGCATTGAAGGACGATCAATTGGATTCAATTGCACACACCAAAGCCCCACCATCATCATTTTCTTCTTATCTCTTTCTCTTCCTCAGTGGTTTTCCCTAGCCAAATATCATTTCCTTGGCTGAATTGGCCATGCACCCATGATGGCAAGAAAATTTGGCTAGAATTATCAGCCGGCAAAATAGGGTCCCTCTTCCTTGTTGCCATTTCCATCAACATTCTTCCGAAACTGTACACAACAGCTTTGCAGACCCATCGTAAAATAACAGCACCCCCCGAGCCGTATTCTGGATCCCCTGCATTGCATGTAAGAAGAAAATGTAAAGAGGGTGCATCATTTGACTGTGTCAGGCTAGGACAAAGAAGAGCATGTCAAGATAGATTCTTACAGTTGAGCCTCATCATTCCAAGTAGACGACGAGTGGAGTATCCAAAAGTTTAAACAGGATGTCGGATAGGTAACCTGACACTATCAGAAAAGAAAATGAACACCTATTACGTATTCAATTGAGCCAATTTCCGAGTTAGTTGGAAAAAACTGACATTTTTCATGTCCTTGTAGATATATGAAGGTGGTGTTGTTAAAGACTTTGAAAGGAACCCTGCACGGATTCTCACGAGGAAGATTATGGGAGCAAAACCAATCATGCTACGAGACCTTGAACCCGAATGACCAGCTTTCAAGAACATCGTGAAAAGATACAGTACTTCCTTTGCTTGTATCGGGGGTCAGGGGCATGGACATTCGAAGCATCAGCTCCAAACGGCAAGAATCCCCTATATCCTCTGCATCTATAAAATAATAATATTGGGATGTTGCGTACCAGTAGCACAATCTGGTTGAGCTCCCAGCGTGTTTGATATCAGATTCATTACTACTGCAGATAGCACGATCCACATAAGTATTCCACAATCTTGTGCCTAGTATGTCAACCAACAATGAACTCGCACAGCTTATGATAGCCAAACATACCGGTGCGCGGTCTCCTATTGATCCATAATAAAATTCCACATCAGAAGCCTCAGAAAAAATACTGCATACCAGTCCAATGCATGGGAATGGTTACAGAAGAAGGTGTTGTTGTTGGGAAGTTGGACTAATGAGGCATCGGACAAGCGGATGGTGTAGCTGTCATAATCGATGGATCTTATGTAATACCTCTCAAACTTGCTGTGGACCAGCATTGGAACATTGTCGTCGCAGGTGATCTCGAAGCAGTAGTCGCCGCAGGCGACAAGATCTGTGGTTAGCCGGAAAGGGTAGCTGATGTTGCGGATGTTTCCGCAGGAAGAGGCAATACAGAGATCACCAAGGGAATCAGTACATGTTGGAATTACTTGTAGTAGTAGCGGCAGGAATGGGAAGGTAATTAACAGCTTATCCATAAACGCAGCTAGCTGGTGCTGAATGGAAGATGACGCATATATCCTTTTATTGACTTGTAAGTCTTTGCATATGTGAGTATTGGTAGTTAATCAAAATCAAAATTAGCATAACTTTATTATTCTAAAGCAAGTGAAAGACCAAGTCTTTCTTTTTTTATTCTTCGGGCACCCTCTATTTACGAAGCTCTTTCCGAACGATATCTTTTACATAGACAAGGCTTCAAACTAAGGGCAGTGGTTACCACTTGGACAAACTCTTCACGTTCCGTTTGTCTTGCTCCTGTTGACTTTTTTTTTTGGGAGAATGAGTTACTGTTGACTTGAGAAGAGCGAAAGTGAGAGCCATCAGACTTGACCAGGTGACCAGTCGTCCGCCTTAAGCCAAAACCCCACCAATCTTCTTCTTCTGCCTCTCTCGCGAGAAGAGAGATGCTGATATGGAGAGGCCCCAGCAGCAATGGAAGCGCATAGAAGAGGCATCTTGGCAAGTGGAATGGATAATCGCAGAGGAATTGAACAGCAAATCGTTAGAAGACGACCCAAATTAAGGAATCCACCGGGCCCACCAACCAAATTGAACAAGAGATCAAGAAAAAAGACCAACCTCTGATTGATTCGCCAAGACAGTGGCGCTCGCCGGCAACGGTAGGGACGCCTTGGTGTTTGACATCCTCATCTTCGGAGTGTGAACGGTTCTGGTAGATGATTAAATTGGGGCTTGTGCTTGAACGGGCCATCGCCGGAGAAAAGAGAGTATCGATTCTTGTTTGTCCGTTTAGTATTTTAAAGGGTAAATTATCCGTAGTCTTAGTATTTGGTCAACTTCTCTCTAGGATTTTTATATTTTCAAAAATGATTTTACTATCTTCCGAATTTGATTTTAGAAACTCTCGGGTCACTTACTGACATCATGAACTCTTTTTTTCATATTTAGTCATGAGAATGACTATTACATCTTTTTAGGCGAAACAAAGATCATCTTCTCCGTTGATTCTTTATCTTTTCTGGCGAACTTTTACGGCCAAAAAATTAAAAAACCTATGGACAGTAGACAAAGCACCTCTCGGTCGTCGTCAAGAACATGGCCACACCTCTCGGCCAGTAGACAAAAAATCCATAGACATCATCCTTGGTCATCGTGAAGAACATGGCCACACCTCTCGGCAACAAAAAAATTAATAAGATTTGAAAAACTAACCGCGTCATCGCACTTGATTTCCTCTTCGCAAAAACTAATTAATTCAATCACGGCCTTTGCAAAAATTAACCTCTAACGCAAAAGCTCAAGTAGACAAAATACCACCTGCACTTGATTTGGGGATGACTAAATTAGCGGTTAATTTGGGGATCTTGTTGTAGGGTTAGCTTTTAATTTTTTAGTGTTGTTGATTGTGTGCTCACAGATTTACAGGGAACAGAGTTGTTGATTGTGTGGACTATGGTGGGTGGGTATGTACAGGGAAGAGAGTTGGTGTAAAAGCTTGGAGGAGGAGATGGGTATGTACATAAAGTGAAGATGATGGAGGAGGATGGGTTAAGGTAGACTCTGATTTGGTTGTCGTCGGGGTCATTGTTGAGATAATGGCCGGCAGTTTTTGAATTTTTTGGCTGGAAAAGACAAAGAATCGTCGGAAAAGATGACCGGAAAGTTGTGTTCGCCTAAGAAGATGACTAAAGGAGTATAATAGTTATTTCCATGATCAAAAATGAAAAAAAAGAATTGATTACTTTAACAAGTGCCCCGAGAGCTAAATTATTTTTGAAAATGCAGGGAGCCAAGGGAGAGGATAACCAAACACTAAAGATTAGGAAATAATTTACCTTATTTTAAATTGTTCGGGCTGCGAGCAATGTTGGAACAGACTAAGTGAGTTACGGTAAATATGAGATTCGAGAACGAAAAAATTATGTTGACGTTATCGGTGGACCCGGTGGCGCAGCAGCAATCTAGAGTTGCATTTTCGCAAATTAGGAAGACGGAAGCATTTTATTATGAACAGTAAAGATTAAAACAAAATTTTCTTAAATACAAAAGACCAGGGACAATTTATCCAAAAATATTCTTTATAATATAATTTTTTTTCGGGCCAATTATAATAGAAATCTTTTAGAACAGAGAAAGTGTTGGAATTGTGATCTAGCAGTATTCTAGGGTATTCTTTTTTCACACAATTTTATCACGGCAAAATTTTTAATGAGACTTGTGACTGCATCTTCGTATATAGTGAAGAAATATATATATATATATATATATATATATATAATATTACTCTATTAATAAAAATTCTATTTTTTGCAAAACGAAAACCATATTAGTAATAAGTTCAAATATATCTGTCAGTATACTATACGCCGTAGAACAAATAGCCCACTGTAAATCCTGCTAAATATGACGAGGACATGATCATTCTATATCCCAACAATACCACCTACAAAATCTTGAACCAGATGAATCCCAGAATTTAGACTGGAATGCTTCTGTTGCTAGGCTTGGACCATAGAATCTCCGGAGACAATTGGTAAAACTTCATCTTCATTCTTTAATTGTTGGCAAGCTAAAAACAACTCAAATCTCACTCTCTAACACACAAACAAGAGCTATTTTGGTGGTTAAGTGGCTGCTGGTTTTTTTGACAGCAAAACAGGGGAAGGAGGGTGAGTTCTCTGTCAGTTTTTTTTTCTTTTTTTTCTTCTTACATTTCTCAAAAGATCAACAAGTTTTTGTTACACAATGAAGCTTCTAGAAAGGTTAAATACCAATAAACTACTACCACATGTCACTTAACTTACCAAAATATCTAACACACAAAAACAGTAGCACATTAGTCAATATTCTCCCCCTTAATGTGCTGCTCTTCAACTCCAAGTGCTGCTCTCAGCTTCTCGAACTTTGCCCTCGATAGTGCCTTGGTAAATATGTCTGCCCATTGCTCATCGGATGGGCAAAACTTCAACTCCACAACACCTTCTTCAATTGCTTCACGAATGAAGTGATGCTTGACTGAAATGTGCTTCGTACGACTATGATAAACAGGGTTCTTCGCCATGGCTATTGCTGATTTGCTATCACAATAGATCACAACCGCTTCATCTTGCTTCTCTCCAACATCTTCAAGAATTTTCTTCAACCACACAACTTCTTGAGTTGCAAGACCAGCTGCAATATACTCTGATTCAGCCGTGGACAATGAAACAGATTGTTGCTTCTTTGAACACCAAGAAAATACTCCCGAACCAAGAGTAAAAGCATAGCCCGAAGTGCTCTTTGAATCATCATCACAACCAGCATAATCACTATCACAAAATCCAACTAACTTGACTTCACATCCTTTTCCATATCTCAAGCCATAACCCAAAGTGCTTCTAATGTACTTCAACACCCTTCTTGCAGCCCCTTTGTGAATATGACTAGGATTGTTAGAAAATCTTGACAACAAACTTGCTGCAAACATGATATCGGGCCTTGTTGACGTCAAATAAAGCAAACTTCCAACCAAGCTCTTGTAATCCTTCACATCCACCTTTCTTCCTCCATCTTTTTTCATTAACTTCTCACCAACTACAAGTGGTGTAGGTACAAAATTACAATCACGCACTCCATACTTCTTCAAAATCTTCTCAGCGTACTTCTTTTGACAAATGAACACACCATCACCATCTTGATATACTTCAATGCCAAGAAAATGATGTAACAACCCCATGTCACTCATTTCATACCTCTTCACCATATCATTTTTGAACTCTTCAATCATTCTCTCATCATTTCCAGTGAACACTAAATCATCAACATAAAGAGCAATGATGAGAATGTTGGACTCACCTTGTTGCTTCACATACAAATTAGGCTCACTCTTGCTTCTTTGAAATCCTTGCTCGAAGAGATACTTGTCAATTTGGCTATACCAAGCTCTTGGTGCTTGCTTCAAACCATAGAGTGCTTTCTTCAACCGATATACCATCTCTTCATGATCTTTCACTACAAAACCTTCCGGTTGTTCAACATATACCTCTTCTTTGAGTTCACCATTTAGAAAGGCTGATTTGACATCTAGTTGATGAAGAAACCAACCTTTATGAGCTGCCAAGGCAATCAATGCTCGAACTGTATCCAATCGAGCTACCGGAGCAAAAGTTTCATCAAAATCTATACCCGGTTGTTGTGAATACCCCTTTGCTACCAATCTTGCCTTTTTTCTTTGAATTAATCCATCCGGGTTGTGCTTCACTTTGTAAATCCATTTGACTTCAATAACAGCTCTATCCTTCGGCCTTTCAACAAGTTCCCAAGTCTGATTTTTCTCTATAACATCAATCTCCTCTTGCATAGCTGTCCTCCAAGCTTCTTCTTTCATTGCTTCTTCAAAGTCTTCGGGTTCCTCAACACAATAGTTACACCTAGCATAAACATCACTCAAACTTTTATATTTCCGTGGAACTTTTTCATCACTTTCATCACCATCATAGCTTGATTTCTGATGTAAAGTGGCAGCCGCATCATTCTTATTCTCCTCCCAATTCCAAGTAGCATTTTCATCAAAAATCACATCCCGACTTATGATCACCTTCTTCGATTTCAGATTGAACAATCTATAGCCTTTTGACATAGAGCTATAGCAAATAAACAAGCATTCCTCACTCACCTCATCAAGCTTGCGCCTCTTCTCTTTTGGAATTTGAGCATAAGCCATACACCCGAAAACTTTCAAATGATTCACCGATGGTTTTCTTCCACTCCAAGCTTCAAATGGAGTCTTATTCCACACGGCCTTCGTTGGACATCTATTCATCAAATACACGGCTGTATTTACAGCCTCTGCCCAAAAAATCTTTGGCAACTTCTTCTCGAACAACATTGATTTCGCCATCTCCATGACCGTTTGGTTCTTCCTCTCGGAAACTCCATTTTGTTGTGGAGTATAGCCAACTGTGAGCTGCCTCTCCACTCCTTCGTCTTCACAAAAATTTTGAAATTCTCTTGATGTGTACTCTTTCCCCCTGTCACTTCTCAATACCTTAATGTTACACCCACTTTGATTTTCAACAAGATTTTTAAACTTCTTAAAAACTGAAAACACTTCAGATTTTTGCCTCAAGAAATAAACCCACGTCATCCTTGTATAATCATCAATAAACAAGATGAAGTACCTATTTCCAGAATGAGTAGCAATGGACATAGGCCCGCAAACATCGGTATGCACCAACTCCAACTTCTTCTTAGCTCTCCATGCAACTCCTTTTGGAAAAGACTTTCTATGATGCTTTCCAAGTATACATCCTTCACACACTTCATTCTTGTCAAGAATAGAAGGAAGTCCTTGCACCATCTTCTTTTGTTGAAGCAATTTGAGACCACCGAAATTTAAGTGACCAAGTCTTTTATGCCAAAGCCAAGAATCATCACCATCGTTCACCTTCATTGCAACATTCTTGGCATACTTGAACTCAAGTGGAAAACATCTATTCACCATTTCCACTTTGGCCAATACTTCATTCTTCTCCTTCTTATCGAAAATAGTGCAAGAACCACCCTCAAAATGCAATGCATATCCATGTTCTATAAGCTGTCCAACACTTAACAGATTTTGATCAACATCAGGAACATACAAAACTTCATGAATCTTCTCCATTCCTCTCTTTGTTTGAACTCCAAGTGACCCGATTCCTTCTACTTGCATAAACGTACCATTTACAACCTTAACCTTTGATTGAAATGAAGAATCCAAGTCAAGGAAGATACTTTTATTCGCTGTCATATGGCTACTACAACCACTATCAACAAGCCACCTCCCACTTTTCTCCATTACGCTTTGACAAGCATAAAACAAATTTCCTTCATTTTGTTTCTCCTCAACCTTACTAGCTTGTTGATCAACCTTCACTCTACAATCTTTCTTCATATGACCAAGTTTCCCACAATTATGACATCTTGGTCTATTCTCATTATACCAACAATCTTTAGCAAGATGACCAACCTTGTCACACACATGACATCTTCTTGTTGATCGTTCTTCACTTTGCTTGTTGTCATAACCAAATCTTCCTCTACCTCTCCCCCTTGAACCTTGCCATCTTCCTCTTCCTCTTCCATGCCTACCACCTCTGAAAGATTCTTCCCTCTTTGGTGCATTACTTGTCGAACCTTGCTCGTGACTTTTGGAGTCAAGAACAAGCTTAGATTTCAAGGCATTCTCAACAAAATTTTCTGAGTGTCTTGTCATTCTTTGCTCATAAGACTTCAAAGAACCAATCAATTCTTGCACTCCCAAAGTTGCCATATCCTTAGTTTCTTCAACCACGGCAACAATAGGATCAAACTTTTCAGGAACACTAATCAAAATCTTCTCTACAATTCTCTTATCGGTGAACTCTTCACCATAAGTCTTCATTTCATTCACTACATCAACAAATCTAGTGAAAAACTCATCAATCTTCTCATTTTCTTTCATTTTCAGATTCTCAAACTCTCTTCTTAAAGATTGAAGTTTGACAGCTCTTACCTTCTCATCTCCTTGGTACTCCTTTTGCAAGGTCTCCCAAGCTTCCTTTGCTTTTGTGGCTCTCATAATCCGGGGAAAGATCACATCAGAAACACCCCTCTGAATCATCCCAAGCACAGCTGCATCAAAGGTCTTCTTCTCTTTTAGCTCTCTCACTTGAGCTACAGTCAAATCAGCATCTTCGGCTGGCTCTTCATACCCCTTTTCAACCATTTCTAGCACTTGAAGTGATTCAAACAAGGTCTTCATCTTCACACTCCAGAAATCATACTTTTCTCCTTGAAAAAGAGGAACTTGAACTGAACTCAAACTTATAATTTTGTTGCTTGCCATGGTGGGTCTTCAAACCACTCTTCTCTTCACTTTCTAACTCACTTTGATGCACTAAAAACGTGGTGCTCTGATACCAGAATGTTGGCAAGCTAAAAACAACTCAAATCTCACTCTCTAACACACAAACAAGAGCTATTTTGGTGGTTAAGTGGCTGCTGGTTTTTTTGACAGCAAAACAGGGGAAGGAGGGTGAGTTCTCTGTCAGTTTTTTTTTCTTTTTTTTCTTCTTACATTTCTCAAAAGATCAACAAGTTTTTGTTACACAATGAAGCTTCTAGAAAGGTTAAATACCAATAAACTACCACCACATGTCACTTAACTTACCAAAATATCTAACACACAAAAACAGTAGCACATTAGTCAACATTAATAACTCACCTGTTGTGCAAATTGTACTTGCACTCTTGCTTGTGCTTGTAAATTCGGTTGACGAGTCCTCCGTATTCATCGGTAAGAACGATGGAGCGAAGGACGGTTTCGGAGGTAATTGGAGAGCATTAAGTCCTCCCTGAAGTATCTCTATAACTTTGTGCATTGAAGGACGATCAACCAGGCTCAATTGCACACACCAAAGCCCCACCACCATCATTTTCTTCCTTATCTCTTTCTCTTCCTCGGTGGTGTCCTCTAGCCAAATGTCGTTCTCCTGGCTAAATTGGTCGTGCACCATCATGTCATTGACGGGGATTGACCTTTTTTAGGGTCTTGGCCCGTTGGTTGGATGAAGAATTTCAAGATGGTTAGTCAAGAGCTATTTCCCTTGTGAAATATTGAACCCGCTGTGATCCGTTGGCCATGGGCAGCTGACTATATTACGACATCAAGGATTAGTTAACATTCTCTCTTTCCACTTCTCAGGCCATATTCTCTTTTGACAATGGGAGGACGCACGGAAGATGCATTGGTAAACTTAGTGTAAAATTGTGTAGCTTCTTTTTTATGTTTTGTAACCTATGAATCATAAAATATTTAGCTTAGTTGATGGCCCACCATGTCTTTCAGTTTGTTAACTTCCTTAATGAGGGATATTTTATTGATAAATAGTGCTTCTCCGTGCTTCCCTTGGCTTCGTTGTCTTATTTTACCTCTTCTCAGTAGTAGGCAAGGTAATGGAGGGAAGATGAAGCATTTATTTAGAGCAATACTTGAATCCAAGTTATCCTTCAATTTATTGACTTGAGATTCTTTGTTTTATGTGGTTGATAAGCTGCCGCAAAGCTTTCCGGGGTGCAATCGCCCGCACTGATATTTTTTTATTTTTTATATTTTATATTATTTGGTATTCAGATATTTACTAAATAGGCTGATTTAAGTTTGAGTCGCATAAAAATTTTTAAACTGATATTTTCATAGGTCTTTTTGTAAGGGAACTGATTGTAAGTAGTTAATAGAAACTACATGGCTCAAAGTGTGCCAATTTTTTTTAGCAAAGCATACAAAAATTGACGAAAAATTTGGAATTCAATCCTACATGGATGTAAAATTTATCTTAAAATGAATGCAATTTAATCTTTGTGTTTAGAGTTGATCATTGGGATTATCTAATTTTGAAATATCAGAATTAGACACTATCTAAAATATTCAAATTAATTATTTCATTGTCCGGATTTTTTTTTGAGAATCATTTCATTGTCAGATTCGAGTCTGAAAAATAATAATTATAAATGACTCCCACGAAGAAATAATTTGTGCACATTTTTGTCTGTGCTGTACGTTTACTTCAGTTTTCGAAGTCAAGGGACAAAGCCCCACCAGCATTATTTTTTTTCCTGATCTCTTTCTCTTCCTCGCTGGGTGTCCTCCGGCCAATCATTTCCTGGCTAAATTGGTCGTGCACCTAAGATAACAAAAAACAAAAAAATCTAGCTAGAATTTTCAGCCGTTGAACTAGGATCTCTCTTCCTTGTTGCCATTTTCATTAACATTCTTTAAAACTATACACGTCAGTTTTATAAGATATATCTTCAATATTTTCGTAGAAAAATTCTGGAGCCATGTAACCTATTGTGTCTTTGATAAATGTGAGGTATACAATGCTCTTATTTGTTGGATACAATTTTACCAATCCAAAATCCGCTAGTGTGGGCACGAAATTGTCATCTAGAAGAATGTTATGGGGCTTGATATCAAAATGTAAGATTTGCATGACATAGTCTTGATGTAGATACTCAATGCCACGAGCCACTCCCAATGGGATCTCGTACATCTTCTTGTCGCTAATCGCATGCAAGTTTTTTATAGGAATAAAAGTCATTTAACCCCTTCTACTTGTACACAAAGAGCAATTAGAACTTTGTATTTAAAATTGTTCCAAATAGCACCCTATACTCTTTAAATGGGTTAATTAAAACTCTAAGATCAACGTTTTGGTAAAACGTGACACGTCGTGGCATACACATCACCATAAATTCCTCATACGAAAGAATTTAATATTAAAAAATATAATATAACTTTTTTTTTAAAAATAAATCAAATAGAAAGACTAGAAATATGAAAAATCTCATTTTTCTCTCTCCTTCCATCTCTATCCAATGTTCGTGTGGCCCCATAGCCATAACACCATCTTTAACCTCCATTCTCCACCATTTTAAAACTCCCACACCTCCATTTTACTGACTTTGACCGAGTTATTCACTTATCATAACTCGCATTTTTAGTATCCAAATTTAAATCCAAACTCTTATTTAATATTCAATTTTTTTGTGAGATACAGATATGAATAATTGAACTATCCGAATTACCAAAAGAATCTTGTAAAGGGGTATGGATAATCGCACAGCAATTGAACACGAATCATTAGAAGACGACCCAACTTAAGGTAATGTCGCCACCTTGGGGAAGAGAAGGCGGATGACAGATGACTGGATGACAGATTTAAGGAGATGGGTAGCTACGAAAAGGCCCATGAGAAGAAGCTAAAGGCCGAGTAACAAAAGGCGGGAATAACAATCTTAGAAGGGTTTGTAGGTTGTCACGGTTGTTACGGAAGTAGAGCCAGTTGTATATAATAAATAATCTAGAAGATCCCTGTATTTTCTTTTTGTGGGACCATAAATGAGGCTCGAATTTCAAAGTTCCGATTACTAGAGCTATTACTAGTTGAGAGTAATATAATTGCAAAATATCTGGCACTTATATTTGGAACCTCCAAAGTTACTAAAGCTGCAACAAGTTACAGTCTTCATATTTTTTGATCGGGAATAAGTCACTACTAATATATCTGCCGGCTTCTATACGCCCCAAAATAAATACACCATTGTCAATTCAAAGACTTTATGACGAGGAGACATGATAATTCTAAATCCCAACATTAATACCAACATCAAAATCTTGAACATGATGAATCCCAGAAGTTAAAATGGGATGCTTTTGTTGCTAAGATTGGACCATAGAATCTCGAGAGACAATTGGTAAAACTTCATCTTCGTTCTCCACCAACTTATGGGTCATGTAAAAGGAACTTGTACCCCGACTTGTGCTAGAAATTCCGGTTGACGAGTCTTCCATACTCATTGCTAAGAATGATGGAGCAAAGGACGGCTTCGGAGGCAACTGGAGAGCATTGAGTCCTCCACGAAGCATCTCTATAACTTTGTGCATTAAAGGACGATCAACTGGGCTCAATTGCACACACCAATGCCCCACCATCATCATTTTCTTCCTTATCTCTTTCTCTTCCTCAGCGGTTTCCCCTAGCCAAATATCGTTTCGTTGGCTCAATTGGTCGTGCATCCAAGATGGCAAGAAAATTTGGCTAGAATTCTCAGCCGGCGAACTGGGATCCCTCTTCCTTGCTGCCATTTTCATCAACATTCTTCCGAAACTATAAACATCAGCTTTGTGGGAAATGCCTCCAACACTTCTAAAGAAAAATTCAGGAGCCATATAACCTAGCGTTCCTTTAATGGCAGTGAGAGACACAGTACTCTTATTTGTTGGATACAATTTTGCCAAGCCAAAATCTGCTACCTTGGGAACAAAATTCTCATCTAGAAGAATGTTGTGGGGCTTGATATCAAAATGTAAGATTTGCATCTTACAACCTTGATGAAGATACTCAATGCCACGAGCCACTCCCAAAGCAATCTCACACATTTTTTCATCATTTATCGTTGGCACATCATATGTCTGATCTCTCTCTTGAGACAATATGTACTTGTCAAGAGACCCACTAGGCATGAACGGATAAACAAGAGCACGTTTTGATCCCTCTGCATAGAAACCAATCAAGCGCACTACATTGAAATGGTGAACTCTTCCGATGGTGGCAACCTCGTTGATGAAATCCTTGCCATCCGTACCGGCCTTCCCTAACATCTTAACAGCTGCGAGTTGACCACTACGAAGTTTTCCCTTGTAAACACAACCAAAGCCACCTTCGCCAAGTTTCTCTCGGAAACCCTTAGTTATCTTCTTAATATCAGCATAAGAATACCTCACTGGCATTAGCTGATCAGAAGTGTTCTCTAAAAAATATTCAATATTCTCATAGATGGAATGATGCCTTCTTCTCCATTTGTACACCAAAAGAATCACAAACAATGGAGCACCGATCAACAACAAAATCACATGGAGCAGCACTGCAATATTCAGAAAATCGGAGTTACGCTCGTAAGTCAATACAAAAGAACAAGCATAGAGCTCAAGCAGAGAAGTTCTTACGAAATGGAGCAAATACATAGGGAAACAGACCCATCGCTAAAATAACAGCACCCCCGGAGCCGTATTCTGGATCCCCTGCATTGCATGTCAGACGAAAATGTAACCTGACACTAACATATCTAGAAGAGCCTCTCAAGATAGATTCTTGCAGAGATAGATTCTTGCAGTTGAGCCTCATCATTCGAAGTAGACGATGTAGTGGAGTGTCCGAAAGTTTAAACAGGATGTCGGATATGTAACCTGACACTAACAGAAAAGAAAAATAAACAGTTATTACAGATTCAATTGAGAGCCAATTACCGAGTTATGTTCTTCCAAAGTTAGAAGAAAATTACAATTTTCATGTCCTTGTAGATCCATAATGGCAGTGTTGTTATAATCTATGAAAGGAACCCTGCACGGAATCTCGCTAGGAAGATTGTGGGAGCAAAACCAATCGTGCCACGAGACTTTGAACCCGTATGACCAGCTTTTAAGAACATCATGAAAAGATACAGTACTTCCTTTGCTTATGTTGGGAGGCATGGACGTTAGAAGCATCAGCTCCACACGGCAAGAATCTCCTATTTCTTCTGCTGATACTCTGCTCTTTGCATACCAATAGCGGGATGTTGTTGAGCTCCCAGCATGTTCGATATCAGATTCGTTACTACTGCAGATAGCGCCATCCGCATAAGTATGCCACTGTCTTGTGCCCCCTACGTTGACGGAAAATGGACTCGTGCAGCTTATGATAACCAAGGGTACCGGTGCAAGGTCCCCTATTTGTCCATAATAAATTTCCACATAAGAAATCTCAGAAAAAATACTGCCCGGAGCTACTACTGCATACAGGTCGAACGAGTGGGAATGGTTAAAGAGGAAGGTGTTGTTGTTGGGAAGTGGGTCTAATGAGGCATCAGACAAGTGAACTGTGTAGCTTTCATAATCGATGGATCTCACGTAATACCTCTCGGAATTGTTGTAGAGCATCGGAGTATCGTCGTCGCAGGTAATCTCGAACTGGTAGTCGCCGCCGCAGGCGATGGGGTCTGTGTTGAGCCGGAAAGGGTAGTTGATGTTGCGGATGTCGCCGCAGGAAGAGGTAATACAGAGATCACCAAGAGAATTAGTACATGTTGGAATTATTTGTACTAGTAGCAGCAGGAACGGGAAGGTAATCAACAGTTTATCCATGGACACAGCTAACTGGTGCTGGATGGAAGATGACGCATATATCAGGACTTGTGATAGTCTCCATTTTTATTGACTTGCAGTTCTTTGTAATAGAAGTTAATCATAATCAAAATTAGCATAACTTATTATTCTAAAGCAAGAAAAACACCAAGTTTTTTTTTAATTCTTCGGACACCCACTATTCAGGTAGCATCTCTCATAATAATATTTTTTTTTAATATAACAAGGCTTGAAACTAAGACCCATCTATTACTACTTGAACAAACTCGTAAAGTTTGATATAGAGAAAGACCAAGTCTAGTTTCGTACCTTTTCTTACGTATTTAGACATGTTGTGTTTGTCTTGCTCATGTGTGGCCCCATTAGTTGAGAATTCTGAACCACCCACCTCTGTTGACTTGAGCAGAGCCAAAGCCAGAGACTTGACCAGGTGACCAGTCGTCCGCCTTAAGTCAAAACCCCACCAGTCTTGCTTCTTCCTCTCGTGAGAAGAGAAATGCAGATATGGAGAGGGCCCAACAGCAATAAAAGAGGGATCTTGACAAAGGGAATGGATAATCGAACAGGAATTGACCATTAGAAGATGACCCAAATTAAGGAATCCATCGGACCCACCTCTGATTCGCCCAAAACAGTGGCGATCGCCGGCAACGGGATGGTCGCCTTGGTGTTCGACATCGACAAGACGTTCCTCATCTTTGGAATATGATCGGTTCTGGTAGACGATTAAATTTGGGCTTGCGCTTGAACAGGTTACAGTTGGTGAAAATTGAGTACTGAATCTTATTTGTCCGTTGTTATTTAAATGGAAATGTTCAATTTTGGTCTTTGTAGTGTTATTTTTTGCGCTATGATCATATGTTTTAAAAACGATTTTTTGGATCCCATGATTATATGTTTCTGGCACTTAGAGGCTCGGGATCCTCCTCCCGAGCCAAAATCTACTCCAAACCTAAAAATGATGTCGTTCACCACTGACGTGGCATGATACCTCAGCAATTGTAGACCACATGGCTGCTTGCTCTGCCGTGTCGAAAGTGCAGAGCCAGAGGTGCGTGCGGCTGATAAGAACCCTAATAGGTAGGAGATTTGAATTTACAGATTGGCACAGCTGGAAATTGCGTTCTCTTTGATAGGGGAGATCATTACAGGGAAAGGAGCTCTGGCTCAACTGAACATCGAGACAGGAATTCCCATCGGCGAGATTGAACCCCTCGTCTTTTTCAATGTTGCCTTCTTCTTCTTTGCCGCTTTGAATCCCAGAACCGGTAAGTTCCTCACCAACAACGAGGAGGACTAGACTTCTTTTCTTTTTATTCTTTTCCTATTTATGTTCGTACAAGAAATTACTATTTGATTTAATGGGAGAATTTTGTCCACTCGCATCCTCTTTTCTTTGTCCGAAGATCCGAAAAATTTACTTACAAAAATTAATTGAAGATGGGTTGGGTCGTGGGTTGAAGGAGATAGGTTAGGTTCGAAAATTAGTAAAGAGTTTTTTACATTTTTCTTAAGACACCTCATAACAAAAGGGTTAATGAAATTGCTGAGGTGTCACGCCACGTCAGCGGTAAAATGGTGTCTTTTTTTTTGTTCGGAGTAGATTTTGGCTCAGGAAGGATCGCGAACCTCTAAGTGCAAAAAAGTGCAACCACAAGATTCAAAAAGTTATTTCTAAATCACGAGATCATAGCGCAAAAAATATGAAACTACAAGAATCAACATTGAACTTTTCCTATCTAAATTGACCGGGATGCACGCTATGTTGGAACAGATCGGACTAGGGACGAAATTGAACTCTGTTTCATATTGCAACCCACTGAGATTCCAAGATATTTGATTGGGAGGCATTCCAATCTACAGCCTCACATCCACTTTTGCAGATTCCAACCAAGTCTGTGGAGTGTTTATTCCAATCAAGGAAGTTTTGTTAGCATTGATATGTAAACCAGACGCACAGCCAAAGAAATAAACAATGCTCTGCAGATTCACTAGGCTGTCCCTGTTCTTCAAGAAGAATAAAAGGGTGTCATCAGCATACTGTAGTAGATTCACCTCCTCCCCTTCATCTGGAATGCTAATGCCCTTTGCCAGGTTTAAAGTAGCGGCTTTTTTTATCAATCCACGAAGGCCTTTCGCTACTATCAAAAAGAGGAATTTCGATAGAGGGTCGCCTTACCAGAGTCCTCGTTTGAATTGGAACAATCCCGTTGGTGAACCATTAACCAATACAGACGCTTTCGCAGTTGAGATGCACCCCCGGGCCCATCTCTTCCATTTTGGTCCAAAATTCATTGCAGCCATGGTCTCCTCAAGATATTTCCAGATAACACAATCAAAAGCCTTCGCAAAATCAAGTTTTATCATTACAGCAGCCTTATTTTCCTTTCCGAGGAGAGATATTACCTCGTTGGCCAATAAAATGCTCTCCGAGATCTGTCTCCCGGTCACGCAAACAGCTCGCTCTTAGCTGATTACCTCATGTGTTAAACGCTTAATCCTTTCAGCAAGGATTTTTGTTATGATCTTATACATACTTCCGACCAAGCTAATTGGGCTTGCAAGACTGTGGCGGTGCAATATTTAAGAATAACGACTAATGTGCTAAAAAAAATGCTTATGTTGCCTCAAAAGAAAGTGACAAAGGTCAACCCAAAGTTGCTACGAAGTGTTCTGAACGAGTTACAATTTTCATATTTTGGTCGGGGATAAGTTACGTCTTCACTACCAATATATCTGTCAGTATACTATCCGCCATAAAACAAATACCCCAGAGTAAATCCATAGCCTGTTGCTAAATATGACGAGGACATGATCATTTTATATCCCAACAATACCAACTACAAAATCTTGAACCAGATGAATCCCGGAATTTAGAACGGAATGCTTCTGTTGCTAGGCTTGGACCATGGAATCTCGAGAGACAATTGGTAAAATTTCATCTTCATCTTCATTCTTTTAAGAACTCACCTGTTGTGTAAATGGTACTTGTACTTTTTCTTGTGCTCGTCAATTCGGTTGACGAGTCCTCCGTATTCATCGATAAGAACAATGGAGCGAAGGACGGTTTTGGAGGCAATTGGAGAGCATTGAATCCTCCCTAAAGCATGTGTACAACTTTGTGCATTGAAGGACGATCAACCAGGCTCAATTGCACACACCAAAGCCCCACCACCATCATTTTCTTCCTTATCTCTTTTTCTTCCTCGGTGGTGTCCTTTAGCCAAGTGTCATTCCCCTGGCTAAATTGGTCGTGCACCTAAGATGGCAAGAATATCTGGCTAGAATTCTCAGCTAGTGAACATGAATCCCTCTTCCTTGTTGCCATTTCCATCAACATCCTTCCAAAACTATTCACGTCAGCTTTATAAGATATGCCTCCAATACTTATGTAGAAAAATTCTGGAGCCATATAACCTATTGTTCTTTTAATGGCCGTGAGAGATACAATGCTCTTATTTGTTGGATACAATTTGGCCAAGCCAAAATTTACTACTTTGGGCACGAAATTGTCATCAAGGAGAATATTATGGGGTTTGATATCAAAATGTAAGATTTGCATATTACAACCTTGATGTAGATACTCGATGCCACGAGCCACTCCCAAAGCAATCTCATACATTTTCTCATCACTTATAGTTGGTACTTTAGTGGTGTGATCATTCTCTCGAGACAATATGTACTTGTCAAGAGACCTATTAGGTATGAACGGATAAATAAGGGCACATTTTGATCCCTCTGCACAAAATCCAATCAGGCACACCACGTTGAAATGGTAGACTGTTCCAATGGTGGCAACCTCATTTATGAAATCCTTACCATCCGAATCCGCCTTTCCGAACATCTTGATAGCTGCAAGGTGGCCACTACGAAGTTTTCCCTTGTAGACATAGCCATAGCCTCCTTCCCCAAGTTTCTCTCGAAATCCTTAGTTATCTTCTTAATATCAGCGTAAGAGTACCTCACTGGCATTAGCTGATCATAAGTGTTCTCCAAAAAATATTCAATATTGTCGTAGATGGAAAGATGTCGTCTTCTCCGTTTGTACACAAAAAAACCATCAAACACCGATCAACAAAAAAATTGCACGGAGAAGCACTGCAATAATTTGAAAATCGGAATTACACTCGTAAGTCAATACAAAAGAACATGCATAAAGCTGAAGCAGAGAAGTTCTTACGAAATAGAGCAAATACATGGGCAAGCAGACCCATCGCTGCAATAACTGTTAGTATTAATGTCCTAGAGACAATCGTAATAAGGACATTGTACTAGATCATATTCAGTTGTATTATTGATTTGTATTAATAATATTCGGCATTACATAAAATGAATATAGTGTTTGATTGTTTGCGTATATTCATGTTTATATTCCCATGAACAAATGTTGTCGTTGAGAATGTGAGATCTCGGATGACTATAAACATAGTTCTTAAATAGCCCCAATCAATGATCATCGAGAATGGGATATCGATGATGCGATTGAGATTGGTGTGCGATCTGGATCATATTCTTAGAGGATGTAGTGGTTCTCACAACTACGAGATACTAGGTATTTCATGATGGATGCACAGATACTTTGGAGAGTATTGGCATACTCGACTGAGAAACTGTTTGATGTATTCTATTCACGTGTCTACGGTAATATCGGTTTGTGGAGTAGTGAAATAGTCCTCAGACTTGAGGTTAATACGCACGACATGTACGAAGTAATGCACTTAGATCATGACCGACGCTTGCACTCCTGACGGGGTAGATATGGCATGAGTCAAGTACGTTGCGAAGTATATATGCGTGGTAGTTGAGCCAAGAATATGATTCATTCCTCTAATAGACTTGGAGAGAATACTTGTCTTCTCATAATTAATTGGATCGTTAGTCATTGGCCAATGCACGTCATTTTAGAATAGTGTCTAAAATGACAATATGATCAATTAATTGAATGAGATAATATGATTAAGTTATTTGAACAGACACATCATCATGTTCTAGACTTAATCGAGTATTCGTGAATGAAAGGACCATACCACTATGAGCTTCACATTACAGGTAGTTGCAGTATCCTCGCAACGTACCCCATATATTGAGATTGTCTGGTTTATTGTCTAGGGTTAAACTAAGACTATTAGTTTGACTAATCGCTTGACATATGAGGGCCTATGGGTCACACAACAGTAGTCTTAGTTACGAATTGAAGTTGGTTAAATTAAATATTGATTTCATCAAGAATATTTAATTTATAGAGAAAGAATTATAATTTTATTAGATAGAATTATAATTACAATTGTTTAATTAAATTATATTTAATTAAATAATTTTATGTATATATTTATATAGTAAATATGTTAGATATATTGACTCGGTCAAGGAAATATATTCTGTAGGGACCTCTTTGCAAATTTGAGAAATCTGAAATTGTAGATAAGCTCGTGGGCTTTTCTGAAATTTTGGCTTTATGATTAATTACGGTATGGTACCTGGATTAATCATGAAATTTCAATTTGGTCTCTATGATTTATTTGTAATTTTACCTACCTGGAAAATTACCGTTTGATCCCTGGACTATTTTTAAAATTACATTTTAGTCCTCGTATGTTTCTGTAACTTTTTGGGTTTTCTGAAAATTACATTTTAATCCCTGAATGAATTTTAAAATGGTAAGTGGAAGGTGTTGGTGGCTGCCACCAATAATCCCAGTTGGGATTAATTAATTTTCCACATTGTGTGGTGGGAATTTAATTCCCACCTACTACACCAAGAAACACATCAACCTACACACCAAAAATACCTATACATAAGAATTGTAGAGAAGAGAATTCTCACTACATATATTTCTCTAGTTAAATCTTCGTTGAGAATTGTCCTAGCAAGTTCTCCGAAGATTTCAACTGTCTAGAGTTCGTAGACTAGGGCTACGTGGATACCATAGTAGAGGATTCGATCAACGAAGAGGATTCGATCTACGAAGAGCTTTGATCAACGGAGATTTGTAAGAACTCTCTAACTATACTCTTATGTTTTATGTTATACCGCCAAATCAGTTACATGTTGGAAAATAAAATTTTAACTTCCGCTGCGACGATCTTAGAGGTTCGTGCCTATTAATTTCCAACAGATTTCACCTCTAAAGATTCTGGACTTCCAGCTTCAGGAGAGTACACAAGTGGTGAATCAGAAACGAAAACCATGACGGAACACGGAAGCAACAATTCTCATCGAAAATATGGCTTATAAGTTTTGACATAACAACAAAATGACGCAGCGCAGGCCAAATCGAATGAAGTTGGCCGTGTATCGTAGTAGCCTCTCCTCTTTGAGGTCTTGTTGTCTAGTTGCACACACATCAGAATGGAGCTTCGGAGCTTACTGTATAGAACTCATAAGCATTATTCTTAACTATAATCGCACTCTTCATGCTATGGCTGCAATCCGCTGGCGGGGACTAATGTAACCGATGAAGGTTTAGTTTGTGGATTGGACTAGATAATCACATAGTAAAAGTTGTTGTATTTTGTTATAATTTGGTGAGTTTCTATGCTACCATAATATTTGAAATTGATTGAATTTGTATGCAGATATATAAAATTTACACACTTCATTTGGATGACATGTCGTATATTTTTTAAATTTTGGATAATTCAGATTATCAGAAATAATTTCAGATTTAAAAATTTAGATTATAACCGATGAAGGTTTAGTTTGTGGATTGGACTAGATAATCACATGGTGAAAGTTGTTGTATTTTGTTATAATTTGATGAGTTTCTATGCTACCATAATATTTGAAATTGATTGAATTTGTATGAAGATTTAGAAGATTTAAAAATTTTACACACTTCATTTGGATGACATGTCGTCTATTTTTTTAATTAGGATAATTTAGATTATCCAAAATAATTTTAGATTTCAAATTTTGGATAAATTATTATTCGGATTTGGATCGAGAAATAGCAATTTCATAGATTTTAGATAATAAAAAATACAGATAATTAAGATTCGGATTATTCGAACGTTCACTTCTAACCCGAAGGACACAAAGCTTAGTTATAATTTGAGGGTTTAATTCTTGGCAAGTAAAATATAGTTAAAAAATTACTTTTCAAAGAAAAATTACCACGATAGAGAGAAGGAAATGACCCGTTGGACTTCTTAAAAAAGGACTGATTTGGTGTTTCCCTTTTGTGTCATCTGCGTTCTTCTTTTATTCAGTGGCGGAAATTACAAAACGACGACCTTGACTAGCGTGTAAAAAAAGACTGGCTCGTTATCAGAAAAATATAAAAGTCTTTCCTCTAAAAATAGAGAAAAATATAAAAGACGCAGATCTTAAAAAGCCAATAAATTATTTGATATTTTTTCAATATTATACCTACTAAAATTTGAACATTCGATTTTTATCAATTTAATATTACGTTACAATAACTACTCTGGCTAGTTTATGCTAGTAATTAACCCACTTACATGTCAAAAGTGATTATTTTATTTTAATTCTACTTCGCACATTGGAAAATTAAGCCTCTTTCTATATTTAGAATCCCACGGCGATTGACGTTAGGGTTTGTGGGTTGGCTTTGGATTCACATATTTCAGGTAAAATTAGAACGCTTGACAATTCAATCGGAGTATCTAACGCTAAGGAACAATTTAAAAAAAAGAAAAAATTACGTTCAGCTCCCTGTAGTTTGGCGTCCCTACTTCTTGGGACCATGTATTTCTGAAATTTTTCCTGACGTTCCCGAAATTTGGTTTTAGAAACTCTCGAGTCGGATTCCTGACGGCTCTTTTTTTTAATTTTTTAATCATGGAAATGACCAAAATACCCTTAAACAAAACCATAATCGGTAGTACCTACCCACCCGCCCGCTTCCACTTTCCAGAGCTTCGCCGTTATCTCTCTCTCTTCCTCCGCCTCCTCCCTAATCGTCAGTCAAATTGTTTCCTCTTTAAACCCTAAACCCTCTCGCCCATTTCCCAACTCCAGGCTAGAGTACGACTCTCTCTCTCTCGACTCCAGGATGCCATGAAGTTTCGAAGGGCCTTTTCTTTCCTTTTTTGCTTCCCTGTGATTTCGTTTGCTAATTGATGAAGGTGCTTGATCGTGGATGCTTTTAATTTGTTTCTTTCTAATGGCGATCAATTAGAATGTGAAGGTGAACTTGATTTCTGGGTTTTAGTTAGAATATTGTTTTTTTGTTGTTCTCGTCTTACCTCGTTGTTCTTGGTTTGAGTTTTTTAAATTTTGATCTGAGTTTTTTTTAAATGTTCTTGGTTGTGTTCTTGTTTTTGGTTAGTCTGATCTTGTTTTTGGATTGGTTTTTGGTGGTTGGTAGTTTTGTTCAAAGGTTACAGAAGGTAAATTTTTTTATTTTTTGTTTAAGGGTATTTTGATCATTTCTATGACAAAAAATGAAAAAAAAAGTCTTCAGGGACCCGAGAATTTGTAAAACCAAACTACGGGAACAACAACATGAATTTTAGAAACCCAGGGACCCGAGAGAGAGAGCGGCCAAACTATTGGGACCTGAGTGTAATTTTCCCAAAAAAATCAACTTAGCAAAACGAATATTTTAACTATTGATTTTTTAATAAAACATATGAGAGAAAGTGAACCTATTATAAAATTATTGCATGATAAAATTTTATCAAATATCAATTTTACAGTAAATTATACACGACTTTTTCTCTCACAAATTTTCGATTTTTCTTGTAAGATCAATAATAAACCCTCGTGACCAGAAAATTCCCATGACGTGCACGTCATTGCGCCAATCGAATTCCACAATTGACGTATACATCGCTCCATCGCCGGATGACTAAATACTTTTAGCTTGACCACCAGAGTTTGCCCATGGAGGCTGACAGAACTCAAAATTTTACATGTCACGTGGTATACCAAGTAGGGGTGAGGATACATCGGTCTGATGGTTTTTGCCCACTTTCTAACGCCGACACCGATCAGCCAAATTTTCTCAAAGTTCAACCGACGGTGACACGGTGTGTCGGTGGAACACATGAACGGTCGGGTTGGCGGTGTCCGACAAGCTCAACATTTTTTCCCCAAAAACTGACTTTGGCCCAAAAATTGCAGGTTTTATCATTGCATTAAATCAGTTGTTGAAGTATTCATCTGAAACTAAAGCTTGAAATCCATTATGCAAAGACTCACCTACACAGAACGACGTAGATTTCTGGCGATTTGAATTTTAGGGTTCTAATCTATTTGGGAAAATAGTGGACCGAGTAAGAGGAGTGTTATAGGGATAATCGAGAGGAGGAGAATCAAGGAGTGATTGGGAATTCTGGCTCTAGGGTTCCTATCGAAGAAATTGGGGATCGGGAATTGGCATACGTTTCAGCTGACCAGATGAGGAAGAAAGGATCGAGTGACACGTCGTTTGAAGCACCTGGTATTGTGATCATCGAAAAGGAAACGTCGCTCCAAGGCGTTGAAGGAAACGTTGTCGTTTGAGCCTTCGGTTTACTTATCTTTCTCAAAAAACAATGTTGGCCATAGTATGTTAGGCCCATTTCCCTTTTTTGTTTTGCTGGCCCATTTCATTGTCAAGGGCGGTTCGAACTTGTCGTGACTTATTTGGGTGCCATCCCATAAGTCCATTATTATATAAATAAAGAAAGGCCAGCACTTGGAAAGACAACAAATCCTCTCTCTCCCTCCTAAATCTCTTTTTCTCTCACCGCCATTTTAGGAGCTCCCTGGAACTTACGTATCAAGGAGCTGCGAACGACGGAGATGCTGAAAGGGAAGAGGAGCTGCGGAGTTCGAGAGACGGGAGAAGGGAGAAGAAGATGGAGAAGGGAGAACGAGTGGAAGAAGGAGGAGAAGGATTGAGAAGATTTTCTATCCAAGTTCTGTTTATATATATATATATATATATATATATATATATATATATATATATATATATATATATATATAATATTAAAATGCCGTCGTTACACTCGGTGTTTCGGTGTGTCGGGTTGGGAAAAAACGACACCGAACCACCACCGATAACATCGGTTTAGCTTCAAAATCAATCCACGACACCGTCTTTACGGTCGGGTTGATGTTTGGCGGTGTATCGGCTAGGTCGGGTTGTCGGGTTTGCGGTTTTGGTCGGGTTTATCCTCATTCCTACATCTGAAGTGATATACCACATGACATGTACCAATGAGAAAGTGCCAAATGCACTGGGAGGTCCAATTGATTAATTAAATTACTAAAACATATAATTATGAAAAAAGAGTTACTTGGAAAGTTACCAATTCACTTGGCACATGTGGATTAGCTGATACATAACACGTAACTCCTGTGTATAGAAAATGATTTTCTTGTCCTTTGTATTTGATTGTATCATCAATTATTTTGATCGTTTAAATGACTATTGTACCCTTACATTTAAACAAAAAACTCTCTCCACCTCTCAACCTTCTCCGATGACTAACCTGTCTTCTCCGACAACTCTAACCTATCTTCTCCGGCGAGATTGCCATCTGCAACATCAAAAACTTTTAATACAAAAAATCACGAACCTAAACGCTTCAACTTCCTCACAAATCACATCGCAAGACACAAACTTTATGACCAAATCTCAAAACTTTTCTTCCATTTTCTCGCCAACCACACGAGGATCTCAACATAAATTCTATAGACCCAAAAATTGAAACCTACCCGAAACATGCCAAAAGTTGTTCCCGAAAATTGCTGCCAAGCACCCGGCGCGGTGAGGTAAATTAACGAGTTCTTTTTAATTAATGGGTTCCATCACAAAACGCAAAGGTGGATTTTAATTAATTGGGTTTTTGTTTTGCTTTGGTGGTTAAGGTTTCTCGGATGGTGGACATGGAGAGGGATCACATGGTATGAGGATGCCCATGCATCGTGCTTGGCGGCGGCAGAGCTCGAAGAGACCCAGATGGGATATCTTCTTCTGCACGTCGGGAGGAGCTCGAAGAAACCCAAAACAAGGTATGATTGGAAGTCCACTGGGAAGGATAGAACCGTCAGCTGCGGTGATTGTGTTGAAGGTATCACACGGTGATTTGGGCTGAATCAGTGTCGGGGTGAAATTTTTCGTCGGAGTGAACTGTTTGGTCAGAATCGAAAGCACACCGATGGAAATTGCCCAGGGACGACACCGATTTAGACCAGCCGACATCTCTCGGTGAGCCCAGTGCCTCCCGCAGACGACCTCGAATCCAAACTGGAGACGTGGAAGGCGAGAGAGAGAGAGAGAGGGTTATTGTCACCGTCGTTCAGTCGATAGAGAGAGCGAGACCGATTTTGGAATTGATTGTTTTGTTTGGTCGCCGGAGAAGAAGGAAGCTCCGATGAGGAAATTCGAAGGAAGAGGAGGGGATGATTTTTTTTTGTTTTTTGTTTTTTGAGAATATATTGATTATTTTATTGACAAAAATAAAAAAGTCGATGAGACGATATAAAAAAAATAGATACATGATACATAAATCACGGGGGAAACTATACCTCCAACATAAATCTCGTGCCTGACTTGAATTGCCAAAATTCAAAGCCACCAAATTAACAACCATATAGCTAATACAAACCGAAGTTGTAGGTATCCTCACCAAAAAAGAGAGAGCAAGGTAAAGATATTACACGCACACAAAATCCTGGAGTGGTTTAATTTTTTGCTAGACCACATATTCATGAGATTCAACTAGTACAGCTTCATCTTCATTCTCAGCAGACTCAAAGGTCATGTAATATGAACTTGAATCCTAGCTTGCATCGATGATTCCGATTGACGACTCTTCCACATTCATCGGAAAGAATGATGGAGCAAAGGACGGCTTTGGAGGCAACTGGAGAGCATTAAGTCCTCCCTGAAACATCTCTAAAACTTTGTGCATTGAAGGACGATCAATTGGGCTCAATTGCACACACCACAACCCCACCATCATCATTTTCTTCCTTATCTCTTTATCTTCCATGGTGGTGTCCCCTATCCAATTGTCATTTCCCTAGCTAAATTGGTCGTGCATCCAAGATGGCAAGAAAATCTGGCTAGAATTCTCAACCACTCAACTGGGGTCTCGCTTCCTTGCAGCCATTTCCATCAACATTCTTTCAAAACTGTACACGTCGGCTTTGTAAGATATTCCTCCAACA
The DNA here is from genome assembly GCA_963995505.1 of Hypericum androsaemum. Taxonomy (NCBI): domain Eukaryota; kingdom Viridiplantae; phylum Streptophyta; class Magnoliopsida; order Malpighiales; family Hypericaceae; genus Hypericum; species Hypericum androsaemum. The sequence continues at coordinate 2,335,590 of OZ023199.1, forward strand.
CTTCTGTAGAAAAATTCAGGAGCCATATATCCTAGCGTTCCTTTAATGGCAGTGAGGGACACGATACTCTTATTTGTTGGATACAATTTTGCCAAGCCAAAATCTGTTACCTTGGGAACAAATTCTCATCGAGAAGAATGTTGTGGGGCTTGATATCAAAATGTAAGATTTGCATCTCGCAGCCTTGATGTAGATACTCTATGCCACGAGCCACACCTAGAGCGATCTCGTACATTTTCTCATCAGTTATCGTTGGTACATTATCTGTATGATCACTCTGCTGAGACAATATGTACTTGTCAAGAGACCTGTTAGGCATGAATGGATAAACAAGGGCACGTTTCGATCCCTCTACGCAGAATCCAATCAGGCGCACCACATTGAAATGGTGGACTCTCCCAATGGTGGCAACCTCATTGATGAAATCCATGCCTTCTGTATCGGCCTTCCCTAGAATCTTGATAGCTGCAAGTTTGCTGCTACGAAGTTTTCCTTTGTAGACACAACCATAGCCTCCTTGGCCGAGCTCGTTCTTGAAATCTTTAGTTATCTTTTTAATGTCCGAGTAAGAGTATCTTACTAGCATTAGTTGATCATAAGTGTTCTCCAGAAAATATTCAATGTTGTCGTAGAAGGAAAGATGCCTTCTTCTCCATTTGTACACCAAAAACGCAACAACAAACAGAGCTCCTATCGTCAGAAATATTGCACCCACGATCAGATATCACACTCAAAAAATAGAAGGAATTAATAACTTCAAAGCTAAAATATCCTAATTATTTTTAATTAATGAACAAACTCTACATATATACACCCACAAAATTTTAAACAATCAGATATCACACTCAAAAAATAAAAGGAATTAATAATTTCAAAGCTAAAATATACTAATTATTTTTAATTAATGAACAAACTCTACATATATACCAAAATATTAAAGTAAATTAATTTACCTGGTTTTGGGCAGGGTCTTTTATGGTATGCAGGACGTCTTCGTATGGATGACAAAAGGCCTCTGCGAGGTATCCATTATATAGGCATATATCGACCAAGATCCGACCAAAAAAGTCGGATCTTAGACCAATATGATATATTCGACAAAAAATGTCGGATCTTGGTCATATCCGAAATCTCCTGTGCAGATTTCAGATGTGGCTAATCGACCAAGATCTGACTAAAAAGTCAGATCTTGGTCCAAGAAAAGTCAAAAAGTCGGATGATAGATCCGACTTTTTTTGTCGGATCTTGGACCAAGATCCAACATTTTTAGTCGGATATATCATCCGACTTTTTTTGGCGTCCGTGCCACGTGGACACCGTCCCCACAATACTTTCAAATCAGACCCTTTTTTCACAAAAAGTGGTGAATAGTAACACCATTCAGAAAAAAACCCCAAATTTTCTACTTTTCTTGTAAGATCAATAATAAACCCTCGTGACCAGAAAATTCCCATGACGTGTACGTCACGACGCCATTCGAATTCCACAATTGACCTATACATAGCTCCATCGCCGGACGACTAAATACTTTTAGCTTGACCAACAGAGCTTGCCCATGAGGCTGACAATTCCCGGAGAGTAGACGGGTCTACGTCGGCATTAAAGGGATTAGATGGGCTGGACCCTACCAGAGCTCAAAATTTTACACTGGACCGTACACTTGTTTCTAAAAAAAAGTGATATACCACGTGACATGCAATGTTTTAAAAAACGAACCGGAAGGTGAACTGAAAATTTTAATTTTTCTGGTTCACCCGGTTCACCCGGTCGAGCCGTGGTCGAACCGAGACTTTTTTTATTTTAATAATTATTAAATAAAGTAAAATAAGTTTCATTTTAATCACCAACTTACTTATTCAAACAAAGTATGCAAAAATTAATTTAATAAGTCTAAAAGAAGATTAAGTTCAAAAACTTCAAGCTAACAATAACAAATACTTCAAACTTCACGACAACTTTGTCTGCAGTGCTGGTGCTAGCCAATCCTCAATTCATCCTCTTCAACCAATGCTCCAAGTTCCACAATATCTTCGCCTAAATAGATTGACAAGAACAATGAGAAAGTAGTTCTCTACATACTGACTAGAGTAGATATATAAACAATACAGTAGAATACAAAAAGGATTAACAACCTTCAACTTGAATCGAATCCAATTCTGCATCTTGACCACATATTGGTTCTTGCTCAAGCATAATCTCCAACTCTTCTTGATCAATTTCTCCTTGCTCAAGTGCTTCTATATTCATCAACAATTAACTCCACAGATTTTTTTGCATCTTTAAGTAAACCAACACGCAAAGCATAATATGACGGAGCAGTATATCCATTACCCATACTAGCAATCTTGTTAACATCAACTTGAAAAAGAGGGCAATTTAAAGCATTCAAAGGAACCCCAGCAGTGTAAAACCACATTGCAATAGATAAATCTGTTTCATGCCATCTTTCCTTACTTTGCAATGCAGCTTTTATACCACGTTGAGAATGATCACTCACGCCATGTTTGAAAAGCTTTTGGATGCTGGCATCTATACCTCTTTTCTTTGAAACAGGTGGCCTTGCTACTTCATCAACATCATCATCATCATTAAAGAGATTATTTAGTTCCTCAAATGTACCTGACTTCTCCTTCATTTTCTTGAGATTCTCAGCGTGTAAACTGACAATTTTTTCACGTACATCACTTGGAACCTTATGGCATATCTCGACGTCCCCTCTTATCCCAAGCAAATATTTCTTAAACCTATGAATGCCTCCACCATGAAAAACCTTCTGACAATAGGTACATTCAATAAACTTCTTCCCATTTGCATCTTCTCGTTGAATTGCATGCTCCCATGCCGCATCCCTCTTCTTTCTCATGGTTTGAACTGAGCTTAATCCCGTTTGAACCTCGGTTTGAGATTCTTGTTGAGCACTTTCTGAGTTAGACATATTCATCACCTATCAATAAGACAATAACACAAAGATTAAAAAGCCATAGGTGGCACTTACATCACTGACTTTCGTACAAAGTAGATCATCGTTTGGCTAAGCATCGTTTGGCTTAATTTAGACAATGAAGAGGCCAATCATCATGAACAAATTTTGCACTAAATGGAAAACGGACGCAAGGTTTATGTTTCAAAATTCAAGATCATCGTTTAGCTAATCAAAATTTCATTCGAACATCAAGAACAAAATTTGAACTCCTAGCAACAACTAAATCACTGAATTTGGTAAAAATTAGATTGAATAGAGCAAGCATCAAAACCAGACCTCAACCGTACTGCAGGAGACCGTGGGCGACAGCGTGTGAGCGGCGGCGGCGGTTGGAGCGGAAGTGACTAATTCTCAAGTTTTGCTTTCGTCGTTGATTTTTTTTCAGTTTCTCCGCCGTTTTTGTCCTTTCTTTTATTTGGGGTCGTTCACTCGGAACATGTGGATTAACTAATAGATAACCTGTCACTATGGTACTTAGGAATCAACATAAATTCCTCCACAATTAGTACGGCTTCAATACAAGGTAAATTATGACGCCATAGAGACAAGACTGCTAAATAACATCAGGATTATGTTTGCACCTCTTACGCAGTTACATATTGTTAGAGCACCAGAAGTGTTAAATATTTATAAGAAATAGTGATTAAGATATAAGAGAAATAGAGTACACGCAATATACAAAATTTGGTTTGAAGATTTATATCCATGAGACGATCATTAAAAAAATAGATGATACATAAGTCACGAGCGAAACTATACTTCCAGCATAAATCTCGTGCCTCACTTGAATTGCCAAAATTCAAAGCCACCTAATCAACAACCATATAGCTAATACAAACCGAAGTTGTAGGTATCCTCACCAACAAAGAGAGAGCAAGATATAGATATTACACGCACACAAATTCCTGGAGTGGTTTAATTTGTTGCTAGACCACATATTCACGAGATTCAACTAGTACATCTTCATCTTCATTCTCAGCAAACTCGAAGGTCATGTAATATGAACTTGAATCCTCACTTGCATCGATGATTCCGGATGACGAGTCTTCCACATTCATCGGAAAGAATGATGGAGCGAAGGACGGCTTTGGAGGCAACTGGAGAGCATTAAGTCCTCCCAGAAGCATCTCTATAACTTTGTGCATTGAAGGACGATCAGTTGGACTCAGTTGCACACACCACAGCCCCACCATCATCATCTTCTTCCTTATTTCTTTATCTTCCTTGGTGGTGTCCCCTAGCCAATTGTCATTTTCCTGGCTAAATTGGTCGTGCATCCAAGATGGCAAGAAAATTTGGCTAGAATTCTCAACCACTGAACACGGGTCTCGCTTCCTTGCAGCCATTTCCATCAACATTCTTCCAAAACTGTACACATCGGCTTTGTAGGATATGCCTCCAACACTTCTGTAGAAAAATTCAGGAGCCATATAACCTAGTGTTCCTTTAATGGCAGTGAGGGACACGATACTCTTATTTGTTGGATACAATTTTGCCAAGCCAAAATCTGCTACCTTGGCAACAAAATTCTCATTGAGAAGAATGTTGTGGGGTTTGATATCAAAATGTAAGATTTGCATCTCGCAACCTTGATGCAGATACTCGATTCCATGAGCCACTCCCAAAGCGATATCATACATTTTCTCATCAGTAATCGTCGGTACATTATCTGTATGATCTCTCCCTTGAGACAATATGTACTTGTCAAGAGACCCGTTAGGCATGAAAGGATAAACAAGAGCACGTTTCGATCCCTCTGCACAAAATCCGATCAAGCGAACCACATTGTAATGGTGGACTCTTCCAATAGTGGCGACCTCATTGATGAAATCATTACCATCCGTATCGGCCTTCCCTAGAATCTTGACAGCTGCAATCTGGCCGCTACGAAGTTTTCCCTTGTAGACACAACCATAGCCTCCTTGGCCGAGCTCGCTCTTGAAACCTTTAGTTATCTTCTTAATGTCCGCGTAAGAATATCTTACTGGCATTAGCTGATCATAAGTGTTCTCCAGAAAACATTCAATGTTGTCGTAGAAGGAAAGATGCCTTCTTCTCCATTTGTACACCAAAAAAGCAATAACAAATGGAGCTCCTATCGTCAGAAATATTGCGTGGAGCAGTACTGCAAGAATTTGAGAATCAGGAGGAGGATTTCTGGTTAGACGCATATCTTACCATATAAGGACGCGCATAGTTCTGAAGCAGAGAACTTACCATATAGAATTAACACATAGTAAAGGACCGCTCTTATAAGAAATGGAACTGCAATAAGAACAATAAATAGGTTCTTTTATAAGAAAAATCGAAACCAGCCATCCGTACGAATGTTCCACACTTAATAAAAGGTCACTACTCTTGCACCTAATAATGTGTTAATTTCAACGGAACCTAATCTAGGAGAAGAAAAATGAAAAGAGATATAGCATACTCGTATAATGGAACACGCCTTCCTCTTGATTATCTGCATTGAATGTGAAAGGAAATATATATAAATATCACCATTTGATTTAATTGTGTTGAAGGTGGTTCACACCACGCTAGGAAAAAGAAGAGCAGGTCGTCAGATTCTTATACTTGAGCCCGAGCTTTATGAGTAGGCCATGGAGGGACAAGTTCCAGAGTTCAGCTAGTAAATGTGGTAGGGATCCTGACACCATATAGAAAAGAAAATTAAAGGACAACACACATTTGATTTAGTAGAGGACAGAATGACATGGCACGCCATATGGATAGACAAATAGGACTTAACAAACCATGGTGAAGTGAAATATCGATTAGAAAAATCTTTGTAGACCAATGGCTTTGTCATTTCGCTCTACGATCAATTTTAGAACATTCATAGTTGAATAATATAACAACCTGCTAAAAACATATCGGAATGGTACAAGGAGTATGTTAATTGATTGAAATTTAAGGTTCAATTTCTGGGTGTTATAAATGTCAACTTTTGATCAACAAAACATAGCTAATTGAATTATATGATGTGGTTGGTTGAGCGTCCCGGGGTTGAATTGGTTTGCCAAATAGAGGTTTAATTATGTACCTATGATAGAAGATAGACAGAAATATAATGATAAAGAACAATGGGAAGCCGTAAAGTAAAAGAAAATGACTACCGGTGTCCTCATCCTTATATCCGCACGGATCCTCGCGAGGATAATGGTGAGAGCAAAACCAATCACGCCAGGAGACCTCGAACCCATATGACCAGCTCTCACGAACATCATCAAAAGATACAAAACCTTTGCTTGTATTGACTTCCATGGACGTAACAAGCATCAGCTCCACTCGGCACGAATCCTCTAGTTCCTCTGAAAATGTAGCGCGATAAGCAACTCCTGCGTACCAGTAGCTTGAAGTGGTTTTTGATCTCCTTGCAGCAGATTCATGACCACTGCAGATGGCGCCATCCACATAACTACTAATCCATGGTTCCCTGCTGATGTTCAATGGCCTCGGGCAGCTTATGATAAATAGGATCTTTTCAGGGTATTCAAACAAAGTATCACTCAAAATATTACCCCACCGTCCAATAGTATACGGCTCCGCGGTGTGGGAATGGTTACAGAAGAAGGTACTGCTGTTGGGTAATGGGACTAACGAGGCATCGGACAGGCGGATGGTGTGCTTGCTGTAATCGATGGACCTTACGTAATACCTCTCGGACATGTTGTACAACATCGGAACATTGTCGTCGCAGGTGATTTCCAATTCTTTGTCGCCACAGCTGGTGGGGTCCGTGTTGAGCCGGAAAGGGTTGCTGATGTTGCGGATGCCCCCGCACGAAGAGGAACACAAATCGCGCCTAACGGAACTAGAACTACATGTCGGAAACTGTAATAGAGTGATTGGCAGTAGTAGTAGCAGCAGCAGCAGCTGGAAAGGGAAAGTCAATAGCTTGACCATGGAAGCGTAATAGGATGCAGTATCGAAAGTACTTGGGTTGGATTCTGCTGTTTTACTTTTATGCATAGATTGTGCAGAGGGCTGGCATGTAAGGACTAACGTTGACGCGCTT